>OY728138.1:622644118-623844118 GCA_963277665.1 Viscum album
TCATCTTGAATATGTTTATAGTGGTATGTAATGGATTTCAGTTATTTCACACACATGTACTGTCACAACCCGTCCCATGGGGCCTGTGTCGTGACTACCCCAAGCATGTCTTCCATAGGCCAGGGGCTGGAGAATAGCACCGAAGGCATATTCCCTAAAACTGGGAAGACATTTCCTTTATAACCTGAAACACACACAACCAAGCACACAACAAGATACGAACTCAAGTAAACTAAATAGTAAACAGAGTGAGTACAATAAGTAAAAAGGGGCCAGAATATAAGCCCAACTAGAAAGTACAAGAAAAACTGGAAAGTACAAGACAACTGATAGTTGAAAAGAAGCTCCTAAATCGCCTACCACAGATCCTACCTGAAGGGTAGGTACAACTCACGAATGGTCGTCTCTGTGGTTCACCTGGTCTAACGTCCACCTCCGAGCTACCTCTAGTCCTGGTTCCCTCATCCTCAGTCAGCGATGTTCATCGTCTGCACCAAACACAATGAATTCCAGGCATAGACTGTGTAGGGGTGAGTATAATGATACTCAGTAGGGACCCTGAGACCCTTAAGGTCTCACAAAATCCACAAAGGATAAACCACAAAGGAAGGAAACAACTGATAACCCTACTTAGGTATATTCCCATACATATACCTAAGTTATCAAGTAAACCCATCTCAATCATGAGGAAAACATGGAGTTTGACTCCAAAGACCCAAGCTCAACTGTTCCATAAAGGAAGAAATACCATGAAGGCAAGTACCACACAGGTACACCACATAGAAGAATACCACTAAATTATTACCACGAAGGAAAAGTACCTCACAGGTATAGACTCATCTCACACCTGGTATAACTTAAGTACAATAGTAGAGATGATTAGATATAACTACTGAATCATCTTACTCAATTAAGAGGCATACCCACACAGGATTGCTTGGTGCTTACCCATATAGGATCGCTCAGTGTTGACCCACACAAGATCTCTAGGTGCTTACCCACACAAGATCGCTGGGTGCTGACCTATACAGGATTGCTTGGTTCTGACCCACACAGGATCGATCGGTGCTGACCCACACAGGATCGCTAGGTTCTGACCCACACAGGATAACTCGGTGATGACCCACACATGATCGCTAGGTGCTGACCCACACAGGATCGCTAGGTGTTGACCCACACAGGATCGCTCAGTGCTGACCCACATAGGATCGCTAGGTGTTGACCTACAGAGGATCGCTCAGTGCTGACCCACACAGGATTTATCTTCATTCTTCACGTCACAGCTAGATACTGGGTTCTCGTACTAGGCTTGATTGTATCTGGGAGGGTTTGATCCTCAAGCCACTGATTGATACTCCAACTGCCGCAAAGTCTAATGAAGAAGTATCTCAAAGGACCTCCACATCATAGAGGTATCAACACAACAGACATCGTGTCAATCAGACGCCTGGTCTGTAAGTTATTAGCCTTTTTATCATGAAGGCCCAGTTGGATACGTACTTGATCCAAACCGACCATACTTAAACTTTACCCAAATCTTCATTGGAGTATAAAAAAGGGGCCTTCTCACTCTAAGGTTTCCAATGCCACTGACGGTTCGTCAAACGGACGTCTGGTGTCGAAGTTATGGCCCAAAGAGTGTAATTAGGTCGTAGTGGGTCCGAGTCCGGACTGACCCGCTGGGTCTGGTCCGGCCCGCTGGTCGGTTGGGCCCGCTAGTTTCGACTCAGCCCGTGCTGGGTGGCCCAGCCTGGTGGATCAGGATGACGCGGAGGCCACGAGGGTGGCAAAGCTACGGGGCAGCATAGTGGGGCCATGGGTGGCGCGGCGGGGTCGCGGGCAGCGAGGTCGTGGGGTGGTGCGGGGTGCCGCGGGCAGTGAAGCACTATGGGGTGCAGAGGCCGCAGGGTGGTGCAGTGCCATGCCTTCATCGGTGACTGGCTTGATCGGCCTCCTTTCGTTCATCACAGTTCTTGAGTTCCACTGGTGCCAACCGCTGGCACCGGTCGCCAACACCATTGCGAAGATCACACAAAAAAAGAACAGCGGATGGGTCGGGCCATGTTTGTTTGGCCCGCACCCTCTGTATTAGGGAAGTAGTAGGTAGCTCAACAAAAAACATGAATCAAGAATCATCAAACTCTACAATTTCATACGAATCGTGGATCAACTCGTTTAGGTTGATCCGCCTTCACTATGCTTTTAAAGAACGGGGAATTTCATGAATTCAATAACAACCCCTACCTCAAAGGTTCATTGATAGAGGCCATGAGAAAGGAGATGATGTCATTTGGGATAGTCAGATATTGGTGATGTCTGCTTTTCCTCGATCATCGGTTCGTTCGTCATTGGAGATGTTCCTCGTTGGCATTCTTCGTTGGAGAGCTTTCTCTCAATAGTTCTTCTCTCCCCAATTCCACCAAAATGAAAGGTATCCCATATAATAGAACAAGTTATCTATTATGTTTGTTGGCATAATTTAACAATAGATTAATTAATTAATTGATGGGTTGGCTTAATTAATTAAAGGAGAGAGTTGGAATAATAAAGTGGGGGAGCTCAAGAGGTTTCTCCCCAATAAGAGGGAGTTCAAAGGGGTTCAAGGGGTTTTAAGTATCAGGTGGTCCCCACCACCATAAAACACATGGGAGGTTAGGCTCTGGTGGTCCCCACCACCATATCCTATGTTGAGAGGTTTTAGTATAGGTGGTCCCCACTATTAAAACATCCACATGGAAGGTTTCAACAAAAGAAAATAAAAATGTTACAAATTTTTATTTTATTTTATTCTTTCACGAAAAACAAAAAAAACTATCTTTCACTCTCGACCCATTGCAGTCGAGGTGAAGGTATCCTTAAGTGAATACTAGCACTGCGAGTTCTAAGGTGCCCTTATATTTCAATTTCGAGCACCAGTTCAAAAGTTACAAAAACTCACTCGTACGTTTACAGAACGTACCTGAAAAAAAGTTCAGAAATTCATTCCGGGCACATTAGGCCTCAGAATCCTACGCCGTCAATTTTTACAAACACACAAAATTCCCATATATTAAAAAAAATTACATGTAAATTACAAGTATTTACATGTACCTATGGATATAGTAAACTTAGTATTATTATGTGTATATTGTGCACATGTTGTGATGGCTTGAGGTGTAGTACATGGTGTACAGGTTGTGGTGGCTTCTGGAAAACTACTTAGTTACTATGTAGAGGTTTTTGTGATTATGAGATTATGTGATTCATGGGGTGAGGATTATTATAAACTTTACATTGATGTGTGTGGATTATTGGAGAGAGATGGCTCATGACATGCGATATTGGGGTGAGAGCCACAAAACAGTGGGGAAGTGGTATATGGGTACCTTTACTTTTATAATTAAGTTGGATATTATATTATTACATGTATGTGATATTTTATGAGAGATCCATGATGATCCTAGGAACTTAGAAAACATGATTATGTGAGGAGTTAGTTTCATTAATTATTCATTGCACTTTAGAATGCTTTCTTCAAATTTGTATGAGAGGCTTTAGGGATAATCCTACTAAGTATACCTATTATTCTCACCGATATTTATATAAAAAAATTTTCAGTTCTATGGGAACTATTTGGTGATTAGGATTGACATTACTAGCTCATGGAGTTGTTCAGGATCTTTTTGGGCTTCATTGATACAACCAAGGATTTCTTTTGGAATATTCAGTTTTCCTTTTTCAGTTGTTTTAGTTTTTATGACATTACATACCTATATTGGTACCTTTTATTTATTATGAGTTATATTTTTTTGGTGGTCTCAACTTATATCTCATTCCTTATATTATTATTAGAGTTTAATGCCTCCCATTTTGGTGTGTGATAACCCCTCAGTGCTAATTTCCAACCCATGGCCTATTAGAAGTGAGATTCAGGCATAATCATACCTCTTCCTTAATTGAATACCCAGGTGGGGTAAGTTTGAGGGAGAGTGGTCATGAAATAAGGGTTTATTTGAAATTAATAATTATATAAACCTATGTATATAACTCAAATTATATCATTTCTACGTTTAAGTGAATTTATGTGCACAACATATTCTCTCAATAAAATTATCTCCATAACAAATAAAACACTCTCATGAATGCTCTTGAGAATGAGATATTATCACACTCCTCCTCCCTCTAAAGATCGAGATAATAATATAAAGAATTATTCAAACCCACATGAATTCTTTTTGTGATCAATGGTGAATGAAGCAAGATGTTTGGTTCCTTTTCGCTAGCACTCAAAATACCAATTTTGACATTCTGAGATTCGTGAAGCATGTGCCGAGACCGGTAGAGGAGTTATGTTTTGAATTATTCATCACAATGATGGTACGATAAATAATTTTTTGTAATGTCCCACACCTACTCATTGGATTGAGTCATGGTGTAACTTTACTTGGCCTTAAGAGACATCCCTAAGGCACCAATGACTGGAAATAAATGCTAAGGTCTTCAATACAATTGGGGGACAATTTTCCATTTGAGAAATAAAACAACCTAACCAAGCATTCCATAAAAAATAACACAAAATGATGCATGATAATAATGTAAAACAACTCAAAGTAATACCATTGATATCAAAACCAAACTACAACTGATTACCATAATGGAATACTACTAACATCAAAGTACATAGTGGAAGACAAAACCAACAAAACCCAAAGTCTCCAAATCCATAAATCCATAGCTCCAAACATGATCCCTGCTCCAACTCTTCAATATATCCTACGTATCCTGAATCACCACTAACAAAGTGTGATACTTTACCTTTTCCTATATTTTGATAAACAATATCTTCAAAAGCACCAAGGTTCCAAAGCAGGGGTGAGTAATGAAACTCAATAGGATTTCCCCAAATGAATTATCTACTCATGCCACTAGGATAGACCATATTATCATATTTATATAAGAAAATTTATATAAAACTATTTTAATAGTTTATATCAAAATATAAAACAATTTCCACAGAAAACTATTTTCCCAGAAAAACAACCATACACTTCTTTAAAGTATTTCACATTCCTTTTTGGTATACCCATTCTATGATCCACACACACACACATGCATGCTTCACTGAAAGTTCCATACTCATCAAAGGTTACTCATCCACCTATTAAATCATCATAAAGTTTCCAATATCCTTATTCCCCAATGACACACGTCTGTTATCTAGGGCCACATCCTTTTTTACCCCAATGGTACACGCCCCTTATTCAGGGTCACATAGAAACTCATGAACTCACACCAACCATGTATTAAAAAATCATTTCAAATAAAAATTATAATAAATTTCAAAAAAACTATTATTTTATTGAAAATATTTCAAACAAACCATTTTTATAAATTAAATAAGGCCATATTTTAAAATCAACATTTTAAAATAAATAAAAACAAACACTTTACACAACCAATGTCCAAAAATACACAAATACACAAACCATTACCAAATAACATTTCTACAATGATTTACAAACTAGTTTCATAATAAATATCATTTAATTAAATAAATTTGAAACTAAGACTTCATGTTCTAAGAAGAGGATTCAAGAGTGAAGCCACCTACCTTAGAAATTATGGTGAAAATGAAGAACATCATGAAAATGCCCACAAAATCGGGTTGAATATCCAATAACCCAACTTAGATATCTTTCCCTAACATCAATACAACCATATATCATCATCATTAACATCAAAAACCATAGATCTATCAAAAACAGACTAGATCTAGGAATCCTAGAGAGGAAAAGAAAGTAGATCTAAGAAAAATTATGAAAAACTACCATAAATGAAGACTTACCTAGGGAATTAGGCTTTAAAACACCAATAAAAGCCTCTGGATTGCTTCAAGTTCGATGGTGAAGGACTCTACAGCCTTTCGGTGGAATAAATTTCGAGTTAGGGCCGAAATGGAAGGAAAATTAGGGGTTTATAACTAATCTTGACCAATATCTACTTTTTAGGATCTACTTTTTAAGTTGTGCATGGTTAGTCGCACGGTTAGGAAAACTATGCACTAACCATGTACCAACCTCTACCTCAAGGAGAACCTCACATGGTTGGACCACATGATTAGAAAAACTATGCACTATCCGTGTCAAATCCCTCGGTACCACTTTTCATGGTTTCTCCTGGGTTTCCGAATAGTTTAGATAAACCATGCTTCTAACCATGTGCCATACCATTATCCCTTTTCTCACTGTGTATGGTTTCTTGTACGAGTTTCATAGTTTCCACAAACCATGCTCAAACTCTGTACCTTTAGAAAATCTTCAAAATCATTCCAAAAGTCTTCCAAAACCTCCCAAACATCACCCAAAAACTTTACATACTTAAAAATCATAAAAAATGGTTACTTAATTGAAACTAGGGGTGTTGAATTCTCTCCACCATTGGAATTTCCATCATCAAAAAGTATAAAATTACTACTATCCTAAAAGAGATATGGCCACTGATATACCATTTATTTCTCTTGTTTCCAAGTCTCTTCCTGAATTTTTCCATGTTTCCAAAATAACCTCACTAGCCCGATGCTTTTACTATGCAATAATTTTTCTTGCCTATCCACAATCCATACTAGTATGTTCACTAATGAAGCATTCGACTATAGGTCAATGTGATCCCATTGAATCACGTGGTCAGGATCCATACTATACTTTTTCAATTGTGATACATGAAACACATTATACACTGCACTGAACTGAGGTGGAAAATATATCCAATATTCCACCTCACCAACCCATTCAAGTATCTCAACAGGTCCTATGTATCTTGAAGATAACTTTCCCATCTTTCCAAAACAATGATTTACAATCCTTAGAGAGATCCTAAATAACACATTATCACTCACCTTGAATGAAAACATAAGTCGATGATGATCTGCATAAGGTTTATGATGACTCTAATCCATCTCCATCTATTTCATGATAAATTAAATCTTCTATAACATTTATTGAACAATTATTTGACCAACCAGTGAAGTATCACCTATTCCCATCCAACAAAATCGAGAACAACAAGTAATCCCATAAAGTGATTCAAAATAATCCATATGAATCAATGACTGATAAATGTTCTTATATGAGAACTCGAGTAATGGTATGTGCTCTTCCCATGACCCACCAAAATTCATTACACAAGCCCAAAACATGTCTCCAAACATTGGTATAATCCTTTATAATTTCACATCTATCTGTGGATGATATTCCATACTCATAGTCAACTGAGTCCCAAGGTATTTCTATAAGGATTTAAAAAAATGAGATGTAAAAATTGGATCTATATCTGATACTATTGAAACCGGTACACCAGGCCTCTTTACTAATTCTCAAATATAGATTTTTGAAAATTCCTCAACCACATGGGATTCATGAAAATGGATGAAATTGGCTGAATTTATGATCCGATACACCATCACCTATATGTAATCATGTTTCTAAACCATTATCGGGAGACCTTTTACAAAATCTATGGATATATGTCTCCATTTCCAAATAGGAATAGTTAAAGACTGCAACAACCTTGTTGGTCGTTGATGTTCTACCTTAACCAACTAATAAGTTAATCATCTTGAAACAAACCCAGCAAACCTTACTTTTCATACAAACCCACTAAAACTGTTCTTTCAACACTGTATACATCTTTTGTATTCCCATATGAATAATCCATCCTAAATGGTGGTATAAATAAAGAAGTTGTTCTTGACAAGCCATAGGTATGACCATTAGATCTCTAAACTGCAACAATAAATTCACATCCAATTTTCATCCCTCAATGGTCTCTTTTCCATTGAGTTTTTTCCTTATAGAAACACATTTTGAATTGGATGTTTGTGCCTCTTTAACTATCTCAACCAAATTAGGAACAAAAGAGACTGGAAAGAAAACTGTAACATCACCTCAGATTTCAAATTTCAAGTTAATGTCTACTATCACTAACATCAAATTTCACTGATATGAAGCCTCTTTTTTTACTGAGCATATGAATTTATGCTTAATGCATCTACCGTTGTATTTCCTTTATGCAATTTATACATCAAGTCAAATTCAAACATTTTTAGATACTCCATATATCTTATTTATCTCATATTCAAGTCCCTTAGTGAGAAAATATGTTTCAAAATCTTATGATTTTTAAACACTATAAATTTCTCCCCAAAGAGTTAATGATGTAATGTCTTCAAATCATGGACTATGGAAGATATCCCAAAATAATTCATTGGGTAGTTCTTCTTATGCGATCATAACTTCCTTGATCCATAAGAAACTACATGATCTCCCTTCCTGAGAACACATCCCAACCCAGATCCCAAAGCATCATAATACACCATGTACCCTAGTCCTGATTCTAGAAAAACCAAGATTGGTGATGATGTAAGGAGAACTTTAATCTCTTGAAAAGACTTATGAAATTCATCATTCCATTGGAATGGAACATTATTCCTTGTCAAAGTTTTCATTAGTGAATTATTCATGAGTAATCATGAAAAAAACGTGAGTAATAACCAGATAGACTAACGAAAGTACATATATCAAAGACATTCTTTGGCAGTTTCTAAGAGATAATAGCCTTTATATTTCCTAGATCCACAAAAACACCTATTTCCATGATTACATGGAAAAAATGTACCTTTTGTATCCAAACATATCATTTTGATAATTTTACACATAGATGATGATCTATAAAGATTCCCAACACTTTCACCAAGTGTTTCTCATTCTCTTCCTTTTTCTTAAATACACCAATATGTTATCCAAAAACACCACCAAAAAATAATCCATATACCTTTGAAATATATAATTTATCAATTCCATAAATAATTTTGGTGCATTCGTAAGATTGAAAGGATTAACCTCGTAATCATAATGGCCATATCTACACCTAAAATCTATCTTTGTAATATCATCCTTCTAAACCCACAATTTTTTATATCATTATCACATGTCAATCTTAGAGAAACACTAAGCTCCTCTAAATTGATCAAACATATCATCAATGCATGGAAGTGGGTACTTATTTTTTACCATATCTTGATTAATATTATGATAACCCACACATTGTCGAAAAGCTCCATCCACCTTTTTGAAAAACAAGACCAGTGTTGCCCACAATGACGTGCTTAGCTGAATGGACCCTTTTATTTACAGATCTTCCAATTTTACTTTTAGTTCCATTAATTCTATTGGTACCATATGGGAAGATATAAGTTAAGTAGGACTAGTCCATGGAAGGAGATCAATCGTAAACTCCACTTATCTTATGGGTGTAAACCCTGAGAAATTTTTAGGGAAAACATGTTGAAACTTTTCAACCACTTTTAGAAAATGGTTATTCTAAATCTCTTCCATTTATTACAAAGTCAATGCTAAAACTAGTATGAGATCATTCCAACTTACAGTACTAATAAGCCGGTTGCACCTACCGTTACATTCTGATCTCCTCTAAATATATGCTCGATGCCATTATCAGTCGTAAAACTGATTCTTTGAGTATAACAGTCGATGTGGGCCTTAAAATTTCTCAACCAATCCATAACCATAATCATTTCATAGACATCTATCTTAGGCATAGAGAAATCCCAGATCATCTTAGATCCATCAATAGTTATTGAACATTCTCTACACATAAAGGCTCGACATTCTCTTTGACTAAGAGGAGTTTATATTTTCAACAGATAAGGAATCATCTCAATATTTAAACTCATAAAATCGATAGAATAATAAGAAATAAAGGCATGGGATACACCCATATCAAATAAGTCTTTCATAAGGGTAGAATTAAAAATAATCATACCTCTCACCATCGATGGTCCAAATTGATAATCCATAATAAATTTCTCAGGTCCATATAATTTCTTGCTAGTGGTACTTTGTTCTTTATTTCCCAGTTGTGATTTCACTTGGTGAGGAGTCATGGTATTCCTAGAATCACTATGTTTATCTCTATTCTACTTACTATTATTATTCTGATTCCCCTATCTCATCGAATCATATGATGTCTACAACACATGACAAGTGTCCCAAACACCCATCCTCGGAGCACTGTGACAATAGCATTGAACATCCCCCATATAATTTCAATTGTGTCATGTTATAGGTGGTTCCATACACTATTTCTTCATGTGGTTGAATTAAACACATTAGAAACATCCAAATTTACACTTGGGTCTTGGAAGAAGATTCACCAATCTAGTTGTCTAATTCCGAGTCATCCTCATACCATGGAAATAGGTGTCCCTCTTCCACTTGATACCAGAATTAGAATTCCCACCATTTCTTGTAGGTATCAACATGCTTCCTCCACCCATAAATAAATATATTTCCCTTTCTTCCACCATCAATCTATTGACCATATTTGTATAATCTGTTATATAGAGCACACCAATCTTCAAGTGAATCTCCTTCCTGAGCCCCGATTCAAAGATGTGTGCCTCCATGGATGAACTTACAAAAAATTCATGTGAAAAGTAGACTAAATTCATAAATTTATCCGCATACTCTATTATTAAAATGTTCTTCTAATTTAAACTAAAAAATCCATCCATTCTTACTAACCTGAATATTTGAGGATATAATTGTTTGTTGAAAAATCTTCAAAATCCTCCCATCCAAGACTTTGGTCTAGTTTATCATGAACTGATAAATCCCACCACTGGCATGCAAGATACTCCAACATATACTTTTCCAAATTTAATTTTATCTATACTGGTGTGCCTAGGAAATCAAAGATTTGATTCATCCTATTCAACTACACCTCTACATTCTTTGGTTCTGAATCACCCCGATAGATGGGTGGATTCTATTTCTGTAACTGGATGTAATGATCTACTTTACTTGGATAATCCCTCATATTCCCTCTATCTAAAACATAAAAATATTATACAATACTCTGAACCAGTTGTTGGTTCATCTATGGCCCTAGTGTAACCACATTCCTAGTATCCTCTTTCTATTGGTTTCTACAATGCATGTCAGGTTCCATTTTCTATAAACATAATAAATGTCATAAGTATCACTCTCTATCAACTGAAGGCTTAAAAAATTCAAATTCTACCACATCACAACTATTACATAATTTATTTCCAAAATTCATCCCTTTCTGTTTGGAAACCATTTTTAAAAGTACACCATGTTTTGAAAATAAAAGTATTTTCAAAATATCACAATCATGCCCTTTTTCAAAATCTCACATTTGAAAAAAAATCAACACTATCAAAAATCAGAATTTTTTCACACAATCATAAACCATTTCTCAAAATTAAATATGTACTCACAGTAGTAAGTTATTTCAAAAATTCATGTCATGATCATCTCATTGGATAAAACCAAGACAATGAGATTCCAATTCCTATATGTGTCTCTGAAACGCTTATTTACCCAACTACTCTGTAACATGAATCTCATCATAAAATGGATAGCTTCATATTTTTATGCTCTAAATTTCAAGTCCTGACAATCCTAATCCTTTCTACCATCCCAAATTAAGGATTATCCAAAATAAAATTTCAACTCCAAGACTGACATGACTAATCACCAAAGATTGAACAAACTAATACCACTTGTAACATCCCTCACCTCCTCATTGGCTTGGGTCAAGGTTAAACATTACTTGGCCTTAAGAAACATCCCCAAGGTGTCAAAGACTGGAAATAAATTATACAAGCTTCAATATAATTGGGGAATGATTTCCCCTTTGATAAATAAAATAACCCAACCAAACATGCCATAAAAAAAGACCACTACATGATGCATGATAACAATGTAAAACAATTCAATGTAAACCATTTATATCAAAAATAAATCACAATAGAGTACCACATAAGAATATTACTAACATCAAAGTACACAGTGAAAGAAAAAACTAAAAAAACTCAAATACACCAAAGACAGAACTCCATAGTTTCAAACATGATCCATGCTAAAACTCAAAAATATAGCCCAAGTATCATGAAGAACCACTAAATAAGTGTGATACTTTACCTTTTCCTGTGTCCCAATAAACAATATCTCCAAAAGCACCAAGGTGATAAGTAGGGGTGAGTAATGAAACTTAGTAGGATTTCCCCAAATAACTTCCCTAATTATTCCACAAGGATATAACATGTTATCACATTTATATAAAAAATTATATAAAAAAATTTGAATAGTTTATATCAAAATATAAAACAATTTCCATAGCAAACCAGTTTCCAAGAAAAAACAACCAAACACTTCTTTAAACCATTTCACATTCCTTTTTGGAATACCCATTCCATGATCCACAGACACACACACATGCATGCTTTACTAACAGTTCCAAACTCATAAGAGGTTACTCAACCATCCACTAAGTTGTCACAAAGTATCTAATATCTTTATTCCCCAATGACACATTCCCCTTATCCAGGGTCACATCCCTTTGTACCCCAATGATACTCGCCCCTTATTTAGGTTCACATAGAAAGCATGAACTCACCCCAAACATGTATTCCAAAACAATTTCAATTCAAAAATTTCAATCCATTTTTAATAAACCAATTTTGTAAATCCAACAAAAAACATTTTAAAATCAAGAAAACCAAACACTTTTCACAACCAATTTCCACAAATCCACAAATCTATAAATCCAAAAAGCATCACTAAAGAAGGTTTATACTATGATTTACACACCAATTAAAAAAAATATTTCATGTAATTCAATCAATTTTAAACTAATACTTCATGTTCTAAGAAGAGGGGTTGAGATTGAATCCACCTACCTTGAGAATTATGGAGAAAATGAAGTACGAAAAAAATACCCACAAAACCAAGTTGAATCTCCAAAAACCTGACTTAGATATACTTACCTAACATCAACACAACCATATATCATTATTATTAGAATCTAAAACCATATATCTATCCATATTGTACTAGATATAAGAATCCGAGAGAGAGAAGGAAATCAGATCTAAGAAAAACTATGAAAAAGTACCACAAACAAAGATATACTAAGGGAATCAGGATTCAACGCACTAATAAAATCCTCTAGATCAATTTTTGTTTATTGGGGAATGACTCAACATCCTTAGGGAGGAATAAATCTAGAGTTAGGGATGAAATATATGGAAAATGAGGTTTTTAGAGATAATGATGACCTAGATCCACTTTTTAGGATCTAGTTTTCAAACCGTGCATGGTTAGACACATGGTTAAGTAAACCATTTGCTAATCATGAACTAGCCACTATCTCAAGAAGAATCTTGCATAGTTGGACCTCATGGTTATACAAACTATATGAAAATCATGCCAAAGTCCACTATCCCACTTTAGATGGTTACTCTAGGGTTTCTACACGGTTTGGACAAACTGTATTCCTAACCGTGTGCCTTCCCATTAGCCCATGTCTCACTATACATGGATTTCTATAAGAGTTTCATAGTTTCCATAAATCATTATGAAACCTTAAATACTTATAAAAGACCCAAAACATTCCAAAAATCTTCCAAACCCTACCAAACTTCACCCAAAAACTTTACATACTTAAAAATAATAAATAAAGGGTTACTTAATTGAAATTGGGGGTTCTAAAATGTCAGTCATATTCATAAATAAAGATATAATTATCAATTAAGGTAATTATTATTCTAAAATTAATTATAAAATATATATAAAAATATATTTTATGGGAATATTTTAGTGTTATATTCATACAATTATTTGGATTTATCTGAATAAAATTTTGATAAAAATTATTGATCGTAGGATCAATCCCTTATGTTCCACCCTAAAAACTTTAGTAGGATCTCTTATTTCTCTAGAAAATTTAATTTTTTTATATATTCGTAGATTAAAACCACTATCTCTATCTTGTGACTCTAAATGTGGAATCTCCCATACATCTGGTGGAAATCACAAAGCCATATGTAATATTTTGTAGTGGTAAAGGTCATCACTATTTCTTGTTTCCTTCTTATCTTAGTGATAAACATAGACCTAAGCATAGATTTTCCATAGATATTCTACCCATCGATTTTAAGGACAAACTTAGTAGCATTTTTCCCATCGTTCCAACAATATAAGCATCATTATCATTTTGGACAATCAAACCTAAGTGGTTCTATTTTAAGTCATCCAAGGGATGTTCCTCATCTCCATGGAACTTAAACTGATAAAAAATGAGGATTTGGTTGGAATTAATGACATGAATGTAAGGAATTTTTTCAATTAAAGCTTCATGTAATATATATGGATGAGGTGGAAGAACTATAGGTTGTTTGAAGAATGATCTTTATCTTTTCTACACATTATTTTTGGGTTAACCAATACTATTGATTCCCGTTCATTATAATTCCTACCCTGGATCATGGATTAAAACTTATATTAGAAAGTTTACATAAGATTATGGAGTTATATACTCTTTTTTTGAGGTTAATTGATGTTGGTGTAACTATTCCACGGTTGTGAGTTAGTTATCAGATGAGAATAGTTATCATGGGACATAATCATATTTCTGATGCATCTATGTAATGTCACTTTGACATAAATTTTTTTATAATCCTATATAAATTATTAATATCATGGAGTTATATTATCAAGTATTAGAAGTTAACATGTAGTTTTCCATAGTGATAGGGAACATTAGATGAGTTATCAATGTGTTCATCCATCGAGTCTTACATCCCAACTAGTGAGTTTCATGTAATTTACATATGAGGTGTAGATGAGGGGATTTCTTAAGGTTTTGATATATTTTATAGATTTTTTACCTAAAATTTTTACAAACTTACCTCTATAATGATAGATTAACATCGAGTTATATCATGATTTATCCCATATTTCCCTGTATCCTTATTCGATGATGCCTATAGAGCATTGAGAATTTTTAAGTAATATTGAAAATATACTGAAGAGTGGTTTCATTTAACCTACTATATTACTATGGGGTAATATTGTATTATTCTCAAATAATGATGATGGTTTCATTTAACCTAGTATATTACTATGGGATAATATTATATTATTCTAAAACAAGGATGATAAAAGTTTGATGTTGTAAATAAATAATCAACATTTAAACCAAGTGATGATAAATAAATATTATCCTTTACTAATTAATGATGATTTATTGGACTAGTTATAGGATAAAGTTAGATCTCAGAGATTGATCTATAATTAGGATATTATTAGATGAGATTAAAAGATAAAGATAGTACAAATACAATACTTCGATGACACTATGGGTGTTTAAATTTCATGGTGATTCAATTTAATGTTATTAATTCAATAACTATATTTATGGGATTGATGTATTGGGTGTTTAGAGAATATTTTGATCAATTTATTTTGAGTTTAATTGATGATATATAGTTTATTCAAGGGAAAAGGAGAAACTTTTTAAACATTTAAAAAAAATTGTGAATTCTGTATCAACAAAAATTTTATAGAAATATGTTGAAGCTTTTATTCTTGAAATGATAAGTTTATTTACTTTGTAATGTTATTTATAAGCATGGTTTAGTTCTGGATCATCAAATATCAATGCAGTAATTTCTTGTTAATGTTTATGAGGTATGAAAATTTCTTGGTTTAGCTGGATATTTTCCAAGATTTGTATCAAAATTACCTTAGATTGTGAACCCTTTATCCTATATAACAAGGTAAGTCCATGCTTTTTACTATATGATGTAGTTCAAATAGATCTTGAATTCTTAATGAATAAGAAGATGAAAAGTGAACCATTTCTTCATTTTCCTCAAGAGAAAGCTATGTTTAAAGTTTATTTTGATACATTGCTTCAATGTTAGGTATATAAATTGATGTAGGATAATACAATCATTTTGTATAAATCCAGGTTTTCATAATCTCATGAACATAATTATAATACTCATAAACTTGATATTGTAGTAAAATTATTCAATTTGAAATTTTGGAGTCATTGTTTTATTGGTAATCACATTGTGATTTATATAAAACATAAAAGGTTGTGTTATATATTCATGTAGATAGATTTGAATTATTTTGGTGAAGATAGGTTGAAGTTCTTCAATATTATGAATTTGATATCACATATACCCTTGTACAATCCAATGTGGTAACAAATACCTTGAGTTGAAAATCATATAGTGATGTTTCATGAGAAGTAAATGAGGAGTATAATTTGATGGAGAAAATTGTAGTGGAAGTAGGATATAAAGCTTTCATATATTAGGTTTTACAAACCAACCTAGGCTGCCACAAACCTAATACCCCAGATGGCCTTTGATATGGCTAGAAGGGTGTTCCCAATCCCCATGGAATGGTAAAATGTGAATTGAAATTATGAATACACCTTGGTAATAGTTTTTCATGATAAAAATGAACTACTAATGGTCCATCCCAGGAACCCGATAAGTCAACGTCATATATTGGAGAGTTAAGAAACTAAATAAATAGTTATAGAAGAGTGAATAAAACCAAAGTTGAAATGATATAAAATATATCCCATAATAAACCATAACATGAAAATATAACAAAAAAACATCCAAATCCTTAAACAAAACCACCAAATCAGCTTTAAATACATATGATCATCTGAAAATTAAATCAAAATGGTGATGGTATGTGAAGATGATTGTTTGATACAATAGAAAAAGTATTATACAAAAATAAATCTAAAAATAAACCAAAATAGTTACTACCAACCACCATGTGACATAAGGGATAACTCTCACTATATCACCTCCTCCAAACCCAAACCCAACTAACAAAAATATCTACCACCTCCAAGTGGTGCATTTCCTTTACCTGCATCTGTCAAAATAAGGTCTTCAAACACCCTTAGCGTTTATGTACATTGTGAGAAAAATAATCCTAGTAGGATCCCACTAAGTAATCCATATGAAACAAACAATAAATAAACCATATCCTACTAGTTTGACTATAATGTATATAGGTAAGACTATCATTTTAAATAAAATAAGTAAAAATGATAGATTTATTTTTGAAATATGTATTAGTGAGAGATAAAGGTATATTTAAAGTAAATAAATATAAAAATATATATTATAAAATCATGGGATAAACCATAGGTAACTAAGGTAGAGCAACCCAAAGATACTTTAAGGACATATCCAAAATCATGGAAGATCCACTATGATGAGTCACATCCCCTAGATTATGACCATATCAAGAAATATTAACAATAGAGATAGATATATCAATTATACATGGATTAACATGTGATATTGTGTGACCATATTGGGTAGGACTAGAGATATACACTATTAAAGGTCATCCCCTAATCCTAAAATGCTATGATTCTTATTCCCCCCTTAAATACCCAAGGATTCCCATACATCTCTTTCTATTTCAAGGATCACTAATAATTCTTATCCATATCACAAAACTAATTTGTTAGAAGGTATTTTAGTTCAAGTGGACCACCCAATTTACATAATAGAAAAAACACATTAAACAAAAAAAATATCATAAAATCATTTAGAAAATATTTAATAATTCAAGGCTCACCATCATCATGAGATATTTATAATTATTCTGAGTAAAACTTATCAAACATTTAGTGGAAAGTTTATAAACCTAAGGAATATATATATTAAAAAATTAATCCAAAAAACCCCTTTATAAAACACAAAATATTACAATTTTATATATTAGTATTTCTCATAGGCATTAAAACAATATTTAATATACTTAAAAAATAGAAACATCAAGAAATTCACAGTTTATAACAATGGGAAGTTTCAATAATTCACCTATCAAAAATGGGATCTTATCTACTTACATTTTATATTTTACATAAAAATATAAATTAGGGATCCTAATGAATCAAAAATTAAACCTTGAAAATGGAAGATAAAGATCAAAGAAGAAGAAAAGCCACTTAATTAAAAATCTTAAGAATAATAATGCTGAAAATCCACAAAAAACAAGGACAAGAGAGGGAGAAGAAAGGTTTGAAACATGATATTACTAGAGAGTTTGAAATAAAGGAAAATAAGGGACAAATGGGTTATATTTATTAGGGTAAATAAGTGAATTTCACAAAATTTTAATTCTAGGAAGACTACATGGTTTTGTTGCACAGTTAGGTAAATAGTTAAAATAGTCCAAGAACCCATCTACAAGATCACATGATTTCCTCTAGCTATAAATTATTAATCTTCATAGTTACTCATAACCTTACACTAACTATATGCATCTCACTATAATAAGGTCACCCTATGTAATGTTAAGCTATGAATTTATTACTAATCATGTGCAAACCATGTGCTAACCATGCAGAGGACCCTAAAAACTATTATCTACAAATTTCAAAAAAAAAAAAGATCAATCCAGAACCCATAAATAAAGATAAAAAATATTAAATAGAAGATTTAATACCTAAAAGTGACACTATGTTGTGTAAATTCTCCCATGATATCACTTCCTACCCCTATAAAATCAACTTGAAGAATGATGAACCAGAAGAGATGAGTCCATTACTCTCTCTTGAAAGATTCATGCTCCCATGTCTCAGGAGAACCACCCTCGTACTAACATAAAAATAAAACTAATGGAATATATTTTCCATGAAACACTTTACTTTGGGAGTCAACAATATGGATCAGTTTCCCAGTCCCTAAAATATCTTTCTCTAATTCCATCTTTTCCCAGGTCAACACATGGGAGGGGTCATGATGATATTTATTTAGTTGAGATATGAGGAAGAAATTATAAATGGATTTCATTTGAGGAGGAAACTCTAATCATTATACAAACTTCATAATCCTTTCTATGATTTTAAGGGATCCATATATCTTGGTGTTAGCTTCCCATACTTATTGATCCATTAGTGACCCAAACAAGGTGGTATTTTTAAAAGCACATGGTCACCTAAAAAACTCAAGTGGGTAGATATTTCAATCTACATCAGATTTATAGAATTTATGAGTTATCACAAATTGTTTTTGGATAATATTGTAATACCCCAGGTAAATAATGAATATGGAATTTTCATATTTATCCATATTTGTGAATAAAATATTAATATGACTTTAAAGGGGACGCTATGCTCGATGGCGTACCCAACACGCAACAACGAGTTTCTTGGGAATCTTACGTTGCACACTAATAATAAAATAATATTAATTCAAATGGTAGTTAACATGTAGCCGTTGTATTGGCGGGAATGGATAGAAATAACTAAATATGATTATATATGTTTTTTAAATGTTTTTACATTTATCCAATAAAAGCTAAAGGCTTAAAATACGGAAAGAATTCAATTTTAGGCGTATATGCCCTAGTTTTCACTGAAGGTTCACTTATCGCCTTTTAATGGAGAACTGTCATTAAATATAGTTTCTTTCACTCTTAAACATTATTTTGGACCAAATAAAACTCTTATTAAGAATTGGGACATCAAATTTTACTTTGTGTAATTTTTTGGTATTTTTCCGATAAAGTTCATTTTTTTAATGAATAGTGTAAAATGTTGTATTTTAATTCAAAACCTCTTTTTAATCTAATTTATTTATATTATTAGATTATATTTTGAATTGGTTTTAAAGTTAAATTAGAAAATATTTTTACCATTAAATCCAATAGTGGTCGTTGGAATTAATTTCACTTTGAAATCAGACTTAAACTAGTGTCAATCTTTTGATACTTATTGTTTTATAAAAACATGCTATTTGCTCTGACAGCGGGAATTAATTATTAAATTAATTAATGTGACTAATATGTTCTGAATTTTGTAAAACGGACTTCATTTTTGAATTCAGAATATCAAATATAGCTTAGGGTGAATTTTTGGGATTGTTCTGAAAAACTTCAATTTTTGATGAATAGTGAAACCACTAAGTGGTACTTATAAAAACTGATTTTCCGTTTAAGTGAAATTTTTCCATCATTGTGTTTTGATTTTCAAAAATCCGACATACATGGTTGTCATTAAGAAGTAAAATGTGGTTCAATGAGATTATAATAATTTTTTGGTGAATAGTAACTTATTAAGTTCTTAATCACGATTAGAGGTAATTAGTGTAATTTAAGGTAAAAATGATATTATAAGAATGTGAAAACACCATGAAACTTGTCCTACACCTATTGGGTGAGTCATGGACGACCAAGACAAGCCATGGGACAACTTGGGGACCCCATGGAGACACTTTGGTTGGGAAATGACATAAATAACTTTTTATTTAATGTTAAAATTAAATTGACACAAACATGAGTTGTTTTACTAAAACAATTTTTAAGTAGGGTTACACAGGTCCCAATTTTGATTATAAATAGTCATTGGAAAGATAAAAAGATTTTCTACATCATAGTATTTTTTTTATAATTTTTAGACATTAAATAAATTAAATTATTTATGACATAATAATGATGCAGCGATGACATCATTATTTGACGATTTAAATAAAATGGAAAGATAATGTAAAATCTATGAACTACACATGTCAAAAACCAATTGGATGAGTGGATTTCGAAGACTTATCACCTTATCCACTAATTATATCAATGTGGGACCTTTTGAAACCGAAACACATTTTCAAATAAAGTAATATTTCTTTACTTTCCAAAAGTGCCCCTCCTCTCCTCTTATAAAAGGCCCCCACCTCTACCTCATTTAACACACTCCTCAAGCCTTTGGCTCGGCCAACCCCTGCCCATTTACTCTCTCCACATCCCTCTCCTCATCCTAGAGGATTCCCTTTGGGCAGAATCCTTTCAAAGGAAGCCTTTAGGCTCAAATCAAAAGGAGTTACACTTTTAAAGGTAATTCATTCTCTCATGTTCATTTGTTTTATTTTGCTTCTCCAACCCCCTAAACTCTTTTTATTTACTTATTTTGTAACAACAACAGTATCTTCAATATACTAGGATGTTGTTATAAGATTTATTCGAGCTACACTCTCACAAAACTACATCAAATGGTTAAAGAACATACGGTTTCCGTGGATGGTGAAATTCTGCCTCTCGAAACGATGATTGTTCAATACTCATTTAACACCTTCAAAGGTGGCCATTATGATGTCACTATTTTTATATATGATATATAATATGTTTATGTTTTATTTATGATTCTGTATTTTTCATTTTTGTCTTACCTTTATGGCTTCCATTATGGGTATACGCGATATCTTCATTTAAGGAAGTGCGGACTACCGCCCCCTCAAAGTGATTTGATTCATTAAATACCATATGTGGGATGTATAAAGGATGGAAATATGATATTATATATGATATTATACTGTAATTATAATATACCTTTATATAATTATTATTCCATTCTATAAAATACGAAATAGAAATGAAAGTAGCGTTCATGCGTACGTACGGCTTACCGTCTCCATTAACGGTGCATTTCATTTCTTACCTCTAAATGATTATGTAATGTTATAAATGCATGAATGTACTGGATATATATTAAATATATGATATCTACATAATGAATACAATTCTGGATATAATAAACATTTGGCCACACGAACAACATGTAATTGTAAGAAGTCCACTTTCGACTTAAGAACAAAATATCAGCAAAACAAATATTATTAACTTAAATGATTACATAATGTTTATGACATGGTAATAAGTGGTATAAAAGTAATAATGAACTTGAAAAAGGTTCTTAAGGAATTAAAAATTAACTCAAGTTTATTATTCAGGAGATTAAAGAACGATCGAGTCAAGTCGGACCCGAGGTAAGGGATCTTACTCCTCTCTTTCTTTTTAAGTACACTCTTTTATGTCATTCCTTTTAAAGCTCATATTTCTTGTTATTGGGATGATCTTTTATATTAATCCTACTGTAATTTTTATGTTCATGTGATGAGAGACCCTATTCTCTCTCATCAATCCATTTTGGAAGTTTTGATTGGCGCCGTTAGGCTGCCGAACTTTCGTAAGAGATCTAACTTCTCTCTTTCTTTTTAAGTACTCTCCTTTATGTCACTTCTTTTAAACTCCTATTTGTAATGTTGGGGGATGTTCTTTTATATTCCTCTTTCTGTACATTATATTGTAATGTGATGAGATACCCTATTTGATCTCATCAATCCATATTCGGAAGTTTTATGTGGCGCCGTTAGGCTGCCGAGTTTTCGTGAGGGATTTTTCATCTCACTTTTATTCCCGTGAGATTTATGCTACATTTGCCACAAATTCCATTGAGTGGTGTATGTACTGCCCATTATTCTACTCTTTGTGTAATATACTTTCGTTTATGAGTATTTACATCAATGACCTATTGTCTTTCTTTCATGGGGTGTATGTTTTGAAAGATACCCAAGTCGGTAAGGGAACCTTTCACCCTCCTCTTTTTTAAAAGACTTCTTTTATTGGGTCTTTTAATTTACATATTTTTATGTTGGGATATGTTCTCATACATCCTTATTGATGTAAATTGTTAGGGCCAATAGGGGCCTATGTACCCTGAGAGGGGGGGTGAATCAGGGTATGGATATTCTTTTTCAAAATACTTCCTGCCCCACTGGATCTTGACCTCTTTGTTACAAGGGTCACTTTGTTTGCTCTTGTGTGTATACTATGCTCAGTTCTTTTCAAGTTTATCTGATGATAATGCTTTGAGTGCAATGCAGAGAAGCGACCAGGCAGACACAGCGATTTTAACTTGGTTCACCACTAAGGGCTACGTCCAAGGAGCATACGCCGACAAGTTGTCGGTTCGTACCAAGATCCACTAACTTCACTAGCTGTGGTTTAAAAGGTTCGGGCTAGATCACTTCTATGCCCAGGCTCACTGCCTTTACAATGTTTAGGGTCAGCTCACTGCTTTCCCAAGGGTCACTCCCTGTTTCTCTCTCTCTGGCTCACTGCCGGTGGAGAGGATCACCTTCTTCCTCTTCCTAAGCTCACTGCTCTTGGAAGGAATTCACTCACAGTTTATAGACCTGTAGGTCTCTTCATTTCCATTAAGGAATGCATCTTTCTCTGTATGTAGATGCTCTGTTGAAGTTCAACTTTCACCCGTAGATGAATACCCCTTTGCCACTATCCACTGGGCAAACAACCTTTGGAAATACCTTCGCAAAGCGCCCTACAATGCGAGGCTCCCAATTTCGCGAAGCTCAAACAAGCCTTCACGAAGCTCCTGCCTTTTCGCGAAGCTCACTCGCGAAGCTCCTTCGCGAAGCACTCTCGCGATGCTCAAGCCGTCGCAAAGCAACGACCCTCGCGAAGCTAAGTAAGCCAATGCGGAGCTCGCAGGTTTCGCGGAGCTACAATAGCCGCCGCGAAGCACCTCTTTTGCGAAGCACACTGGCTCCGCGAACCACCTTCGCAAATCGAGAGAAAAGTATTTTCTCTGAAAATTCTCTCTTCTTCGCTCGAAGGGGCCGGCCTCTATTTATAGGCGATTCCACCGACCCTCGAACTTTCCGCGCGAAGTCAACGCCACGTCATCTCAAATCGCGAAGCTCCAAAGTTTCTGTCGGAATTCTGTCCAAATCGCGAAGCTCCACGGCAATCTTTCGTTCGCGGAGCTTGACGTAGTCGCGATGAATCACCGTCAACTTACCTTCGCGGCTCGCGCCTTCGCCGCGAAGATCCATCGCGAAGCCCAACATACCTTTGCACCTTCGCCGCGAAGCTCTCTCACAAAGTTCTTCTCCGCCGCGATGCGCTTCAGCCTCTGCTGTTCGCGAAGCTTGACGTAACTGCGAAGCGTCACCGCCTCCATTCTTCTGGTCTTCGCGATTTCCAAACCATGCATCCTATCTTCGCGAAATTCATGCCTTTGCCATATTAAATTATGCTCTTCATGGAAATCCTCTTTTCGCGATGCTCACCAAACTCCAAATTTTGGACCCCAAAAATTTGGCAAACACTGGGAAACGGCGCCACCTTGTACTGCTCTTTTGTACCGCCTCCAGATCGTCCTTTCCTTTGTCATAGTTCTTTGTCAACATGGAATGTCAACAAATTCTCGGGAACTCAACAATTCTCCATGGAAACCTGCTTTGTCAACAAACACAATCAACCCAAAAATACTTCAATGTTACCTTGAGGGATTTTTGCCCAACATAAATTTTATGTCCAAGTGATGAGATACACTTTTTATCTCTCATCAACTCATTTTGATGTGATGCCGTTAGGCTGTCAAGGGAACTTTTTAACCCAATTTCGATTTCTTTGGGTTTAACTTGTAGTCATTGAATATGTCATCCATTGAATATGTGTGAATGACCTTTTATTGTTTTACACTTAATATCCACTTATATTGGGTGTATATATATTTGTCACACATATTTTTTTGAGATTTATTTGTCCTTAATTTAAGGATACCTTCTTTATAAGGGATTTCATCATATTTGACATTTCAATTGAGGGCTCATTGTTGTTATGCACCAATTCACTCTTATATGGTGTATATACTGTCCTTTGGAGTATTATATCATGAATCCTTTTATTCTCATGATATTATAAAATTCTGACTAAATGTTATTCCTCGATTATTGTATTCAAGTGTCTCTAATTTTGGTAAAACCCCTTTAACCAAAATATCGTTTTAAATGTTTTAATTATTTGTTCTTATTAATATCCATGTTTTCAAAATGGTTTTAAGGATTTATTTATATGGATATTAATGGTTTAAAATGTTAAAAGCTTCAAGGTGGTATGGGACACTTTGATTCAAAAATCTCTTTATTAAATGTTTTAAATGGTTTTGGAAATGGTTTCTTTTTGAATGGATTCATTATTTCAATATCCTAAAATGTTATATTGTGATTGAAATGTGGAAATGTTATGTTTCCTTTATTCATGTTTATGTTATACGATTATGTTATGGTTCTTGGGCATTGTTATGAAGAACGGGTGGTTCCGTGATAAACTAAGGGCGGGTGAGCCCGATATAGCTCTCCAATGCATTGGGTAACGCGAAGGAGTGAAACGTTAAGGTTTCTCCGAAGAGATTTAGGGAATATACTGTGATGGGTATTCCAAACGTAACCAAGAGGGTTACTCCCTATGTAATAATGTTATGAATGCCTCAAGTTACCTTTATGTCTTATGTTTTCAAGGATTTATTCATGATTTGATATGCCTATATTTTATGGGTAAAGTATGATTTCATTCTTATGTATATATGAACTCATGTTTCCTTTCCATATTTTTATAACCCTTACTGAGCTTTTTATGCTCATCCCAAGTTTTTGAAATGTTTTTCACAGGTCAAGGGAAGGGTACATGATGTGATGATAGTGTAGAGGATGTGTCAGGAAAGAATCCATGTTTCATTTTAAATATGTTTCCGTTGATGGGAAGAATGAATACTGTCTTTTATGTAACCACTTTGTTTAAATGTGGAATGTAATGCAAGTTTCATGATCTAATTCTCTAAAACTCTAAACCTGAAAAGATCCTCAATGTGTAATCTTGTAATAACTCAAGATTAAGTAAGGTTTAAGGATGGGGCCTTATAGTTGGTATCAAAGGTCGGTTTAGATAACTTTAGAGGTTAGGGTATTCTTTAAGCATAAGTGACATTACCATAATGGTTAGGATTTTAGAAAGAGTCCTAGTTTTAGATAAAGTGAATGAGTAAGTATATATTAGTGTTTATCTTACTCATTAGTACATGATGGTTTTGTTGATATACTCACACTGACATTTCTGTTTTTAGTGAATGGCTGGATCTCGCAGGCACCAAAGTGACAATTGGATTGAAGGAAACTGTGGTGGATCTATGATTAAGATACTAGGTAAAATGGAGGATTCAATGAGGAAACTCATGGTTGTTCTAAACCAACTATCAAGGAGTCATGATCAACCACTTAAACCTTGGTGAGTTCTCTAGTGCATCATGTATGAGATGGCCAACTCGATGTGGAAATTCAGGTAATAATTATTAAGGTAACCATTAGGGTTTATATGATCCTTACTTTTGAGGTAATTATGGGTTATTATATGTTCTGATGGAAAATGAAAGGCATGAGATAAACTTGAGGTTAAAATATGTTATGATCATATTTGAAGATTTTATCTCATTTTGGGGAATGTTTTAAGAATTATATAGTTTTGAAAAAAGGACAACACGCAGACCGTGTGACAACCCGTCGCGTCGGACAAAGCTGCGGGAATCGAACCCACAACCAAAGTGCGACTGGTATTTATCGCCTACCACTGGACTACGTGAAGTCCCTGGTTAGTTTGACTGATTCTTTTTAGTTATATGATTTTATGAATTAAGATTAAGTTGATTTTGGAGGATATGTGATTAGGATAATTACTTTTCAATGTGAGGCTTTAGGAGTGACTAATGTTGTTTGGAGATAAATGTTACGATTTAACTTGGAAGAATATGTGAATAAATCCTTAAAATATTTGGGTTTCAATCTTATATTGGTTTACTTTGAAGAATTTTATGGACAAATTGTTTATCGGATGGTCCTCGTTGAACTTTGGGTTTTGTTGGACAAATTTTGGAGATTAAGAATAGATTTTCTTTTTTATAAGGGGTTAT
Organism: Viscum album; assembly: GCA_963277665.1. Taxonomy (NCBI): domain Eukaryota; kingdom Viridiplantae; phylum Streptophyta; class Magnoliopsida; order Santalales; family Viscaceae; genus Viscum; species Viscum album. The sequence goes on from OY728138.1 coordinate 622,670,573, forward strand.
CCTTTCCTGGATTATCTGATCTTGTACTAACCTTTTTGGTTTTGGTTTTGGTTAAAGCCTAAATACATGGGATGTATATAGTTCTCTTTTGGGGATTAGGTGATTCTCTAGAAGTTGATTATAGTACTCTTGATGCGAACAAGTCTCCCTAAATACTCGTCTTTTGGAAAAAATATGAGTTTGACTAAGGAATCTAGTAAAAGTTGAAAGTCAACATGATAAGTGATTATGCTTCCTTATGAATAAATTCCTCAATAAAAAGTAACTTAAAACAAAAATGTTGTCTATTAACTTTTCCTACTGGGGAATCGAATACCGTTTAACCCATCACAAGTTTGTGATTTTCTCATGGTTAACTTTCTCCTAAACATGTTTTCTACCACTCTCCATGAGAACATGAACCTATGTTTTCTCCTCCATGTCCATATTTTCATACTTGGAATCCTAGTATGGGTTAACTCGGGTGACCTTTGTACTTATCTTTCATTGTTTATTTTTTACTGACTTTTGTTCCGATGTGGGACTTTCAAGGATGTTTCCAAGCGCAATTTTAAAATTGCGAGGACGCAATTCCCAAAAGGGGGGAAGGATGTAACACCCCAGGTAAATAATGAATATGGAATTTTCATATTTATCCATATTTGTGAATAAAATATTAATATTACTTTAAAGGGGATGCTATTCTCGATGGCGTACCCAACACGCAACAACGAGTTTCTTGGGAATCTTACGTTGCACTCTAATAATAAAATAATATTAATTCAAATGGTAGTTAACATGTAGCCGTTGTATTGGAGGGAATGGATAGAAATAACTAAATATGATTATATATGTTTTTTAAATGTTTTTACATTTATCCAATAAAAGCTAAAGGCTTAAAATACGAAAAGAATTCAATTTTAGGCGTATATGCCCTAGTTTTCACTAAAGGTTCACTTATCGCCTTTTAATGGAGAACTGTCATTAAATATAGTTTCTTTCACCCTTAAACATTCTTTTGGACCAAATAAAACTCTTATTAAGAATCGGGACATCAAATTTTACTTTGTGTAATTTTTTGGTATTTTTCCGATAAAGTTCATTTTTTTTAATGAATAGTGTAAAATGTTGTATTTTAATTCAAAACCTATTTTTAATCTAATTTATTTATATGATTAGATTATATTTTGAATTGGTTTTAAAGTGAAATTAGAAAATATTTTTACCATTAAATCCAATAGTGGTCGTTGGAATTTATTTCACTTTGAAATCAAACTTAAACTAGTGTCAATCTTTTGATACTTATTGTTTTATAAAAACACGCTATTTGCTCTGACAGCGGGAATTAATTATTAAATTAATTAATGTGACTAATATGTTCTGAATTTTGTAAAACGGACTTCATTTTTTAATTCAGAATATCAAATATAGCTTAGGGTGAATTTTTGGGATTTTTCTGAAAAACTTCAATTTTTGATGAATAGTGAAACCACTAAGTGGTACTTATAAAAACTGATTTTCCGTTTAAGTGAAATTTTGCCATCATTGTGTTTTGATTTTTAAAAATCCGACATACATGGTTGTTAGTAAGAAGTAAAATGTGGTTCAATGAGATTATAATAATTTTTTGGTGAATAGTAACTTATTAAGTTCTTAATCGCGATTAGAGGTAATTAGTGTAATTTAAGGTAAAAATGATATTATAAGAATGTGAAAACACCCTGAAACTTGTCCTACACCTATTGGGTGAGTCATGGCCGACCAAGACAAGCCATGGGCCAACTTGGGGACCCCATGGAGACACTTTGGTTGGGAAATGACATAAATAACTTTTTATTTAATGTTAAAATTAAATTGACACAAACATGAGTTGTTTTACTAAAACAATTTTTAAGTAGGGTTAAACAGGTCCAAATTTTGATTATAAATAGTCATTGGAAAGATAAAAAGATTTCCTACATCATAGTATTTTTTTTATAATTTTTAGACATTAAATAAATTAAATTATTTATGACATAATAATGATGCAGCGATGACATCATTATTTGACGATTTAAATAAAATGGAAAGATAATGTAAAATCTATGAACTACACATGTCCAAAACCAATTGGATGAGTGGATTTAGAAGACTTATCACCTTATCCACTAATTATATCAATGTGGGACCTTTTGAAACCGAAACACATTTTCAAATAAAGTAATATTTCTTTACTTTCCAAAAGTGCCCCTCCTCTCCTCTTATAAAAGGCCCCCACCTCTACCTCATTTAACACACTCCTCAAGCCTTTGGCTCGGCCAACCCCTGCCCATTTACTCTCTCCACATCCCTCTCCTCATCCTAGAGGATTCCCTTTGGGCAGAATCCTTTCAAAGGAAGCCTTTAGGCTCAAATCAAAAGGAGTTACACTTTTAAAGGTAATTCACTCTCTCATGTTCATTTGTTTTATTTTGCTTCTCCAACCCCCTAAACTCTTTTTATTTACTTATTTTGTAAAAACAACAGTATCTTCAATATACTAGGATGTTGTTATAAGATTTATTCGAGCTACACTCTCACACAACTACATCAAATGGTTAAAGAACATACGGTTTCCGTGGATGGTTAAATTCTGCCTCCCAAAACGATGATTGTTCAATACTCATTTAACACCTTCAAAGGTGGCCATTATGATGTCAGTATTTTTATATATGATATATAATATGTTTATGTTTTATTTATGATTCTGTATTTTTCATTTTTGTCTTACCTTTATGGCTTCCATTATGGGTATACGCGATATCTTCATTTAAGGAAGTGCGGACTACCGCCCCCTCAAAGTGATTTGATTCGTTAAATACCATATGTGGGATGTATAAAGGATGGAAATATGATATTATATATTATATTATACTGTAATTATAATAAACTTTTATATAATTATTATTCCATTCTATAAAATACGAAATAGAAATGAAAGTAGCGTTCATGCGTACGTACGGCTTACCGTCTCCATGAACGGTGCATTTCATTTCTTACCTCTAAATGATTATGTAATGTTATAAATGCATGAATTTACTGGATATATATGAAATATATGATATCTACATAATGAATACAATTCTGGATATAATAAACATTTGGCCACACGAACAACATGTAATTGTAAGAAGTCCACTTTCGACTTAAGAACCAAATATCGGCAAAACAAATATTATTAACTTAAATGATTACATAATGTTTATGACATGGTAATAAGTGGTATAAAAGTACTAATGAACTTGAAAAAGGTTCTTAAGGAATTAGAAATTAACTCAAGTTTATTATTCAGGATATTAAAGAACGATCGAGTCAAGTCGGACCCGAGGTAAGGGATCTTACTCCTCTCTTTCTTTTTAAGTACACTCTTTTATGTCATTCCTTTTAAAGCTCATCTTTATTGTTATTGGTATGATCTTTTATATTAATCCTACTGTAATTTTTATGTTCATGTGATGAGAGACCCTATTCTCTCTCATCAATCCATTTTGGAAGTTTTGATTGGCGCCGTTAGGCTGCCGAACTTTCGTAAGAGATCTAACTTCTCTCTTTCTTTTTAAGTACTCTCCTTTATGTCACTTCTTTTAAACTCCTATTTGTAATGTTGGGGGATGTTATTTTATATTTATCTTGCTGTACATTATATTGTAATGTGATGAGATACCCTATTTGATCTCATCAATCCATATTCGGAAGTTTTATGTGGCGCCGTTAGGCTGCCGAGTTTTCGTGAGGAATTTTTCATCTCACTTTTATTCCCGTGAGATTTATGCTACATTTGCCACAAATTCCATTGAGTGGTGTATGTACTTCCCATTATTCTACTCTTTGTGTAATATACTTTCGTTTATGAGTATTTACATCAATGACCTATTGTCTTTCTTTCATGGGGTGTATGTTTTGAAAGATACCCAAGTCGGTAAGGGAACCTTTCACCCTCCTCTTTTTTAAAAGACTTCTTTTATTGGGTCTTTTAATTTACATATTTTTATGTTGGGATATGTTCTAATACATCCTTATTGATGTAAATTTTATGTCCAAGTGATGAGATACACTTTTTATCTCTCATCAACTCATTTTGATGTGATGCCGTTAGGCTGTCAAGGGAACTTTTTAACCCAATTTCGATTTCTTTGGGTTCAACTTGTAGTCATTGAATATGTCATCCATTGAATATGTGTGAATGACCTTTTATTGTTTTACACTTAATATCCACTTATATTGGGTGTATATATATTTGTCACACATATTTTTTTGAGATTTATTTGTCCTTAATTTAAGGATACCTTCTTTATAAGGGATTTCATCACATTTGACATTTCTATTGAGGGATCATTGTTGTTATGCACCAATTCAATCTTATATGGTGTATATACTTTCCTTTGGAGTATTATATCATGAATCCTTTTATTCTCATGATATTATAAAATTCTGACTAAATGTTATTCCTCGATTATTGTATTCAAGTGTCTCTAATTTTGGTAAAACCCCTTTAACCAAAATATCGTTTTAAATGTTTTAATTATTTGTTCTTATTAATATCCATGTTTTAAAAATGGTTTTAAGGATTTATTTATATGGATATTAATGGTTTAAAATGTTAAAAGCTTCAAGGTGGTATGGGACACTTTGATTCAAAAATCTCTTTATTAAATGTTTTAAATGGTTTTGGAAATGGTTTCTTTTTGAATGGATTCATTATTTCAATATCCTAAAATGTTATATTGTGATTGAAATGTGGAAATGTTATGTTTACTTTATTCATGTTTATGTGATACGATTATGTTATGGTTCTTGGGCATTGTTATGAAGAACGGGTGGTTCCGTGATAAACTAAGGGCGGGTGAGCCCGATATAGCTCTCCAATGCATTGGGTAACGCGAAGGAGTGAAATGTTAAGGTTTCTCCGAAGAGATTTAGGGAATATACTGTGATGGGTATTCCAAACGTAACCAAGAGGGTTACTCCCTACGTAAGAATGTTATGAATTCCTCAAGTTACCTTTATGTCTTATGTTTTCTAGGATTTATTCATGATTTGATATGCCTATATTTTATGGGTAAAGTATGATTTCATTCTTATGTATATACGAACTCATGTTTCCTTTCCATATTTTTATAACCCTTACTGAGCTTTTTATGCTCATCCCAAGTTTTTGAAATGTTTTTCACAGGTCAAGGGAAAGGTACATGATGTGATGATAGTGTCAAGGATATGTCAAGAAAGAATCCATGTTTCATTTTAAATATGTTTCCGTTGATGGGAAGAATGAATACTGTCTTTTATGTAACCACTTTGTTTAAATGTGGAATGTAATGCAAGTTTCATGATCTAATTCTCTAAAACTCTAAACCTGAAAAGATCCTCAATGTGTAATCTTGTAATAACTCAAGATTAAGTAAGGTTTAAGGCTGGGGCCTTATAAATATAGATCATTCTATTCATCTATTGGATAATTATTAGTCCCACTATGGAAGTTATACTCACCTCAATTCAAAAAAGGGGATACTAGAATATCCAACCAAATAAACACTACAAAATAATTAGCTTTTTCCAATAGGGGTATATCTATTGGTAAAAGTGCATTTTCTATTGGTAAAACGTTTTACCAACAGAAAATTGTCCTATCACTAAACTGTTGGTAAAAACTCTGTCACTAAATGTTACTACGATAGATAAAGTAGTTCTGTTACAAATATAATAATACAAAAAGATAATATATATGTTGGTAAAAAAATTTAGTAATAAATTCATATGACAAATATATCTGTTGGTAATAATATTACCAACATATAATACACCTATTTAAATTATCAAACTGAAGATGATTTTAACACATATACAAACTTTGAAAAAGATTAATTATATTAATAATGGAATTTAATAAAGAATTAATCACACATAGTTGAAGTTGATTGATATATAAAGAGATCATAAATACACAAAAACTAAAGATCCATCTATAGGACCACCGACGCTTTCCCCCCTCCCCCCAAATGAAAAAGGGATTTTCATCTCTTGAATGTAATCCTACAGCACCCATCATGGTCAAATGGTAGAATAATAGTTACTTTCGAAAAATGAAAAGGGGGTATGCCATATCATGAATGAAGTCCTCCATCACCCATCATAGTAGAATAGTAGAATAATAGTTACTTACACCAAATGAAAAAAGGGAATGTCAACTCTTGAATGCAATCCTACAGAACTCATCATGGTAGAATAATAGTTATTTCCACCAAAATAAAAAAGGAATGTAATATCTTGAACATAAAGATGTTTTTATGTCACACCCTTCATTTCCAAGATCTACACTATACACAACCAAAAATAAAACCCACAAATTAGTGAAAAATATATTCATGAATTGAAAAAAAATGAAAGTATAAAAAAATGATCTGTATAGAATGATATTTTTTTATAATACTAGTGAAAAAATTCAAGTCGCTATTATTCCACAACCTTCAACTCCTGGATCTCCACAACATAACTAAAGAACATACCCACAAATCATTCCAAAATATCTACATTAATTTAAACCAAAATAAAAATCAATGAAAATATGAAAAATAGATCTACATAGAATGGGAATTTTTCATTCATCATCTATGTTGATATATTAATAAATAAAGTAATCTATAGTACCTGAAAGGAATGAAAATTTAATTTTGAAATAAATCTAGTGAGTCCTTTTAGTCTTTATTTTATCAGTCACACTATTTCTCCTCAGATTTGTGTTGAGGTTGACATTTCAAAGGCGTCGATGGAAGATATTTGGATTGATATTAAAGGGGAGAATCGATGTGAGCAATAGGTGTGCTATGAATCTGAGGTAGACTTCCTATTCTTAATTTAATCAACCAGGTCATTCCTAAATTACCTATTTGTAATCTCTTAGGAAATGAGGTTTACTTTACAGGAAATTCAGAGAATGAAGTTCATGCTAAAGCTGAGTTTCATCTCGACCCCTCCAGTGATGTTATGGATAGTTACAGTTCTCCTAATACTCTCACAAAATAAGAAATTTGGATCCATAGGAAGATGATATCATCACCAATAACAATTCAACATTCAACCCAAGATGGTATGATTAGGTTCCTCTGGATTTCTTTGACCCTTCAGATACTTTAAAGCAGGGGATCTCAGTAGCTCAGAGGATGGAGAGTGTCCAGGGTCTAGATCCACTTATCTATGGAATATTTTCTAGGTTGGGGCATGATCTCAAAGGGCCTACAGTATATAAACATGTATTAAATCCTCCAGTAAAGGAAGGTATTTTTTTTAGACTAGATCAGTCAATCAGTTGCCTTCAGTCCTCAGAATCAAGAACCCACCCTATATAGAAGCATTGAATTTTATTCTTAATATATTAGATAAAATCCAAGTATCAATTGTTAGAGAGTCTTCTATATCACCTTTAGTGACCTCAATTTATGACCAGGATGAGTTTGGTTATCAGGTCTTTGGTAGAGGTAGAAAAATTAGTGAGCAGGATACTGAAGGGTAGGTATGAAATAAGTATACAATATAAGAAATCCATCCTAGAATGGAGCTCAAAAACCGGTTTTAGAAGTTGCTGGAGGTCAAAATAGATAATGAGGGGTGAAAAATGGTGCAGCCTAGGAAGAATAGGCAACATCTCTCCAAGGATAGGGTGGTGGAAGAGGAAATATCTTTGGACTCCTTGGAAAATGAGGAAGTAATCAGTGAAAAGGAATAGCTTCGCTCAGGATTGAAAATGGGGGAAACCTTAATCAAAGAGGGGGGATCATACATTCACTTTCGGTAAGATGTTAAGGCATTGAAAAGATTAATACTTCTTTACCAATCCCATGAGGACCAGGTCAACAATCAAACCAGGTGATTTCTTAACAGCTGAACATCTTACTCTTTAGGAATCTAAGGACCTAGTAGAAGACACAAAATCAGTTGGTGAGGCTTAGAAAGTCCTTTTTGGGTATGGGGAGAATATTTATCCTGACGACCAAGGGATAAAAGTATTCTTGGGAGGTCAGGTATCCTAGGACCTTTTCTCTCCTCATTTCATTGGAAAATGATATAAATGTATGATTGCTTTGAAAAGTCAACAAAAGATAAAATCTGTGAGGCTTGATGTTTTTACCTAGACTCAACTATGGAGGATTTGGGAGAGATGTCTAGATAATCATGACCTCATGGAATTTAGATGGACTTGTTTACATGAATTGACTTTTAGCTGGACATTAGTTTCATAATCTTGAACAAGGTTAGCTTATCTTTAGCATATTTTATTAAGGTCTCGATTTTCTTAACCAACAACATCAAAGGATATCTTCGACTTCATCTTGATCAAGGAATTAAATACTTGTTGTAGAAATACTAGGTCAACTATTTAGATCCTTAAGCTATTTTTTATTGCGTTGTTTTGGTCTTGTTTGATTCTTGGTGTCTCGATTTCTGGTTGTTGTGTTTCAGGGGTTCCCACCTAACCTAGAAGGTGTATTTTCTTAAAATAAAAATAAATGTTGAGACAATGAATGATAATGTTTGAAGTTTGAAAAACCTAGAAGAGTATTCATAACTATCCAATATCCCAAATAATATAATCCAATGAAGAATTATAACCTCAAATAAAGATAATGATACTAATTTTCTTCCATTAAATAAAATTATTCAATCAATCAGATGAAAGTTGATAGTACTGGAAATTGTACATTTCAAAAGCTATTGAATCCCACTTGCTGTTAAAATTTTCAATGCATATTATAAAGAATTATATAGTACTTCATTGTAAAACTTTTTAGTTATATGAAGTCATATTGAAACTATACATTAAAAAGGATACCAATGCACAATATGTCATAGTAGTTGGATTGAAACTACATATTGAACCTGCATATTATAGTGTTATTGAAATTTCTTAGTGGTACTGGAAACAATACATGAAAAAGACTGTTAAATACAACTTATACTAAATTTTTTGAATGTATATTATAAATAATCATGCGTATTGAATTCATACTAAAACTACATATAAATTCAAAGTAACATAATATGCATTTGTGTTGAAACTGCATAATTATGTGAAGATTTTTTATCACAGACACTTAATCAGATCATCGAGCATTAGATATTGTAAAAGACATAATATTTTGTAATCATTTAATGTTTAACCTATTGAATAAACATAAGCAATGAAACATGTATGAAAAAATAAAGAAATAATATGGTTTAATGGAAGACTAGAAGAAAAATAGAAAGAAGCATTACATGTCTTGGCGAAGGTTCCAATGAAGAGAGTATATGTGGAAATCCACAATGGGGTTGAACCAGAGCTCCATCCTTTGCTCTCGGTTCCCTTCTCCATTAACATACACATTATTCTGAACTAGAAGAGGTTCCCCATTTTATCTTCCAAGAAACTTGAGTCCCATGACATATACCACATTGAATGCACTACAAATTAGCCTCTAATGAATAAATAAAAGGAACCCAGGCTACAGTTCTCTTCTATCACTCTACAATTAACCTAAAAGTGACATAAAATAATTAAAATATATGTATGGTAGAGACTTGAAGGTGATTCCAAAATAGACTTGAAATGAAACAAAAAATCCAACCTAATACTCTTATTTAAATAATAATTGAATATATTAAAAAAAGTTTCATAAAAAACTTTTTCAAAGAAAACATTTAATGATAAGAAATGAAAACCTAAAATTTATCCAAATAAAAAAATGTAGATAAATCAAAACTAAAGAGACTCTTCATCATCATTTTATTCATGATAACCATCAGAGCATTCAACTTCATAATCATTTTCCTCATCATCAAGTAAGAGTCGGCTCGTAGACCCCACCTACAAACAAATACAATGTGAAAAATTAACTTCACTCTATAAGAATATGATAACCACTATCTTGAATAATGTTGGGTCAAACATACATGAATAGAAAAAAATGTAAAAAAATTAAGAAAAAACAAACACACAAGCATGAATACCTACTGCGCTATAAGAACTTATACTAAATCTGACAAATGTGATATTTTTTCAACAACTTCATCAAGTTGTTTCTCAATTTTATCAACTTTTACCTCACTCTTAATCCTTTTAGTTTTCTATTAATCTAATTCACATGTCTTTTCAAGTTCATGTGGATACTTATCACCTAGATATCCATTTTTATCCTCTTCTACAATTGTTTTGAAAATCTAATTATTTTCAATAGCAGAGGTGTTCTCTGGAAGAGAACATTACTCATTATTAGTTGATTTATCTAAAAAAACATTAATCCATGTTAAAAAATACAATATTGAATATACATAGTATTGTTTAAGGTGGTAACACAAGAAAAAAATTACCTCAACTAAGGTAGAAGTGTCATCAAGTTTTGAACCTTTTTTAGGTTCATGGGTTTTGATCCATATTTGAAAATTATCTGTCTCTTTACCTTCTTTTTTCTAAACACAAAATATATGATTAAATCAAATAAAAAATACAATAAAATGAAATAATATCAAATAATGGATAAAAAATTAATAACTTAATTTCAACACGTATATGTGCAAAACTCTTTGTCCCTATATAATGCAGTATTTTCAAATGTGAACGATTTTCTACACCCCTCTTAGTTCTTCCTACAAAAATCTAAATTATATTAGGATGAAATATATTGTTTAATCTTAATTAATGATCATTCTATACCTATAATATATAATAGTAATTGAATATGGTTTAAATACATAAATTATAAAGAAAAATATTACTTGTATAAATAAAGATTCCAAAAACTCCACCAAATTCTTCCATGTGTCTTCATGAATGTGTTTTGGGCTTTTTTTCATAGCCTCATTGTGTGTTTGGATATCAAAATAAGATACCTTTAACTCAGATTTGTAGATCTCCATTCAGAACTCATTTTCTCCATTCCCCAATCATATGGTCCATGCCCTTCGAGAAAGTAATATGATAACTAAAACATAAAAAATAAAATCATGTTTATAAAAATGATATTATTAAAATAACAATAATATTGACTAAATATTTACCTTAATTTCATCCCTGATTTTCCCCTTTTTTAACATATACTAAACTCCAATCACAATAATCTAATGGTAATCGTCCAGGGTCACGATCCAAACAACCGCTGAGTGAAGATAATTTTCTTGTTTAATCACCAACTGGTTGAAGCAAGTTTTTGATGTCTACAAAAACATTCTCTAAAAAATTTAGTCTTGATAAATCCATGAACCTTTTTATTTCTCACATAACATGCCCGAGATCTCCTTCTTCTCTTAGTGTCATGATGAAGAACACTTGATTGTTGAGTCAATTCAACTAGTATTTCTCCAGCATTCGAAATTGATGACTGAATTATGCCATCATTTTTATTATTTTCAACATGAAGAGATTTTAACCCTTCAAATAAAATAGAAATTTTAAAATATGTTTAAACACATAAAATCAGTATAAAAAAATCAATAATTTTCATAAATAATGGAAAAACACTTACCAAAAATTTGAGTTTCTTCTCTTCAACAATACACTATATAAAGAAAAAAATTGATTGTATAATTAAAGTAGTAATAAAAGAAATAAAATCTTAAATTTCATGAACTTACCCATTATTGTAAATAACATGCACCGCTTATTCAAGGATATCTCTTCAGTTTTTTAGATTTTATCCTTTAATGCACTATTTAAAACAAATATGGGAAATAAAAAATTATAATTTATCTAAAGGCAGCCTAAAACAATATCATATAAAGCTTACTGGTAAATTATAAGAAACTTACAATTTGAATCATGAATTTCATCTTCAACTATCAATGACTCTAGATGTTATTTTCCAAAGGCATTATAAGGGTTCTTTATTGAAAATAAATAATGTTTCAGTGATTTATTTGATGTCACTTGTCTACTTTTTCTAGAACGTGAGGCTAAAAATTTCTATAAAGAAACAATAAAAGGTTATCAATAAAAAAAATAAAAAATAATGCAAAAGAGAAAAGGTGTAAATTTAAATAAAATTCATAAATTAATACCATTAATTAATCTCTTGAAACCACCTTTCACTTGATTTAAGGGTTCTCAATAGACGTCATCTCAAATATATATATGAAATAAAATATCTAAAATACCAAATAATCACATACAAGTTTCAAATATAAAGTAAAATTTTCAACTAAAATAAAATAGAAATATTTAAAACCCAAAACTAAATAAATTATTATGTGACAAGAAAAAAATTAATAATCAGAATCATGAAACATGTCATTATCATGATTATAGTCACAAAAATCAAGTTTTTGTGATTTCATTATCAATATTCTCATGTCTTAATTTCATCCTTCAATGAAATCAAGTGAAAGATCATCAATTGAAACTGCTTCCTCATCCTATATGGCCTAATTTTCCACATTGAAATTAGTTGACAAGTTGGTTTGTAAGTCGTACACTTCAAGTATGATATCTTCCTCCATTTGAAGTAAGTATCTTGGTTTAGTGATGGTTGCAACATTCTAATTTTTCTCTTTAGATTCAGCTATATAAAACACTTGTAAGTCTTGATATGTAAGAATAAAGGGCTCATCAGTTTTAATAATCCTCTTATGGTTGAAAAGAGTGAATCCAAAATTTTATTCTTTGATACCTTAAATGGTATTTTCCTAATCACACCGAAATAAAAAAACACTCTTTCCAACAGGATAAGTCAACTCAATAATTTCTGTCAACACACTATAATATGATACATTGCCCGTATTTTTTGTTACACTCACAAGAAAACCACAATTTTGGGTCTCACTCCTCTTATCAATAGATTTCACACGCCACTGATAACCATTGCATGTGACTTTGGTCATCGTTTTAATCAACGTGCTAGGAAACTAACTTAAATGTGTCAAATCAATTTCTATATAAGTGTCCTGAGGTAGAAAATTTGAAACCTGAATAATCAATGAAAACTATAAATGTTATAACCAAAAAAAACAAAAAATTTTAAATTCAAAGTATTATATAAAATTCACATTAACATCAAACCATTTATAAAACTCATTTCTATAGACGTCATCAATTATTTCTGGTCTGTGTTGATATTTTCTATAGATAATTTCATAGTTCTCCCTGCAAAAAAATAACAAGGTAAGAATTTGAAAAATAATTCAAATATAACAAAATTTATGGGAATTTATCTCACCGTAAATATACTTGAACTTCATCATATTTTTCCAAAACATAATTATATGTTTGAAATATCACTGAGTTGTTAGGTTGTATATCATTCTTTTTGGAAATTTCATGACATTTTAAAGAGAATATGGATGGCCCTTTACATGTTTCATCATCTTCACCATCATTGTTTCTTGTAAACCTATTTTCACTAGTTTAAATTTCATGCAAATATCTTGAACAAAATTTTATACACTCTTCAACAGTGTACCCTTCAACAATTTATCTTTCTGGGTGACTTTTATTATGAACATACATTTTTAATATTCGCAAAAAACTCTAATCAATCAACATAAATAATTTAATTAAATGTCTACATAAAGTTATAAAATGAAAATGTAGTTTGTGTACCTCTCAATTGGATATATAAAACGATAATAAATAGGTCCATCAATCATAGCTTCATGTGATAAATGAATTATTAAGTGTACCATGATGTCAAAAAATGAAGGTGGGAAGATGCGCTCTAAATGAAAAATTATGGTAGCACCACAATGTTGTAACCTCTAAAAGTATTTAGATGTTGCCACTTTTGAGCATAAATCCTTAAAAATTTACTCAGATCAATCAAGAAACTACTTACCTTCTTATTTTTAATTTTCCTTAGAGATAATGGTAACAAATGTTTCATTAAAACATGATGGTCGTGACTTTTTAAACCAAAAAATTTTCCATCAATAATTTTCCTATTAATGTTTAAAGAATACCCATCTGAAACTTTGATAGATTCTAGTACATTTATCATTTTAGATTTTTCTTGATCCTTCAATGTAAAGCATACTGCTGGTAGATATGTTCGATAATGATCCTCATATGGGTGAAGATAATTCCTTACATTTAAATCTACCAAGTCAAGTCGAGATTGAAAAGTATCTTTATTTTTCCCCTCAATACCAAAAAGTGTACCAATAAAATTTTCAGAGACATTTTTTTCCAAATGCATAACATCCAAATTGTGGTGTAGAAGAAGATTATCCTAATATGGGAGTTGAAAGAAAATAATTTTCTTTTTCCAAGGTACATCAACATCTCTCTTCCATTTATTATGTATTTGAGCCTCAATATTTTTTTTCCAAATATGAAATCCAATCCTTTTATCTGATCTAACAATTCAAATCCATTATGAAATTTAGGTAGTAGACTTGTTTTTATTTCCCCATTAAATGCCTTTTTATTTCGACAAAATTTGTGAATTTTCTCTAAGAAGTGTCGGTGGCCCATGTAACACATTTTATTATTTTTTCTCAAGTACACAATGAACATGCTTCAACATTGCAACATGGACATGTATTTTTACCCTTTCTATTCCAACCTGATAGATTACCATATGCGGGAAAGTAAACAATTTTACAAATTAATGCTCCATTTAATAAAAACAAATCATTTTTTAATGCGTCAAATATTTCAATACTTAACTCCTATAACACATTCAACTCATCAATGAAAGGTTCTAAAAATACATCAATATAATTTCTAAGTGACTTAGGGCCAAGTATCAATAATGAAATAATAAAATATGATAGATTCATACATAACCATATAGAAAAATTATAAATCATCAAGACAACAAGCCATATGCTATATTGACTAGAAATCATTCCAAATGGATTAAACCCATCACTTTAAAAGATTAGCCTAACATTTCCTGGATCACTTTCAAACTCAGGATACTTATCATTAAAATCTTTCTAAATATAATAATATGTTGGGTGCCTTAACTTGTCATCGTTAACTCACTCATGCTCATTCCATGTCATGAGAGGGGTCATTTTAGATGACATGAATATCATTTTAAGATTGGGTATCAAGGGGAAGTACGAAAAACCATCATTGGTACTTTTTACCATTTATTAATTTCATAATACTTCTATTATCAGTAGTTTTCCACCTCAAAGAACTACAATTTGGGAAATTATCATAGAAATGTTTTTCATTATGAAAAGTCACACAATCATTTGGGCATGCATCAATCATATTATAATCAAGCCCAAGTTTCATGATAATCCCTTTCACCTTCACAAATGAGTCAGGTAATGTTGAATCATTGGGAAGAGCTCTCTCAAATAGTTTTATAAGGGTATCAATTTCTAAATTAGTGATCCCATGTGAACATTTCAAATGATACATTTTAGTGATAAAATATAATTTAGTAAATTCCTCACATCTGGGGAATAAAGGTTTTCCAGCATCTTCAACCAATCTGAAAAATGTTTGCACCTCATTAGAAGGACATGATGAGGTGTTGTCTAGTTTATCAAAATCAAAGGCATCCTCCAGCATGTCAAGTATATCATCTTAAGAATAAATATCATATTAAATACTAAAAACATTATTATTAGTGTTGAACTTCAACTACCCATGAAAATTACAAATACATTTTTTATAATCGACATCCATTTATTTGATAATGATATAATATTTCACAACATATTGATGCAAATAATGTCAATTGGCACAACATCGGCATGAAAACACAATCATGTTATCCCTTTCTTGTAGACACCCGAATCTTGAAATACATGGATGTTGCATTACTTTTTCGGAATACTTAATACATGAAAAAAACGCCCAAGGACCTTATTAGTTTAGTGTCTTTGGAAACTTGGAACATAATCTTCTAATCATAGTGAAAGATCTTCAACCTCTCCCATAAAGATCTCCACCTTTTGTTTTCTTACCTAAAACATTTCTTTATATCCTAGGGAAAAGAAAACATATAAAGGGTGATCTCAAATTCTCATTAAGGGTATGCATGGAGAAAATAAAACAAACCATATACATTGGAACCTAAAAAACATGAACATAAAGTTTAAACATCAAAATCTTGAGTTGTGAAATAAATCTTGGCAGTACATAAGGAATAGATCATAAAGGAACATAAATCATTATAAAATAGCATGGGAATAAAACATGTAATTGTGGAAAACCATTAAGAACATGATATTATTTCCATAGTATCCAAGGCATTAGTACCAAGACCATCATTGTGGATAAAGTCCATTACTGAACCGGGTTTACTTATCGTTCCAGCCCTATATTACTGAACCATATTTACTTGTCGTTCCATCCATGTCTATCTCATGAGATAAAAATATTTACAGAATGAATTGGAGGGAGATATAGGTCCCACCCATCTCATAATGAAATCATTATTTCGTGTGCCACAAAATAAACATAAATCATTCATCATAACCCAATGAATAAAATGGGTTTCATATACGTCATCCCATCATAACATAATCCATATAAAACAATGGATATAATTTCATTATAAATAAAATAAAACCATGTAAATAATAGGGAAATTATACATGAAGCATTTCCATATTAAAGAATGTCATCTTAGATGGAAAATAGTTTGGATAAAACCCTTGAAATGAATTCTTGAGGAAAATATCCTCTCTTCTTCAAAATCATTTTCTTTTCTCAAAATGCCATGCGATTTTAAAAGAAAAGAATTATGTTGAAAATAATCATGAAATCTTGTAGAGGAAGCTTGATGTAAATAAGGCGTTATGAAACCTTAAAATCCATTCACGCCATATAAGTTAAAAAACATTCTTCTTGTACTTTTACCGGAAAAGTAAAAAAGTACCTCGTATGGTAAACAAAATAAAGATTCCTTCCATACTACATAGTAAAAGTAAAAAAGGGGTAACCATGACTTTAAACATACATGGAAGAATAGTAAACACTTTATGAAAACATTTTTATAAAACACAGACATGGATGATAAATTTAACCCCAATAAATACTTACAAATAAAGAATCTCATATAAGAACGAGATTGGAATAATTATCCCTTACCTTAGGTCCAATTTCTTTCATACGTACCCGAAACTCCTCTATAGTGGGTTTAAACATATTATTAACTTATAATAGAACCATAATAATATTTATGATATCATATATAATTCACTTACAACTTTATATTACCCTTTCATTTGTCAATTCCATGTTAAAGCAGCGTTTTGGGTAAAATCATTTCATTTATCGTACGGGTTTTGAATTGAAATTATTCATATTATTACTTAGACCATGATTACATAATTCCAGAATGTAAAACATGATTTATATGAAATATATATTCAGAATATAAATATATTAATAGTTCAATAAATGGAATGTAATACACCGTTCATGGAGACGGTAGGTCGTACGTACGCATGAACGCTGTTTTCGTTACCTTATTAAATTGAATGTAAGTAAGTAGATTATATATATATATATACATAAATCCAGTAGCATTATTATGTCATATATTTAATTATTATTCAGTATCTATACTTTATAATCATTCTTTAATGGTTAACATGAAGAATGAATCTCATCGCGCCATGGAGATGGTAATCCGTACGTACGCACGAGTGATGATATCGTTCCTATAATTATTGAATGGTATTGGAGTGGATGATATAATATATCAAAATTAGTATCATGTTATAATAATCATATATAGTTATTCTTTACACCATTATTGTAACAGCTCGAGATTTTATGAAAAATATTTTTTTTTAATTTTATTAATGTCTTGTGTTGTACACTACACCAAAAGGAGCTTGCACAACACACATCCTTGACTTGCCTTGCATTACACGCAATCGCGAGCTTCCTCGATAGCGTGTGTAGTACGCAATACTGAGTTTCACTAAACAACGATATGCTATTAAAATATTATTATAACTAGCCGTTATGAATAGTAATAACCACCTTTTAAAATTTTAGAAATTTTAGCTCTCAAAATGGACTTAATTTTTTGATTCGAAGTATCGAATTTATCCTAAGGTGAAATTTTGGTACTTTTCGGATAACTTTCATATTCTGATGAATAGTGAAAATTACTAAATTTTAATTAAAAACAACTTTTTTAATAGAAATAATTAATAGTGATAAATTATTAATTTGAGTGGTTTTAAAGTATATTTAGAATATATTTTTACAATTCAATACAATGTTGGTCATTGGATGTAATTTCACATTTACACCAGACATAAACAAGTGTTAATCTTTTGATAGTTATTATCTCTTAAAAACACGCTATTTGTTGTGACAGCGGAAATTAATTGTAAAATTAATTAATGAAACTTATATATTGGGAATTTTTTAAAATAGAAATCATTTTTTAATTCGGAATATCAATTATATCTTAGGGTGAAATTTTGGCATTTTTTTGAAAAACTTCAATTTTTGATGAATAGTGAAACTACTAAGTGGTAGTCAAAAAAATTATTTTTTTCATAAATCTTAATTTTACCGCTTCTGTGAATGGAATTTCAAAAATCCAAGAGACACGGTTGATGTCAGTAAGTAAAATGTGGTTCAATGAGATGAAAATAATTTTTGGTGAATAGTAACTTTTTACTTTTATTTACCACGGTTAAAAGTAAATAGGGTAATTAAGGGTAAAAATGATATTAATATTACCCTAACACATGTCCTAATTCTATTGGACAAGTGTATCTCAACCAAAAACAACCTTAAGTGTAAAATATTATCATTTAGGCCCACTTGGATTAGATTAGGACATTTATTATTATTTAATTCAAAGAAGAGTTAAAAGAGTTAAAATCAAAGTTTATTTACTAAAAAATTTTAATATAGGGTTATACATAAGATAATTTAGATTTTAAATATTCATTAGAAATCTAAAACGATTTCCTAAATAATTGTATTTTATTTGTAATTTTTAGACATCAAATAATTTAATTTATTTATGACACAAAGATGATGCAGTAATTATCTTATTAATGAAATATTGACATAATTGATATTATAAATACCAAAATAAATGTAATTTAAGACTTTTTATGAATTCCACTAATTTTCTAGGTTACTATGATATATTAGTGTTGATTTAATCAACTTTTTTCGAACATATAATTCTGTTATGACTTTCACAAAAATCATATATCAAATAGTGTCAAAATTGACACAAAATAGTTTTTAAATCAAATATTATATTATTAATTGTTATTTTATTCCTAAAAATCTATGGTTCAGCCAAATGACTTAGATAAGGATATATATATTAATAATAAACAATTTGGGGTTCTTTTGGCATATTATAGTAAGTGTATTAACTATATAGTGTAAGAAAACAAAAAGACACGGTAAAAGTTAAATTATTTAACTTAGAGTTAAATCTAATTGATAAGGTTAAAATAATAACCTAAACTTATATAAATCCTATTGGTTGATAGGATTTCGACCCATCCCCACTTTAGCTTAGAAATAAGACCCTTTGGAACCATTATAAACCGATTTTGACTTTAATATAAAATAATATTTTGAGATATTCCTAAGGTGCCCCTCTCCTCCCTTATAAAAGGGCACCTCCTCCCTCTCTTCCACACACAACTTTGAGCCTTCAAGCTCGGAAACACCCTGCCAAAATCCCTTCTCCACTTCCCTAGTATCATACTAGAGGTACTTTTCTTCTTCAAAGACCATCCTTAGTTCTTTAGGTGGAGGCTAAGAAAAGGCGCGTCAAAAAGAGGTAATATCCATTACCGATCTTTTTCAATTTCTTTCTTCTTCAACTTCTTCTTATTTAGTTGTTTCATGATAAAGTAATAACATCAGTATTTCTTATATACTGATATGTTATTATAAATATGAAACAACTCTAATTAACCTTCTATCCATCCTACGGAAAAAGGAAATCACCGCGCGTGCGTACGTACGGAATACCGTCTCCACGCCGTGGTGTAATCTATTTTCCGCCACCACATTAATTGGATGGGTATAATGGTGTAATGAGTAACTATATATGATTATTATAAATTTATATTGATACTGAAATATTATATATACACTTCAACACAATTCCACGACCATGAGAACGATATCATCGCTCGTGCGTACGTACGGACTACCGTCTCTACGACGCGATGAGATTCATTCTCCATGTTAACCATTTAAGAATGATTATAAAGTATATATAAGAAATAATAATGAAATATATGACATTATAAAGCTACTGGATTTATGTATATATATATGTATGTCATCTACTTACTTCCATTCAAGACAATAAGGAAAGGAAAACAGCGTTCATGCGTACGTACGGACTACCGTCTCCATGAACGGTGTTTTTCATTTCATTTATCTATCTATTATATATATATATATATGCTGAATATATATGATATATAAATAATATTTTATATTCTGGAAGTAAGTAAATCATGATATAAGTAATAATAATGTCAAGAACAACAAGTCGAAACACCTACGATAAATGAAACGATTTTACCCAAAACGCTTCTTTAACATGGAATTTACAAAAGAACGGGTAATATAAAGTCATAAGTGAACCATATATGATATCATAACAATGAATATGATTCTGTAATAAGTCAATGACATTATTTAAATCATTATACAGGAGGTTCGGACACATACGTAGCAAATCGGACCTAAGGTAAGGGAAAATATCACAATCTCATTTTTATCCGAGATTGTTTTTACTTTGGCATTTACTGGAGTGTATTTTATCATCCACATCCATGTTTCCTCAATATGTAATATTATTTCCATCCACCTACAATTTTTTTAAATCCAATTTTACCCTTCGGTGAATTTTTAGTAAAAGATAAGAAAGGAATCTTTTGTCGTTTTTCGTACGAGGTACTTTTTGACTTTTCTGACAAAAGTACGAAGAATATTTTTTTTAACTTATACGGCATGAATGGATTTTTAAAACATTATTTCCAAGAAGATTCCTTTACATGTTTTAAAGTTTATTTTTAATCAACTTCTTTTAGTTTAAAATTGTATGACATGTTAAAAAAGGAAAAGTATTTTTGAAGTAGAAAGGATATTTTCCTCAAGAATAGAGTTCAAGTGTTTTATCAAAATTATATTCCATCTAAGATAATAAAGGGTTATGTTTTTATCCCTATTATTACATTGATTATGTTGTGATGGAAATATTTTTTTATAAATTCCTTTATCTTATATGAATTGTTTTATGATGTCATGATGTTTTAAGAATCCCATTTTTGTTACATGTGTTATGCGATGATGTATGATTTATGATTATGTGGCACACATAAGAAAGGATTCATTATAAGGTGGGTGGTACCTATATATCCCTCCAATGCATTGGGTAAAGATTTTATATCTCATGAGATAGACATGGCTGGAATGGTAGGTTATACTGGTTCAGTGAAACAGGACTAAAACGAGGGTGACTCGGTTCAGAAAGGGACTTTGTCCACTAAGATAGTCTTGGCAATGAGTCTTGACTAACAAGAAATGATTCTCTATGATTATGTGTGTATGCCACAAAGTTTAATGTTTTAAGTTATGATTATTGTGATTACATTTCACTGCCATGATTTATCCCATGTTATGAAATTATGCTCTCTTTTGCAGGTTAAGATTTCCAAAATGTTATGTTCTTATGAATATGATGTGATTGATATTTATTTTGTTTACCCTTACTGAGCATTTGAGCTCACCCTTTTATGTTTTCTTTTCCCCAAGATATAAAGAAAGGTTTTAGGTATAAAAAAAAGAAAGATCTTTATGGGAGATATTGAAGATCTTTCACCAGGATTAGAAGATTATATTCCGAATTTCCAAAGACACTAAACTATTACGATCCTTGTGTGTGTGTGTTTTTTGTTATGTACTAAGTATTCCGAAAATGTAATGTAATGTCCATGTATGTCAGGCTTCGGGTCTCTACAGTTGGTATCAGAGGAAAGGTTTAGTCAACCTTTAGAAACTAGGATGCGAGAACTTTAGTGAGATCCCTAGAGATATTTCTAAGGTATGTCTAGGGATGTCCCTAAGGTTAAGTATACGTATAGGTTATAGTACTAGAATTACGCTAACGATCATAGAATTAAAACTAATATGTTAGATATTGAAGGTACTCCCCCTTTATTATGTTGTTTTCCCTAGCTTGATTTTTGCCTCTCACACTATTCTTTTTGGGTTTTAGACGATGGCTGGAACCCGAAGGAACCGTGTTGATCAATGCAATGGACAATGCAATGATTGCCCTCATGAACAAACAAATGTTATGGGAGATGGAGTGAAAAATCTTATTGCTATACTTAAACAAGCTATGAATCATTCTGGACTTCCAAATGAGCAGAGAAGGGAACAATATTCTATTTAGTCCTTCATGAGGCAACGTCCACCTTCTTTCAGTGGGTCTTCTGATCCACTTGTTGCTGAACAATGGATCAGTACCACTGAAAAGATATTTTCAGTTCTTCAATGTTCTGAGCATGATAAAGTCATCTTAGCAGTATATTGTTTGGAAGGTGAAGCTGATCAATGGTGGAATCTTATCAAGAATACGAGGAAAAGAGATTGAATTGAGTCCATGGAATGGGAAGAGTTCAAGAACTTGTTTTTCAGTAAGTACTTCCCTCATATTCTTCGAACAAAGATGGAAAAGGAGTTTCTTGAGCTGAAGTAGAAGGATGATTAATCTGTTGGTATATACGAAGAAAATTTTACAAGACTTGCAAGGTATGCATCTGGCATTATCATCCAACCTAAAAGTAAAGTTGATCGATTTTTCAGTGGCTTATAACCAAGTCTTCGAAGGGAATTATCTATAAGAGACTTCAGTAGCTATGAAGAAATTGTGCGTTGTGCTATCAAGGTAGAAATGGAAGTTGGTGTTACATATCCATCTCATGGTTTTGACAAGAAACGAAAGATGGAGTTCAAGGAGAAATCTCAGAATAATGGTGAAAAGAAGATGAATGTTTCCTTATGCACAAAGTGTGGAAAGAAGCATGGTGGAGATTGTCTTAAAGGGACTAGAAAATGTTTTAAGTGTGTAAAAGAAGGTCATCGAGCAGCTGAGTGTCGAAGTAATGGAAAAAGGGTTTCTAATGATGTGAATAAAGCAAACACAGCAGAGAACGCACCACCAACACTTCAATGCTTCAAGTGCAAGGAAATGGGGCATTATGCTAATAAATGCCCTAATCCAAGGGTTAGTGATGATCGACATGAGCAACCACTTAAGGAAAAGGACAAAGGGAAGTCACATGCGATCACCATTGGCGATGTTGAATATGATAACGATGCGGTGGAATGATTAAGTGTTTATGTAATGGGATTCCAAAATAATGTTGTATCATAAAGTATTAGAATATTTATGTATTGGTCTAATGTGGTATTCAAAGTTATTGAGATATTTTTGGAAATAAGATGATATGCGCATAATGAAGGGAAAACGAGAAAACGAAATGTTTAACAGTATTCATGAGCTCATGATTGATATAAGGACTAAGTGATATCATGGTTTGAGTATAAATAATTTTGAGGATTTTGGTATGTGGAAAGTGTTAACTTTTAACTGCATTCAATTTTTCACTAAGGTTCAATGGGTATTCAAGAGAATACATGATTAAGGACTTTGAATATTCGGAATGTGACCAACAAAACATATCTTATGATATATGGGGATCAAAGATTGTATTAAATCTCTGGTAATCGTTTTCACTATATTATGACAATGGACTGTAGTATTATGGATAATCCTAAAGACTAGAATGGATTATGTTGAACATAAGTTAGTATTGTTTAAGGATAGAAGTTTTTTCGATATTATTGATGGGATGTTATAGTAATATTGTTTTAGAAAAAGGATAACCTGCAGAACGGACGACAGCCCATCGCGTCGGACAAGGCTGTGGGAATCGAACCCACAACCGAAGTCCGACTGGCCTTTATCGCCTATCACTGGCCTACATGAAGTCCTTGTTTAGTAGAAACTGGTTTTATTATATTAAGCAGTATGATATATGAAGTATAAGTCCATTTTAGGAACCATATATGATTAATCTCACTATAGATCGACTTATGTATATAATCTTTGCTAACCTTTTGTTTGAGACAGATGGAATGACCCGTAATTCTATCACATGATCTGCTAACACTTCACGAATAACAAATTCAACTTCATTTATTTAAGAGATGAAGTGGAAATTGTTCAAGGCAAGAACAACAGTGAGATTGTACCAAAATAAAGTAAGTATTTATTCTAATTCAAATTCTTCAACTTTAGGGAAACGATCTTGAAAACCAAAAATGTTGTTCTAGTGATCTTATATTTGATGAATCAGATTGTACCTTAGATCGTCACAAATTTATGGCTTTGTGATTGCTGGCCTTTCCATAGCCATGTTCTCTACCACTCTTCATCAGAACATGATGGTTAGATTTCTCTTCCATATCCATATTTTCACCTATGTGGAAACCCAGTGATTAGTTTATTTGGGTAATCGTTACATTTCTTACTTTAGTTTTTAAAGCCAAGTTTTGGTATTCCTTTTTACTATGTGGGTTTCTTTAAAAAAACTTTTGAATAGTAATCCATTTATAACCCCGACGAATTTCGAGGGCGAAATTCATTTTAAGGGGGGTAGAATGTAACAGCTCGAGATTTTATGAAAAATATTCTTTTTAATTTTATTAATGTATTGTGTTGTACGCTATACTAAAAGGAGCTTGCACAACACACATCCTTGACTTGCCTTGCATTACACGCAATCACGACCTTCCTCGATAGCGTGTGTAGTACGCAATACTGAGTTTCACTAAACAATGCTATGCTATTAAAATATTATTATAACTAGCCGTTATGAATAGTAATAACCACCTTTTAAAATTTTAGAAATTTTAGCTCTCAAAATGGACTTCATTTTTGGATTCGGAGTATCGAATTTAGCCTAAGGTGAAATTTTGGTACTTTTCGGATAACTTTCATATTCTGATGAATAGTGAAAATTACTAAATTTTAATTAAAAACAACTTATTTAATAGAAATAATTAATAGTGATAAATTATTAATTTGAGTGGTTTTAAAGTATATTTAGAATATATTTTTACAATTCAATACAATGTTGGCCATTGGATGTAATTTCACATTTACACCAGACATAAACAAGTGTTAATCTTTTGATATTTATTATCTCTTAAAAACACGCTATTTGTTGTGACAGCGGAAATTAATTATACAATTAATTAATGCAACTTATATGTTGGGAATTTTGTAAAATAGAAATCATTTTTTAATTCGTAATATCAATTATAGCTTAGGGTGAAATTTTGGCATTTTTTTGAAAAACTTCAATTTTTGATGAATAGTGAAACTACTAAGTGGTAGTTAAAAAAATTATTTTTTTCATAAATCTTAATTTTACCGCTTCTGTGAATGGAATTTCAAAAATCCGAGAGACAAGGTTGATGTCAGTAAGTAAAATGTGGTTCAATGAGATGAAAATAATTTTTGGTGAATAGTAACTTTTTACTTTTATTTACCATGGTTAAAAGTAAATAGGGTAATTAAGGGTAAAAATGATATTAATATTACCCTAACACATGTCCTAATTCTATTGGACAAGTGTATCTCGACCAAAAACAACCTTAAGTGTAAAATATTATCATTTAGGCCCACTTGGATTAGATTAGGACATTTATTATTATTTAATTCAAAGAAGAGTTAAAAGAGTTAAAATCAAAGTTTATTTACTAAAACATTTTTAATATAGGGTTATACATAAGATAAATTCGATTGTAAATATTCATTAGAAATATAAAATGATTTCCTACATAATTGTATTTTATTTGTAATTTTTAGACATCAAATAATTTAATTTATTTATGACACAAAGATGATGCAGTAATTATCTTATTAATGAAATATTGACATAATTGATATTATAAATACCACAATAAATGTAATTTAATACTTTTTATGAATTACACTAATTTTATAGGTTACTATGATATATTAGTGTTTATTTAATCAACTTGGTTCGAACATATAATTCTTTTATGACTTTCACAAAAATCATATATCAAATAGTGTCAAAATTGACACAAAATAGTTTTTAAATCAAATATTATATTATTAATTGTTATTTTATTCCTAAAAATCTAAGGCTCGGCCAAATTACTTAGATAAGGATATATATATTAATAATAAACAATTTGGGGTTCGTTTGACATGTTATAGTAAGTGTATTAACCATATAGTGTAAGAAAAAAAAAGACACGGTAAAAGTTAAATTATTTAACTTAGAGTTAAATCTAATTGATAAGGTTAAAATAATAACCTAAACTTGTATAAATCCTATTGGTTGATAGGATTTTGACCCATCCCCACTTTAGCTTCGAAATAAGACCCTTTGGAACCATTATAAACCGATTTTGACTTTAATATAAAATAATATTTTGAGATATTCCTAAGGTGCCCCTCTCCTCCCTTATAAAAGGGCACCTCCTCCCTCTCTTCCACACACAACTTTGAGCCTTCAAGCTCGGAAAACCCCTGCCAAAATCCCTTATCCACTTCCCTAGTATCATCCTAGAGGTCCTGGTCTTCTTAAAAGACCATCCTTAGTTCTTTAAGTGGAGGCTAAGAAAAGGCGCGTCAAAAAGAGGTAATATCCATTACCGATCTTTTTCAATTTCTTTTTTCTTCAACTTCTTCTTCTTTAGTTGTTTCATGATAAAGTAATAACATCAGTATTTCTTATATACTGATAGGTTATTATAAATATGAAACAACTCTAATTAAACTTCTATCCATCCTACGGAAAAAGGAAATCACCGCGCATGCGTACGTACGGAATACCGTCTTCACGCCGTGGTGTAATCTATTTTCCTCCACCACATTAATTGGATGGGTATAATGGTGTAATGAGTAACTATATATGATTATTATAAATTTATATTGATACTTAAATAGTATATATACATTTCAAAACAATTCCACGACCATGGGAACGATATCATCGCTCGTGCGTACGTACGGACTACCGTCTCCACGACGCGATGTGATTCATTCTCCATGTTAACCATTTAAGAATGATTATAAAGTATATATAAGAAATAATAATGAAATATATGACATTATAAAGCTACTGTATTTATGTATATATATATTTATGTCATCTACTTACTTCCATTCAAGACAATAAGGAAAGGAAAACAGCGTTCATGCGTACGTACGGACTACCGTCTCCATGAACGGTGTTTTTCATTTCATTTATCTATCTATTTTATATATATATATGCTGAATATATATGATATATAAATCATATTTTATATTCTGGAAGTAAGTAAATCATGATATAAGTAATAATAATGTCAAGAACAACAAGTCAAAACACCTACGATAAATGAAACGATTTTACCCAAAACGCTTCTTTAACATGGAATTTACAAAATAACGGGTAATATAAAGTCATAAGTGAACCATATATGATATCATAACAATGAATATGATTCTGTAATAAGTCAATGACATTATTTAAATCATTATATAGGAGTTTCAGACACATACGTAGCGAATCAGACCTAAGGTAAGGGAAAATATCACAATCTCGTTTTTATCCGAGATTGTTTTACTTTGGCATTTACTGGAGTGTATTTTATCATCCACATCCATGTTTCCTCAATATGTAATATTATTTCCATCCACCTAAAATTTTTTAAATCCAATTTTACCCTTCGGTGAATTTTTAGTAAAAGATAAGAAAGGAATATTTTGTCGTTTTTCGTACGAGGTACTTTTTGACTTTTCTGACAAAAGTATGAAGAATATTTTTTTTAACTTATACGGCATGAATGGATTTTTAAAACATTATTTCCAAGAAGATTCCTTTACATGTTTTCAAGTTTATTTTTAATCAACTTCTTTTAGTTTAAAATTGTATGACATGTTAAAAAAGGAAAAGTATTTTTGAAGTAGAAAGGATATTTTCCTCAAGAATAGAGTTCAAGTGTTTTATCAAAATTATTTTCCATCTAAGATAATAAAGGGTTATGTTTTTATCCCTATTATTACATTGATTATGTTGTGATTGAAATATTTTTTTATAAATTCCTTTATCTTATATGAATTGTTTTATGATGTCATGATGTTTCAAGAATCCCATTTTTGTTACATGTGTTATGCGATGATGTATGATTTATGATTATGTGGCACACATAAGAAAGGATTCACTATAAGATGGGTGGGACCTATATCTCCCTCCAATGCATTGGGTAAAGATTTTATATCTCATGAGATAGACATGGCTATAATGGTAGGTTATACCGGTTCAGTGAAACAGGACTGAAACGAGGGTGACTCGGTTCAGAAAGGGACTTTGTCCACTAAGATAGTCTTGGCAATGAGTCTTGACTAACAAGAAATGATTCTCTATGATTATGTGTGTATGCCACAAAGTTTAATGTTTTAAGTTATGATTATTGTGATTACATTTCACTGCCATGATTTATCCCATGTTATGAAATTATGCTCTCTTTTACAGGTTAAGATTTCCAAAATGTTATGTTCTTATGAATATGATGTGATTGATATTTATTTTGTTTACCCTTACTGAGCATTTGAGCTCACCCTTTTATGTTTTATTTTCCCCAGGATATAAAGAAAGGTTTTAGGTATAAAAAAAAGAAAGATCTTTATAGGAGATATTGAAGATCTTTCACCAGGATTAGAAGATTATATTCCGAGTTTCCAAAGACACTAAACTATTACGATCCTTGTGTGTGTGTTTTTTTGTTATGTACTAAGTATTCCGAAAATTTAATGTAATGTCCATGTATGTCAGGCTTCGGGTCTCTACAATTATACTCATCCAATTAAGGTGGTGGTGGAAAACAGATTACACTATGGTGTGGAGACGGTATTCCGTACGTACGCACGCGCGATGATTTCGTTTTTTGTAGGATGGATAGAAGGTGAAATAGGGTTGTTTCATATTTATAATAAAATATAATTATATGAGTGATACTGATGTTATTAATTTATAATGAAACAAATAAAAAATAGGAAATAGAAGGAGAAATAAATTTGAAAGAATCGGTAAAGGATATTACCTCTTCTTCGATGCGCCTCTTCTAAACCTCCTCTTAGGGCACTAAAGTTGGTCTTTGAAGAATACCATGACCTATAGTATGTTTATAGGTAAGTGGAGAAGAGAAATGGTCATGGTTTGGCCGAGCTTCAAGGGTCAAAATGTTGTGAAGAGGAGAGGGAGGAGGTGCCCTTTTATAAGAGAGGAGAGGGGCACTTTTGGAAACCTTTAAAATATTAATTTATAATAAACACAAACCCCACTTAAAACTTCAAAAATGACTCAAATTCGAATACGATATTATAAAGGTTTGTAATATCATCATTCAATAAAATTTATACATGTTGGGTATTTATTTTAAACCTTATCAACTTGATTTATCCTTATTTAATATATTTAATTTTATTTGTGGTAATAATATTCTAAATTTTAAATTGTTATAAATAATTACTTATGTGTTATGAATTATTCATAATTGGATACTTTATGAAATTTTAGACCATATAAATTTCAATTTATAATTTATAATTTTTTTGTGATTTTTAAGCAATTTAATAATATGTTATTTTTATAAAATAACAATAGTGTCAATTTTTACACTATTCATTTATTCCAATTTAAATAAAATCCAAACAGAGGATTTATTCGAAAAAAAAATATTTAATATATTCATAACATGTCATATTTATCTAGAAAATTCACGGATCACATTAAATAGTTCATATTATATTTATTTTAATATTTTTAAAACCATTTATTTGATATTTCAATAAATAAAATAATTTTTAAATCATTATTGTGTCACCATTAATGATAATTATTTAATCCCTAAAAATTATAAATAAATTCACATGATGTAGATAATTTTATTATCTTTCTTGTGACTATTTATTTTTTAAGTTTTATGAAGTTTATCACTAAATTAAAATTATTACACTTATAAAAAATTAAGAGAGAGACATGTTGTCACTTTCTTTGGTTTTAATAATAATTACATCATTTTCATGGTCAAAAGTCCATGTAATGAATCTATTCCGACCCTTAGGCGATATGGATCAACTTTTATTCATCAAATAAATCTTTTTCATGTGTTAGGGTAATTTTATAATCTTATTTTTACCCTTAATTACCTGATTTACCTTTAACTGTAGTAAATAAAATTTACCGTAATTACTATTCATAATGTCTAAAAATAAAAAGTAGCCTATTAACATAATTTGAACCCAATAATTCCAAATACGGAATCCATTTTTCCAAATTCAAAACACATAATTTACAGTATTTAATTTAAAGTTAATCCCACTGTTGAGAAAATGGGTTTTAAAAGTTAAAACATTGCAAAAGATTGAAATGGTTTTACCGAGGAATTCAATGTAAAATTAATGATAATGACTTACATTATATTAAATAGTAAAAATATATTATATTTATAATTTAAAACTTTTCAGTATTATAATTTAACCATATAAATTATCTTGATGAAAAAAGTTGTTTTTAATTAATATTTAGCGTATTTTTACTATTCCTCAAAATATGAAAGTTAACAGAAAAATATTAAAAATTTATCCAAATTAAATTTTTGTATAATTATTGCAATGAATAAGTTTATTTTGTCAAATTGAACTCATAAACGTGTCAAAAACTAGATTTAAAGTGGGTGCACCATCAAAAGGCGGGAAAACTGCATTTTTTTGAAAAATACATATTTTACCCAAAAAATTTATTTTGTTCTCATACCAGGTTCTAGAATATGTGTAAGATGAATTATTATGTAATAAAATTCAAAATTTAGTTAATACTATTCATAATGGCCAGTTTATAATAATATATCATTATTTAGTGAAACTCGATATTGCGTACAACACACACTATCGAGGAAGGTCACTCTTGTGTGCAACACAAGCCAAGAATAGTGTTTGCATATACTAAAAGCTAATACGGTGTTGCGTATAGCGCAAGCTAATTTTGGTATAGTGTACAACACAAGTCATCAAATAAATTAAAAATAATATTTCTCATAAAATCTTGGGGTGTTACATTCTACCCACCTTAAAATGAATTTCACCCTCAAAATTTGTCGGGGTTATAAATGGTTTAATATTTGAAAGTTTCTTTCATAGAAACCCAAATCGTAAAATGGAATACTAAAAATTAATTTTAAAAACTAAAGTATGAAATGTAACGGTTACCCAAATTTACTCATCACTGGGTTTACACATTGGAGAACATGGGTGAAAATATGTATATGAAAGAGAAATATATCCATCAAGTTCTTATGGAGAGTGGTAGAGAACATGGCTATGAAAAAGCCAATAATCACAAAGCCATAAATTTGTGATGATCTAAGGTACCATCTGATTCATCGGATATGAGGGTTCTAGGACAACGTTTTTGGTTTTCAATGTCATTTACCTAAAGTTGATGAATTTTCGCGTAAGGATAAATACTTACTTGATTTAAGTATAATATCAGCATTGGTCATTCCATGAACAATTTCCGATTAATCTCTTATTTAAAGAAATGAAGTTGAATTTTTCCTTCTTGAAATGTTAGCAGATCATGTGATAGAATGATGGGTTATTCCATTTGTCTCAAAAAGTTAGCAAAAGTTATTAAATATACATAAGTCCATCTATGGTGAGATTAACCATATATGATTCCAAAAATGGTCTTATACTTCAACTATCATACCACTTAATAAAATAAAACTAATTTCTACTAACCAGGGACTTCGTGTAGGCCAGTGGTAGGCGATAAAGGCCTGTCATACTTCGGTTGTGGGTTTGATTCCCACATCCTTGTCCAACCCGACGGGTTGTTGCCCATCCTATGGGTTGTACTTTTTCTAAAACTATAACATTTCAGAAATAATATAAAAAGTTCTAGCCTTAAACAATACTATCTGATGTCTAACTTAATCCATTCCAATCTTTAGGCTTATCCAAAATACTTTTGTCCAATCTCATAGTATAAAGAAAAATATTACTATAGAGGTCATATACAAAGCATGTGATTACCATCATTTATCCCCCATATGTCATAAGATATATCTTGTTGGTCATCTTCCAAACATGTAAATACCTTAATCATGAATTACCATATAACCTTAGTGAAAACATGAATCCTGTCAAAAGTTAATTATTTCCACATACCAAAATCCCAAAATTTCTATATACTCAAACCATGATGTCACTTTATCCTTATATTAGTCATGACCTCATTAATACTATCAAAAATATTATTTTCTCTATATCCCTTCATTATGCGCATATCATATTCTTTCCAAAAATATTTCAATCACTTTTCATGGTTACCAGTACCATATTCTTATGGAAAACCACAATGGACCAATACATAGATATTTCAATAAACCATAAAAGTACCTCAACAACATTATTCTTGAATTACAATACATAATCCCTTCAATTAATCCTCTTCAATGATTGGCATAGAATATGCCCTTCCTCGATTTAGAAGTAACCTCTTAGGTCAGAGCATTGAGTTGGGTAATGCCCATGTTCTCCATAGATAAGACATTGAACTCCATAACAGTCTGTCACTCTATACCCCTTTTCCCCACACAGATAACATCTTCCCCTCCATTTGAGGTATTCGTCAAGGTTCTTCATCCCTTCTCCTTGATATGTAGAAAGATTCATCTTCCTTCCTCTATGTTCTTCTCCATGAGAACATGCATAAAAGTCTATCTTCCTCTTATTTGATGACTTAGGAATACCACTAAAGTTCACCTTCTTAATCATATATCATGATGAAATATTTGTCATAATCACAATATCTTTCTCTCTAAGAAATATGCAATTTTTCTGCTCATAGTCACCAATTTATCCATCGAATTCAATGTTAACCCAATTCCTTTTGGTTCTCTCCATTAACTAAAACCAGAAACCATTATGTAAGAAACATTTAAAATAATGAGGAACCACATAATCATAAAAATTCACTTATAGGATGTATAACTTATGACGCCTTATTCTATGACAACTTAGGTTCACCCTAGTTTATTCATGATCATTAACATAATTCTAGGACTGTAACCTATACTTATACTTAACCTTAGTGACATCCCTAGATATACCTTAGAAATATCTATAGGGATATCACTAAATATTTCACATCCTAGTTTCCAAAGGTTAAATAAACCTTTCCCTTGATACCAACTGTAGAGACCCAAACCTTGACATACATGGATGTTACATTACTTTTACAGAATACTTAATACATGAAAAAAAATCCCAAGGACCGTATTATTTTAGTGTCTTTGGAAACTTGGAACATAATCTTCTAATCAAGGTGAAAGATATTCAACATCTACCATAAATATCTTCACCTTTTGTTTTCTTACCTAAAACCTCTATTTATATCCTTGGGAAAAGAAAACATATAAAGCCTGAGATAAAATTCTTAGTAAGGTTATTCATGGAGAAAATAAAACAAAACATATATAATGGAACTTAAAAAACATGAACATAAAGTTTAAACATCAAAATCTTGAGTTTTAAAATAAATCTTGGCAGTATGTAAGGCATAGATCATAAAGGAACATAAATTATGATAAAATAGAATTTGAATAAAAACATGTAATTGTGGAAAGCCATTAATAACAAGATATGATTTCCATAGTAGCCAAGGCATTACTGCCAAGACCATCATAGTGGACACGGTTTATTACTGAATCGGGTTTACTTGTCGTTCCAACCCTGTATTACTGAACCAGATTTACTTTTTGTTCCAGCCATGTCTATCTCATGAGATATAAATATTTACCCAATTCATTATAGGGAGATATAGGTCCCAACCATCTCATAATGAAATCATTCTTTCATGTGCCACAAAATAAACATAAATCATTCATCATAACCCAATTAATAAAATGGGTTTCATATACATCATCCCATCATAACATAATCCATATAAAACAATGGATATAATTTCATCATAAACAAAATAAAACCATGTAAATAATAGGGACATTATACATGAATCATATCCATATTAAATAATGTCATCTTAGATGGAAAATAGTTTGGATAAAACACTTGTAATGAATTCTTGAGGAAAATATCCTCTCTTCTTCAAAATCATTTTCTTTTTTCAAAATGCCATGAGATTTTAAAAGAAAAGAATTTTGTTAGAAATAATAATGAAATCTTGTAGAGGGTGATTCATGGAAATAAGGCTTTATAAAACCATAAAAATCCATTCACTCTGTATAAGTTAAAAATCATTCTTCTAGTACTTTTTCGGAAAAGTCAAAAAGTACCTCGTATGGTAAACAAAAGAAAGATTCCTTCCTTACTAAATAGTAAAATTAAAAAAGAATTAAACATGACATTAAACATACGTGTAAGAATAGTAAACACTTTATGAAAACATTTTTATAAAACACAGACATGGATGATAAATATAACCCCAATAAATACCTACAAATAAAGAATCTCATATAAGAATGAGATTGGAATAATTATCCCTTACCTTAGGTCCAATTTCTTCCGTATATGCCCGAAACTCCTGTATAGAGGGATTAAACATATTATTAACTTATAACAGAACCATAATAATATTTATGATATCATATATGATCCACTTATGACTTTATATTAACCTTTCATTTTTCAATTCCATGTTAAAGCAGCGTTTTGGGTAAAATCGTTTCATTTATCATACATGTTTTGACTTGTAATTATTCATATGATTACTTAGATCATGATTAAATACTTACAGAATTTAAAACATGATTTATATATAATATATATTCATTATATAAATATATTAATATTTTGATAAATGGAATGAAATACACCGTTCATGGAGACGGTAGGTCGTACGTACGCATGAACGCTATTTTCGTTTCCTTATTAAATTGAATGGAAGTAAGTAGATGACATATATATATATATATAAATAAATAAAGTATAATTATTATGTTATATATTTCATTATTATTCAATATATATACTTTATAATCATTCTTGAGTGGTTAACATGAAGAATGAATCTCATCGCGCCGTGGAGATGGTAATCTGTACGTACGCACGAGTGATGATATCATTCCCATAATTATTGAATGGTATTGGAATGGATGATATAATATCTTAGAATTAGTATCATGTTATAATAATCATATATAGTTATTATTTACACCATTATACCCATCCAATTAAGGTGGTGGTGGAAAACAGATTACACCACGACGTGGAGACGGTATTCCGTACGTACGCACGCATGATGATTTCGTTTTCTGTAGGATGTATAGAAGGTGAAATAGGGTTGTTTCATATTTATAATAACATATCAGTATATTAGTGATACTTATTTTATTTCTTTATAATGAAACAAATAAAAAATAAAAATTTGAAGGAGAAATAAATTTGAAAGAACCGGTAAAAGATATTATCTCTTCTTCGACGCGCCTCTTCTAAACCTCCTCTTAGGGAACTGAAGTTGGTCTTTAAAGAAGACCAGGACCTATAGTATGTTTATAAAGAAGTGGAGAAGATAAATGGTTAGGGTTTGGCCGATCTTGAAGGCTCAAAATGTTGTGAAGAGGAGAGGGAGGAGGTGCCCTTTTATAAGAGAGGAGAGGGGCACTTTTGGAAACCTCTAAAATATTAATTTATAATAAACCCAAAACCCACTTAAAAACTTCAAAAATGACTCAAATTATAATATGAGATGAGACAGGGTTGTAATATCATCATAAAATAAAATTTATACATGTTAGGATTTTTTTAAACCTTATCAACTTGATTTATCCTTATTTAATATATTTAATTTTATTTGTGGTAATAATATTCTAAATTTTAAATTGTTAAAATAATTACTTATGTGTTGTGAATTGTCCATAATTGGATACTTTATAAAATTTTAGACCATATAAATTTCAATTTATAATTTTTAAATATTTTTGTGATTTTTAAACAATTTAATAATATGTTATTTTTATAAAATAACAATAGTGTAAATTTTTACAATATTAATTTATTTGAATTTAAATAAAATCCACAAAAGGGATATATTCAAAAAAATATTTAATAGATTCATAACATGTCATATTTATCTATAAAATTAATGGAGCACATTAAATAGTTCATATATAATTTATTTTAATATTTTTAAAACCATTTATTTGATATTTCAATCAATAAAATAATTTCTACATCACTATTGTGTCACCATTAATGATAATTATTTAATCCCTAAAATTTTTAAATAAATTAAAATGATGTAGATAATTTTATTATCTTTATTGTGAATATTTATGTTTGAATTTTTATGAAGTTTATCACTAAATTAAATTTATTAAACTTATAAAATTTAAGAGAGTGACATGTTGTCACTTTCTTTGGTTTTAATAATAATTACATCCTTTTTTTTGGTCAAAAGTCCATGAAATGAATCTATTATTACCCTTAGGTGATATGGGTCAACTTTTATTCATCCAATATAATTTTTTCAGGTGTTAGGGTAATTTTATAATCTTATTTTTACCTTTAATTATCCGATTTACCTTTAACTGTAGTAAATAAAATTTACCATAGTTACTATTCATAATGTATAAAAATAAAAAGTAGCATGTTAACATAATTTAAAACTAATAATTCCAAATATGGAATCAATTTTTCCAAATTCATAACACAGAAGTTTCAGTGTTTAATTTAAAATTAATTCCGTTGTTGAGAAAACGGGTTTTAAAAGTTAAAACATTACAAAAGATTGAAATGTTTTTACCTACGAATTCAATATAAAATTAATGATAATGACTTAAATTATATTAAATGGTAAAAATACATTCTATTTATATTTTAAAACCATTAAATATTATAATTTAACCATATAAATTATCTTGATGAAAAAAGTTGTTTTTAATTAAAATTTAGCATATTTTTACTATTCATTAAAATATGAAAGTTAACAGAAAAATATTAAATAATTATCCAAAGTAAATTTTTATATAATTATTGCAATTAATAATTTTATTTTGTCAAATTGAACTCATAAATGTGTCAAAAACTAGATTTAAAGTGGGTGCGCCATCAAAAGGCGACAAAACTGCATTTTTTGAAAAATACTTATTTTACCCGAAAAATTTATTTTGTTCTCATACCATGTTCTAGAATATGTGTAAGATGAATTATTATGTAATAAAATTAAAAATTTACTTAATACTATTCATAATGGATAGTTTATAACAATATATCGTTGTTTAGTGAAACTCGGTATTGCGTACAACACACACTATCAAGGAAAGTCGCTCTTGCGTGCAACACAAGCCAAGAATAGTGTTTGCGTATACTAAAAGATAATACGGTGTTGAGTATATTGCAAGATAATTTTGGGGTAGCATAAAACAGAATACATCAATGAAATTTAAAATAATATTTCTCATAAAATCTCGGGGTGTTACATTGCTGAAGTTGCAAAAGTAATATCGTGGAATAAATCTAAACTACTTAAATAATATTGAGATGTTCTACTTAACTTCACCCAACTCTTATCACTAAATATATTTATTATAGAAGTTCCTAAATATTATTCAATTTTCAAGAAATTAAACATAATAAACAATTTTTTTTACTAAATCATATTATATTTTAATATAGATCATACAATTGATTAACATAGAAACTAAAACAATAAGATTCGAACCATAAGAGACAATAAACTAAAATTGAATACTGATTTATTATATGTTTCATGATATTTTTTTTGGGAAATGGAATAAAATAATATCTCAAATAAAAATAACCAATCTTGTAGTAGAATATGGGATGAGAGCGGGGTGTAGTAGAGGAATACTTACACAAATGAATAAGAGGCCATGAAACGAATCAAATTATTAAGAAATCCAAGGCGATGGGTAACAGATACTGAGAAACATAAATAATTGAGTTAGGTTTTTCACAGTACCTTATAGGGTGCCAAAATAGATTGTGAACAGAATGTATGCCCTGGAGATTGGGGAAAAGGGCATGCATGGGGTTTCCCAGGTGGATTGAAGATTTCATGGGAAAGAGGAAAGATGAATCGGGACAATCCCACAGTGAAGATTTATGAACTCATGGATCGATCATACATGTGTGAGAATTGAAGCTGAGGAGTGATTCATAGGAATTCATGGGTGAGGGGTCTACGGGGGAAGAATCTGCAGGAGCAGCGGTGACGGGGGTGGTGGGTGCGGGTGGGGGGGGACATGGGCGCCGGGTGCAGGTGCGGGGGTGACGTTGAGTGTGGGTAGAAAAATTATAAACATATCATATATAATAATACCAAATTATATAGATAAAAATATCATATCATAATAATATATAAAATATTATCCATTATTAATTACTTATAGAAAAAATATAAAATCATAAAATTATATTTAATATTTAAAATGAAAACATTTTAAATAAAAAATATTATCAATATATGTATAAAGAAAAATTATTAATTGTGTAACATTAAATAGATATAATATATAATAATTTATTACATAAAAAATTCCATATGTAAATACCCATTACTAATTACTTAATTGATTGTTATATAATGATATAAAAAATTATAAAAAATTAATATTTTTTCTTTATAATATAAAATTAATTTTCAATATGTGAATATAAATTATTAGTTACTTATATTTAAATTGTGTTTATTATTATTTTTATCCATTACCGTGTTTTTATTTATTATGTTTATTAAATTAAAATATCACAACGAATTAATTTTTTATGAAAAGTATTTAAATGTTTATTAAATGAAAAAATTTGAAAATATAAGCAGTATATATGATATTTTTTAATAAATCATTTAAAAGTGAATATTGACTTCAGTCATAAAAATAATAATCTATATAAAAATTTTGGTTTCTCTTAATTGGTTATTATCATTGCATGATTTATTGTAACATATTTTATTGATGATAAAAGCTTTGTTGGTAATGGTTATTATTAATAATAGATTCAAGTGTTGATAAAAAATGTTGGTATTACTATAATAAAGTAATATATTTAACTATTGGAAAAAGATTTTTTGGTGTTAAAGGATCAATACCAATAGATATATCTATTGGTAAAAAAACTATTGTTACTTAAAATCAATACCAATAAAACTTAATATATGTTGGAATTTCTCATTTTTACCAATAGATATGTTATCTGTCAATAAATTTTTGTTTGTATAAGTTATTTTTTTGTAGTGAAGGCTTTAAAAAGATATGTTATAATAGAGGATTGATAACTATTTTCAATTAAAATAAACTAATGATAAATGGATATCCCATGATCCCTCTTTTTCAAATACACAAGAATAAATCATGTATTATAGAATTTAGATTGCCCGCTTCGTCCATACATTAATTTGTGGATGGTATGTCATGTTTGATTTTACATGGGATCCCATGGCCTCTTGAAGACCACTCCAAAATCATGATATAAATTTGGGATCACTATAAAAAATGGTATAATAAATTACTATGTATAGTCTTATGATTTCATATATCTATAATTTCCCTAGATCCTCTACTTGTGTGCTAATTTTGATCGGTATGAAGTGGTCTAATTTAGTCAGCTGGTCAACAATGAACCAGATGTAATTACGTCCCTAATGGGTATGAGGTAACCCAATATTGGAATCCATAGATATCTCATCATATTTTTAGGTTTTTATAGAAATATATTGAATAAAATGAGAGTTTTTATGACATTATGATTTAATATTCTAACAAATATAGCATCATGGCACAAAATCTGCTATGTCACAACCCATACTAGGCCATCAATATTAGTGCTTCATATCATATTTCAACTTAGTATCACCTGGATGATCCTCATAATTAGAGTGTTGAAAATATTTCATTTCTTCCTATCTCATAAAGTGAGGGACCACAAAGAGATTCTTGAAACATATGATTCCTTCAGGGGATAGAGACCACTCTTTGATGGTCTCTCCACCATATATAGTTCTCTTAAAATGATAAAACTTTTCAAACCAAGTTTTATCCTAATAAATTATCTCAATTAGGGATGGTGTCAACTAAGAATTAGAAAAAAAAACATGATCACCTTATATTATCTCACCTCTAATTGTAACATAGTAAAGAGGCTAATCAAGTTCAACTCATCACAATATTCTTTCAATTATTGCAATGGAAACATTATACTAAGAGCATTAGTGATGACATTCCCTTCTATGGTTTATATAAAATATTAAAATAAAATGTTTGATGATATTATACCCATAACCTAGGTATAAGTTTCAATTCTTTCTGGTAGAATATATAACCCAAACATTAATAGTTTTATTACAACACTAATTTATCTCTAAAGATATAGTGTCACCAATATTTGAGAGAATAAATAACTATATCCAGCTCAAGATCATGGGATGGTTAATTCATTTCATGTGGATGAAGTTAATTAGAACCATATACCAACATGTGATCATCCTTTATAAGGATACAACCTAATCCCATGAATGATGCATCACAATATATCGAATATCCATGTCCCTACTCATGTATAACCAAAATAGTGGATCATCTCAACTTCCATTTAAGATCATAAAAAGAGGCCTAAAATTATATGATCTAAATAAATTCATCCACTTTTTAGGTGAGGGTAGTCAAAGGAGCTTAAATCATATATAATTCCTTGAAAATCACCAGTAGTAACCAAATAGACCTAAGAAACTGTGTTTCTCAAAGAAATTATTTGGTTATTCCCAAGACATAACTACCTTCCCCATTTTGGGATCAACTAAAATCCCTAATTATAATACCACATGTCCCAAGAACCTAACCTATTGGATCTAAAAGCTAAGATTTGATAAATTTTCAAAAAGGCAATGCTCGTGGATTATCCCCAAAACAATCCTCAAGTGATTCCCATTCTTCTATTTGATCATGGAATGAACAAACATATCACTTAGTAATACCATAACAAAGGAGTCAAGGTATTAATGTAATATCTAGTTTATAATAGCCATGAATACTGCAGAAGCAGTAGTTAGAAAGAAATGTATCACGGTATACTCAAAGTGGTTATACCTTCTTCTAAAATTATTCTTGGAAATTTCAAAACCCTTTACCTTGAGATGATGGTACCCTAAAAAGAGGTTGATCTTGTGAATAAGAAATTATCATACCATATATTATTTAGATATATAGATAATACATGAAGGACATCATCTGGAATGTTCTTTCTTCTTTCCATGAGGTGTAGTTATATACATCATGTATGGAATAAGACTCGATGAAAGATTTAGTAGATTCATGGAAAGAGAATATTTAAATGAATAATATAAATCTATATAAAATAAATAAGTAACCATATATTATGTAACAAATATGGTACCTCACACAATCTTTGGACCCGTATTATTTTTCACAGCCATTATCTCCATATAATGTAGTTATATTACCTTGGAGTGATATTGAGTCCTACCATGAGTATGGGGCTCATTCCATAACTAGTTATACCCATAAGACAATTCACCTCTACCTCTATGACCTTTATATTAAGGTCTTACTACCTTAGAGAGATCATAGTGAGCTATATATCACCTTGTAACTTACAATCATATATTACTCTTTTGTATAAGATTCTCCCTACAAAATCTTTGGAGATGACATATATTCCCCCAATCATGAAACACTTTATGGGATTCTTGACATGAAGGTTTAATATACTAAAACTTTCCATATTAATGAAAAATAAGAGATATTATTACCATGGTTTTAGATGATATAGACTAGGATGGGAACTTAGAGTCATCACCACTTCCATTATTAAATTAACCATGCTCTCTCTTTTTTTAAGAAAATCCACCTTCACTTTCACTTTGCATGTAAGGGGAATAAGTCATCCTTAATATCCTAGCCTTTTTTATTTCCACCACCAGGGATTAGTCCACCACTTCCGTATATGTGTGGATTTTCAATAATAAGACTTGGGATCACATTATTGGTCATAGGACCATTTAAAACTGGCAGGATTTCAACTTATCATTTGAAACCACATTGGGTGTGAAATGAACAAGCTCAGTAAACTAGTTAGTATATTTCATTA
Source organism: Viscum album (assembly GCA_963277665.1). Taxonomy (NCBI): domain Eukaryota; kingdom Viridiplantae; phylum Streptophyta; class Magnoliopsida; order Santalales; family Viscaceae; genus Viscum; species Viscum album. The sequence goes on from OY728138.1 coordinate 622,712,699, forward strand.
CTTTTCAATTGTCTTTATATATGGAAACAAACTCCCAATACTTCAACAAAACCATAATATTTGGATAAAACTACTTAGTGAATATTACCTTAAAGTCCTTCCACTGCAGGTTCTCATTCAACTTGGCCTGAACAACATACTCCCATAATTTATAGATAGGTCCTTCAGGTATTAACATGATACATTCCACTTTAATAGAGTCAATGTAATCAAGTAATTAAATGATTATTTAAATATTCTCCAACCAATACTCTACCTCATTAGGATTGTTTCTTTCTCAAATAGATAGCGGTCTATAGAAAATAAATTCCTAAGCTCGGTACTTATCTTGAACCAAATTAGAGCTTATTTACTTAACCTAATCTAGTCCAAGGCCTACCCCTTGGTTTATAGCTCAAATATTTTTTACCACTATTTCAATAAAAATCTAATAAACTAAAGGATTATCTTGTCAAAAGTTATCTATATCTCCCTCTGTAGGATTCACCAGATCTATTCAAGGGGACATGGTACTATAAAAAACAAATAAAGAAATAATAAATCATTAAAATTAGGTAAATAAAACAAAATAAAACCAAAAAAATCCATTGGTAAACTATATAAATAATGAAAAGGCATTTAAAATATGGAATACATAAAAAATTACTTAATATCCCATTATGTATGGTTATACTGCACGACTCCCCAAATTATGTGTTAACCATGTAAGTCTCATTGAATTGTTGGGATTTACCTATATGTTATAGCCATATAGTTTTAAAAACTATCCACCAAGAATGAGGGGCATTATATAATTCTACTAGAATGGGTTACATGGTTACCATACATTCTATAGCCCATGTGCCTTAACCATGAGCCCTATAAATTCCCTTCAATCATCCATTCCATGACACTAAGTTCCTCAAAATACATTCAAAAAACTTTTTTCCCAAAAAACCATGGTGAATTAAGTCTCTTTATGATGAGTGTTTTACCAACACTCACCCACAATCTACCTCTCAAGTCTTGATGATCCTATATACTATCAAACTTCCCCCCAAATAATGTAAATAAACAAACAAGATCTAATGCCATATTTTCAAAATAACAACATTGGTTACCCCTAAACTATCACCCAATTTTTCTTGTGACATGAACCGAAGGAAATTCCAAAACCCCATGGGATAAAAACTAGTGCATGTGCATCAATGATACACCTTGGCTATAGTTTCATCCAATAAAAATGAACTAATAAGGGCCCATCCTAGGAACCCCGTACGAACCCACCATAGATTGGTCTATCATGAAATTAAATAAATAGTTAAAGATGAATGAATAAAACCAAATGTAACATAATATAAAATCAATCTCATAATAAACCATAACATGATGAAAAAAACATCTAAATCCTTAAACAAAACCACTAAAACAAGTTTGAATACATACAAGTTTCCAAAAAATAAATCTGAAGGGAAACATGATGGGAAGATGATAGGGGATATAAGAGAATAATACTACCATAAAACTAAAACTAAGAATTAACCAAAAAATTGATACTCATAACAGTTCTACGTGAGGGCTGACTCCAACCATGTCTCTACCTCTAAAACCCAAGCCAACTAACATGGATATCTTTCACCTCTAATCAGAACCTTTTCTTTACCTTTGTTAGTCAAAATAAGGTTTGAATACATCTATAGGGTGTATGTTGGGTGTGAGATTAATAATATTAGTAAGACACTACAAATTACTCCATGTGAAACCCATATGAAATAATTCATGGATTGAAATTTTTAACTATAATGTTTAAAGGAAAGTTTATCATTTAAAATAAACTAATAAAAAATGCTATATTTATTTTAAAAAAATTATTATTGAGAAATAAAATATGAGCTTAAAGTAATCAAACATTTAACATATAAATATAACTTATTGGGAGAAACCATAGGTAACTATGATAGAGAAACCTAGATATACTATAAGGACATACCCAGAAGAGCACAGGGTCCCCTAGGTAGAGTCACATAATGTGCTAGCGTGCACCCATATCAAGAAGGATTTTTAATAGATACAGATGTATCCACTATCCATGGCCTACCATGTTCTAGCATGCACCCATGTTGAAAAATACTAGTGATATCTAATAGGAATTTTCATCCCCAATACCTTTCATGTTATGAGTCATGCCCCCCCTAAATACCCAACGCTTCCCATAAATCTCATTTCATTTCAAAGATCCCCAAGAATTCATATACAAAACATATAACTCGTTTATTATAATGGATTATACATCAGGTAGACCACATCCTTTACACTATATTAACACCTCATTAAACAAAATGTTTTTTCATAAAATCATTTGGAAAATATTCTACAACTAGGAAGTTATGATTTAGATTTGTTGATAATCACTTCAGGATAATGATATTGGGTAGTTGTGAATGTTTTTTTACAAAATGATTGTAAAAAGGATTTTTTTAAAATAAAAAATATCATAAAGTATGGTGGTGAATAATTCTTGGTGTAATTGATCATATAAAGATACTCGTGATAATAAGTACTTATATTGAAAAAACATACAATGCTATACTTGGAGAAGTTATTTGATGAAGAAAGCATTGTTTCTACATAGGTTGGAATAAGAGATCATATTTTTGAGTATGAAGGTATATATGGATTTAAGAGGTTATAAATGATCATATTTAAGAATATTATGTCATTAGAAGATGTGTTGGAAGGTTGGAAGATTCTTGGATAAGTTTAAAAACTATGTATGATTAAACAACCTTTTATATAGGTTGTATAGAATTAAATTAAGTTTTCTACTATTTTTATATGAGTAAATAACAAATCTATGATCTATGTATGATTAAATGGGTTCTAAGTGGATACATAATATAAAAGTTTATTTTTGAAATTAATTTTATGAATAAATCTATAGGGTTTGGCTCATGTGAGAATAAATATGTGATCGTTGAGGTGAAATATGATTAACTCACAGTAGTGTCAAATTAAATTGAAATAATGAATCAAACAATAATATATTTTCTCACTGATGAATAAGGATCTCATGCGTCATTTTCACTCACAGTATCATAAAAGGATTGTGTTAGGATAAAATTTCATTGATTAAGCTCACATGATAATAAAATGATGATCACATAATATTTTAGTTTATATTTACATGAAATCATATAATGACTAAATATTTTGAAAATTCATGCATGTTTTTTCACTGGGAATTGTGAAGAACATGGTGGTTAAAGACCAAATTGAAACATGGAGATGATAAGGACCACACCATATCAGAATTTTTATTGGGACTAAGAAATCCTTGTGAAAAATGGGAGACCCAAAATGTTCATTTTGAGGGTTTTTATAAACTATATATAAGAATGATTTAAATAGTAAACTAGAGAAACCTTATTTCATAGAATCAATTTCAAGTATCAAAATTCTAGAGTTAAAGTGAAGCTAAGATGCTAAGCATGGAGAATGTTTTTTTGAAGGGTGTGTTTCTTAGTATGATGATATTAAATGGTAATTTTTTTACCACACCCTAGTAGGTCTAATATAAAGCAAGAATGGATGATTCAAGTATAATCCATACTGTAAGGTTTCAAAACTATAATTTTTACCCAAAATTTATGAGTTATTACTTTATAACTATTTAAAATTTGTTATATGAAGTTTAACATCCTAAATAATGTTCAATAGTGGAGATCTATTTGAAGATAATATGTGGGATGAGTTTGAAGCATAGTAATTTCAATGTACTGAGATTCTTGAATTTCAATTTTAAATTCATATCTACTAACTAGAAAATTAAGAGAGATAGATGAAATAAATATAAGAGAAATATTATTAAAATAAAAAATTGAATAAAAAAAGGAATAGATAGTTCAGTAAAGGATAAATAAGAAGTAAGGTTATCAAAAATAGGGGATTCCTTGAATATATGAATTAAAAATGATTGAGTTGTTACTTACTGAAGTTATATTTAATATCAGACTTATAAAGTGGAATTGTTATATATCATAAAAAAATATAGAATTCTAATAAGGATAAGAATAAGGAATAATCTCATAAATATTATCACTATTATATTATTTTCATAAATAGGAGTATATACGGTGATGAATTATAAGTGATATATCCAATTTTGGAAATTGAAGGTGAAACTTATTGAAGATTACTCGTATTCTATAGTTATTCTTTTCTTTGAACGTTTTAGTGCTACAATGAAATTTTTCTTAAATATGAAATATCTAACTCATCACATAAGGATTTAATTAAATATAGATTTTAAATTTTAGAGTAGAATGTGATATACATTGGAGAATCACTTTTGAAATTATGATGAAGATTACAACATGTCTTCTTGATGATTATGGAGTGACATTAATACAGATAAATTTAGAAGATACCTACAATTATATAAATTTATATATTATAGAGTAGTGTATGAAGGTGGAGAAGAGAGTAACCCTTGGGTGGGAGTGATCTATTTCCCAAACCATTTTATCAGTAGTGATCCTTGGTTAGGAGTTACTTCACCAAAATTTTCCTATAAGTGAGGCTTGGTGAGGAGTGAATTCACCAAAATCTTGTATCCATCAAAAAAGTGAGTTTATAGAGGGATTTTAGTACACTAACACAAATTTGACTGTATACTCCTTGGATATAAACTAGTGTGAGTGAACCAAGTAAAGCCCCTGTGTGTTGTGTGTTTTATAAATTTTCATTCCTTCTTGATAATCGATGGGATTGTGTGAGAAAGTAATTAGTCAATAGGTTGAACTTTGATTGCTGCTAACATAGAAATAGTATCTAATAAATATTTGATCAATTTAAATAAAAACTTGAGTTGGGAAACACCTTGATACACCCTACCCCACCCCCACCCCCGCTTAGGGTGTCTTTAGGGTTATAATTAAGTGGTATCAGAGAAAAAAAATTCTATTGTGGATTCAATTTGATATATTCATCATATGAATATTTGAAGATTATATAAGATTCATATTCAATAATTAAATCTATTGTATTAGATAGAATTAATTTTATAGTTGTAATAAAGAGTTCATGTCATACTTATATGTACATTTTTTAATTACTCATAACATCTTGTTAATTGAATTTGGTTTTTGAAATCGACATGGAATTATATTCAATATTCATAAAAGAAATTTAGTGATTTATTCTTGCTATAAGGACTTAAATTATTCTTTATAAGATAGTTTATTCAATGAGATAGATTATTGCAATACTTTTAAGGATATGTCGATGAAGTTGGAATATTTTCATGGAAGAGGATTTGGTCTAAAAAAATTTAATCAAGTTAGAATCAAAAGTACATATATTTATTAAATAAGAGTGCCTTATGTCTAAAGGAAAGATAAAGGAAAATAAGAGGTAGAAATTCATTTTAAAAATTGATAATCCACTCAAAGTTATTGTTAACAATTTTATTTCATCATCTGAAGGTGATATTATTGTGGAATATACATGGTAATATAGAAATTAAAATTTCTCCATGAATAATAATTTGGATGGAGATTCAATTAAAAGAGTGAAAATTTCATCAAGTTTTCAATCTAGAGAATGTAAATTTAATAACCAATATTTTATCCAATACTTAAATGATATTAACTATAAATCATCCATAAAGTATACTATGTATTCATTGAATATTTTTACATAGAGAATAAAAGATTGAGGCTGTTTTATGAGACCTTAAATGAAGAATTTAAGAAAATAGATGCAAAAATGAAAGGTTAAAGTTATCTACATAGAGAAATTACACATTATATATGATAAAAAAATACTAAAAATAAGAATATTAAAGAAAAATTGATCACTCACATATCAAAAATATAATAAAATATCAAATCTGAAAGTGAATCATGCTTAATAATAGAGACCACAGATACTCGATGGAAAGATAAAAATTTAAATATCAACGAGATTGAATTATAACTAAAGTCCTTGAAGGGTATGGATAAATCGGTGACTCCCTCCATGGTAGCATCAGTAAGTGGAAGGCATGGAAGTTAAAATTTGGTTTTTGAAAAAATATAGAAAACCCTACTATAACTGTTGGAAATGGTTCTTTAAGAAAGGTGGTATTACAATTATATTTTTGTGAAAATTTTGTATTTACTTTATGTGTGTTTGTGTTTGTGTGGAATATAAAAAGATCAATAGATATATAATACCTATTGAAACCAAATATCAACCATTTAAATTCTATATGAGGTATTATTTCATTAGTAATTGTTATATTTGTGCTAATAAAGTTCATATGGAAAGGTACTATATCAATAAAAGTAATATATGGACCATGATGAGATTCCATACTCATATGACAATAAATATACATTAATAGAAGAAAGAAAATATTTTTACACTCAAAAAAATATTCATGGTGTTAGAATATTATGAAGTAAGAAGAAAAAATGAGGATTTATCAATAATCAATGACAGATTATTCATATCATCCATCATGGAATGAAAAAAAAGAAAATATAGAGGTTGAAGAATAAATATAACCCAATTAAACAAAATTAAATGAATGGAAAATTAAATAAGGACTTTTCAAGGATTAATATGTATGAAGTAGTATTTATTTCCATTGAGGAAGAAAAAAACAATACATCACTGCGTGATTTAAAAAATTAATCCACATGAAAATAGCTGAAGGTTGGAGGAACATCCCTCCTCTATTGGGGGAATCATGGTGAAGGATCTAGAAAAAATGAATCAAAAGAAGAAATATGCATAAGTGGGATTATCTCATAATGGATATGGATTCCAATCCAATAAAGGATAATTTAAAACTAAACATATATAATAAATTTTATATTAGTTTTTCTTCTCAAAGGATAACCACTATATATTCTTGGAATCAAGTTATAAGAAAATGGTAAGTTCACCAAGACCAATCACATTTCTATACTTGCGGATGTCTAGAGGTACCCCTTTACCCATGTAATTTATTATCTCTAATTATTGATGAAGTTGTATGGTATTAAGTGAGACATAAAATCCATGGGTTATATTCATTTAAATAATATTAATTCATAGTAAGAGAGTGAATTTATTGAGTTGGATTGTTTAAATTGAGAGTAGATAAAATGGAATAAGTAGTGTTAGAAGTATCCATTGTGGGTGCCAAAAAAATGAGACAATAGGCTAGGTAATTTATATTTAAAGGATAACCATAATAAATATGGTGATTCATTCAGTGATGAATAAATTCATCTGGTATCAATCCAAAAATGATCAAAATGTGATATCAACCAACCACTATGTTGGAGAAAAATTAATTCTAAATATGGTTATAAATGATAAGATGATGTATTACAGATGGTATAGAGTTTATTTGGATTGAAATTGGTGTCAAAACCATTTATGAGTTTTATAAAAGGTATCAATCTAATTTTGGAATTCCAAAGGTGGTATCAAGCCTTTACCAAGTGGTGGAATACCCTGAAGAAAAGGTGGACAACTTGAGGGATAGTATTATACATACATGGATGAATACTATTCTATTTGTTTATTAACTAAAAATGTGGTGTCTTTTAGTTGTTTTCTAATATACAAAAAACTATTGAAAAAAGGGGTGTTATGACCAATATGTGGTATCCCCATTCTCAAGATAATCTTAATATTATATGTCATGAGCTAAAAAATTAAGGGGGGGGGGGGGTAAATGTTGATAATTAAAAGGTTTATTAACCTCATAAATAAAAGGATAATATCTTTAAAGGAAGAAAGTTCATGGATATCAAATAGAATCACTATTTTATCATGAAAAGTGGTATCAACTGGTTTAACATGTGGTATGATACACACATTTTTATTTATTTATTATTCATTGATGGTCTTGTGTAAGTATTATTGAGATAATGAGAATTTTGATATTAAAGGAATTTAAATGGTTGAGTTGGATAAGCTTATGGAAGTGAGTGAGTGATTTGGAAAACTTTAAAGTTATTGACATCGACACTTTTTTTCAACACTAAGTTCCAAATTATTAGATTTAGAGGGTTTATTGATGACTTTGTGTCAAGTGATAAATTCACCCACTGAAATACATTTATAAGAATATAGCTGAAAGTAAAAGTGGTATTAAGATAAAGTTACAATTAATTATAGTTGAAGTAATATCAAAGGTTTTGATAATAATCAATAATTATTTAAAAGGGTCTAAAAAATTGAAGATAAAATAAAGTGAATGAAAGTTGTGAAGTTATGGGTTACTAAAGGGGAGAGTTCTAACTCTCTAAATCTATATTTTCTATTAAAGTGGTAAAAGGGGATCAAGGTTAATTGAAGGTAAAATCAAGTATATGTTCAGTATCTCTAAATCTAGAGGTTCTTGGAGTAATTATTAGATAATGGTATCTCTTTAAAATCTTGTTTAAGAATCATATTAAGAAGCTGGAGTGAAGTTGATGAAGATACCCTGGTAACTTTTATGGAAAAAAGTAGAAGATGGAATGAGCTATATGAACTTTGAATTTTATTGAAAAAAGGGTAGAAAATAAGTCCATAAAATCCATATTATTGGAGAATCAAGTATTTAAATATAAATTGGTAGATATTATATATATCTCTTGATGGTGTATGAATTTTATGAACTATTTTCAAAAAATCAAAGTAAGAGTTTGTTGTAGCCAAGAGGTTATGTGTTGTATTTGTTAACAATAAAAAAAGTTTTGTGATATTGGATGGTTTTTAAGGTTATGTGTTTCCAAGAGTTTATGAGTTTTATTTTTTTACAGTCACTTGTCACATGAATTATGGTGAAGAATAATGATTTTTATACTTGAGCATATAGAGGTACTCATGATAATAATAAGTAATTAGCTTATAGAATATACAATAATCTTATTGGATAAGTTATATGGTGATGAAAGATTTATTTGGAGATTAGATTGAAGAGGATATAATTTTTTAGATTGTAAAGGTATATCTATCTTTAAGAGGTTATAAATGAGTTTATTCTTTAGAAGTGGTGTGAGCAAGTTTAAAGATTTTGGTAGAAGGATGAGATGAGTTCTGAGATAATTGGTAGCTAAATTTAATTAAACATACATTTTTATAGGTTATGTGGTATTAAAATAAGATTTCTAATATTAATGTATGATTAAATATAAATTCTAAGAGCTACATATGATTAAACTTGTGTTAAAGGGATTCGTAAGAAAGAACTATGTTTATGAAATGTAGTGTATAAATAAAGTTGCGGGTTTTGAATCACATACAGAAAATATGTGATTCATGAAGTGGAGTAGGTTAACACCAATCCATATCATATTATCATGAATTCTATGTGATGTTAATCTAATCCCTTGGATTTCATAAGAATGAATCTCAAAATAATAATTTGACTTGTGGGTGAATAAAAAACTCTCGTGTCGGGTTAACTCATAGTAGTGTTAGAAGATCATGTCAAAATAGAATATCACTGATATATATTGTAAAATAATATAATGATAATCATGTTAGGTTTAAATTATTTTTTTTGTAAAATCATGGAATACCTGAAGATGTTGAAATGACATGCATAACTTTTCACTATCCACTATGAAGACTATGGTGGTGGAAGGCTGGTTTGAACATGGAGATAATAAGGACCATTCCATATTAAAAACCATATTGGTATTAAAAAATACCTATGAAAAATAAGAATACCCAAAATGGGTTCTTTGAAGGTTATTATAAATTTCATGTCTCAATGACTGAAACATGAAACATGATAATCCCCATACCATGGAAAAATATATTTAAAGTCTCAATTTTTCAAGAGCCAAAGTGGATATGGGATGTTAAGCATGGTGGATTCCATTTCAAATGGAGTGTTTCATAAAAAAATCTATGCCTTTATAGTTATTTTACCTCACTGGGCTTGATCTAATGTGGATCCCAAAACGAGCATTTGAAGTAGAGGTCACATCGTGAAGGTTTAAAAAGTAAAATTTTCACCTGAAATTGATTATTTGGAACTTTATAATAGTTTGGAAGTTGTTACTTGAACTTAATTGGACTAAATGGAGTTCAGTGGTAGAGATCTATTTTAAAATGATTTGAGAGATGAATTTGAAGAAAAATAATTTCAAGGTAGTTAATTTCTTAACTTTGAAATTGACATTAAAACCTCCTAAATGTAAAATAGAGGGATATTGTTGGAATAAAAAGAGGATAAATTTTATTGAAATAATTAATGGATAATCAAAAAGTAATAGAGATTTTAGTAAAGGAGGAATAAGATAGAAGGAGATCATGAAAATTGGATTCATTAAATATCTAAATTAAATAGGATTAAGTTGTTCTTGATTGAAATTATCTTAAAGATCTAATTTAAAAAGTTTAATTGTCATATATTATATAAAGATCTTAAATTATAATAAAAAGAATAAAAAAAGAAAGAATATTGGATAGATTAAAAAGTGATATAACGGGTTCATAAATAGGAGTACATATAATGATGAATTATCAATGATATATTCAGTTGTGGGAAGTAAAGATAAATCATATTTAATATGGATCATATTATGTATTTATTATTTTATTTGTAGAGTTTATTATTATCATGAAGTTTTTTTAAAGATCAAAAATTCAACTCTTCTCATAAGGAGTTCATTATATCTGATATATAATTTTAAGAGTAGCACATGGTATACACTGGAGCATAACATCTAAACTTATGATATAGATTACAACATTTATACGTGTTGATCATAGATAAAAATTCATGTTGATAAACTAAAAGAGACCTATACATAAATAAATTTATATCTTATGGATCATTATACAAATGAATAAAAGGGAGTTACCATTGGTAGGTAGTGAGTTATTACCCCACCCATTATATAGGTAGTGATCCTTGGTGAGAAGTTATTCCACCTAAATTGTATAAGCAATGAGACTTGGTGAGGAGTGAATTCACCTAAATCTTGTATCCATAGAAACATTGAGTTTATATTTGATTTTTGTTATACCAATAAAATATTGAGTGTATTCTCCTTGGATGTATCCTAATGTGGGAAAACAAGTAAAAACTATGTGTGATGTTTATTTTACAATTCTATATTCATGATTTAGATTCAATAATATTGTGTGTGAAAGTAATTAATCAATAGGTTGAACACTAGTTCTAGTTAACATGTAAATAAGATTAAATAATGATACTATTAAGTGAAAGAAAAACATGAGTTGGTAAATTCCCTAATTCACCCCCCCCCCCAATCAGGGTGCCTCTTAAGTTACAACATAGTATTTTATAATTCAAGGATCACCATCGTCATGAACCATTTATAATTATTCCAAATATAACCTATTAAATAAATTTATCAAACACTTTTTGGGAACTTTATAAAACTAAGGTTAATATATATATATATATATATATTATAAAAAATTCCTCTACAAAAACCTTTAGAAACCAAACAATATTAAAATTATAAATACTATTAGTCCTCATAAGACTCAAAACACTTTTTAATATACTTAAAAAAATAAAACTTAAATAAATTAATGGTTTATAACTATGGGAAGGTATAAGAAGTAACCTACCAAAAATGTGATCAAAACTACTTAAACTTATTGTTTTCCACAGAAATTATAAATGAGGGATTCCAAAAAACAAAAATAAAACCGTAAAAAATACACAACATAAATTTGAATGAATATGAACCTTAGGCCACCATGACCATAAGGGATAATGAAATTTAAGTAAAGGGAATAATAATATAGAAAAAAATTATGAGAACCACCTACTTTAAGATCTTATAAATAATATTGATGAAAATATATAGAAAATCAAGGCAAATATATTGACAAACAAGGTTTGATATGTGAGAAAACCATGGTAATAGTTCTAGAACCCATCTATAGGCTTGCACAGTTTACCTTATCTATATACAATTAATCTAAATGGATATTCCTAATTGTTTTATAGCCATGTGCCTCTCACTATAATGGGATCACCCTATTTAAGGTTAAGTTGTACGGTTATTTCTAACTACATGAAAACTGTGAATAACACCATGTAACCCCATTCTCTTCCAATTTAAAAAAAATCAACCCATAAATGAAAAAAAAGTAAATAGAAGATTGTATACTTTAAAGTAACATCAAGGTGTGAAACCTGGTGATTATGGTTTCAGGCTTGATTTAAGATATATTAGAGTCTCAACATGGAGGCCTTAATATATAATTATAAAGATATTATATTACCAGGTGTGATGATCCTAATTGTTGGATAAAAATGGAAAACATTGGATTTCATTTTAGGGATGATTATTTATACCATAATGCATGTGAGAGGAGGTTATTTGTGAATTTCATAGCTTATCTTTTTTCTATATTTAGGTCCACTAATGGAATATCATTCTTTGAAAATAAAATATTTGTGATCATGAATAAATAATTTTGTGGTAGATTTTGTATCCAAATGATTTGACTATTAGAAAATAAAGGTTGTGGATCAAGTTTTGGTATATTTTTTATATAATTAAATTATTCTTTGTCAAAGAAGGAAGATATTCCCATGAATTTTGTAGTTGTATTTTCATATGTATTGTGAGGTTATTTTGTTATATGGCTTGTAACATCCCGAACCGGATGCCATTATTCAGTGATCTGAGTCGGTGGGTCACATGGCCTCAAGTGCATCTCCAAGAATTCCAGAGGCTGCCTACTAACAGTGAGGGCTTAGGGTGTGTCTATGGGTAGACTATTACCTCATTACTAGATTGAATCACAATAGGTATATAATAATAGGTAAGTAGTAGAAAAAATTGAAACATATGCCACAGCAAAAACAGACACTATAAACATTGGACCAGTAACCCTCCATAGTGGAAGTAGCATGGAAATGAATAAAAATTCTAGAAACTAATATTAATACTTGAAATACAGAAACTGAATTATATAAAAAATGATGATGACACATGTCAAGTATTTATAAATCTGGAAAATATTTATACATGCATACATCACAATACATGTATCAACATACCAAAAAGACAATAAAGAGTTATCCCATCTTGCATCATGAGCCTTCACATGGTCTTGTGCTCCCCTAATCCTAATAATAGTATTAATTCAAGCATTGAAATATAAGTAATTTTCCATATCACTACTTGCATCCATATATTCTATCTAGTTACCTAATGGTGTCCCAAAGAGGGTGTGAAATAACACTCAGTAGGACATCACCAATAGTTTCTATAACAAACCCATACTATGTAAACAAGCTAAATTAAGGTGTAGTATATAACAGACATAGAATGTGTTCAAGTGAAAGACCATGGTAAAATTAATAACTATATTTGATACTGTCAATCAAAACAAGGATCCTTAAAAAATAAGGGTCAGAATCACATAGTAAGGGAAGCGGTAAAACATGCCAAAAACCACGACAGCCTCATTGTATAACCAAGTGTAAACCACTACCATGACCATGTTGTAGAATCATATATATAATTATCATAACTTCTTTGTCATATCACAAGTCATCCAAAATGGTCGTGTCATGTAATCAAGTATGTCAGACCTCGTGGGTATGGATCTAAGGTAAAGATGACTAAGTCAGCCTCATTGAGTCCCAAGAGCATCTCGGTGGAAACTCAGTAAGACTTGGGTGGGGTCCAAGGAGCATGTCAACAGACCATGTTCAATGTGAGCCGAAGAAAGCTATATCCAAGTGGTAGCAAGGCTAAATTCATCCCATGGCATCAAGACCTAAGGATAAATCTTATCCTAGGCATCCACTACCAATATCATGATCCATGGGAGAACATTCCATGGAATCTAATGGAATCAGGATGAAATGTATAGCAACCAAGCCATCCACTACCATTCAATTAATCACATTAATTTCATTCAATAATTTATAATCACTCACCTACCATGAGTGTACCCACTCATATAACAATTCACATTTAAATAGTTAAACAATTCACATCATGTATAACATGGAAAATGGGAAAAAACAACTCCTAATAATCTCAAACAATTCAATACAATTCATTAAGGTATTCCTCTAACTAGGAAAGAACACACACATTCCCAAAGGGTGGTATAACAAAGGTAAAAGTCAAAGGTACACCCCATGGTTGGCCTAGGTTGGGGAAACATTCTCCAACAAACTCAAAGGTACCAGTGGGGCATCCCTAACAAGTCCTAATACATTCAATTCATTCATTAAATTCATTTTTAGGGAAATTACAGAAAGTATGACATTGAGGAACTTGAAAATACACTTATATAACTCCAAAACATAAGGGAAATTTATAGACCACCTACCATATGTCCATATTATAAAACATATCCAGTATCAGCTTCTCATTTGATCTAGATCAGAAGAAAATGGAATAACGAATGAAAATCCTAAAAATATGGCATATTATCTTGCACATAAATACCTCCATTGATATAAATTCAAAAAAATAACATCACAATATGATCAAATAACTTACTGGTGAAAATTCAATGAGATAAAAAAAGTTTGATTCCAATTTCGGACAAATAATCAGTGTAAAAGCTACGGATTGAGCTTCAAAAGAGCTCACAAGGGTGTGTTGTGGTCCAATGGAGGAGAAAAAATGATTTAGATTTTAATAGGTTTTAAGGTATTTTCTTTATTTTTCCTCAAAATATTGGGTCACACAGTTGGCCAAATTGTGCACCAACCATGCGGCCTTCACTGGGTCAAGGGGCTCCTCGCATGGTTAGTGTGCACTATTTTCCTAACTATGTGAAAACCATGTGATTTGGATCTAATGAAAATTGTAGGTGCCCTTCAGGGGAATGCACCTCTTTTTTCATGGTTTTCTCAAAATGTACAACACCCTAGATCCCTTTTTCAATCCCCAAATGGTTAGGGGTAACCATGCGGTCTGTCTCGCATGGTTTCTCCTAATCGTGCGGCCTATCTATTTTTTACAAAAAGCTGGGTTTTGAGATTAGAAGAAGCTCTAGACACCTCGATACACCCATGATCACATTGTATACTCACATTAGGCCAAAAACAAGAATTTATATTGAAAAAAAAGATCCATACCTCATAGGAAAACCTAGGAACTTACAATATTCCCCCTTAAAGAAATTTTTCCCTAAATTTCCCTTCTAATGGTGGTTAAGAAATGCTTGAGAATAACTCTGTCCACTGAGCATGTACGTTAGCCTCCTTATACCAAGTCTAGTCTTATAAATTATTATGCTTCCATAGAACCCATACTAGAGGAACTGATAAGCCTTAGAGAACCTTCATGATCCTTTTAATGATATGAATAAGATACTCTTCAAATGATGCATCTACCTATAACTCAACCTCATCAGGGTGAAAATAGTGAGATGGGTCTAAATGATAATAGTGCAAGTGAGATACATGGAATATTTAGTGCATGGTCTGGTACCTAGGTGGTAACTCCAATCGATAGGCTACCGGCCCAACTCTACCCAGAATCTCAAATGACCCAACATATCATCATGAAATCTTACCCTATCTCATGATTCATTTGTGTCCCATCCCTTTTGAGATACATAAAAATACCTTATCCCTAATATAAAACTCTATAGGTCATTAATGGAGATCATCATAATATTTATGTCAAAATTGTGTTGTATCCATACACTTTATGATCTCATAGACCTACTTAGACGTCTCTTTCACAATACATAGTCCCAGTAAAGGTACCTCACCTGCCTCTAACCAGCATAAGGGAGATCGGCATGGCCTACCATATAAAGACTCGTAAGGTTACATCTGTATTGTCACCTAATACCAATTATTGTAGGAAAACTTAATAAGGTAAATATGCCTCATCCAAGATCCCCTAATATCCAGGATGAAAGCTCATATAATTTCCTCAAGTATCTATATTGTATGTTCTGACTAGTCATCATTCTTAGGGTGGAATACTGTTCTCACAAGAATATGTGTACCCAACTCCCTCTGTAAACTCTGCTAGAAAAAAGATATAAATCGGGATTTCCTATCTTAAATGATGGTACAAGGTACCCCATGAAGACATATTATCTCATAGATATACAACCTTCTAATATAATTAATTGTGAAGGTCTCCTTGATCTACAGGAAATGATAAAACTTCATGATCTTTTCCACAATCACCCAAACAATATCATTGACTCAACGTGACCTCAGAAACCCAATAATGAAATCCATCACAACATTATCCCATTTATAATCAGGAATGGGTAACTAGTGTAAATTTATATCTGGCCGTTGATGTTCCTCTTTCACCTTATGACATGTGGAACACCTCATAATGAAACCAGCTACCTCACGTTCCATACCTCTCTACCAGTACTAATGTCATAAGTCATGATACATCTTGGTAATTCCATGGTGAACTTCCCAAACTAAGGCATGAAACTCCCACATCATCTCCTAGCGTATGTTCAATGGAACCCAAATTCTACCATGTATACACAGGATCTCATCCTCACCTACGATCCAACTAGGTGGTGGCTCCTCACCTGTCACACTCTCCCATAGGACAAGGCCCTCAGAATCCGATTGCTACTTCATCCTCACTCTATTCAGTATGTTAGGGTTCACATCGAAGGATAAAATAAAAGTATTATCCTAACTATCCTACACTTCCAATTTTATCTCATAAAATAAGTCCATAAGCTGCCACCCACTATTGGACACTTCAAGTGCTTGTATCTGAGTCCTCTAACATAGTGCATCAGCTACTACTTTACCTTTACCATTTGTATGGAAAAGCTAAAATTCAAAATACAATGGGTACTCAACCCATCTTCACTACCACAATTTCAGGTCACACTATTTAAATATATACTTTAGTCTTTTTTGTTTCATGTTCACCAAAAAATGTTCTCTTAGTAGATAATGTCTCCAACAACGCAAAGCATGAACAACTGTAGCTAACTCAAGATCATGTGTCAGGTAATTCCTCTCATGTGTTCTCAACTATCGAGACCCATACACCATGACTCTATCTCCCTACATCATAAATACTCCTATCCTGATACCTGATGTGTCATAATACATAGTGTAGCTCATGCCTGGATCTGGTGGAATCAAGATCAACACTGAAGTCAATCTCTTTTTTAGCTCCTAAAAGGCTATCTTGCAGGTATCTGACCATAAAAAATTTAAACCCTTCTTATTAAAGATTGTAAATAGCACTAATAAGTGTGAAAATTCATGTATGAAACACCTGTAATATCCAACTATCCCTAAGAAACTCCATATATCAAATACGTTTTGGGGCTTCTCTTAGAAAACTATAGCTCCCACCTACTCTGGGTCAACTAATACTCCTATATCCAAGATAATATGATCAGGAAGTGTGTCTTATCCATCCAAAAGTGGCACTTTGTAAGATTAAAATATAACTGATTCTCTCTCGGTGTATCCAAAATGATATCAAGCTTTTTGGAATGGTCGTGTAGATTGTGATAATACACAAAGATATCATTCATGAAAACCACCAAAAATGAGTCCAAATAAGGATATAAAACTTGGTTCATTAGTGCCATGAAAACTGTTGGCATATCCATGAGACTGAATAGTATAACCATATACTTGTATAGAACATACCTGATATAAAAATCTATACAAGGTAAGTATGTGGGTTGAACACTCACCTGATGATATCCTGATCTGAAATCAATTTTTGAGAACACCTGAGCTCCTTGGAGCTGATCAAAGAGTTCATCTATCCATGGAAAGGGATAATAGTTATTAAATGTTAACCAACTGAATTTCTAATAATCCAAGAATAGCCTAAGGGTAATATCTAACTTTTTCACAAAAAGGACTAGAGAACCCCAAGGATAAGTATTGGGTTGAATAAACCCCTTAGCATCCACATCCAATAGCAACCTCTTGAGCTCCTGTAATTTCACAGAATTCATCTTGTAAAGAGGAATGGATACTGGTACAACTCCTGGAAGTAGCTTTACGGAGAAAATAACCTCTCTCTTAGGATTTAAAGCAAAAAAATTCTTCTAGGAAAATATCCCTAAAATAGTCAAACACTTAAGGCAAGTCCTCCTGACACACTCCCTGATCATATATATATAAACTAGCAATCTGGGATATCATCCCACCTAAACTAGGATGATCTGGTTTAGATCATCTTGTTTGGACATCCCATTCACCCTTGTGAATATAAACTCCACCATATGGTGATGTGAATGTCACCCTATGGTGATAGAAATCAACGTAGGTTTGATAATTCACTATCTAGTCCATCCCAAGTATGACGTAAAATCTAGTCATATTTAGGAAAAAAGATTCCATACGAAGTGACACGCACCAATATTAAGGGGTACTCCCTACACTAGAACACACTCTCTGTACTGATTCCTAATAGAGTATCAAATTTCATGAAGTCATCAAAAAACTGAACCATGAGCCCATGGATCTACACAATAGGTACAAATATAAATCTATGAGAAGCACCTATATTGAAAATAGAAGAAACAAGTGTAGAGGATACTAAGATCATACCTCTCACCATATATGGCTTGACACTCCACTCCTCAAGTGTAGGTTGTACAAAATATATTTGGTATGAATGCATCCCTGTGACACAATTTCACTACTTGGAGAAAACCCACTATATTGTCTATGTAAAATTGGTTCTTTTATTCCTCATCCATGGCTACCACCTCATCCTGAATAGCCGATACTTCTCTAAATCCTAGATGAAAAAAGCTGTAAAACATGCTCCTAAACATGAATTTGAAGTTATCCCTCTTCTATATAATGCTGGAGGGAAGGTCTTGTAAAAATGTTGCACATTGCCCATCCTATGGAAAAATTAGAACTCGACACAGTCTTGATCACATTGATTCCCCACATGTCCCCATCTACCACATTGATAAAAGAAAATGTTACTACAAGAACTAATATCCTGGATGGTATTCATCTCACAAGAAGCCTCAAAACATCAATTCCTACCACTGGAAGTTGAACCATTGGATCGAGAGGCTAAATTTACCTTCTCTAAACCCCCATCTTCCCTTAGGTTCCACTCTATAATCAACAAATAATTCACTATATCAGTAATATATGTCAGTCTAAACATGTTGACATCAGATCTAATGACATATCTGAGACCTTTCTTGAAGCTTCTCTCCCTCGATTCCCCATCAACAAGATATATCGGTTCAAAATTCTAGCACTCTATATAGCATACCAAATATTACATAACTGTCATGGTTCCCTACTCTAGATGCATGAACTCACTAGCCTTATCTCCTCTTAGAGTCACAGGGAAAAATTATTTATAAAATCTATTTTGGAAATCATCCCAAATCGTATCTCATAGCCTGTCAGCCTGGTTCCAAACATCTCATCGGCACTTCCCTTCTCCCTGAAGTATGTAATTCATGAGCTTCAATATCATCTTAGGTGGTGTCTCTAGATACTCAAATATTGTCAACATAATATCAATCCATATATCAGTAGCCTATGGACTTCCATACCCTAAAAATATGGGAGAATTTTTCTACTGGAACACATGAGTTAACTATACTGTAGAAGATCCAAGCTACGATGCTCCTTGAAAAGTCTTCATATAGTGTAGAAAACCCTCACAGAACAATTCCCAACACCTAAGTCTAGTAAAACCACTGGTGTAATAGCTAGAACTATAGGATTATCGATCAGTATCCCATGTCCCACCACCTTTAGATCATGTTCATCATTACCCTCCTGGAATATGACTAGAGGTTTTCATGGATGCATGTATCTACAATTCCAAGCATATTCCTTCAAAAATATTGATAGAAAATTTCATAGATAAAAGCGTAGAATAAGTAAAAACCTTCTTAAAATAGGTTGTACCCATATTATTACTCATAAACCCAGAAATAGGTAAAAATAAATAGTCATATGCATCACTAGAGAAACTACCTAATGCCCACTCAAAATCCAGGTCAAGTTCAAGTTCTCTAATTCTAATTTAATTTTTATTTGAACTCATATTCATTTCACAATTATTTTTTAATGGTTGGAACAAATGGTGTGGAATTTTTGATCCATAATAGGATATAAACCTCACAAACTGAAATACATAATCCACTTAATTTATACCATAACATGTTCTAGTTTATGCAACTGATGGTCCAGGACTCAATGTGCCAAAATTGGCTGCTTAGGCTGTCTATTGTAGCCTAATCAGGAAAAAATACTTAGGTTATGCCATTAAATCTAATAACTAACCATTTTTCTCAATTCCTTATGAAAATCATTTATCAAATAGTAGGTATATCACACAATGGACATATCACAAAGTCATGTAGTCAAGTAATTCATCCTATATGGCATGGAAAAATGCATGGCATGTGAATCTTAAAAAGTGAATAAAAATGATTATAAGATGAATACCCTCATATCATCAGAAAATGATAAAAATTATACTCAATAATATCAATTATAATATCATAATTCAATTTCATCACCCAACAGTGAAATCCAAATCACTATAATATGAAAAATCTAGAAAACAACAATTTTGTTCCAGGTAGTTTGGCTTTTTCCTGTACGTGGCTTAGCTACTCATAGGCACAGTTCATTACCATATTCTAATTCATTATTAATACACTTTATATTCTCAAAAAATAGTAAGGCAGGAAAGGAAACATCTATGATACCACTTCATAACATTCCGACCCAAATACCACTATCTGGTGCCCCGAGCTGATAGATCACGCGGCCTCAAGCGCATCTCTCCAAATGCTAGAGGATGTCGACTAGTAGTGAGGGTCTAGGGTGTGTCTATGGGGATACTATTCCCTCATTACCATATTTTATCACAAATATTATATAATAAAAAGTAGGTAGTAGAAGTAAATTTAATAGATCGAATAGTGAAAATAGACACTATAAACACTAGACTAGTAACCCACTATAGCAGAAGTAGTATAGTAATGAATAACAACTCTAGAAACTGATATTAATACTCAAAAGTTAGAAATTTAATCATATAAAAAATGATAATGATATATGTATTTCTTCTAGAAATCAGGAATACAGGTATACAATCATGCAGTACAATATGTTTATTAAAATAACAAGAAGACCATAAAGAGCTATCCCAGCTAACATCGCAAGCCTTAGCTCAATCATGTTCTCCCATTCTCATAATAATATCAAAAAGACAAACATATAACTATGGTATCTTTCCATTATCCCTACCTACATCCACATAGTATATGTGGGTACCCAACAGAATCCTAAATAGGGTGTGATATAATACTCAATAGGCCACCACCAACGATGTATATAACAAATCCAGACTATGTAAACAAGCTAAAGTAGTGTGAATTGTATGAAAGGTATGGAAATAATATAAGTGAAAGCCCATGGAAAAAGTAATAATTGTATGTGATCCTGTTAAGCCAAATAAGTCCCCCTATAAAAGAATGGTATGGCTCCATAGCAGGGGAAACAAAAAAATATGCACAAACCCACCATGTCCTCACTGTATAACCAATTTTAAACTACTACCATGTCCATTACATATAATCTTTTATATAAAAATCATTATGTACTTTTCATATAACAAGTTTTCCATAATGGTATTTCCATGCAATCAAATATGTTAGACCCCACAGGGCCATATCCAAGGTATATAAGACCAAGGAATCCTCGTTGAGTCCCAAGAGCATCCTAATGGAAACTTGATAAGACTTGGGTGGGGTCTAAGGAGATTGTCAATAGACCATATCTAATGAAATCCCAAGAAATATTTATCCAGGGGTAAAAAGTCCCAATTCATACCATGGAATCAAGACCCAAGGAGCAATATCATCCAAGGAATACACTAATGCTATCATGATCCATGGGAGAACCATCCATGGAATCTAATGGAATTAGGATACAAGGTAAACCAACAAAGGAATCCACTACCATTCAATTCATCACATTCATTTCATTTAACAATTTAAAATCATTCACATAAAATGAGCTTACCCATTCATATAGCAATTCAAATTTAAATAGTTATACAATTCACATCATGTATAACATGGAAAAGGAGGAAAACCATCATTTAATCATCTCAAACAATTCAATTAAATTCATAAAGGGATTACTCAAACTATGAAATCAAACATTCACACACAAAGGGTGGTATAATAAAGGGAAAAGTTAATGAAACACACCATGGATGGCCTAGGTTAGAAAAAGAACCTCCAACAAACTCAAAGGTACCAGTGGGAATCCCTAATAGGTTACAATACATTTAATTCATTTATTAAATACATTTTTGGGGAAACATTGGAAATACCAGCATGTCGTCATATGGAAACTATGCTTATAAAACCAAAAACCATAAGTTAAGGGTATAGACCACCTACTATAGGTCCACAGTAGAGCGCTCGTTTAGTATCAGCTTATAATTTGATATAGAACAGAATAAAAAATGAAGAATGTATGAAAACCCTAAAAATAAGGTATATTAGCTTTCACCTAAATAACTCCATCGATACGATGTCAAACAAATATCGACAGAAGATGATTGAATAACTTAACAATTTGAATCCAATGAGACCGACATCTTTTGATTCCAAGTTTGAACAGAAAATCAGTGGAAAAAGATATGGATTGAGATTCAAAGAAGCACCCAAGGGTGTGTTACTATCCAAAAGAAGAGAAAAAAAAAGTTATTTAGTTTTTAATATGTTTTAAGGGGAAATTTGTTATTTTAACTCAAAATAATGGGTCACATGGTTTTTCCACATAGTTTACCAAATAATGTACCAACCGTGCTATAAGAACCTGGATCGTCGTTTCAGGTATGTCCTTTTTTTCTGGAGTTTTTGAGAAAAATGAAGTTTCTGGAAATTTTTGAAGTACACGCCATGTACTTTCTGAGTACACGTCGTGTACTATTTTCCCGCTCGAATCCGTGTTTTGGCTGTGTCCGGGCCACACAAATGGTGTGTAAGGGTGACGTGGAGGCTGATTTTGGTGAAGTACAGAAAGACCTAGTACACGTCGTGTACTCTAAAAGTGCACATCGTGTACTTTTTTTTCATTAAACGGACCGGGGTCGCGCCTAATTGGGGAAAACGTCTTCTTATCCAGCTTCTTCATCCGAGAGTGACCCATACGGCCGCAGATCTTCTCCGAGACACTGTTCCTCTGTCCATTCTCTGTTTTGATCACCGTCAATTGCATTGGAACCACAGCGGTGAGTCCTCCCTTCTCATAGAGCCTTGTTTACCAATTTCTCTTCTTTCTCAAGTTATCGTCAGTTGAAATTTTTGGGCATTTTCATAGATTTTTGCCATTATAAGGATAATCAATCTGTATGGCTCAAGTATTTTGATCTCCTAACATTCAGGTAGGTGGTTTGTGCCTTTCCGTAGGAAGTCTATGAATATTTTGTGCAAATTCCACCAATTCCCTTGAACGAGGAATTTTGGTTTTCCTATTTTGTACCTGTTGTTTGTCTGCTTTTCTTGATTTCTTAAGTAGAGATCATTGTTTGTAAATTTGGATTTTATACTATGTTCTTATGCTTCGCCTTGCATGTTTTTCTTATTAGGTGTTTTTCCAGTTGTTATGCCTAGTTGTAGGATAGTGGGGTTGTGGTACTATTATGTTGTTGTGCCTTAGAATGAAAGCCAAGTAGTTCTTGAGGTTTACTTGGGATGATACGTGCGCGCTGATCATGTTTATTTCACACAGGATAGTGAGAACCTAGTGTAGTAGACTATAGGGAGAATGAACATAATGGCTTCTCCAGAGTGTCTTTTAATACGATGTGAGACCACAGGGTGAATTGACGATGAGTGCTTCCTCAGAGAGTCTGTAGTTCCTTGATGCGGGCCACAGGGGGGATGAGACGTTGAGTGCTTCCCCAAAGAGCCTTTAGTATTATACGAGACTATAGGGGGAATTGACGGTGAGTGCTTCCTCAGAAAGTCTAATCTTAGCTGAACCAGAGGGGTGAGACTTAGTGTGCCTCCCAGAGGGTTGCTAGTACTGGTAGGTTGAACCATAGGGTTTAGGTTGTGAGATCTACCCAGAGGGTTACCTATTTTCTACTTGTTGTTGGTTGTTCACTTGTGTACTTTATATGCTAGAAATTTGGATTGTAGCTGCTGTGTGCTTTTCTGTTTACTACTACCTACACTTTTACTTTCCTTGTATTCACTGACTATTAGGCACAGCTCTTTGGGTGATTGCCTACTAGGATTGTATCTCACACCCTTTTTGGGCCATGCTTTTGGGCCCAAGCAGATTATATTTTTGCAGTTATAGATAAGGGCAAGCGCCCTTTTACTTCAGGTTCTTGATTACTGTGGAGCTAGAGAGCATGGGACCAAGCCAAGGCTTGCGATGCTGAGGAGTCACTCGTCTATTTTTCTTGTGTACTTTGGATTAGTACTGTATTCAACATTGTGAATTGTTTGGTTGTTTTACTAGACATATATGTATAATGCATCATTACATATATTCCTGCTCTAGTTGTTTATTTGTCAGTCTTCTACTGTTCATCGTTTACTCATGTATGTATGTCTACTACTTCTGCTATTGTTGTTATTTTTTTTTTCTTTTCCACTGTGTACTCTGCCAATGAGGGAATAGTTTCCCCACTATCACAACCAAGGCCCTCACTGCTAGTTGGAAGCCTCTAGCGTTTGAGGAAATGTGCTTGAGGCCATGTAACCAACCGGGTACGGGGCGCCTCTGGGTGGATTCCGGAACCCAGACATTACAAAGTGGTATCAGAGGGTGTTATTTTCTCTTGAATTACTGTTTGGAGCCTTTAGCCAAGGATAGGATGGATTCGGTACTTGGTGTTAAGCTGTGCCCGGGAGTAGCTAACCCGTGTACAGGGAAAAGCCATACTACCTCGTTTATTACAGTTTTCTAGTTTTGAGATTTACAATTGATATGATTTCACCTAGAGTGATCCAGATGTCCTGTGTTGTTGTTGTTTTTCTATTGCGGTTGTATTTCTATTGCAACCCGATGAGATGAGGGTATGCCATCTCATGCATCATATAGACACTTGTTAGAAATCAAATTCCATGCATTCTTTCCATGCCATATAGGGGGCATTAGCGATTTCATGTTGTTGTGATAGACTTGTGTAGATTTTTCATGTTGTTGTGATAGTTGCTTTGATAGAATCTCTGCTGCTTGATAGATGACTATTTGTATTGTACTTTGCTTGAATGAACGCCAAATTTTGGTTCTTGAGGTGTTATGGGCCCTCTTGAATCGAAAATTGGTGGATCATTGACCTGTTTTTCTTTGTATATGACTGTATTGGATGCCAAACTTTGATTCGCGGGGAGTATGGTCCCTCACAGATCAGAATTTGTCACCATCATGCGTTATTTTTAGTGTTTTCTGGGCTTTGGTGCAGTTTTAGAGCTACTTCCCGGAAAAACCAAGAATACACGGCGTGTACTTTATATATACACGCTGTGTAGTTTTAAACCATGTTCTTGACTGTGTGAGCAGAAACATGGGTTGTGAAAATCTCCAGGAACATACCGTGTACAGTAGGTACACGCCATGTAGTAGTGAGCGTGTACCTGGCTGTGTAACTAACAACACGGGACGGGGAAGCTCGAGTAGAACACGCCGTGTTGGATAGCAACACACCGTGTAGTCTCATTCCAGGTACCCGGCCGTGTCACAGGCAACACGGGTCGGTGTTATCTTCTTCCATACATGCCGTGTTTGTTTGGAAAACACCGTATAAGGGTCAGCCGTGTACTTGGCTGTGTCGCCAATAACACGGGTCGGGAAAAATCTTCAAGTACACGCTGTGTTTGTTCGGAGCACGCCGTGTAGTCTCAACCGTGTAACCGGCCATGTATCTAGAAACACAGGTCGTTGAAATCGTGTATACTACACGTAGTGTCCACCAAGCACACGCCGTGTAGTCTCAGTTTAAGAAGACCGTGTGGGTTAGCCGTACAAGGAGACACGAGCAGGGAAACATAGTTAAGTACACACCGTGTAGATTTTATACACACCGTGTAGTCTTGTTTTGTAAATCTTGTGTGTTTCCTTCTCTTATTTTTGCTTTGTAATCCTTTGTTCTCTGTCCTTGTTTTTCTAATCTAAGGTATGTTTTTGACCTTTCCGAGCTATTCCTCTGAGACGTCCTCCGGTTGTACGTCAGTTGTCAGGTAGTGATCAGATGCCAGATATTGCTGATCAGGGACTTCCTGTCGATCCTCCGGTCGGGCCAGCTTTGGCACCGGCTGTCATACCAGTTGTAGGCACTGATGCGCAGTTCAGGGAAGGTTTTATGAGGATGATGAAGACCTTTCAGGGAGTACCGCCTCCTGCCACGTCTATGGCAGACTTGACGCGGGTTTTTCAGCAGCAACATCCTCCTACTTTCTCAGGGGAAGGAGGACCACAGGCTGGAGAGTCATGGCTGGAAGTCATGCTGACTATCTTTGAGCATCTGGAAACACCTCCAGAGAGGTGGGTCAAGCTCGCTACCTACATACTACGAGACTCTGCCAAGAGGTGGTGGGATGTGATCTCATAGGCGGTTCATCATCAGGTTATGGCTTGGGAGGAGTTCCAGCGCGTGTTTTAGGACTACTTCTACCCAGAGACCCTGAGGCTGACCGAGCCCAGGATTTCATGAGCTTATAGTAGGGTACTCTTTCTGTTATGGAGTACTCCTCTAATTTCACTGATCTGAAGCGTTTCACACCCCTTCGGGGTGGGTATGGGATGTTCTTAGTGAGGAAGTTTGAGGATGGTCTCAGGTGGGAGATCCACTCGTAGGTGAATCTCTTCCAGTTGACTTTCATCACTTCCATCGTCAACCAGGAACTGATTGAAGAGTACAATATGAGAGACTCTGGAGCTGCGGGCCAGGGCGGTTCTGCTTCCAGAGCTAGTATTCCTCCAGATGATAGCAAGAAGAGTCGTAGGGAGTCTACGCACGGTGATCCGAGGAAGCGAGATTCATCGTCAGGCAGCCAGGTGATATGATACCAGTGTGGTCGGTCAGGGAACACAAGGTCGCAATGCCAGAGAGACCCAGTGGAGTGCTGATCCTACGACAAGATGGGTCACCTTCAGCGTTTCTACCAGGTTTTCTCACCAACAGATGGTGAAAAGAGTTCTTCTATGACTCCTCGTTCAGGAGCAGCACCACCAGTCTCTCACCAATCAGGGAACTGGAGTTCTTTCGGCCATTCGAGATGAGGTGGAGGCTGAGGCTGTGGCGATCAACCACCAGTATTTTAGCGTCAGTAGGGTGGATCAGCTCAGAGTGGTCAGGCAGGGTCGCAGGGCCACGGTGCAGGCCAGTATTTTTCCATGGAATAGACCCATCAGGAGAAGGATCCCAGACCTTCTACAGTTCGAGGTATGATTTTAGTAGCTTTATTTTTATCTTCAACTCTTTTCGATAATGGTGTTACTCATAGATTTATCTCTTTTGCTGTCATGGAGAGCCTTGGGCTCTGTATCTTTTCTTCTACTGACTCATTGACACTAGACACACCTTTGGGGACAAAGACATCTAGTGTACGTCAGTGTAGAGAGTGCCCACTTGAGGTTACAGGGTATTGTTTCTTATGGGATCTCTACATCCTAGAGATGACAGGCTATGATGTCATTCTCGAGATGGACTGGTTGGTTCCCTTCCAATAAGTCGTCGAATGTTATCGCTTCAGGGTGATTTTCATCTCACTAGAGGGTGAATCTTTTCTTTATAGAGGAGAATGGGATGTTCGGGTGAGTTGGGCAGGACTCGAGCATCATGGGCTAGGAAGGGTGACGACCCAAATTTCTAGTCTTTATCTGGATGACCAGGGGACTTCACAGTTGGACTTTCCTCTAGTGGTGGATCATTTCAGGGATGTCTTTACAGAGGAATTTTCATATTTTCCTCTAGAGCGTGAGGTTGACTTCTCGATTGAGCTCGTGCTAGGAGCGGAACTAGTGTCCATTCCTCGTTATAGGATGGCTACACCTGAGTTTTAGGAGCTCAAGAAGCAGTTGGAAGAGTTTCAGGCAAAGGGTTTCATCTGACCCAGTACGTCTCCTTGGGGTTCTTCTGTCCTGTTTACGAAGAAGGCAGACGGTACCCTTAGGCTCTGTGTGGATTATCGAAAGCTGAACCAGTTGACGGTCAAGAACCTATATCCCTTGCTGAGGATCAATGACCTCTTTGATCATCTTTGAGGATACCAGGTGTTCTTGAAGATCGATTTGAGGTCTTATTATCATCAATTGCACGTTAGACCATCAGATATACCTCTGACAGCCTTCAGGAGCAGGTATGGTCTCTAAGAGTATACGGTCATGTCGTTCGGTCTCATGAATGCACCAATAGTTTTCATGGAACTGATGAACCGAGTGTTCCATCCTTACTTGGACTCCTTTGTCGTGGTCTTTGTGGACGATATCTTGGTGTACTCTCGCACTCGACACGACCATGCTACCCATCTTGAGATCATTCTGAGTACACTGAGAGAGCATTGACTTTATGCTAAAATCTCGAAGGGCAACTTTTGAATGGATCAGATTCACTTCTTGGGTCACGTCATCTCAGAGGCAGGAGTATCTGTGGACCCATAGAAATTGAGAGATATAGTTTCTTGGGAGCATCCGAAGAATGTTTTTGAGGTACATAGTTTCCTAGGGCTGGATGGATACTACAGACGCTTTATTCAGGACTTTTCACACCTAGCAGTACCTTTCATAGGTCTGTCCAAGAAAGGGGTGAAGTTCTCATGGTTAGATTCTTGCAACTCAGCCTTTCAGGAGCTGAAGGGGACGTTGACGTCAGCACTAATACTAGTCTTGCTAGATCCAGGAAAGAGCTACACTGTTTATTATGATGCTTCAGGTATTGGGCTGGGTGTTGTGCTTATGCAGGGAGATGGATTTGTTGCGTACGGGTCTCGGCAGTTGAGGCCACATGAGAGGAACTACCCGACGCATGATCTGGATTTGGCAACTGTTGTTCATGCCTTACGTTGTTGGAGACATTACCTTCTGGGAGATCACTTTGTGGTTTTCACTGACCACAAGAGTCTCAAGTACATCTTCACTCAGCATGATCTGAATCTGAGACAACGTAGGTGGGTCGAGTATCTTCAGTCTTTTGATTTCGATCTTGCCTATATGCCAGGAAAGGGCAACGCAGTGGCAGATGCATTGAGCAGGAGAACTCAGTTTCAAGCAATTCAGGAGGCCAGCAGCGAGTGGCATCTTATGGCTCTGTTCTCTGAGATACATTTGGAGGTGCACGACAGACAGGGACATAATTTTCTATCTTCTGTAGCTATTACCTCTACATTACTTGATCGGGTATCGATGAGGCAGCTATCAAACTTAGAAGGCTTAGTCCTACGGGAGAGTGTGTCAGGAGATGACCCTCTTCCTGGATGGACAGTGGACGAGGATGAGATCTTGTGTTTCCAGGGACGCGTATGGGTGCCAGAAGACATATGCGAGGAGCTGATGCAGGATTTTCATTCCTCGTTTTGGGCAGTTCATCCTGGCGTCACCAAGATGTATCGGGATCTACACTTCCAATACTGGTGGTCAGGTATGAAGAAAGATGTTGCTGGTTTTTTCATGAGATGTTCTACTTGTTAACAGGTGAAGGCAGAGCATCAGCGACCAGCATGGCTTTTATAGCATTTACCCATTCCCGAGTGGAAGTGGAACGATGTCGCGATGGACTTCGTGACCAGTTTTACGAGGTCGCCTCAGGGGAACGATGTTGTTTGGGTTGTCGTCGATAGACTCACGAAGGTCGCACACTTCTTGCTGATCAAGGAGACCTTCAGTGTTGATGATCTGGGACGGTTGTACATCCGAGAGATTGTACATCTGCATGGAGTTCCACACTCCATTGTTTCGGATAGGGATGTGTGCTTTACTTCTCGGTTCTGGCAGGGACTTCAGAAGGCTTTGGGTACATAGGTACTTTTGAGTATAGCATACCATCCCAAGACTGATTTCCAGTCCGAGTGCACGATCCAGGTGCTTGAGGATATGCTCCGAGCTTGCATTATAGACTTCGGCGGTTCCTGGGAGAAGCATATACCTCTTGTGGAGTTCGCCTACAACAACAGATTTCTGGCGACCATTCAGATGGCACCATACGAGGCTCTGTACGGTAGGCCATGCCGATCACCCTTATGCTGGCTAGAGTCAGGAGAGGCAGCTTTGCTGGGACCTCGTCTTTTTCAGGATACCTCTGAGCAGATAGAGTTGATTCAGAAGAGGATGGCTACAGCACAGTCTCAACAGAAGTCTTATGCTGATCAGCGGAGATGACCTTTGGAGTTTGAGGTCGGGGATCAGGTTTTCCTGCGTGTCACACCGAGGTTGGGACACCAGAGGATTCAGAGACAGGGTAAGCTTTCACCACGGTACGTCAGGCCATTTGAGATGTTGGAGAGAGTTGGGCCAGTTGCCTATAGGCTGAAATTACCTCATAGGTACTAGGCCATGCACGAAGTCTTCCACGTCTCTCAACTCCAACATTACTTTTCAGACCCGTCTCATGTCTTTCAACCCGAGGAGGTTGATCTCGAAGCGGATGCGTTGTTTGAGGAGCATCCTATCCGGATTTTCGATCACATTACAAAGGTTCTACGTGGTCTGTATATTCCTTTAGTATGGGTGTTGTGGCAGCATGGGTGAGTACAGGATGAGACCTGGGAGAGGGAGGCCGTTTTACGATCGCAGTGGCCAAAACTATTCGAGGTTTCTTCTTCTACGCCTTGCTAGGGAAATTCGAGGAAGAATTTCTTTAAGGGGGGAAGTTTGTAAGAACCCAGATCTTTATTTTAGGTATGTCCTTTTTTTTCTAGATTTTTTGAGAAAAATGAAGTTTCTGGAAATTTTTGAAGTACACACCGTGTACTTTCTGAGTACAGGCCATGTACTCTTTTCCCACTTGAAGTTGTGTTCTGACCGTGTCCGGGCCACACACACGGTGTGTAAGGGTGACGTAGAGGCCGATTTTTGCAGAGTACGGAAAGACCTAGTACACGCTGTGTACTCTAAAAGTACACACCTTGTAATTTCATTCATTTTCATTAAACAGACCGGGGTCGTGCCTAATCGAGGAAAACGTCTTCTTCTCCAGATTTTTCATCCAAGAGCTTCCCGTACGGCCGAAGATCTTCTCCGAGCCACTATTCATCTGTCTGTTCTCTGTTTCGATCACCATCAATTGTGTTGGAACCGCAGCGGTGAGTCCTCCCTTCTCCTAGAGCCTTATTTACCAATTTCTCTTCTTTCTCAAATTATTGTTGGTTAAACTTTTTGTGCGTTTTCATAGATCTTCATCGTTATAAGGAGAATCAATCTGCATGGATCGAATATTTTGATCTCCTAGCATCCGGGTAGATGGTTTGTGCCTTTCCATAGGAATTATATGAATATTTTGTGCAAATTCCACCAATTCCCTTGAACGGGGAATTGTGGGTTTCCTATTTTGTCCCTGTTGTTTGTCTGCTTTGCTTGATTGCTTGAGTAGAGATCATTGTTTGTAAATTTTGATTTTATACTATGTTCTTGTGCTTCTCCTTGCATGTTTTTCTTATTGGGCGTTTTTCCAGTTGTCATGCCTAGTTGTAGGATAGTGGGGTTGTGGTACTTTTATGCTGTTGTGACTTAGAATGATAACCAAGTAGTTCTTGAGGTTTACTTGGGATGATACGCGCGCGCTGAGCATGTTTATTTCACACAGGACTGTGAGAACCTTGTATAGTAGACCATATGGAAAATGGATATAAGGAATTCTATAGAGTGTCTTTTAATACGATGTGAGACCACAGGGGGAATTGACGATGAGTGCTTCCTCAGAGAGTCTGTAGTTCCTCGATGCGGGCCACAGGGGGGATGAGATGTTGAGTGCTTCCCCAGAGATCCTTTAGTATGATACGAGACTATAGGGGGAATTGACAATGAGTGCTTCCTTAGAAAGCCTAATCTTGGCTGAACCAGAGGGGTGAGACTGAGTGTACCTCCTAGAGGGTTTCTAGTACTGGTAGGTTGAACCATAGGGGTTAGGCTGTGAGAGCTACCCATAGGGTTACCTATTTTCTACTTTTTGTTGGTTGTTCACTTGTGAACTTTATATGCTAGAACTGTGGATTGTATGTGCTGTGTACTTTTCTGTTTACTGCTTCCTGCACTTTTACTTGCCTTGTATTCATTTACTATTAGGAAAAAATCTTTGGGTGATTGCCTATTGGGATTGTATCTCACACCATGTTTGGTCCATGCTTTTGGGCCCAAGAAGATTATATTGTTGCAGGTATAGATAAGGGCAAGCACCCTTCTACTTCAGGTTCTTGATTACTGTGTAGTTGGAGAGCATGAGACCAAGATGAGGCTTGCGATGCTGAGGAGTCGCTCATCTGTTTTTCTTTTGTACTTTGTCTTAGTACTATATTCAGCATTGTGACTTGTTTGGATATTTTCCTAGAAATATATGTATCATGAATCATTACATATCTTCATGCTCCAGTTGTTTATTTGTCAGTCTTCCGATGTTCATCATTTAATCACGTATGTATGTCTACTGCTTCTTCTATTTTTGTTATTTGTTTTTCTTTTCCACTATGTACTATGCCAATGAGAGCATAGTTTCCCCACTATCACACCCAAGGCCCTCGCTGCTAGTCGGTAGCCTCTAGCATTTGGGGAAATGCGCTTGAGGCCATATAACCAACCGGGTATGGGGAACCTCTGGGTGGCTTCCGAAACCAGGAAGTTACACGTGCACCCTTTACTTTTTCAAGGGGAACCTTGCACAGTTAGTGCCCACATTTTTTCTAACTATGTGAAAACTATGTGATTTGGCTCTGAAGAAAATCATAAGTTCCTTATATGGGATTGTGCCTACTTTGGAAGGGTTTACTAAAACCGTGTGTCTCCCTATATCCCTCTTTTATCCCCCACATGGTTAGGAGTAACCATGTGGCCTATCCCACATGATTTCTCCTAATCATATAGCATGTCTGTTTTTTCCAAAAATCTAGGTTTCGGGCTCCGAACAAGCCCCAGACATCCACGATACACCCATGATCACCTTGGTTATTAACATTAGGCCAAAAAAAAGAATTTAAATTCAAAAACAAAGGATATGTATCTTGTAGGAAAACCTGAGATCTTTTATGGGTTATTTTTTATTGTTTTAAGAATTCGTTCCATTTGTCATCAATCAAAGAGACAAGTCTAAATGAGATTCAAGGAAGAGTTTTTGTAAAAGAGGTAATGAGACTACATGGAGTTCTTTATATGATCATTTAAAATCATGATTCTCAATTTTCAACTATGATGTAGAGTGGACTTCAATATGATTTTAGTACTCAATTATTCCTTAGTACAAAATTTCACCCATAAACTAATGGAAAACCTACGAGGATAATTTAGACATTAGATGATATGTTGTGGGAATGTATTATGGACTTCAGTGGGTCATGGGTTGAGTATTTTTATTTAGTGGAGTTTTTTTATAATAATAGATATCACTTATATTTTTCTATGACACCATTCAAGGAATGTATGTACAACTATGACGATCACCTTTTATATTGGGTGGATATTCATCAATGATCTATTATTGGTTTAAAATTGGTACACAACATGAATAAGAAAGTGAAATTGATCCAAGAGTAGATAAATATTGTAAACAATCACTATAAATATTATGTGTACATGATGAGAAGTCCATTGGAGTTTCTTATTAGTGATTATGTATTCTTACGGATTTATCCTAGGTACATACAACATATATTTAAAAAACGTAGTGAGATTTCTTTGAGATTTATTATACTATTCATATAAGAATCTGCATCCCATAAACTTAATATTACATCATTTTTCACATAAAAACCACATAAAACACACCCATAAATTTATAGGTTTTGTGTCTTTGAAATATTATATATATTAAAAACATTTTTAAATGATCTATACAATATTTTTATTCCATCTTCATAGTACAATCCAAGATCTCTTTGTGCTATTTTCACTAACACATGGAAACATGGAATTATGAAACCGATATCATAATAGTATATTAATCATTATATTAATGGTAATGTGGAACAATCATAAAATGTATCATCATAAACATAATTTGAGGCCAACTTCCAAGACATCATAACATAATGTTCTAGGCTAATTGACCATGCACCATACAAAGTATCTCATGAGATGTAAGAATTACCCAATAAATTGTGTAGTGGTATAATTTTAGTCTAACCTATCACATCATAATATTTCATGAAATTTTATTCCATATAGAAAGGAAACATACATCAAGCATAAGAATAAAATAACCCAAGAGAAAAAAAACGGGTTACATATTAGTACCACAAAGCATAAACCATTGAGGTATCATGTAAGTTCCTAATTAAAAAGGGATTATATTATATTATAAGTTCAAAAAATGAATAAATAATAACATTTCATGAATTTTGAGTTTAAAATTAATGAATAATCATAATAATTTATAAATAATTAGTTATATAAATTAATCCTTCTATCAACACTTAACGTGATTAGAAAAACACATTTTTAAGGAAATAAAGGCATAAGGTTTTCCTAAAAAATAAAAAATAACCATAATATTTGATGTATAATAACAATGGCTATAAAATAAAATAATAAAATAATCATTATAGGCGGATTAAATTAAAAAAACAGATGGACAAGTGCCATTTATATACTTTGAGAAGGTTTCCCTTAAAATAAATTATTTCAGAACGGAATATAAAAATATTTGTATATATATATAAACAAATATATGAAAGAAAATTGAAATGAAATAAATGAATTTATTATGGGTTGTAGAAAAAATATAGACAAATCATAAGTGGGAGAGAGAGAGAGAGAGAGTGAGCACAGACTGACATAAAGAGAGTGTCTGGAAAGAGTCCTCTTACCTCAACTCTGACTCACTTTGATACTCCCATAACATATCAGATAGTTTAATTACATGTTTTAATTTAATACTCAAAAACTATATTAATACTTATTTCATATATAATAATTTATTTATAATCATATATTATTAATTTATTATATTAATCTACTCGGGGTTGTACAGTCTATAGCTCTAAACTAATTTGGTAATATAGTAACTATCAATAATGTTTTAAAATGGTTTCATAATCTCTATAAGTGATAAGGTAAGTATTACTTATCATTCCAATATCATAGAAGTTTTACAGTCTAATAGATAGTCAAAATGGTTACAAAATATGAAATATGTCTTGGTATGCTTTTTTTGGGAAGTTTAAATGTTTACAATGGTTTATTTTTAATATTTTCTTATGATCATGTTATATTATCATTATATAACCTTAATATGGTTTAAATTTATTATTAATATCATAATTATACATTAATTATTTCACTATTCACCCATATATTTTACTATTTAAGAAAATTAAAAAAACATAAAAC
The DNA here is from genome assembly GCA_963277665.1 of Viscum album. Taxonomy (NCBI): domain Eukaryota; kingdom Viridiplantae; phylum Streptophyta; class Magnoliopsida; order Santalales; family Viscaceae; genus Viscum; species Viscum album. The sequence continues at coordinate 622,748,145 of OY728138.1, forward strand.
TTAACTAATTTAAACGTGTTGATTCCAAAAATGACATCCATTTTACCAAAATACACTTATAAATTAAGTATTTATAATATTTAACTCCATTATTAAAAATAATGTTTTATTAAATAATGTAAAACATTTTTTACTAATGTATACCTATATTTAGAATACATATTATTTATTGAGAAAATACTTTATGATATTATAATACTTATTTTAAATTAATTTATTCATAAAAAACATTACTTATAAAATTACTTTAATAGCTAAATTAATGGTCAGTTTACTATTCCAACTGTTGGGTTACTATTCTAATGATCAGGTTACTATTCTCATGGCCATATTATCTTTCACTACCATATATTCCCAATAAATCATACACATTTCATTCAATTTGTTTTCTCTTAAGATTCTCTATGCATCATTTAAAAAAAATTATTAATAATTTTTTTTGTTTTTATAGTGTTTTTTCATGGGTGTGATATTTCTATGAGACCATAACCCTATAGATTCTCAAATTCTAGTTAAGTTTTTTACTTTTTTTTATTATCCCATTGTACTATTTTTAATTTTACAGATGGTATTTATCCTTTCTTTTTAATATTCTGTATTGATAAAATAAAATATTATATATTTCTATAATGGGGTGAATGTGATTTATTAATATTATAATTTATATATAAATATAAAATCCATGGAAAATTTTATATATAAAATTCAAGTTCATTGCAACTAGAGGTATTAAAGGGTGTTGGGAAAGTGGCATAGAGATTTTCACTTCCTATTAATTTTGAGTGAGGCCATGATTGTTTCATGTTTTATAATTGTAGAAATAGATTTATTATGTGACACATATGATTGATTGGGTAAACTAGATATAAAGAAGGATGTGACTTTTATTGAGAATCTAGTGGTGATATATGTTCATTGATAGAATGTTTTATGAGGTCCTTCTTTCACTTTGTAAGAGTGTTATAGAGGCATGGAGGGATAGAAGAAAGTACCTAGGAGCATGAGTCTCAAATGAGAATTCAATACCCTTGAGTTGTTTTAATTACCCTTGTTATTTCTTTATGGGTTGTGTGAATTATAATTCTGTAATGATTATGATATGATTTTTTTATTGATTTATTCCTTATGATGAGTTTTATCGCTTAGAAGGTGAAAATATTTAATGGTGTGTGTAATGAAAAGACATAAAAAATATTATATTAGAGTATGTAAAATTTATTAAGTGCATTATAGAATTTTTATATATGAATGGTAAAATTTTAAATCTTATGGTCTCCAAATTAAATTACGAGAGCATTGTTAACTCAAAATTGTATTTTTACCTTTGGGTGTGATTTTGGTAAAAATCCATGACAAATGCGTTTTTGGATAATATCAAAGTTAGGGGAGATTATTATTTATTAATTTATTCAATTATTCCTAGAGTTATTTATATAAATAAATAACATTCTATTATTTTAATTTGGTATATAATTTATAGGAAATGAGTGGAGTCTTGGTCAACTAGGTTAATTGATGCTTTTTTCTGAAAGTAAAAAGTAGAAAGGTGGAATTCAAAGGGTATTACAATATTAATGGAATCATTGTGTTATAATAATTAATTATGGGAGAGTCCTTTAATCTATAAAAGAGTTTATCATTCATCAAATTCTTCACAAAACCAAGGAATCTTCCTCTCATATTTCTTTAGGTGTACTCCGTTGAGTTCTATAGTGGTGAATGATGAACGAAGTCAAACGAATAAATATTGATGAATTAAAGATGGTGGTTATTATGTAATTGAGGCAGGTAAACCTAAAAACTTATTCTTATTTAATATCTATGGTTAAATCATATTTTTATAGTCTATTATATGTAAATTATCCATGAAATATTTTAGTAAGGATCAATATGATAAAATGGTATTATGAGGTGCATGGAAAATGAAAATTGTGATGGAATTTGGATATGTTAACATGATAATCGAAAGTTATGTAAATAAATATTTATATTTCATGGTGGAATTAAATTATTATTGATAATATATGTTTATAAATTGGTTATACTAGATTATATTTATATATGTTCAAAAAAATTATCTTCATAGAACTGCAAATATTTTAAATGGGAAACATGGTTATTGATTTTAATGAATATCATGGGAAAATTCTTTATGTTTTAATAATAGAACTATTATTTAATATTGAATAGGTAGGTTGATTAAAATATTATATTTTTCTCAAAATTAATTTCAATTATGTATTTACATCTTTTGTTGTGGGATTGTTTCAAATGGAATGGGGGACTTTCCATTTTTTAGATGGTACCTTTGATGATGATCTTCTTTCACATAATGAGAAAATGTGATTCATTGTGTTTTCCTAAGTTTCATGAGTGTTATATAACTTATTAAAGATAATATACTTTATCTATTAACTTATATAGGGGTTATGTATCTCTAACATGGGGTTTGGATGAAATGGAATGGGTTTATACAAAACAAATCATGACTGTCATGCCACCTATTATAGAGAAATGAATGATTAGGGTATATAGTGGATTATATTAGAAAAGATAATGATATATTATGGTGAAATGTAATTAATATATTAGTTTAGGGATGAAATTACATGGGATTATGTTATTATATTTTTTTATTTCGGTAGTGAAGATGTTGTATTCTTTCATTTACTTTGAAACATGCGCAGCTTGACATTCATATTAGATTGGATGACTAAGAACTTTTCCCCTCCCCATATCCCTTATAATATTTGTTATTTATGATGATAAGGTTTATGGTATAGAATTTATTTGTGAAATGGGGTTGATTTCATGATATAATAGAAAGCTAAAGACATTTGGAATTTGTGTTGGAATTATACACTAAAGGCATTATCACAATATGGTGGTTTAGACTACATCATAGTCTGTACTGGTATCGACCATGGAAAAGTGAGGATCACTATTTCATGGTGTTGTATATGGGAATTGTAAACTTATAATATAACATGTGTTCCATCTATAATATCCTACACTATGTTATAATTATTGGTTGAAATCATCATAAGATAAGAATTATGAGGAGATTGAACTCCCCAAATAATTGTTTAAGGGTTAAACATTAAAGAGACATGGTTTATAATAATTTGTAACTTATGAATATTTTATGAAACTTTCATTTATTTTGAAAAACTCTAAGTTTAAAAGGGAGGTCCTTGAGTTTTCTATATAAAATTTTCTTAATCTGTTATTCAAGGGTGTGATTATGTCATGGAGACTCCTCATTATAAACTATCACTGGCTCTGGATTCTCTCTATCCTTTAACCCAAGGTTATAACATATTATGGGTAGAATAGAGATCCTCCTTAAGAAATTAAAGATTATTCCACTCCATAGAAACCTTAGGAGTAAGGAGTATTTTGGCTATTTCTTAGTGATCTTGATCGAATACCTGTGAAAATCCTTGATAGAGAAGATAAAATACTGTAAGGTATAACATTATTATTTTTCTTAATTTATAGTCATTCCAAATATATAGATAGATTATGGTATTAATCTAGTTTTGGATTTTTTTTCTTCTACTATGTTTATAATGATAAAAATCCATTGGAAACCCTTTAGTGGTATCATATAAAATCTATTAATGTTTGGTTTGATTTAAAAATGAATGAATGTTTTAAAAAAATAGTTTTCTAGGAACCATAGAATATCCCCTAAAAAACTAGTGTTTAAATCATTATTTTAACTTTCATTGGCATGGAAAAGTGAAAAACAAGCATAGTGATTATATAAGTTATAACATTATGTCAGAAAACATGTGAAACAGTTTTTTTGAGCATCTATGGAGAATCATGAAAAATAAAACATCATAGGATGGTGTTCTATGACATGGTGAACTAATATTTATGTCATAGTGGCCTTCAGAACAAGGATTGTCCACTACATAAGCCAATTCATTTGAGACTTATAAATTCTTTACCAAAATGGCATGCTCCCCATGATGGAAAGACTAAAATGGTCTCCAAAATGATCATAGTCTCCTCATTAAAAGAGTTTACACAATGAGGAATACCATGATATTGTGTAATATATTTTGGACATAATTCTAAAGAAGATATGTTTTTATTAAAATTCAAAAAACACTTCACTAACATAGGCCTAGAGGTCCCATGATAGATCCAGGGAGATATTTAAACCAAACTTAAAAAAAATTAGTATATCTGATCATGGATTAATGTGGAATTTAAATGGTTGCATAATTTATAAATGATTCAAAATTTTAAATAATTAAAATATTAGTGTTTATAAATATGCATGAATATTTTATAAATGAAAATTTAAAATTTTTATATTAAGTATTTATTTGGAAAATTATTTAAGATATTCCAAAAGGAATTTTGGATGATAATATGATCAATGATTTAAATAAAATCTAATGTGAGGTATTTAATTTATTTAAATTGTTTATATAGGATATTAAATATTTATTATTTGGTAATAAAATTGTTTATAAATTATCTAATATTGTTAAATATGAATTATTTCATATTAATACCATATAAAAGATAATATAAAATATTCATATTGGATAAAAGTGTATTGTTCATGTTTATCTGTTCTAAATTATAAAGTTTTTATACTTTTTTTATATTTTAATTGTTCATAAATGTTTATTTCATGATTAATATATGAATTTTTCATTTATTTATTTATTTATTTATTTATTCATATTTATAATTTTTATATTATGAATTGTGATCTCTTATTTAGTTTAAAGTGTTAAACTACTTCTAATTTATCATACATTCATATAAAGAGTTACATGATAGTTATGAAAATGGATTTAGTTTTCTTATGGATTGAATTTGGGTTATATTGGGTGTTAGAATTATGATGTAATTGAAGTATCTCTTGATTAAAGTATCCTTGGGTAGAGGGATATTGGGGTAAACTACTCACTATCCTAGAGGTTTATTCCTTATATTGAAAATTAGGGGTTGGATATATATCATTACAAGATTAATCTTGTGGAGATTTTTTATTCTATATGGTTCTAAGTTATTACATGGAATTTTTTCATATAACTTAAGCATGGGATTCATTTGGAAATGTATAAATATAGTTGGATTTTAATTTGGGTTAGTAACACAAGTTATGTGTTGTGTAAAGAGTTGCATGTCAATATGGTTTGAACAAATTAATTTAGTAGAAGGAATATGATTGAAAACTAAATCACTAAAACCATGCATACATGTAAAGGGAATAACATGATATAAGACGATGAGATTAAATCCTCTTAAAAATACTAAGTATCAAATTCCTTACAAAGTGGTATTTTTCAATAACTCAATCATCCAACTAGGTAAGCCATGCCAAAGATTGGTGCCTCGGAATTATATTTTGTAAGGAAATAAAGTAATAAGGTGACCCTAAATGTCATGTGCCTCAATTTTAGAATTTTTTTGGGTTACACTTAGCTAGGAAACCCTAACCAATAAGATACTAGAAAAATAGATTTGAAATAATGCATATAATTTATTAGGATAAAAGAGTTATCTGCTCAACTATCCAAGAGTTAATATATGATATGATTGACATGATTGTCAACCAGATATATTTATGGATTATTTATGTGATTAACTGGTGTAATTAGTTCAAAAAGGGGTCATTATTTACTATGATCACATTTAATAAAAGTCCTTATTAAATGAAGTTAAACATGATACTCATATGATAAAATATTATATTGTATATAAGTATCATCATCGTTATCAGACATTACCTCAAGATAAATCCTATAAAAGAAGGATCTTAATGTAAGTAACTTCTTATAATACTATAAAACTTAAGATTTGTTCTTAAGAAAGTTAAAATTATATGTTTCATAGAAAATCCTTTCTGAGTAACCTATTGTTGTAGTTTCTCAAAAAATGAATCCATGTGATTATAAGAATCATAATATGATTCAATTGAGGTTTAAAAGTAATTAGATGAAAAATGAACAAATAAAAGTTAGTCTCCTCTCATATATTCAACATGGTTTGGTATCTTTTTGACTTGAAGATATGGGAGGTTTCCTTTAAGGATTGTTTTATATGTTTAATTAATTTTGGAATCATCATTATAAAGGTTTCAATAATATAAATGATTTCAATAAATTTTTACTCAATTTTTTAAATTTTTTGAAGATGGATGAACTTAGTGTATGATTTTTGGGTTCTGGTCCTATATTTGTTAATAATATAAGTGGGTAAAAGTTCAGTATATAAGAATAATAGTTATTTGGAGTATCTAGTAATTTTTCTTCAAAATATCCAGTCATGCTCATTGAAACCAGAATGTAAAATCAGGAAGGGGTCTATATTTCCATATGATGGATTTTTTTGATGCCTAAATGAGTTTGAGAAACTACATGGAGATTCCATGTTAGATATTACTGTTATAAAAATAAATTATTTTATTTTGAATGGTTATATGATAATGACTATACGTTTTACAAGTGTTTTAAATATAGAGAAATTCAAAATCAAGTAAATAATTGAATGTGATTTTAGTTTATATTTTATTAAAAAAGAAAAGGGTTGTCAAATCATGGAGTAAAATTCAAAGTAATATTTTAATCTTATATGGTTTTAAATAAGGGAAGTGTATTTTAATCTTATTTCTCTTATATGATAAGAGAAGTTATTTATTAAAAATTGTGTTTTATTAAAAAATATGATATAATGGGTTTGACACACATGGTTTATGATTAAAAAAATCTATAAAATTCTTGAAAATAATATGAGGGTAAAAAAATGTGTCTAGGATAAAAGTTTTTATTTGTGTGTGTGTTAAAATATAAATTATTTGGTCCCACCACAATAAATGAAATATAAAGGTTCTATATATAGTGGAAGCATCTATTTGGGTGGTTCCAAACTCATCTTTTGTTAGATTCAATGAATAATATAAAATTTACATGATGATAAACATAATGATCGAATAATTAATCCAATTAAAGTTGAGAAAGATCATGGAAATAAAAGAGAGGATATTTTACATTAAATTTATAATTAATTAAATAATAAAAATAATGCCTTGTATGAAAACCCTTGTCTTTATTACACATTTATTCATGATTTATTGCATAAAATAACACATAGTTAAACATAGAATATTGATCAACATATTGTATTTGGGAATTTTATACATAGAATATCAAATTTTTACATGGATAAAACAACATTTTTGAAAACATCCTTAACATGCTTCTAATATTCCACTACTCATTTAAAATTACAAAGGATATCCTGGGGACATAAATAAGAAAGGGGTGGTCTATAAATACCAGTAAGGTAATAAACAAAGCATGGAATAGGGTAATGAAATATATGTGCGTCAATAGGCATAACAATTTAACATAAGTGGTGAGAATCATAATCATTAATAATGAGGCATGTTATAACATGATAGCATAAAGGTAACTTGGGAATGTGGTAGAAAAATTAAACATAAAATCATAATAATAATTCAAGTTTGACTACAAATACATCATAACATGATGTTATTAATATAAAATCTCATAAACAAAACATGAAATCTCATGATATTAAAACATTACCCAATGCATTAGAGATCTATTAGGGTGCACTCATCGTAATCATATCATGTGCATGATTAAGTGTGTCACATAGATCATATAACATAAGAATGTATTTCATTAATTTTGACACAATTATTGAGGATTTTGGTTACATAAATGGATTTCTCCAATAAAATAATTATAGATACATATAGGTGAATAATCTTGAGTGGAAATGGGTATGGTTATTCACTTCACAATTGTTTGGCATGGAAATTGGTAGGACAATTTTGGCAGCATAGTGGGGGTACATTATGAATAAATGGATGGATTAATGAGAGTTAAAGGGGTGTATAATAACTTTAAAATCACAATTTTAGAAATAGGAATGTGAAAAATCAAATCCTATAAAAAATAATTTAAAAACAAAAGGCATTACCTAAATAAGGTTCTTGAATAAAGAGGGAGAAGGTGAGGAGCCCTTAACTTGGGAGGATGCTTATTAAAGCTACAGAGGGACTCCTTAAAATCTTGTAACCACCTTGTAGAGACTCTTTATATGTGAATTGAGTGATAAATAATTTTTAATGGATTTTTTTTTGAAATTGAGGAGGTAATGGGGGTATTTATACTTGAGGATGGGTGGTTTTAAGTGATTAAATAATGATTATTTTGTATTTAAGGCTAACCACTATTGGGTGGAATTAATTCAAATGTTTTTGGTTAAAATTAATGTTTTAAATGATTTTTAATATATTTAAATACATAAAACATCCATTTAATTTTTTATTTTTTAGGTACATTATGCTTTTACTATTTAACTTTAACCCACTACATTATTTTACCTATTCTGTGGTAAATATTTTTTTACCACAATAAATTTTTTATGAATAAAAATGAAAATGAATTTATTAAATAATTTGGAACTTATAATTAAAAATATTCAATCCATTTTAATTTATTGAATTTATAAAATATTTAAAAATCAATTCTAATTTGGTATGTATATACCTCATAAAAAAAGTTTCTTAGAAATGGTAAAATCGTGATTTTCAAAATGCTTGACATCTGTTTATAAGTGTAACATAGTATTTATTATGTAATTCCATAAATAAATTTTGATCAAGAATAATGGTTAATAAATTTTAAATCGTGATCATATGGTACTTATTTCACAGTATTTATGGTATTTCGTAAAAACAGTATTTTCACTTTTTTACCCTAAAAATCAACTTTTAGAAAATACCATAAATTCACCCTAACGTAATTTTGATGTACTAAATCCAAAAATAAAATTTATTTGATCAAAATAATAGTCTAAATATGAGAATTTTAACTTTTAAATAAAATCATTATTTAATGAAAATTAAAAGATTCTATGATATTGTAAATTGTCAGACCGTTATAGAAATTACTTAAGAATTCATTAATTTATATTTTCATTTAAAAAGTTTTTTATAAGTTAATTTAATAAAATTTATTTAAAATTTATAAATTTATCATAAAACATGCTTTTAATTACATATTTATATATTTTCTAAAAATAATTTTTTCAAATAATCCCAACAGTCACTTTATTTCCCCAAAAATAATAATAATGACCAACTGTCTTGCTGATTAATGGTCATAAATTCCATTGTCCATATTTGCCAACATTACTCATGAACAATGGTCATATTTATCTATAAATAAACTATTGTTATCAATTTATCACACACTACATTGATTATGAATGTTCCTATAAATCGTTTGATAGTGTTAATTTTTTCCCTAATGATTCTCTTTATTTTTACGATCTTTATAGAAGTGGTGACCTTCATGGGAGATTTTAAGCCAATAGAGCATGTTTTAATGATTGTATTACGTTTTCATGTGTATATCTTGTTACTGTTCCTCATTGTATTATTCCATATCAACGCATGAGGTGAAAATTTATTATAAAATGAAAAAGTATTTCTATGTTCTCATAATAAAACATTCATTATAAAGTAAGAGTTATATTAATAACATAAGGAAATTTTGGGGGTTTTACACCTTGAACTTTATGTCTTTCTTTAGTGTAGATATTTATCACCTAGACATCTATTTTTTTGTTCTGTCATTCCATCAAGAGGATCCAAAGTATAACCCCTCTAGCAGTGATCTACATGTGATCTTATGATCTCTAAGCATCGTCAATGGAACTATGGGTGTCACAACCCGACCTAAGATGGGGATCGAGCCACAACTACCATAATCCCACCTCTATAGTCTAGGGGTGGCGACTAGGGATAAAGAAATATTTAATATGGGGAGGTCATTTCTTAAGTACCTGTATGCTCACACACATCCATATCAGTGCATAAGTACATAGGGAAAGAGTAAAAGATGCAACACAACTAGAAAGTAAACCAAGCATGCATAACCTCTAGGGTGTACAAGAGTATGATAGTGAAAAATGAAAAGTAAAGGTGAAAAATAAAAGATGAACCAAAAATATGTACCAATCTGATAAAACTAGAAAAGTAAATTGTTGAGAGATCCCAAATCATGAATCCCAAGTTGCAACCACCATATGCGGTCCAAGGTACCAGGTATCCCTAAGCTCCAATGTAGTCACTGTCAACCTGACCATCATCTGTATAAGACACGACATGTGTAGGAAAATATAATACAGGGTTAAATGTATATGTACCCAGTAGGATGCCCCAAAAGATGAAGTAGGGCATTAATAGAAACAATAGGAATATAAAAAAAGTATAAGTAAGATACAGTCAAAGAGAATAGCTCAACCCAAACTAACAGGGAGTAACATCATCCAAGAACAAGTGGCTCAACATGGTGAGTAGATGAATTACATGTCAAGTCTTCGACACCTATAGAATGAGAGTATACTCATAAAACCGTGAGAAGTTACAAATAGAAATCACACGACATACCCTATGTGTATTCACCTCTCAAGGAAATACAGTAACCAAATCCATAGGTATGGACATATATATATGCTCAATCAAAAGAAACCCAAACAAGAGAGAAAGTGGATCTCTATCTCATAGCTCATCCCAGGAAGAAGAGTCTCCAACAGTTCCAAAACTCCATCTATTATGCCCAGTCTCTCAAGTGTCTTCCCAAAAGTAACTATGAAAGTCAAACCACACCTCATCATTTTAGAGACCCAAAGCTTGAAGTACATGGATATTACATTACTTTTACGGAATACTTAATACATAACAAAAACCAACACTCAAGGATCGTAATAGTTTAGTGTCTTTGGAAACTCGGAACAAAATTTTCTAATCGTTGTGAAAGATCTTCAACATCTCCCATAAAGATCTTCCCCTTTGGTTTTCCTACCTAAAACTTTTCTTTATATCCTGGGGAAAAGAAAACATATAAAGGGTGAGCTCAAATGCTCAGTAATGGTAAGCATGGAGAGAATAAAACAAACCATATACATTTGAACTTAAAAACATGAACATAATGTTTAAACATCAAAATCTTGAGCAATGACATAAAACATAGCAGTACATAAGGCATAGATACATCAATCATGATAAAATAGCATGAGAATAAAACATGTAATTGTGGAAACCATTAAGAACATGATATTATTTCCATAGTAGCCAATGCATTCACTAGTAGAAAAAGGTCTTTAACGTCGGTTTTTATTTATTTTTTACGTCAGTTTTTAACCGACGTTGAAGTCGCCGGCGTAAAAAATATGACTTTTTACGTCGGTTTTGTAAAAAATCGAGGCCAAATAAACTCATCCGCGTCATTTTTGGCGTCGGTTTCGATAAAAACCGATGCCAAAAAGTTGAAATAATAGTTTCGGCGTCGGTTCTTGAAAAAAACCGACGCCATAAATGGAAAAAAAATATTTTTGGCGTCGTTTTTTACAAAAACCGATGCCAAAAAGTAATTTTTTATTCTTTTATGTTTTAGATAATTTCCTAATATTCGATTTGACAGTTCGTGGAGCTAAAACGGAGTTACAGATCAAACGTTATGGCCGTCGGAAGTTGAACAAGTCAAAGTTTCGATTGATACAACTTGTTTTAAAGAAAACATGATAAAAATGAATTAAAATCACATACACCAAATGATATAAAATATACATAATACTTCAAACAAATTTCAATTGTTTTTGGATCTTCCATTGAATTGATATGTTGTTTATCATCATATATCTTATATTTAGTGTAGAACTCATGCGATAATGAAAACGATGATCGATAATTAAACTTACACCAAGCTTGGAAAATATCATCCGAATGTTTTGTATTTTTAACTCAATAAAAGTAAATCATCATTATATGAAATCTAATCTAGTTGATTAGAAATTAAGGACATTAATAATTAAGAAAATAAATGAATAGAATAGGTACCGTATTCAAATTAACGATTGATGCCGCGTTGAAAACATGATGAACCGAAGAGGATGAAAATGATGAATGAAGGAGAAATGGATTTATATATAGTAAATGAAAATATTGTTGATTGCGTTTTATAAAAATGTAGGCGGGATTTTAAAAAGTTAAACGTGCGTTGTGAAAAAAATTGAAATTCTGATCCCGCGTATTGGTGAATACTATTTGGCGTCGGTTTTTAAATAAACCGATGCGAAAAAGATAAAAAAAAATATGTTTTGCGTTAGTTTTTTCTCAAAACTGACGCGAAAAGTAAAAAAATTGTTTTTCGCGTTGGTTATTAAAAAAACTGAGGCGAAAAACAAAAAAAACATTTTTGGCGTCGATTTTTATGAAAATCGACGAAAAATCAAAAAAAAATGGCTTCGGTTTTTATGAAAACCGATGCCAAAACTTAAAAAAAAATTATCAGGTTTTATATAATTCCTTAAGATTCAGTTTGAGTGGTCGTGGAGCTAAAACGGACTTACGGATTAAAAGTTATGGTCTTTCAAAGTTGGACTTAATTAAGACTTCTTTTAGAGAAGATCAACTTCCAACATCCATAACTTTTGATCCGTAACTCCGTTTTGGCTCCATGATCAGTCAAATCAAAGCTCAGAAAATTATATATAAGACTGTAAAAAAAATTCAAATTTTTGGCGTCGGTTTTTATGAAAACAGACGTGAAAATTAAAATAAAATTATTTTTGGCGTCGGTTTTTTTCAAAACCGATGCGAAAATAAAAATTTATTTATTGGCGTCGGTTTTTATGAAAAACGACGCCAAAACATAAATAAAAATTACCAAGTTTTAGATAATTCCTTAATCTTCGATTTGAATGGTCGTAGAGCTAAAATGGAGTTACGGATTAAAAGTTATGGCCTTTCAAAGTTGGACTTAATTAAGACTTCTTTTAGAGAAGATCAACTTCCAACATCCATAACTTTTGATCCGTAACTCCGTTTTTGCTCCATGACCAGTAAAATCAAAGTTTAGGAAATTATCTATAGGACTATATATTTTTTTAAGATTTTTGGCATCGGTTTTTATAAAAACCTACGTCATAACATTTTTTTTTATTTTTTCGCGTCGGTTTTTTTAAAAACCGACGCCAAAAATACTTTTTTTAGTTTTTGGCATCGGTTTTTAAAAAACCGACGCCAAAAATTCTCTGCAAAAATATTTTACGTCGGTTTATAAGAAACCAACGTCAAATTGACGACATTAAAAATGATTTTTCTACTAGTGATTGCTGCCAAGACCATCTTAGTGGACAAAGTCCCTTTTTGAATTGAGTTCACTCCTCGTTCCAGTCCTGTATTACTGAACCGGATTAAATTACCGTTCCAGCCATGTCTAGCTCATGAGATATAAATCTTTACCCAATGAATTGGAGGGATATATAGGTCCCACTCATCTCATAATGAAATCATTCTTACTTGTGCCACAACATAAACATAAATCATTCATCATAAACCAATGAATAAAAATGGGTTTCATAAACATCATCCCATCATAACATAATCCATAAAAAAAATGGATATCATTTCATCATAAGAAAAGTGAAACCATGTAAATCACAAATAAATTATACTTGAAACATACACATATGAAATAATTCCATCTTATATGGAAAATGGTTTGGATAAAACACTTGAAATGAATTCTTGAGGAAAATATCCTTTCTTCTTCAAAATCATTTTCTTTTCACAAAATGCCATGAAATTTTAAAAGAAATGTATTTTTTTTTTGAAAATAGTCATAAAACCTTGTAGAGTAAGCTTCATGAAAATGAGGCGTTATGAAACCGTAAAATTCCGTTCACGCCACATAAGTTAAAAATAACATTCTTCTCATACTTTTGTCAGAAAAGTCAAAAAATTCCCCGTGTGGTAAAAAAAAGTAAGATTCCTTTCATAACATGTGGTAAATTTTAAAAATGGGTAAAAAGGACTTTAAAAAATACATGAAATTGTTTTTATAAAACATGGGCATCGATGATAACAATAACCCTAGTAAATACTTAAGAATAACAATCTCGGATAAGAACGAGATTGGAATAGTTATCCCTTACCTTAGGTCTGATATGCTTCGTACATATCTGAACCTCCTGTATAATGATTTAAATAATTTCATTTACTTATTACATAATCATATTCATTGTTATGATATCATATATGGTTCACTTATGACTTTATATTACCCGTTCTTTTGTAAATTCCATCTTAAAGCAGTGTTTTGGATAAAATCGTTTCATTTATCGTACGTGTTTCGACTTGTTGTTCTTGATATTATTACTTATATCCTGATTTACTTAATTATAGAATGTAAAAAATGATTTGTATATAATATATATTCATCATATACATATACATATGATAGATCGATAAATGGAAAGAAATACACCGTTCATGGAGACGGTAGGTCGTACGTACGCATGAACGCTGTTTTTTCATTTCCTTATTGAATTGAATGGAATTAAGTAGATGAAATGCATATATATATATATATATACATAAATTCAGTAGCATTATAATTTCATATATTTCATGATTACTTATTATATATACTTTATAATCATTCTTGAATTGTTAACATAGAAAATGAATCTCATCGCGTCGTGGAGACGGTAATCCGTAAGTACGCACGACCGATGATATCGTTCCCATATTTATTGAATGGTATTGGAGTGGATGATATAATATCATATAATCAGTATGATTTTATAATAATTATATATAGTTATTATTTACACCATTATACCCATCCAAGTAAGGTGGTGGTGGAAAAACTTATTACACCACGGTGTGGAGACGGTATTCTGTACGTACGCACGCGCAGTGATTTCATTTTCCATAGGATGGATTGAAGGTGAAATAGGTTTGTTTCATATTTATAATAACATATAAGTATATAATTAATACTGATGTTATTACTTTATAATGAAACAACTATAGAAGAGGAATTACAAGAAGAAAGAAACTTGAAAGAATCAGAAGAAGAGATTACCTCTTCTTCGACGCACCTCATTTAAGCTTCCTCTTAAGAAAGTAGAGTTGGTATTTTGAGAATACCAGAACCTACAAAATGTTTCTAGGGAAGTGGAGAAGATAAATTTTCAGGGTTTGTTCGAGCTTCAAGGCTCAAAAGGTTGTTAAGAGAAGAGGGAAGGGGTGCCCTTTTTATAAGGGAGGAGAGGGGCACATTTGGAAAAACTTAAAATATTATTTTATAATAAAGTCATATTCGGTTTATAATAGCTCCAAATTAATTTATTTAGAATCTAAAGTGGGTATGGGTCGAAATAATCTCAACCAATAGGTTTTATAAAATTTTAGGATACTATTTTATCCTTATCATTTATATTTAACTCTAAGTTAAATAATTTAACTTTTACCATGTCTTTTTGTTTTCTTACACTATATGGTTAATAAACTTACTATAACAAGAAAAACGAACCCCAAGTGGTTCATTATTAATATATATATCCTTATCTAAGTCATTTTTCTGAACCTTATATTTTTAGGAATAAAATAACAATTAATAATATAATATTTGTTTTAAAAACTTTTTTATGTCAATTTTAAAACTATTTGGTAATTGATATTTTTGAAAATCATAAAAGAATTATTAGTTCAAAAAAAGTTAATTAAATCAACAATAACATGTCATATTAACTTATAAAATTAGTTTAATTCATAAAAAGTCTCAAATTACATTTATTTGGGTATTTATAATATCAATTATTTTAATATTTCATTATTTAGGTAATTAATTCATCACCATTGTGTCATAAATAAATTAAATTATTTAATGGATAAAAATTATAAATAAAATACCATTATGTAGGAAATCTCTTTAGATTTATAATTAATATTTATAGTTAAATTTATCTTATGTATAACCCTATATTAAAAATTATTTAGTTATTAAACTTTGATTTTAACTATTTTAACCCTTCTTTAAATAAATTAATAATAAATGTCTTAATCTAATCCAAGTGGACCTAAATGGTCTTATTTTATTCCTAAAGTTGTTTTTGGTCAAATTACACTTATCAAATAGAATTAGAACATGTGTTAGGGTAATAATAATATCATTTTTACCTTTAATTACCATATTTACTTTTAACCGTGGTAAATAAAAGTAAAAAGTTACTATTCACAAAAAATTATTTTTATCTTATTGAACCACATTTTACTCATTGATATTAACTATGTCTCTCGGATTTTTTAAATTCCAGTCACAGAAGTGGTAAAATTAAGTTTTATGTAAATTTTCAAATTTTCCTAGGAGGTGGGTAAAAGACGGTGAAAAGTTCAATAAAATTTTTATATATCTAAAATTATTATAACATGACTCCAATGAATTACATTGAACTTATATAGGTATCATATATCAATTTTGAACTAAAATAAATTTAAATAAAGAAATAATTATTTAAATAAAAAGTCGGTTTTTAAATAGTAACCCAGTGTTTTCAATATTCATCAAAAATTGAATGTTTACAGAAAAATACCAAAAATTCACCCTAGGATAATTTCGATATTCTGAATCCAAAAATGAAGTCCATTTTGAAAAATAAAATTTATAAAATTTCAAAAAGTGGGTATTACTATTCATAACGGTTAGTTTATATAATATTTTAATAACATATCACTGTTTAGTGAAACCCGTTATTGCGTACTACACACACTATCGAGGAAGGTTGCGATTACGTGTAATACAAGACAAGTCAGGGATGTGTGTAGTACAAGCTCCCTTTGGTGCTACGTATAACAGAATCTAACAATATTTCATTTATACATTGAATATATATATATATATATATATATATATACACTCAATGTTGCGTAGAATAACTTCTATCAAACGATATTGAAATTTTGTGTAACACGATCCAAGAATAGTGTATACTATAAGCTAATACAGTGTTGCGTATAGTGCACCATAATTTTAGTGTAACATACAAACATCAAATAAATTAAAACGAATACTTCTCATAAAATCTCAGGGTGTTACATTCTACCCCCCTTAAAATGAATTTTTCCCTCGAAATTCATCAGGGTTATAATTGGTTTACTACTTGAAAGTTTCTTTCATAGAAACCCACATCGTAAAAAGGAACACTAAAACTTAATTTTAAAAAGTTAAGTATGAAACATAACGGTTACCCAAATTAACTCATCACTGGGTTTCCACATAGGAAAACATAGGTGAAAATATGAATATGGAAGAAAAATCTAACCATAAAGTTCTGATGGAGAGTGGTAGAGGACATGGCTATGAAAAAGCCAACAATCACAAAGCCATAAATTTGTGATGATCTGAGGTACCATCTGATTCATCGGATATAAGGGCACTAGGACAACATTTTTGGTTTTCAAGATCATTTCCCTAAAGTTGAAGAAATTGTAATTCGAAGAAATAATTTCTTGATTTTGGTACAATCTCATCGTTGGTCGTTCCTTGGACAATTTCCACTTCATATCTTAAAGAAATGAAGTTTAATTTGCCATTCGTGAAGTGTTAGCAGATCATGTGATAGAATGATGGTTCATTCCATCTATCTCAAACAAAAGGTTAGAAAAATTTATCAAAAATACATAAGTCCATCTATAGTGAGATTAATCATATATGGTTCTTAAAATGGACTTATACTTCATATATCATACTGCTTAAAATAATAAATCTAGTTCCTACTAAACAGGGACTTCCTGTAGGCCAGTGGTAGGTGATAAAGTCCTGTCACACTTTGGTTGTGGGTTTGATTCTTGCATCCTTGTCCGACGTGATGAGTTGTTGCTCATCCTACGGGTTGTCCTTAATCTAAAACTATACTATTATAACATAACAAAAAGTTCTAGCCTTAAACAATACTATCTGATGTCTAACTTAATCTATTCTAATCTTTAGGTTTATCCAAAATACTTATGTCCAATCTCATAGTATAATGAACAATATTACTAGAGAGGTCATTCTACCAAGCATGTAAATACCATCATGTATCCACCATATATCATATGATATATCTTGTTGTTGGTCACATTCCAAACATGTGAATACCTTAATCATGTATTCTCTTGAAAAATGAATACCCATTGAACTTTAGTAAAAACATGAATGCTGTCAAAAGTTAACTCTTTCCACATACCAAAATCTAAAAATTTCTATATACTCAAACCATGATATCACTTGTCCTTATATCATTCATGAGCTAATTAATAATAACAAACATTTTATTATTTCCTTGTCCCTTCTTTATGCACATATTAGGTGCTTTCCAAAAATATCTGATTAACCTTTCATGGTTACCGGTACCATTCAACATATACTTTCAAAAACATAAGGAAAAACAATAGTGTAACAATCCTTAGATGTCTCATTATTCCATAGTACCATGAGATTTCTTATACAACATTACTCTTGATAAACATGTAATCATTCCACTATCTTCTTAAACCATTGACCGAGCTTGAACAATTCTTTCATCTCACATATCATTTGTAGTCCCTTCATCATCATCAACAGAAATACTACCCATACGACCATGCTGATTCTCTTCATGAGACTTTCCCTTAGGGAATTGGTTTGCATAATGCCCGTACATTCCACATTTAAAACATTTAATCATTGTTGATGTCGTAGCAATACCATTATCCTTGTCCATGGTGTTAACTGAACCTTTTCCTTTGCACTTACTGGATTTGTGTCCTTCCTTTCCAAACCCAAAGCATCTACCAGTTCCTTTGAAACATTCTCCCTGATACCTCTTCCCACATTATTTACATGAGGAAAATTGAACTTTCTTTCCACTATGATCATCATGAAACTCCATATTTCTCTTGTTATCTAAGTTAGGAAACTTACCAAAGTTGAGATTATTGATCATATTATGAGATTTCTAATTAGTCATAATAACAATACGTGGACTTCTAGATCCAATTTCATTTGGTTTCTCATGAAGAATATCATTCCATTGTCCATCATATCCACCATTATCGTGAATCTTCCTGTTTCCATCCATTTTCTAAAACCTATAAAGAATAGTGTGAGAGGCAAAAATCATAATCAAGGGGGAGTACCTTCAATATCCAACATCATAGGTTTAATTCTAATATCGTTTCCGTAATTCTAGTACTATAACCTATACTTATACTTAACCTTAGGGACATCCCTAGACATACCTTAGAAATATATCTTGGGATCTCACTAAAGTTATCGCATCCTAGTTTCCCAAGGTTGACT
This sequence comes from Viscum album, assembly GCA_963277665.1. Classification (NCBI taxonomy): domain Eukaryota; kingdom Viridiplantae; phylum Streptophyta; class Magnoliopsida; order Santalales; family Viscaceae; genus Viscum; species Viscum album. The sequence goes on from OY728138.1 coordinate 622,767,329, forward strand.
AAAACTTTCCTCTGATATCAACTGTAGAGTCCCATATATTTATGTACATGGACATTACATTACTTTTTCAGAATACTTAATACATAACAAAAACCAACACTTAAGGATCATAATAGTTTAGTGTCTTTGGAAACTCGGAACAAAATCTTCTAATCGTTTTGAAAGATCTTCAACATCTCCCATAAGGATCTTCCCCTTTGGTTTTCTTAACTAAAACTTTTCTTTATATCCTGGGGAAAAGAAAACATATAAAGGGTGAGCTCAAATGCTCATTAAGGGTAAGTATGGAGAGAATAAAACAAACCATATACATTTGAACTTAAAAACATGAACATAATGTTTAAACATCAAAATCTTGAGAAATGACATAAAACATAGTAGTACATAAGGCATAGATACATCAATCATGATAAAATAGCATGCGAATAAAACATGTAATTGTGGAAACCATTAAGTACATGAAATTATTTCCATAGTATCCAAGGCATTTATGCCAAGACTATCTTAGTGGACAAAGTCCCTTTCTGAATCGAGTTCACTCCTCGTTCCAGTCCTGTATTACTGAACCAGATTAAATTACCATTCCGGCCATGTCTATCTCATGAGATATAAATCTTTACCCAATGAATTTTAGGGAGATATAGGTCCCACCCATCTCATAATGAAATCATTCTTACTTGTGCCACAACATAAACATAAATCATTCATCATAACCCGAAAAAATACAAATGGGTTTCATAAACATCATCCCATCATAACATAATCCTTACAAAAAATGGATATCATTTCATCATAATAAAAGTGAAACCATGTAAATCATGGAGAAATTATACTTGAAACATACACATATGAAATAATGACATCTTATATGGAAAATGGTTTTGATAAAACACTTGAAATGAATTCTTGAGGAAAATATCCTTTCTTCTTCAAAATCATTTTCTTTTCACAAAATGCCATGAAATTTTAAAAGAAATGTATTTTTTTAAAATAGTAATAAAACCTTGTAGAGTAAGCTTCATGAAAATGAGGCGTTATGAAACCGTAAAAATCCGTTCAGGCTACATAAGTTAAAAATTACATTCTTCTCATACTTTTGTCAGAAAAGTCAAAAAAAATTCCCCGTGTGGTAAACAAAAGTAAGATTCCTTTCATAACATGTGGAAAATTTTAAAAATGGGTAAAAAGGATTTTAAAAAATACATTAAAACATTTTTTGAAAACATGGGCATGGATGATAATAATAACCCCAGTAGATACTTACGAATAACATTCTCGGATAAGAATGAGATTGGAATAGTTATCCCTTACCTTAGGTCTGATATGCTTCGTACGTATCTGAACCTATTGTATAATGATTTAAATAATTTAATTGACTTATTACAGAATCATATTCATTGTTATGATATCATATATGGTTCACTTATGACTTTATATTACCCGTTCTTTTGTAAATTCCATGTTAAAGCAGCGTTTTGGGTAAAATCGTTTCATTTATCGTACTTGTTTCGACTTGTTGTTCTTGATATTATTACTTATATCCTGATTTAATTAATTCTAGAATGTAAAACATGATTTTAATATAATATATATTCAACATATACATATATATATGATATATCAATAAATGGAAAGAAATACACCATTCATGGAGACGGTAGGCCGTACGTACGCATGAACACTGTTTTTTCGTTTCCTTATTGAATTGAATGGAATTAAGTAGATTACATACATATATATATATACATAAATTCAGTATAATTATAATTTTATATATTTCATGATTACTTATTATATATACTTTATAATCATTCTTGAATTGTTAACATGGAAAATGAATCTCATCGCGTCGTGGAGATGGTCATCCGTACGTATGCACAAGCGATGATATCGTTCCCATATTTATTGAATCGTATTTTAGTGGATAATATAATATCATAGAATCAGTATTATGTTATAATAATTATATATAGTTATTATTTACACCATTATACCCATCCAAGTAAGTTGGTGGTGGAAAAACTGATTACACCACGGCGTGGAGACGGTATTCCGTACGTACGCACGCGCGGTGATTTCATTTTCCGTAGGATGGATAGAAGGTGAAATAGGGTTGTTTAATATTTATAATAACATATAAGTATATAATTAATACTGATGTTATTACTTTATAATGAAACAACTAAAGAATAGGAAGTAGAAGAAGAAAGAAACTTGAAAGAATCGGAAGAAGAGATTACCTCTTCTTCGATGAACCTCCTTTAAGCTTCCTCTTAAGGAAGTAGAGTTGGTCTTTTGAGAAAACCAGAACCTTAAGAATGTTTCTAGGGAATTGGAGAAGATAAATGGTCAGGGTTTGGCCGAGATCCAAGGCTCAAAATGGTGTAAAGAGAAGAGGGAAGGGGTGCCCTTTTATAAGGGAGGAGAGGGGCACCTTTGGAAAAACATAAAATATTATTTTATAATAAAGTCATATTCGGTTTATAATAGCTCCAAATTGATTTATTTAGAATCTAAAGTGTGTATGGGTCGAAATACTCTCAACCAATAGGTTTTAGACAAGTTTAGGTTACTATTTTATCCTTATCATTTAGATTTAACTCTAAGTTAAATAATTTAACTTTTACCGTGTCTTTTTGTTTTCTTACACTATGTGGTTAATAAACTTACTATAACAAGCCAAACGAACCACAAGTGGTTCATTATTAATATATATATATCCTTATATAAGTAATTTGGCCGAACCTTAGATTTTTAGGAATAAAATAACAATTAATAATATAATATTTGTTTTAAAAACAATTTTATGTCAATTTTGTCACTATTTGGTAATTGATTTTTGTGAAAATCATAACAGAATGATTAGTTCGAAAAAAGTTAATTAAATAAATACTAACATGTCATATTAACTTATAAAATTATTTGAATTTATAAAAAGTCTAAAATTACATTTATTTGGGTATTTATAATATCAATTATTTTAATATTTCAATATTTAGGTAATTACTTCATCACTATTGTGTCATAAATAAATTAAATTATTTAATGTCTAAAAATTATAAATAAAATACCATTATGTAGGAAATATTTTTATATTTCTAATTAATATTTATAGTCTAATTTATTTTATGTATAACCCTATCTTAAAAATTATTTAGTTATTAAACTTTGATTTTAACTATTTTAACCCTTCTTTAAATAAATTAATAATAAATGTCCTAATCTAATCCAAGTGGACCTAAATGGTCATATTTTATTCCTAAGGTTGTTTTTTGTCGAATTAAACTTATCCAATAGAATTAGGACATGTGTTAGGGTAATAATAAAATCATTTTTACCCTTAATTACCCTATTTACTTTTAACCATGGTAAATAAAGTTAAAAGGTACTATTCACCAAAAAAATATTTTTATCTTATTGAACCACATTTTACTCCTTCATATTAACTAAATCTCTTGGATTTTCAAAATTCCACTCACAGAAGCGGTAAAATGATGTTTTATGTAAATTTTCAAATTCTCTTAGGAGGTGGGTAAAAGACGGTGAAAAGTTCAAAAAAAATGTATATATCTAAAATTATTATAAAATGACTCCAATGAATTACATTGAACTTATATAGGTATTATTTATCAATTTTGACCTTAAATAAATTTAAATAAATAAATAAAAATATGTAAATAAAAAGTTAGTTTTTAAACAGTAACCTAGTGTTTTCACTATTCATCAAAAATTGAAAGTTTTCAGAAAAATACCAAAAATTCACTCTAGGCTAATTTCGATATTACGAATCCAAAAATGAAGTCCATTTTGAAAAATAAAATTTATAAAATTTCAAAAAGTGGGTATTACTATTTATAATGGCTTGTTTATATAATATTTTAATAACATATCGTTGTTTAGTGAAACCCGTTATTGCGTACTACACACGCTATGGAGGAAGGTCGCGATTGCGTGTAATGCAAGACAAGTCAGGGTTGCGTGTAGTGAAATCTCCCTTTGGTGTTTCATATAATAGAATCCAACAACATTTCATTTATACATTGAATATATATATATATATATACACTCAATGTTGCGTAGAATAACTTCTATCAAACGAAATTGAAATTTTGTGTAACACGATCCAAGAATAGTGTTACGTATACTACAAGCTAAAACAGTGTTGCGTATAGAGCACGATAATCTTAGTGTAACATACACCACAAGACATCAAATAAATTAAAAGGAGTACTTCTCATAAAATCTTGGGTGTTACAATAGTTGTGATGCATAGTCAAGTGGGAACAAAGTCAATGTAGGGGACTCACGCCCTAGTACGTCAGGGGGTTCCACTCTATAAGTATCCATAGGGGACCCATGCCTATACTGATGGGGGGGGTCCACTATGGTGTCACGATGACCTGCACCCTATTCGATAGGGGGTTCCACTCGGTAAGTAGAGGACCTATTCCCAATCTGATGGGGGGTTTCCCTCTATAGATCTAAGACCCACTCTATAGTTATATAGGGTGGTTCTACTCTAGTAATTGAGGACCCACACCCTACCTAATAGGGGGTTCCACTCGATATCTAACTATAGAGGACCCACGCCCATACTAATGGGGGTTCCACTCTAGTCATTGAGGACCTGAACCCTATCTGATAGGGGGTCCACTCAATACAAAGCTATAGAGGACCCATGCCCATGAAAATAGTGGGTTCCACTCTAGTTATTGAGAACCCATGCCCTATCTAATTGGGGGTTCCACTCAGTATAAAACTTTAGATGACCCAAGCCCATGAAAATGGGGTATTCCAATCTAGTCATCAAGGATATGTGCCCATGTTGATGGGGGTTTCCACTCGAAATGAGTTTATGCCATCATCGGGTATCACCTTTGTAAGAACCATGCCCAGAACATTTCACATCACATCTCAAAAGCCAAAAAAAGGGAACCATTGAGTTCTATGTGGGAAAAACTCAAGAAAGGATACTCACGGTCCAAAATCTGAGATCAAACGAAGGAGATATGAAATCCCAAATTTTCCTAAAACAGAACCAAGGGGTACACAGCATGTGAGGAAACCCACACAATAAGCGGTCCCGCTCCACCACCTAGTTGTATTCATGGAGGTACACATATCTCAACCCATATAGGATTACATTCCATGCAGGTGTACTACATGGTGTTTCCTACTTATCTAGGACTGGGTCATGTCCTTTTGGACATGTCCGTGTACTTGGTACACTGTTTGTGGATTCACATGGGGTTCTGCCAGTGTGATCTGGTCATGTTTGTGTACTTCAGTATAGGTCCATGTACTCCTACATGGATTCTTACTAGTGTTTCCCATCACATGAATCATCTAAATAGGGATGAGGTACATGGAATGTAGGAGGAAATCATGTTTTGATATCCTTATAATTTTTAAAAACCCTAGTCATCTCACTCAAGGGGCTACACGCCATGTGTTCATCCCCGTACACTGCGTGTAGTTGGGATTTTTTTCAGAAATATGTATCTATGATCCATGCATTGAATCAATATATTCCACTATATATCCCACTTTTAATCCATCTGATATTAGCAGATCTAATCTCCATTCATTTTTTTTGTCCCGTTTCTTGTCAGAAATCAGATTACATTACTTATCGGGAGTTTTGTCGTTCAACATGTACACACCACACCTTCCACCATTGATTTAATGATCTTAAATCATCAAAAAGATCATACATTCCTCACAAAAATTCATATATGGACTTATTTCATCTATCCAAGCCTCAATAGTCTTTTCACCATAATTTTGGGGGTCTGATCGGGCTCAGTACCACCTAAAAACATCATACTGGGACTACGAGGCCCAACCGATGAAGAACGCAAAGCAAGAGAGGGAGAAAAGAACAAGAAAAAAGTTTTAATGATTTATTCCAATATTTCTTGGCCAAAAAATCAAGAATGGGAAAATTGGGGTTAGGAAAGAATGGAAATAATTAAATTTATCTGATACATAGAAGCATAACAAGGCTATAATTGGTGCAGACCAATAGAAGGGATTGATCTTCTCAAACCATTTAATCAACAAGGGATTAAACTACCAATTGATAAGTCCTATATAGAGATTGGATAATTATTAATTGAATAACATGCTCACCAACTATTGAAGGATGTTTTTTTGTTCTCTTCTCTTCGATCTGCTCTGATCCTATGTTTCATTGTCGTCTGAGGTGATTCGCCAACGATGGAGGAAAGAGAATCTATAGAATTATCCTAAGGTTTATGTGGCCAACCCTAGAGAATTTTCCAAGGAATACTAGTTATAGACATTTAGATTTATATTAAAATGAATTTATTAATTAACTTATTAAATAATTAATTCACTGAACGTACTGCTGACAAGCGAAATGTTTGAACACCCCATGACAATCTATTTCAGGTCGCACCTAGGGTAAACAACGCATCCCAAACTCAAACGTTTCCTCGGATTTATGATTCAAACTTTATTTTGAGATTTATCCCATTTTTTGGTTAACCATGAACACATGATATAAAATACATTTAATTTTTTTATAAAATTAATTTCAGGCACACTGGCCTTAGAATCTCCCATCATCTCAATGCTGAACTCTGGAAATATATATATGTATGTATATATTTCAAAGTATTATAAGGAAAAAAATGCATCTCTACATCATTAAATCCTTCAATATTTTCATCCCTGAAAAATAAAACTAAACAAAAAACTTGAGATACTGAGCCTACATCGTGCTTTCCCGCTCCCAGAAACTCTCCTACACGTTCTCATGCTACCACAACATGTGAACCAAGGGTATGGTCCATCCACACAAGGTCCTATCCTACCAATACTTGATCACAAAAGAGTTATCCACAAAGGTGGATCCATCCTTTATTTCCAACTCTCACCATTAGATGATATGTGTGGGGTCATGCATGTATCCCCTCAGCTGCGGCACATGGAAGACATCATGCACCCGCTCTAGCTATGGGGGTAAGGTGAGGTGGTAAGCAACCTTTCCAACCCTATGCATATTCTTGAATGGACCCATTAAACTTGTGGATATATTTTCTCCTCAGAAAAACCTCTTCAATCCTCATCATGTGAAGATTCTCAAGAAAACATGGTCCACCTTCTCAAACTCCAAGGTCCTACGATGGTGATCTACATAAGATTTTTGTATACTCTATGCCATCCTTGTCTTCTCACAGATGACATGGACCTTATTAATCATCATCTATACCATCTCTAGACACACAAGAGATGTCCCATCAGTCTTTATCCAGTACAAGGGTTACTTGAAAGGTCTTCTATATGGACCCTCAAAAGTTTCCACGCCGATATATAAATTCTTCCAAGGTAAATTGATCCTCCCATCTCTGGTCAAAGTCTAACATGCTATCTCTCATAATATCCTCTAACATATGAATAGTACGCTCGGTTTTCCCATAATTATGGGGGTAAAATGTTGTACTCCTCCTCATTTGTGTCCCAAATGTCTATTGTAGGCCTCTCTATAATAATGATGTAAACCATGAGTTGTGATTGAAGATAATTATTGAGATAACCCCATGAAGGCGAATGATCTCCCTCACATAAAACTATCCCAAACTCTCCATCAAAATCTTCTCCATGATAGTGAGTAAGTGTGCCCAATTTGTGAGTTGGTTAACTATCACCTATATGGTTTCATGTCCCTTCACTATTTTTTTAATCCCTTTCACAAAGTCCATGGATATTGTTTTCCACTTCTACTCTGGGATCTCAAAGGGCTGCAACAAACCTTCCAGAACTTGGAACTCAAACATGACCTAATCACAAGTGAGGCACTGAGATATGAACTCACCTAAACTATATATCATGTTGGACCACCATAAATTACACTAAAAGACTCTATACATATTTCCCACACTGGGATGTACAACTGTGAGAGAAGTTTGTAACTCCCGCATCACCTCCTCCCGCATTATGACTGGGAACAGTGCCCATACCTGGAAAAGGATGAAATGATTCCCTCCTTAATAATTTCCATTTTGTGAGTTTCTTATGGATATATGATCATGTAAGACATCACAATCAATTTCTCCTATCTAAGACTCTCTCACACGCTCAAGAAGCGGAGTCAACACCATCGACTATAGAAAAGTTGTACCCTCCTGCTCCATCAGGTTCAACTGCAGGGAAGCTAAATGCTCTGAACCCACCTACACTAAGAGATTCTAGGACTTTATACTAAGTGAATATTCAAATAAGTTTCCCTTACCTAGATTATAGACTATCTCAAAGTCATTTTTCTATAGGAACTCCAATCAGCACCATTGTCTCAGGTTCAAGTCTCTATATGTGAAGACGTACATGAGACTCTGATGGTCTGAGTAAACCACAAATCACTCTCCTAGAAGATAGTACCTCTACATCGTTAGTGGAAACACTACTAATACCAGATCTAGGTAATGATTAATTTACTTCTTCTCATGGGGTTTTAATTTCCTTGACCCGTACGTGATAACTGTCTACCGATGCATCAACATGCAACTGATCCCAGCTCTCAAGGAATTTTAATAAACTATGTAATTCACACCCTCCTATGGTATTATCATCACATGAGAACTAATAAACCTTATCCTTATCTCATAAAAGGGCCTATTTCATTTCTCATTCAAGGTAAACGGGTTCCCTTTCCATGTCAGGGAAATCAAAGGGGATATAATTCTGAAGAAGTATGCCACAAACCTCCTGTAGTACCCCACCAAGCCAAGAAAACTCTACACATATGAAAAAATATTGGGTGAATACCAAGAAATAAATGAATCTATATTCACCGAGTCCATGGATAAAACAGGATTAGAAATTAAATGCCCCAAAAATTGAACCTCATGTATCCAAAACTGGCACTTCGAGAGTTTTCCATAAAGCTGGATCTCTTGAAGAAAATATAAAAAACTCCTCAAGTTCTATGAATAATACTTCTATGAAGAAAATTAAATGAGTATGTCATTGATGAAGAAAACTAAAAACTGGTCCAAGTATGGTTGGAAAACCTGGTACATAAAATCTATAAACATATTGGAGGCATTCATCACACCAAAGGAAATCACTAGGAACTCATAGTGTCTATAGAAACATCTGAACTCCAGATGTAGAATATCAGCCTCACAAACACTTAAATAGTGGTATCCAGAACTAATATGGATCTTTAAGAACCATATCACAACTCTCAATTGTTCAAATAGGTCATCAATCCTCGAAAAGGGGTACTTTTTCTTTATCATAGCATGGTTCAGGAAATGATAATCATCGCAAAGATGCAAGCTCCCATCTGCCTCTTTCATGAAAAACACTAGATCTACCTAGGGGATTCACTGGGTCTGATGAAAACCTTCTCTCAAAGGTCCTACAACTATTACCACATCTCTCTGATCTCATTAGGGTCCATATGATATTATATAGAAGATATCGGTGTGGTCTCGGGATGCAATTCAATGTAAAACTCCATCTCCCACCTCGGAGGTAGTCCTGAAATATCCTCAGGGAAGATGTCCATATAATCCTCCACAACTAAAGGAATATAGATGCCTGAAGATCCTATTTTAAAAATCTATACACCCACCAATTAATGGGTTATGGGATATACCTTTCTACTCACAAAACCTAATTTTCCTACCATGAGATCTATCTCTCCAGAAATGGAGAATCTCATCCCATCAGTGTGTAGGCATCTGACTTGTCTACGGTGAAATCCAATCTAGTCTTGGACCATTGAAAACTAATAAATACCCAATGCAACATCATATAATTCCATAATTACAACCAAAAGGTCCCACATAAACCTCTCACCACCAAGTGATATCTTTCACTACCTTCAAATGAAAGATACATAAGAAGTGTTCCTTGTAGCAACCTCAAGATGAAGCTACTAGGCTAGCACCTCAACTGGGAGATCCATTTCTCACACCATAAGTATATAGATGAAGTAATAAATAGAACCTATGTATACTAATACTAAATAAATATTATAATAAACACATATCATACCTCTAATCATCTCATGTGTTGTAGGGTCATAAGCCTCCAGAGCTTGTAGCAATCTGCGGCCCTAGTGATCCCTAATCCTGACGTGGGCCACATGGTGGTTGTGGGGGAAGATCTCATAACATCATATACCAACCATATATATTTCAACTCCTCTTCTAGCCCCACCTCCATAGGGACCACCCTACTCCTTCCTGGGAGATCCCTGATCATGGCGCTGCCTCTGCCATGGTGGTTCTTCAGCTATCTTCCTGCACTACTTGGCATGTTTGGTCAGTAGTCTACCCCTATGTGATCCCACCCATAAAAAGTGAAGAGCCTCTCCTCTTCATGTATCCCTTGAACATGCTTCTGTGTTTGATCATGGGTAGGTCTCCTTCATTAATATCTTCATTATTGGAATCTTCCATCTATGGATGCTGACTCATCCCTGTGACACCTACTACCAGCTCCAGCTATTTGAAATCCCTATAACAGAAATATATCTATCACTAGTGCCCTATCTAGCACCCCGACATAGGTGGGGATGCACAAGAGAACAACACTGGATCAGATCTCTCATTGGAGTCCCTACTCAAAATTATGTTCCCATAAGTATCCATGTTGTACCATTTCAAGAGAGTATCACATAAGGTATGTGAACCGCGTTGCATACATAGACAACATTATACCTTCAAACTAAAACTCCATAAGATCCTAAATTTAAATTGATTGCAAACAATAATGGTATTAATCCTCATGGAATAGATTTTGGAAGTCGATCCAAAATATTGTTGACTCATCATGCATCTATGAAACGAGGATCCACTAGCGCCCAGTTTTTCTGTGGAAAAGGATAGCTGCTGATGCAACCACTTGATCTGTTAGTGTCAAGATGATCTTGAAGATATAGACCGTCAAATCTAGCCAATCCTAAGCTTCCTGAGCATCTTTATCACTATAGAACCTCAGCGGTCTTTGGCACTAGAACTCACATAGTGCGTTGAGCCAACGCGCATCCTCATCCTACTCTGTTGGAATGATCTACTACTCAATAGGTGGAGGTGATGCTACCTATCCACCTAGAGGGAGAGGATCAAGGGATTGACGTTGAACTAAGGAATCATTTATCATTGGATCATCATCATAATCTAAAACTGGTATTATGGATAGCTTTCATAATGGAGTAATCTTGAAAATTTAATCAAGACATACCACGGTAAGATGAGTATATATATATATTTCAAAAATGGGTAAATAACGTAATAAGTATAGTCAAATACTCAATTCTATATGATGCATGTACAATTAAACACTGCAAAAAATTTCTTGGTATGCTGAGTTTGAAAGTAGGTAGTCAAGGTCTCGGTGAATTGATACATCGGTCGGTCACACCATCAATGGATTCCCTGTCCTGAGATCCAAAATCAAGAAACTTTGACATTTTTTCACTAAACCCAACAAAATCCCCATTAGGGGACTAGTCTAAACAATATCCCATGGAATGAACGACTGTGATACTAATCTGTCATAACCCAACCCAATTGAGGACTCAAGCCACAACTACCCCAAGCCCATCTTCATAGGTTAGGGGGTGGAGACCAGCACCGAAGGAATATCTAACATGGTGAGACCTTTTCCTAAGTACTTGTATGCACACTCATAGAAATATTCATGCATAAGTGGAGAGGGAAAGAGTAAAAGATTAAACACAGCTAGAAAGTAAACTGAGCATGCATAACCTCTAAGTCGTACAAGAGTACGATAGTGAAAACTAAAAAGTGAAGGAAAAAAATATACACCCATCCAGAAATATGTTCCAACCTAAAAAAACTAGAAAATTAAACTACAGAGAGATCTCATCTCATGAATCCCAAGTTGTGGTCACCCTATATGGTCCAAGGTACTAGGTATCCCTAAGCTCCTCTAAATTCACCCCAACCTATCTTTCTTCTGCATAAGACAAGACACATTCAGAAAAAAAACCATGTAGGGGTAAGTATATACATGCCTAGTAGGATTCCTTGAAAGCTGAAGGGATAGAATTAAGAGATAAAATAGGAATAGAAAAATAGTAAATTCAAGATACAGTCAAATAGAATATCTCAACCCAAACTAAGAGAGAGAAACCTCATCCAAGCATAAGGGTCTCAACATGGAAAGTTGATAAACTACATGTCGCGTCTTTACCACCTATAAGAGGAGAGTAGACTCATCCAACCTTGAGAAGCTAAACACAGAAATCATTTGGCATACCCCATGCATCTTCAACTCTTATAGAAAGAGAGTAACCAAATCTAAATTTATGGATATAGATGAATATATGTATATATATATATATTCATAGTCAAAAGAAAACGAAATAAGAGAGAAATGGGATCTTCTTTTCATTGTTCAACCCAAGAAGAAGAGTTTCCAACAGTTACAAAAGTCAATATATGATTCCCAACATCTCACACATATTTCTAGAAGTAACCATAAAATTCAAACCACACCTCTTCACTGTTCCACATAGTCAAGTGGGCATAAACTCAAAGTAGAGGACCCACTCCCTAGTATGTCAGGGGTTCCACTCTATAAGTATCCATGGGAACCCACACCCAAGATGATGGGGGGGGGGGGTCTACTCTAGTGTCACAAAGAACCACAACCTATCTGATAGGGGGTTTCATTTAGTAGGAAGAGAACTCATTCCCAAGATGATGGAGGGTCTACTCTATAGGTTGAGGACCCACACCCTGGTATGATAGGGTGTTCCACTCTAGTCATCAAGGACCTGCACCCTATATTATAGGGAGGTTTCACTTGGTACAAAGCTATAGAGGACCCGTGTCCATGAAAATGGGGGGTTCTATTATAGTCATCGAGGACCCACACACTATCTTATAGGGGGTTCCACTTAATACAAATCTATAGAGGAATCGCTCACATGATAATGTGGGGGAGGGTTCCACTCTAGTAATTAAGGACCTACAACCTATCTGATAGGGGTTCCACTTGATAAGAAGATATAAAGGAATCGTACCCAAGATAATGGGGGTTACAATATATTCATTTAGGACCCACACCCATGCTGATGTGGGGTTCCACTCAGAAGGATCCTATGGTGATCTGTCCTGAAAACTGTCATCATCAGGCATCACCTCAGTAAGAGTTGTGCCTAGAACATTTCAAATCACATCTATAAAGACACAAAGGAAGTAACCATTGTGTTATATATGGAAAAACAATTAGTATAGGATACTCATGGGAAAAATTATGATTTTAAACAAAATAGATGTGAAACCTAAAATTTTCCTAAAAAGGAACCAAGGGGTACATGGAGCATGAGGAAAACCACATGGCTTGTGGTCCTACTCCACCAAATAGTTGTGTTCATAGAGTTACATGGATCCCAACCCATTTAAGATTACACATCGTGTAGGTGGAATACATGATGTGTCCTAGTTATCAGGGATCGGGTGGTGTCCTTCTGGTCATGTTTGTGTACTTAGTATATGGTGTGTGGCTTCACACGGGGTTCTACCTGTGTGCTCTGGCCATGTCCATGTAATTCGGTACAAAGTTGTGTGTCTAGTCATGTACTCATACACGGATTCTTACCCATGTGTCACATCACATGGATTGTCCTCCTGAGGATGAGGTACATAGAATGTAGGGGGGTTACACACCATACCATCCTTATAATTTTCCAAAACCCTAGCTACCACACTCAAGGGGCTACATGTTGTGTGTTTATCCCTATATACAATGTGTAGTCAAGATTTTTCCAGATATCCAGATCTGTGATCTACACATTGAATCAGTCTATTATTCTATAGATCCTACCTTGAATCAGCTCGATATTAGTGGATCTAAGAATATTTTTTCATTTTCGTCCCATCGCTCACCAGAAATTGGATTTTGTTACTCGTTGGGGGTTTCATTATTCATCCCATATGCACCACACCTTCGGCCTTTGATTTATTGATCCTAAATCATCAAAATAATCATTCATGCCTCAAAAAGATCCCATATCTAGATTTATTTTGTTTATCCAAGCCTTGATCATCATTTCACCATGGTTTTGGAGGACCAGTCAGTCTTGGTACCACCCAACAATGTTGAATCGGGACCATGGGGTCCAACCAGTGAAGAACATGAAGAAAACTAGGGAGAAACACACAAGAACAAAATTTTAAGGATCGATGCCAATAATTATTGTCTAATCAATAAATAATGGTGAAACTAGGTTTAGGAAAAAATTGAAATAATAAAATTTATCTGATACGTAGGAGCATTGTAATGACCCGAGTCCGGAGCCCCTCCACTGGTGCCCCGTGCCCGGTTCACCACATGACCTCAAGCGCGTTTCCCTGAATGCCAGAGGCTGACGACTAGCAACGAGGGCCTTGGTGAGTCGGTAGGGAGACTATTCCCTCATTTGGTAAGGTATACAAGGTAAGAAACAACAATAAACAGCGAAAGTAGTAAACAACATGCATAACAACAGAAACCAAACAGCAGAAGAAATTTATATATATATAACTATGATGACAATGATGCAGTAGGTACAAGTATCTAAGGAAAACAGCAAACACAACAACATGATGAAATACAACTAAAACCAAGTGCAAAAGAAAAACAAGGTAAGCTCCTCAGCATCGTGATCCACGGCTCGGTCCCATGCTCCCCAGATCCTAATGCAGTCAAGATCCCGAAGTAGAAGGGCGTTTTCACTTACCTATACCTACAGCAACATAGTCTCCTTGGGCAAAAAATCATGGCCCAAATAGGGTGTGAGATACAATCCCAGTAGGCAATCACCCAAATATTTGTGCCTAACAGTCAATGAATACATGGCAGTAAATAAACAAGAAGCAGTAAACAGGAAAACACAAGTAGCTACAATCCACAGTTCTAACAAGTAAAGCACACAAGTAAGCAGTCAACAAAAAGAAGAAAACAGGTAACCATCTGGGTAGCTCTCACAGTCTAACCCCTATGGTTCAACCTCTAAGTACTAGTAACCCTTTGTGAGGCACACACAATCTCACCTCTCTGGTTTAGCTACATAATTAAGCAGACTCTCTGGCGAAGCACTCACCGTCAATTCCCCCTGTAGTCTCGTATCGTGCTAAAGGCTCTCTGGGGAAGCACTCAACGTCAATTCCCCCTATGGCCCGCGTCGTGGATCTACAGACTCTCTGGGTAAGCACTCAATGTCAATTCCCCCTATAGTCTCGTATCGCAATTAAAAGACACTCTGGAGAAGCCCTTCCATCAATTCTCCCTTTGGTCTGCTACTCTAGGTTCTCACAGTCCTGAGTATAACTAAGCATGCTCAACGCATGTGTAACTCCCAAGTAAACCTCAAGAACTACTTGGCTAACAACTAAGGTTCAACATCAATAAAACAACAGTTCCACTATCCTACATCTAGGCATGGCAACTGGAAGAATGTCAAACAGGCAGAACAAGCATGGCAATGCAATCTGAGCACAATGAATTACTCTAATCACAGGCTATAACCTCTACCAAAGCAATAAAGCAAAGCAAACAACTAACAAGGGAAAAATAGGAAACATGCAATACCCCGTTCAAGGGTATTGGTGGGAATTGCACAAAATATTCATCAACTTTCTACAGAAAGGCACAAACCACCTACCTCGATCTGAGGATATCGATATACGTGAACCTCGACGACAGATTCCCCTTAGAACGACGTAGATCGCTACTATTACAATGCAACTGACCGTGCTCAAATCGGAGAATGGACGGCGGGGTGGGAGTTCGTCGAAGATCCGACCGTACGGTCACTCTCGGACAGTCTAAAACTGAAGAAGAAGACGAATATGGGGGTTATACGCGACCCCGGTCTGTTTAGTGAAAAAAAAGTACACGGCATGTACGTTTTGAGTACACGGCGTATACTTCGAATTTTACATACTCCGAAATAACTGGCCTCCACCTCAGCCTTACACACCATGTGTGTGGCCTGGACACGGCCAGCACACGGCTTCGAGCTGGGGAAGAGTACACGGCGTGTACTCAGAAAGTACATGGCGTGTACTTCTGAAATTTCCAGAAAATTCATTTTTCTTAAAAACCCTAGAAAAAAAGGAAAAATGTACCTAAACGAAGATCCGGGTTCTTACAAACTTCCCCCCTTAAAGAAATTCGTCCCAGAATTTCCCTAACGGCGCGTAGAAGAAGAATCCCTGAATAGTTCCGGCCACTGTGATCATACATCGGCCTCCCTCTCCCAGGTCTCATCCTGTACTCGTCCGTGCTGCCATAGCACCCGTACCAGAGGAACAGACTGCCAGCAGAGAACCTCCGTACTACGATCGAAAATCCGGATAGGATGCTCCTCGAACGATTCATCCACTTCAAGCTCGACTTCCTCGGGCTGAAAGGCGTGAGACGGGTCTGAAAAGTAATGTCAGAGATGAGAGACATGGAAGACGTTGTGCATGGACCGATACCTCTGAGGTAGCTGCAACCGATAGGTGACTGGCCCCACTCTCTCCAAGACCTCAAACAGCCTGACGTATCGCGGTGAAAGCTTACCCTGTCTCTGAATCCTCTTGTGTCCCAACATCGATGCAACACATTGGAAAACCTGATCACCGACCTCGAACTCCAGAGGTCGTCTCCGCTGATCAGCATAAGACTTCTGTCGAGACTGCGCTGTAGCCATCCTCTTCCGAATCAGCTCTATATGCTCTGAAGTCTCCTGAACAAGACGAGGTCCCAACAAAGCTGCCTCTCCTACCTCCAGCCAGCATAAGGGTGATCGGCATGGCCTACCGTACAAAGCCTCGTATGGCGTCATCTGAATGGTCGCCTGGAAACTATTTTTGTAGGTGAACTCCACCAGAGGAATATGCTTCTCCCAAGAACCGCCAAAGTCAAGGATGCAAGCTTGGATCATATCCTCAAGCACCTGGATCGTGCGCTCGGACTGGCCATCAGTCTGGGGATGGTATGCTGTACTCAAAAGTACCTGTGTACCCAAGGCCTTCTGAAGTCCCTTCTAGAACCGAGAGGTAAAGTGTGCATCTCTGTCTAAAACAATAGAGCGTGGAACTCCATGCAGACGCACAATCTCTCTGATGTAAAGACATCCCAGATCATCGACACTAAAGGTCTCCTTGATCGGAAAGAAGTGAGCAACCTTCATAAGTCTGTCGAAGACAACCCAAACAGCATCGTTCCCTCGAGGTGATCTCGGCAACCCGGTCACTAAGTCCATCGCAACATCGTTCCACTTCCACTCCGGAATGGGTAACTACTGTAAGAGCCTCACTGGTCGCTAATGCTCTGCTTTCACCTGCTGACAAGTAGAACATATCATGACAAAAACAGCGACATCCTTCTTTATACCAGGCCACCAGTATTGGCGATGAAGGTCCCAATACATCTTAGTGACACCGGGATGAATTGCCCAAACAGAGGAATGGAAATCCCACATCAGCTCCTCGTGTATGTCTGCTGGCACCCATACGCATACTTGGAAACGCAAGATCTAATCCTCGCCCACTGTCCATCCGGGAAGAGGGTCCCCTCCTGACATGCTCTCCTACAGGACTAAGCCTTCCGAGTATGATAGCTACCTCATCCGTACCCAATCAAGTAGCGTGGAGGTAATAGCTACAGAAGATAGAAAATTCTCTCCCCGCCTGTCGTGCACCTCCATATGCATCTCAGATAATAGAGCCATCAGCTTCCACTCACTACTGGCCTCCTGAACTGCCTGAATCTGAGTTCTCCTGCTCAACGCATCAGCCATGGCATTGCCCTTTCCCGGCGTATAGGCAAGCTCGAAATCAAAATACTATAGATACTAAACCCACCTGCACTGCCTCAGATTCAGATCACACTGATTGAAGATATACTTGAGACTCTTATGGTCATTGAAGACCACAAAGTGCTCTCCCAGAAGATAGTGTCTCCAACAGCTCAAGGCATGAACAACATCTGCCAAATCCAGGTTGTGCGTAGGGTAGTTCTTCTCATGTGGCCTCAACTGTCGAGACTCGTACGCAACGACTCCATATCCCTGCATAAGCACAGCTCCTAGCCCGACACCTGAAGCATAACAGAAAATAGTGTAGCTCTTGCCTGGCTCTGGCAAGACTAGTATTGGTGCTGACGTCAACCTCCCTTTCAGCTCCTGAAAGGCTGACTCACAAGAATCTGACCATAAGAACTTCACCCCCTTCTTGGTCAGGCCTATCAAAGGTGCTTCTAGATGAGAAAAGTCCTGAATGAAGTTTCTGTAGTATCCAGCCAGCCCTAGGAAACTCCGTACCTCAAAGACGTTCTTCGGCTGCTCCCAGGAAACTATAGCTCTCACTTTCTATGGGTCCACAGATACTCCCGCCTCCGAGATGACGTGACCCAAGAAGTGAATCTGATCCATCCAGAAGTGACACTTCGAGAGTTTGGCATAAAGATGATGCTCTCTCAGTGTACTCAGAACGATATCAAGATGTGTGGCATGGTCTTGTCGAGTGTGAGAGTACACCAAGATATCTTCCATGAAGACCACGATGAAGGAATCCAAGTAAGGATGGAATACTCAGTTCATCAGTTCCATGAAAACTGCAGGTGTGTTCGTGAGACCGAACGGCATGACTGTATACTCGTATAGACCATACCTGCTCCTGAAGGCTGTCAGAGGTATATCTGATGGTCTAACGCACAACCGATGATAACCAGACCTCAAGTCAATCTTCGAGAACACCCGGGCTCCTCGAAGCTGATCGAAAATGTCATCAATCCTCATAAAAGGATATCGGTTCTTGACCGTCAACTGGTTCAACTTCTGATAATCCACACAAAGCCGAAGGGTACCGTCTTCCTTCTTCGCAAACAGAACAGGCAAACCCCAAGGAGAAGTACTGGGTCAGATGAAACTCTTAGCATGTAGCTCCTCCAACTTCTTCTTGAGCTCCTGAAACTCAGGTGTGGACATCCTATAGGGAGGAATGGACACCGGTGCCGCTCCTGGAACGAGCTCAATAGAGAAGTCTACCTCATACTCCGGAGGCAAACCTGAAAAGTATTCTAGAAAGACGTCCCTGAAGCGATCCACCACTAGAGGAAAGTCCAACTGTGGAGTCCCCTGATCATCTAGATAAAGACTAGCAATCTGGGTTGTCACCCCTCCTAGCCCAAGATGCTCGAGTCCCGCCCGACTCGCCCGAACGTCTCATTCACCTCTATGAAGGAAAGATTCACCTTCTGGTGAAATGAAATAGACTCTGCGGTGATAACAGTCAACAAATGCCTGGAAGGGAATCAACCAGTCCATGCCGAGTATGACATCATATCCTGTCATCTCTAGGACATAGAGATCCCATAAGAAGTGATACCCTGCAACCTCGAGAGGGCACTCCCTACACTAGCGTACACTAGATGTCCTCATTCTCAAAGGTGTGTCTAGTGTCAACGAGTCGGCAGAAGAAAAGACGCAGAGTCCAAGGCTCTCCACAACAGAAACAGAGATAAATCTATGCATAGAACCAGTATCAAAAAGGGTTGAAGATAAAACTGAGGCTACTAAAATCGTACCTCGAACAGTAGAAGGTTCGGGATCCTGCTCATGATAAGTCTGCTCCATGGAGAAAGACTGGCCCGTGCCGCGGCCCTGTGCCCCTGGTTGACCACTATGAGTTGAACCACCCTGCTGGAGCTGAGGAACTGGTGGCTGATCACCACCGCCTCGACCTCCACCTCGGCCCGAACGGCCAGAAGAACTCCAGTTCCCCAACTGGTGAGAAGATGACGGTGCTGCTCCTGAATGAGGAGTCATAGAAGAACCCCGGTCACCAGCTGCTGGTGAGAAAACCTAGCAGAAATGCTGAAGGTGACCATCTTGCCACAAGATTGGCACTTCACTGGGTCCCTCTGGAATTGCGGCCTCGTGTGCCCTATCCGGCCACACTGATAGCATGTCACCTGGCTGCCTGATGAGGCGTCTCGCTTCCTCGAATCACCGAACGTAGGCTCCCTACGACGCTTCTTGCTGTCATCTGGAGGAAGTCTAACTCTGGAAGCAGAACCGCCCTAACTCGCAGCTCCAGAGTCCCTCAGATTGCGCTCCTCAATCAGTGTCTAGTTGACGATGGAAGTAATGGAAGTCAGCTGGAAGATGTTCACCTGCGAGCGGATCTCCCTCTTGAGTCCATCCTCAAACTTCCTCGCCAAGAACACCTAACTCCCATCCCGAAGGGGTGTAAAACGCTGTAGCTCAGTGAAACGAGAGGAATACTCCATGACAGATAGAGTACCCGGCTCTAAGCTCATGAACTCCCGGGCTCGATCGGCCCTCAGGGTCTCTGGGTAGAAGTAGTCGTATAACACGCGCTGGAACTCCTCCCAAGCCATAGCCTTCTGCTGACCCACCTGTGAGATCACGTCCCACCACCTCTTGGTGGAGTCTCGGAGCATGTGGGTGGCGAGCTTGACCCGCCTCTCTGGAGGTGTCTCCAGATGCTCGAAGATAGTCAGCATGGCTTCCAGCCATGACTCTGCAGCCTGAGGTCCTCCCTCCCCTGAGAACGTGGGAGGATGCTACTGCTGAAAGACCCGCATCAAGTCTACCATAGACGAGGCAGGAGGCGGTGCTCCCTGGAAGGCCTGCATCATCCTCATGAAACCCTCCCTGAACTGCGCATCAGCGCCCGCAACTGGAACAACAACCGGTGCCAAGGCTGGCTCGGCTGGGGGATCGACAAGAAGTCCTTGATCAACCTTTCCTGGCATCTGATCACTGCCTGACGACAGACGTACCACCAGAGGATGTCTCGGAGGCATAGATAGAAAGATCAAAAGTACACCTTAGATCAAGAAAACAAGGACAGAGAACACAAGAGTAAAAAATGGGAACAAGGGAAGAAAAACACACAAGATTGCAAAACACGACTACACGGCGTGTATGAAACTACACGGCGTGTCTTCTTAAACCACTGACATGGGCGTGTACTCCGGCCCTATAATTCATGTACACTTCAAACTACACGGCGTGTTGAACCCACACACGGGGTGTACTTGAAAACTGTTCCCCTGCCCGAGTCTCCTTACATGGCTAACCCACACGGTCCGACTTAACCCGAGACTACACGGCGTGTTCGAAACAACCACAACATGCACTAGACAAGGCTTTGGCGGTCCGTGTTATTGAGTACACGGCCGTCTACACGGCTAGACCTTACACAGCGTGCTCCGAACAAGCACGACGTGCATAGGTGAAGGCGACACCATCCCGTTTTGTTCGTGACACGGTCGGGTACTTGGGAAAGACTACACGGCGTGTTCCGAACAAACACGGCGTGTGGAAAAGAAGGTCACGCCGACCCATGTTGGTCGTGACACGGCCGGGTACCTGGATAGGACTACACGGCGTGTTCCCTATGGACACGGCATGTTCTACCTGAGATTACCTAGCCCGTGTTGTTAGTGACACGGCCGGGTACACGGCTCCAAACTCACACGGCGTGTACCAATGGTACACGACATGTTCCTGAAGTTACTCCCACGACACCGTGTTCTGCTCACACAGTCAGTGACATGGCCTGAAAACTACACGGCGTGTGCCCAAAAAGTACACGTTGTGTATTTTGGGGTTTTTTAGGCAGTAGCTCAGAAACTGCGCAGAATTCCAGAAACACTAAAAACAAGGGAAAAGATTCCAAATTATGATCCGGGAGGGCCCATAACACCTCAAGAACTACAATTTGGCATTCATTTTAAGCAAGGAACAAAACAATAGTTTTCTAACACAATAGTAGAGAATCTATCAAGCATCTATCACAACAGCATGCATAATCTACACAGAGCCTATCACAATGCATGCAATCGCTAATACACCCTAAATGGCATGGCAAGAATGCATGACATGTGATTTCTACAGGTGCCTATATGATGCATGAGATGGAATACCCTCATCTCATCGGGTTGCGATAGAAATAGAACCTAAATATCAAAACAATAATAGCACAAGCCATGTGAATCACTCTAGGTGAAATCATACCAACCATAAAATCTCAAAACCAGAAAACTGCAATTAACGAGGTAGTATGGCTTTTCCCTGTACACGGGTTAGCTACTCCCGGGAAGAGGTTAATACCAAGTACCAAATCTGTCCTATCCCTGGATAAAGTCTCCAAACAATAAAGCAAGAGAAAAGAACTCCTCTGATACCACTTTGTAACGACCAAGTCCGGAGCCCCTCCACTGGTGCCTCGTGCCCGGTTCGCCACATGACCTCAAGCATGTTTCCCCGAACGCCAGAGGCTGCCGAATAGCAGCAAGGGCCTTGGTGAGTCGGTAGGGAAACTATGCCCTCATTCGGTAAGGTATACAAGGTAAGAAACAATAATAAACAGCAGAAGCAGTAAACAACATGCATAACAACAGAAACCAAACAGCGGAAGCAATGTATATATATAACTATGATGACAATGATGCAGCAGGTACAAGTATCCAAGGAAAACATCAAACACAACAACGTGCTGAAATACAACTGAAACCAAGTGCAAAAGAAAAACAAGTTAAGCTTCTCAGCATCGCGAGCCACGGCTCGGTCCCATGCTCCCCAGCTCCTAATGCAGTCAAGATCCCGAAGTAGAAGGGTGTTTTCCCTTATCTATACCTACAGGAACATAGTCTGCTTGGGCCCAAAAGCATGGCCCAAACGGGTTGTGAGATACAATCCCAATAGGCAATCACCCAAATATTTGTGCCTAACAGTCAATGAATACATGGCAGTAATTAAACAAGAAGCAGTAAATAGGAAAACACAAGTAGCTACAATCCACAGTTCTAACAAGTAAAGCACACAAGTAAGCAGTCAACAACAAGAAGAAAATAGGTAACCCTCTGGGTAGCTCTCATAGTCTAACCCCTATGGTTCAACCTCTAAGTACTAGCAACCCTCTGTGAGACACACACAGTCTCACCTCTCTGGTTAAGCTACGTAATTAAGTAGACTCTCTGGGGAAGCACTCACCGTTAATTCCCCCTGTAGTCTCGTATCGTGCTAAAGGCTCTCTGGGGAAGCACTCAACATCAATTCCCCCTGTGGCCCATGTCGTGGATCTATAGACTCTCTAGGGAAGCACTCAACGTCAATTCCCCCTATAGTCTCACATCGTAATTAAAAGATACTCTGGAGAATCCCTTCCGTCAATTCTCCCTTCCGTCAATTCTCCCTTTGCGTTAGATCGTTGTGATTCCAACACAACTGACCGTGCTCGAATCGGAGAACGGACGGCGGGGCGGGAGTTCGTCGAAGATCCGGCTGTACGGTCGCTCTTGGATGGTCGAAAACTGAAGAAGAAGATGAATATGGGGGTTAGACGCGACCCTGCTCCGTTTAATGAAAAAAAGAAAGTACACGGCATGTACGTTTTGAGTACACGGCGTGTACTTCGAATTTTCCGTACTCTGAAATAACCGGCCTCCACCTCAGCCTTACACACCATGTGTGTGGCCCAGACACAGCCAGCACATGGCTTCGAGCCGGGGAAGAGTACACGGCGTGTACTCAGAAAGTACACGGCGTATACTTCTGAAATTTCCAGAAAATTCATTTTTCATAAAAACTCCAGAAAAAAAAAGGAAAAACATACCTGAACGAAGATCCAGGTTCTTACAAGCATGCTAAGGCTTCAATTGGCGAGGATTAGTAAAAGGGATTGATCTAATAAAACTATTTAATAAAAAAGGGCATAAACCATAAATTGATGATTCCTACCTAGATATTGGATCTTTTATCCTCGAAGAATGCATTCTACAATGATTGAAGGATGTCATTATATCACTATTCTCTGATCTGGCATTTTTCCGTCACCCGAGGTGATTCACCAATGATGAAGGAAGGAGAAGCATTAGAATTATCCCAATTTTTATGTGGCCAACCCTAGAGAATTTTCCATGGAATTATAGTTATAGACATTTTGGTTTCAATAAAAATGAATTTATTAATTAACTAATTAACTAATTAATCCACTGAACATATCACCAACAAGAGAGATGCTTGAACACCACGCATTGATCTATTTCAGATCATTCATAGGGTAAAAATACATTTCAAACTGAACCATGGTCTCAGATTTTTTATCTGATCTTACATTTAAGAGTTATCCCTTTTTATTTTAGGAACCATGCATGCACAATATAAATATATATTTAATATTTTAATGAAATTAATTTGGGGAACACCCGGACTTGGAATCACATGCATTCTCAGCACCTAACTCTAGAAATATATAAAGAAATATTTTGAAGTCTTACAAGTAAAAAACTGGGTCTCTACACCAGGTTCCATCATGGTGGTACTGATCATCTTGAATCACACACCATTGATTTCCACAAAATAATTTTTGTGTAAAGATTAATTCTTATTCACTCATTCTTGAGAGGGGGGAGGTGGAAAAAATCTCTTAGGATTGAGAGAAACCAAAAATATGTTCTTTGTTGAGAGAAAAATTTCTAAGGATGAGAAATTTTATTCATCAAAAATGATTCCCATAACTTTCATATAACCCTAATAAATTATATAATTAGGTATTTAGAGATCTAGGTTAAATAATAAACTATTCAAAATAGGCCCTTAACATCCTCTTAATCCTTATAGAACCTCACATATAATAATATTATTCTTCTTATTGTTGTTATTGTTGTTTTCTTGACATGTGAATAACTCATAGATAAAATAAAAAATATTTATTTAAATAAATTAATATTTATTTAAATGATATTTATTATATAATTCCCACTAAAACAGTTCATATAGTCTGTATTTCCTCCTAGGTACTTACAAAACCTTGAATAAAAAATGTTATACATATGATACATAAATAAGTATTTATAATATTCACTATCATTCGAATAAATATTTTATTTAATATTAAAATCGGACATAAATATGGTGATTGAATATTTCTGATCATTAAATTCCCAATAAATATCATTACACATACTAGAGAATAATATTTATTCTATTAATTAAATTTAGATATAATTTAATTGAGATCAATTGAAACACTAAGTGTATGATTTTCTAGGATTCTTCCTCAATGGTATTAGGCAAGTTCTCCTAAAGTCAAATATCTTCCTCTAGAAACACATAAAGGCCCAAAAGAGGAAGAAGTTAAAAACACTTATGAATGTTCATTATGTAATATAATCCCTTTTTCATGATATCTCATCAAGCAAGTCACATACTCATGCCATTAACTTATATTCTTGATATGTATTTATTTGACTTCTAAAAATGAACTCGTCAATACACCATATCCAAGGAATTTATTTTGATGGTTCCATTTCAATCAAAGGGTTGATATATCAACTTCCATAAATATGGAAGAACTACTGGAAAATAGGTCTATACCCACGGTTTTGCAACAAACTGTGGGTATAGGGTACCCCTATACCCACGTTTTTCCAAAACCCTGGGTATAGGTATAATATAGGAACCTATACCCATGGTTGTGCCAAAAACCGTGGGTATTGTTTTCTAATAAGACCTATACCCACGGTTTTGGAGAAAATCGTGGGTAGAGGGTATTTTCCGAAGACCTATACTGATAGTTCTTCAAAACCGTGGGTATTGCATTTTTTTTGGAAGACCTATACCCATGGTTCTGGAGAACCGTGGGTATAGCTTTCCCGTGTTATGGTAGGGAAAAACATTAGGCGGGACACGAAAAAATATTTGGTGGGAAGAAATTTTTTCATAGACCGTTTTAATATATATAGGCAGATGAATATATATAAAACAAGTAACAATGTCAGCTCAGTTGGTACCTCATAAGCGGATTTTTGGTTTACTGTCAGACGAGAGTTCAAATTCCCATTGCTGCGCATTTTGTATTTAAATAACCCATTATATTAATATATATATTCCGATATATGTAACTATAACAAAAAATGTTAACAGCTCGGTTGGTCCAGTGTTCTGTGTGGGCGCGCTGCGTAGCAAGAGGTGCGGGTTTGAAACCCCGTATTCGCGTTTTTTGAATTTAAAAACCTGACATGGATTATATTAATATATATTAGCAGATAGATATATATATAACAGATAAAATTCATAGCCCGGTTGGTTCGATGGCGGAGCGCGGCCGGGAGGCCCTGAGGGAGGCGCGTTTTCGAATCCTCCTGGGCGCCAATTTTTTGATTTAAATACCCCACGGTTTTCAAACCGTGGGGTCTTTTGTGTGTCATGGTGGCACAACAATGTGCCACATTTGACACCCACTATACCCACGGTTCTCCAAAACCGAGGGTATAGGCTGAGACCCCTATACCGACGCCTTTCCAGCCCACGGTTCCCAAAATCGTGGGTATAGGCTATACCCACGGTTTTGGGGGCTATACCCATGGTTATGAACCGTGGGTATAGGCCATTTTTCCAGTAGTGAAGGTGAAATCCTTCCTTATCTTATTCATTAATAACATACCACTCCTGAAACACCCAATATACCCAAATTAGTTGTGAAAATACGTAGTCACATTTTATATAAATACATCTAAGTATGTTACTTGTCATATGTATTAATAATAATAATCTTGATGTATAAAGATCATTATACACATTATCATACAATAATATCAAATGACATGTAACATGTCGAATTCCTATTGGTGGATTTGTCCTTATAATCTCTCATCTTCAATATTACCAAGTGAGAACTTCATGAGATGAAGTCTCATATTCTTATGAGTACTCGCACCTGATAGTCTAGATCATTTATATCCCATTAGATGAGATCGTATGACCATTAAAGATATATTTTAAGAATATCATTATATCACTTCATGGTTCTCATCATAGTAAGAAATAGTTATGACCTTTCCAATGTGACACATACTTTAGGACTTTATCACATTAAAATTACATAGAAGAAAAATAAATATGTGGTAAGGTATTTATTGATATTAAAGTATATGAATATATAAAATTAATATAAATGACAAAGTAGTTGGTTCTAGGGCACAAAATCTAATAGAATCCCATTTGAACTGAATCCAACTGCAAATGAATTTTAGTCTTCTAGCTCTCACATGATGTTCATTATTCTACTAAGATATGTATTTAGTCAATGGGTATTCCATGTTTTCTTAAGTGTAAACTCTTCTTACTACAGTGTCACTTATTTAAGAAAAATTTATCAAGATATGGAATTTATGGAGTATGTGCTTCATCCGTTGATGTGACCTTGGATCCTTTATATGATCCACCACTGCAGTATTATCACAATAGGATGTGATAGTGTATTTACTATTATGAACCACATCAAGTTCTTGGATGATGTCTATATACAAAATGATTATTTGTCTAAATAAGAAGCTACAATATACTTGAGATTCACTATATAATTGGATACCATGGATTTATTAGAGATATATCACCTTGTAGCACCACCATTGACAATGAAGATATATCTTGATTGTGATTTAAGATCATCTTTATTTATTTAGAAACTAACACTAGTATATCCCCCAATGAATAGTTTTTCATCTCCATAAATGAAAATATCCTTAGTATGTCTCAAATACTTAAGGATAGACTTTAATTCCATCCAATAGAGGTCACTTGGATCAGTTTGATATTTTTGAACCACACTTAATGCATAGGAAACATATAGCCGGGTATATAGAATAAAATACATGTGTGACCCAATAATTGACACATCTAAAATCTTTACCATCCCCTATATATCCTCATGTGTTTAAAAAAACATTTTCTCTGAAAGATAAATTCCATATGAAATTGGTAATAATCCCATCTCTGATTGTTTTATACTAGATCACTTCATCATCTTGTCAACATGTGTATTTTGACTTACTCAAAGAATCTTGTTGGATTTATCATGATAGATCTTTATCCAAAGAATATATATTCTAATTCACCTAATTATTTCATTGATAATCATGATTTTAACCAAGTATTAATAGTCAATAAAATCAGTATCTCATTTATAACCTTTAATATATTATCAATATATACTATCCAGAAAATGATTCCAATCCTACTAAATTGTTTGTATACATGAGGCTCACATTCAATCTTCATGAAACAAAATTCTTTTATGTATTCATCAAAGTGAATGATCCATAACCTGGATTATTTTTTTTGTCCATAAATGGATCTCTAAAAACTTTATACCTTATTGGAATTATTTGGAGTCACAAGCCCTTATGGTTGTGTCATATTGAAATCTTCATAAATGTCACATTAAATATTTGTTTTTGATATAAATCTAACAAATCTCATGTTCATGGTAAGTAACTATGTAAAGTATAATTATGATTAATTTTCATATATAAACTGGTTAAAAGATTTTTTTATAGTTTATTCCTTGATGATTTTTAAACCATTTTTGCAACCAGTCATGACTTATAGTTACTAAATTGTTTATCAATGTAAAGTTTCTTATTGAATACTCATTTATATCCAACAATATTTATATCCACTATATGATATAATAAAATTCAAAGACATTTTTAGTACATGAAATTCATTTCATAATTCATAGATTCTTTCCATTTGGAAGATTTTGTGCCACTTATTACTTCCTTTTAGGTTACATGATCATTATTATAAACTAATAATGATTAAAGATCATTAGTGACCATTAAAACATATCTTTTAGGTTCTCTAGCCTCTCTTGTACTTCTACATAGTAACTGTGTCTCTTGAATTCCCTCTTTCTTTGGGATTTGTGGAATATGTTTATGTGAAAACTCATGTGTATCTTGGTCCATGAATTTATTGAAGTCTATATTTCTCCCACTATCACATTTAGAGTTGTGCTCCCACTCAAGAAATATGGGATTATTGTTAACCACAACCTTCTTATTTAAGGGTTCATATAGTTAATATCCATTATTTTAATTAGAATATTATATAAATATACACTTGGTGCCTTTGGTGGAAATTTGTTTTCTAGAACTTTATGTAATAAATGATTTTCAGCCCCATATTCATAAGTCTGAAAACACAGGTTTCTTTCCACTCCATAATTTTATTGGAACACCATTTTCTACTTTACTTGGCACTTGGTTTCATTTCTATTCTTTTTTATGCAATGTGTATCCCCAAAAGGACAATGGAATACTTTCATGAATCATCATTGATCTCACCATGTTAAGAAAGTTGTAGTTATTTCTTTCACTTACACCATTCCATTATGGTGTATAAAGAGGAGTGATTTTGGATAGAATCCAAAAATCCTATAGATAATCAATGATTTTTTTATTAAGATTGTCTTCACCATGGTCTAAGAAGAGTTCCTTTATTTTATTACCAATTTAATTCTAAAATTCATTATTATATTCATTGGATTTATCAAAGTATTCTAACTTATACCTCATTAAGTAGACGTATCCATATCTACTAAACTCACCAGTAAAAAATATAAAGTGTGAGTACCCACCCCATGCTTCCACTAGATTAGGTCCACACACATAAGTATAAACAAATTAAATAATTACTATGGACCTTTTAATTTTTCTACTAAATGGATCTTTAGTTATTTTTTATTTCAAATTAGCATGGAATATGAAAAGTGGTTTTAGTTCAAAAGTAATTAAATATCCATCTTGGTATAAATTTTTCAATATTTTTTCAAGTATATGACCTCTCTAGTGGTTCCATAGTTGGGTGTGATATGATTCAAGAAAACCATATTTGTTATTGATTTATATTACTTGGTTTGTGTAATCAAATACATAAAAACCATAATAAAGAAGTTACTTACTATAACTTGTGTTATCTTTGTAAAAGAATAAATATTTATTCCAAAATTTAAAAATAAATCCATATGTATCAAGACTGTACACAAAAATAATGTTTTTGGTAACTAAATACATTTAGTAACAATTATTTAAAACCAATACCATTCTATTTAGAAACATGAGGTGGTTTCCTCTAATAGATACTACAATAATCTTGTATTTGTTAGTGACTCATAGATCCACATCATCTTGTGAAAATATTCTAAATATAATTGGTTTCTATAAATGGATACATTTTTGAGAACCATAAGCTAAATATAATACCCAATTTATAGAAGTAGGTAGATTTTAATTGATAAAAATATACCTAAATATTCCCCTTAATTTTTTTGGTAGTGTAGTTTTTTATTAACTATTCCTTATTTCCTTCGGGAAAAATAAATAGAACTATGTTCTCTTGATTTTCCCTTGATCCTTTCTTGAGTATTGATTGTAGGGATAACATGGTTCATGAACTTTCAATTTTAATAAAATAATATAAAAGAAGAAATTAGTAATTTATCTTGATTACCAAATCATGTGAGATAAAATAATTTACTTTTATTCTTAGTATTCTAATATTTTATCAAGTCTTAATATCCCTCACTATTAGACTAAAAATTTATAATCACATGGAAATTTTAGTATAAGGGATCAATATTTCTCTGATAATAACCCAGACTTTGGGATTGAAAGTAATAAGAAAATTTTTAGGTAAGTGGTCATTCCAACTGCAAGTTTTAGCTGTTTGATCTATTGAGTAAACTCCCCCATCTAGAAATCCTAGCTCAAATTTCCTCAACATTTTCCTCCAAAAAGGTATTAAACAGACTTTGTCTATTTAACTCTATGAAAATTCAGTTAAGTTAATTTATTATATTTTTTAAGATTTATCTATAATTAAAAGTTCCACTGACTTTGTCCTGACCAACACTTTAACTATTGGAGCGTCTTAATTTAAATAATGAAATTCAATTATAACATAATATTTGATTGAGAGATTTTGTTTATTATACTTAAACATTTCTTCTTAATATTATGTGCATTTTATATAAATAATTAACCATGTATTTTATATAATCAACTTAAATATAATCTAATCTATTTTAATTATATCTTGCATGCTTTTTAATTCATTAATTTATGTGATGGTGATAAAGAATCCATAAAAAAATAACCATATGATTTGATAGAAATAAAATAAATAAATGACTTAATCATGAGATTTATAATGGACTATTTATTAAGTGAAATATTAATCTTTCATGACCCAAACCCTCAAATGGTACCCCTCTTGGGATGGAAATAAAGGAAGATAGATAATGACCCTTGAGTCCCACCTCAAGTAGGACCCAAGTTGGTGACTAGCACTGAGGGTATAAAAATTTCACAAATGGGAGGAATTACTCTCTATAATAATAATATCAAGAGATAGGATAAATCAACCCTGAGAAACTCCAAGAAATAATATAAAAAAAGAAACCTAAACCATCCCATAATTCATGTATAATATAAACAAGTACAAGGGTCTCCAAATAAATACCCAAAAGAAAATTAAGGCAGAGATCAGCAATAGATCTAAATCCTAAGATATAAATGTCTATAATGGTCTAATAAGTCCTCCTATAAACATAAAAACAAATTTTATATACACAGGGTGAACATACAAGTGTACTCAGTTTGATCGTACCCAAATTCTCGCATGCACATGTGAAAAAAACATAATGATGCACTCATGAGAAAACAACAGAACCACTAGAACCTTAGTAGGTCAACTAACCAATCCTATCCTCACTAAATCACACTCACCAAATAATGCATCCAAGTATAATAACATAATGAGAATCATATTGATAAGGGTACCCCATACTACTTTCCCCCTGGGATATCACTCTTACACCCCAACAAAATATGTCATGTCTCTCCCCTCTCTTCTATATTAAAACCCTACCTAAACACATGTGGACCATCACATCCCATCTCACTCAAAGACACATGATTAATCACATCACATCACATCTCACTCAAAGACACATGGTTTATCACATCACATCACATCCATAACTAGAATAATAGGTTATCATGAACATAAAGGACATTAACCTTGTTCCCTCCTCCTATTATACATGACCCCACCATAAGACACCTCATCATATCATCAAAAAAACATCACTATTTCACTTTTAACATCTATCCATTATAGCTTTTTCGTATATAACTCATCTAGAATAGAGATATGGTAATCATCCATCAATTTTTATCATCAAAATACTATGAAAAACACCCCCAAAACATTTTGTTTTCATAATGGAGTTCTCAAAATGGGTGGGGAGTGTATAGAATCACAAAGAATATACATGATATATATATATATATATATTGACACACACACACATATAATACCAACTTATGGGTTCACAACCAAAGCACTAACAAACTCACAACATCACCACCCAACCTCATAATTCCTCCACTTTAGCTGCCACAACTATATGCACAACACCACACACTATGACACATGCAATAAGCAACATATCATATTCTTTATCAATTCATCCAAATTTCTAAATTTCCCACATACCAATAAATTTTCATTATCCATCCCATTTATCTCATTATTTCAGCTTGTTTAATTCATATTTAACAACAACTATTTAAGCCACACTTCCCATTTTAATTCAATGTTTATTATTCATTTCAATCCATGCCATTAATATTCATTATTCACTAATTAATTTCAATACTAACTGGGAAAATAGAATATCAAAACACCATACAACACAAAAAACCCATCCTCATCCCAACCAGCCCACACTACCACCATCACATGGATATATCCACATCCTCGTCACAATGGCCACACCACCACAACATTCTGTCAAAAATGTATCATTTAATAACCAATAAACTCATCACATCCACCAATATATAAAAACAACACATCACATCCATAACACCCCAATATTTTAAAAATAAAACTATGTTCGATGGTGTATACGACACGCAACACTAATCCTAAATGAACCATGATTATTTAAATACTAGTATTATAACCTATTCATTAAATTAGAGGGTATAAATAGGATTAACTAAATTAATAAATATATATAAATTTCTTACTAAATATAAATTTATTGAAAAATTCTTAGTAAATATGCACTTAATTTTTAATAAAGATATTTTAAGCTTCAAGAAAATATGTTTTCTTCAAAAATGATTTTTATTGATTTTTCTAAAAAATATTATAATTAATTTCTTAACATTTTATAAAATGTATTTGATAAAATAAGAAAAAATTAAATAAGTATATAAATATTAATTTTGGCAGAAATATTTGGATTTTTCTGAAATGGTTGATTTTTCAATGAATGGTGAAAATTACTGATTTTTCAAAATATTGTAATTTATTTTCATTAAATTAAGAAATGTAAAATTACCATTTTATTTTGAATTTGGAATTAAATTTATATATAAAAAATTTTATTTATAAAAATATAATTAATTTCATTTTATTTAGCAGTATTCATGATTTATGTGTAAGTTTATTTTTATGCTTAAAAACGCGGTTTTTTGAAAATTATTTTTAAGTACATAAATTTTATCCATTTTAATTAATTAAAATAACCTTTAATAAGGAAATATTTAAATGAAATGTGTATATTATATATAAAAATATATTAATTTAAATCTATATAATGATTATTATTTGTTATATAGTTAATGTAAGGATATCTTATGCATGAAAATGCATTTCTTCAAAAATCGTTTTTCGACGCATTTTGTGGGTTTATTTTTAAATTAAATTATGCCAATTATGTGAATTGAATTTGATAAATTGATTCTATATTTGTAATAATGAAAATTAATATTTGGAAATAAGGTCAACAAAATTATTTATTATAATGAATAGTGAAAATAGTAAAAAACAAATACTATAGTTAAGGTCAAAATAGGTTTATCAGGGGTTAATCTATAAAGATAAGTGATAAAATGAACTAAACACTTTATTAAACCCCATTTCTTGGTTTTATTCTGAAATTAACCTTATAATATTACAATATGATCTATTTCTTATCCATTTTTTAGGAAAGTTACTTGAAATTATTTTAAAACTTTGAAAAATTACATGTGCACCACTCCCCTCACTTATAAAAGGACATCTCCTCTTCTCTTTTATTCACACTTCAAAATCTATTTGGTTTAGAAAATATATTCCCAAATATTTTTTTTCTTTCCTTATTGTGTCCTAGAATCTTTGGTTTTATTATAAAACCCTCCTAGTATGGATTTTGGTTCAAACTTAAAGAGGTTTTTCGAAGAAGAGGTGTCATTCTTAACTGAGTATTTTTATTTTATTTATTATTACAGCTCCTTTAAATATATTCAACCATAGAGATATAATAACATATGTATATCGCATATACTAATATGTTATTATGTTAATCAAATAACCTAAATCCATATTATCTTTTATAAAATGGGAAATGAAACCATCATTTGTGTGTATGATGAGAAACCACCCTCATCTCCATTCATTAAAATATGATAACATCATTCATGTGCACATGTGGATTACCACCTCCATGAAGCGATGTGATTCACTTTTCATTACTGAATCACATATATTGAATATATAAGTGTATTTAAATAAATAATATGATATTTATGATATAGTTATCATTCTATGAAGATAAAATAATAATAATGTTATTTCCATCTTGATCATTGAAAATGGAAACGTTACTCATGTGTATATATGACCTACCATCTTCATGATTGTAACGCAGTTCATTTTTCACAACCATATCTCATGGTTGGTTATAAAATTATAATTGATGTATAATAATGATTATTATTTCATTATTATGATTCTGGATATTATGAAATAATAATCTCTCTAACCTTAGTCAACATACCAAAGTGATTTTGGACATACGAGAAGAATATCATAAAAACGTCTTACATGAACCTAAATGATTATGTAATTGAATGTAACATGATAATAAATAAATAAAAGATAATAATAGACTTGAAAAATATTCTTAATAAAGAAAATAATTAACATAATTTTATTATTCGGGAAGATAAATAATGTATGTGATGAGTCAAACTTGAGGTAATGGGTCTCTCTAAACCACCCTTTTCTTTGGGTTATGACCATTCTCTCTCTAAATCACTTTACCTACCTATTTAATGTCATGTAATGCTTCTAAATTCTATATATATTTCTCTCACATATATAAATATCTTGTTATATTTTCTTTTTATGGGGTAATATATTCCTTATGATCATTCCTTAAATTTTTTCTTTAAGAAATTTCTTTTGATTATGATATAAGGAAAGATTATACAACCCATTTTATTTCCATAGTTAATTATTATGTTTATTCCTTATGATTAGTTTAATTTTTTGGAACACATAATCATGATAATTTTATGATGAGTTCACCTATATATCACTTCAATGCATTGGGTAAAGCTATTGTCTCATGAGATGTTATGTATAGAATTAGGGAGTAAACCTAATCTACTATGGGACTCTATCCACTATGTGATGTTGTCTTGGACGTTAACCTTGATGTATGATTATTTAATGTTTTGTGTTCATACTAAATTTTCTATATCATTGTGATATTATGATACTATGTTCTTTATGTTATTCTCCCATGTGATTACTCATGAGCCTTCTCTTTTTTGGTATCATGATATACCTTTGACTCACATGTTATGTTTTTTTATCGTGTTTATTCCCATTCTGGGATTTTTAGCTCACCCATTTTTTCTATGTATTACAAAATTTATCCCATATATTTTTAGGAGAATACAGGGATTTAGATTCTCATTCTATAGATTAAAATTAATCTGTTTTATTTTAGTTTCACTAAGATGTATTATGAACCCATCCTTCTAAAGACACTATGATTTTTTCAATAATTGTTTTGTATTAATGGATATTTATGTTACAAATAATGTAATAATATGTGTAAAAATTATTAAGATGCTATAAAAAAACTTTTTTACATCACATTTACAGACCATTTTTATGATTTTTCAAGGGGCCTTCATTACATTCCACTTCTTCATTTCAGGGGAATTTTCACATAAGCCATAGATTCTTTGGGAAACCATTTTATTAACTGGACATAAGTGGTTAAAAAATTTCATTTAAAGTGATGTAAAATAATCATCAATCATGTTTCCACAAACAATTCAATTCTTATCACAAAAAAAGGCTCCCAAAAACCAAGTTTTTTAGTAGTATATCAAGCACGCAAAGTCTGAAAAGAAAACTTCAAAGCTATAAAACATGAGATTGTATTCCCCTTCCCCATTAAATATAAATTAAACAAATTATTTATATTTATTAGTCTATATATACTATATTAAAAATGATAAAAAAGATAATAATCCCTCCTGCATGATTTAACTAAATGTGAAATGAAGGACCCCTACCTCAAATGGTGTTTTCCAATTCACTACACATGGTTGAAGCAAGAGGAAGGCCACCACCAAGAACCCCAATGAAGGATAAAACCCTTACCATCCTATAACACAACAACCACATCATTACATTATCAAAACACTATCAAAATAGTTGATTTCCATTGATATAATCTATCCCATGTAAGAAACATTGCAAAAAATTGTGGGAAACTAGGAGAAAATAAAGGAAACCCAGGTAGAATGGCCACAGGTCGATCTCCTAATACTAGGGTTGAAATCCACTGATTAGAGGATAAAATAAATACTTGGTATTCACTTAGTTCACCCAATAAATAATATAAATTTCAAATAAATGAGGGGGTTCAAAGGACTTTTTATAATTAAACCCAGTTTACAAAACATAAGACCACAACATAGCCCCTGGGATCACACTGCAAAATAGCTAAAAAATGAATAAATATGGTACAATGGGGATGAACGTGATAAGTTCAAGTTGGTTAAAAAAAATCCAATATATATGGCTATTTTCACACCATAGATCCTATAAACTAGGGAAATACCATGGTGTAGCTCAAACCTTTACGTCGTACACCCCAACAACCGAGAAAAGGACCACGATGCAGCCAAGATTGCTAAGCCAAAGGACCCAAGAACCATGAAGGAGGATACGTAGCATCCCATATCCATGTTGAAACTACCATGAAAATGCCAGAACCCCCAAAATTGAACTCTATACCACTACGCCACAACCACTTCTCCACACTACAACCATGGAAAAATTAGAAGTAGCACTAAAAACACCTCCAATCACTCGACAAGCCATAGCTATCCCTCCTATTCCACCTCGGACACCCTTATTATGTATCCTCATATGCCACACCATATCTTACCCCTCTTCTAGGTTTTTTAGTCAACTCATCCTTTTCCCATCTAAACTTCTCCAGATACCCCCTGGACACCTCTACAACAATAATCTCCAAAAAGTAATGGGATAAATGGTCTGAGTTGTTAAATCAGATACCTATCAAACTATTATCATCCTCAATAATAAAAACTAACTTGGAAATAAAAATGGAAATTAGTTATGAACAACAATCCTAAGAGATAACTCTTAAGGAACTTGTTACCACTAAACACTGCCACCAACCAAAAACACCTATCATAACTGAAAATGTTCACCAAATATCCCATGAAACCACATTATCACACAATTCTACCATCCATAATCCACAACATTTTCATGAAACCATCCACAACATTATCTATAACCTCTACATAACCCAATACAACAACTATCAAAACTATTACATAACATGAATTCAAGAACATAAATAAAGTAATTCCATATTTCATATCAATATATTATCTGCTTTGAGCATCATTGTCTCGACCACATGGTTTTAACCATGTCATATTGTAATACATTATGATTAAGAATCAGTTTTCCCCACTTCATATATTTATTCTTTAATCACACATCACATCAATAAGGAAGAAGCACAAATCATAAACTTACAATATTCCAAACATTGCATCATTAAGAAAAATAAAACAAGGAAAATTTAGATAAATATCAAAACAAATCTGGGTACTAGGAACACATTTTCATCTCATAATCCCAAGTACTCTCCTTTAGGCCACCATGAATCTATAAAACATGAACCAAAGGAATGGTCCTTCTATACAATACCTTCTCCCAACAATCCTGGATCTCTAATGGCTGATCCACAAATGTTGTATCATCCTTGATATCCAACTATACCTAGTCAATGACATGGGAATCATCATGAAGATACTGATAGAACTGATAGGCATGTAATACATTATGAATATGGTACAGTTGTTTAAGGATTAAAAATGGATTATTTACCTTTTCAATGCACCCCAACACCATGAAAGTCCCAAAAAATGGGGTGAGAGCTTACTCCCCCTGCCAAACCTCTGATGCCCACATTGAGAAGAAACCTTTAAGAACACATCATCACCAACCTAAAACTACAAGGGTATCCTCCTAAAATAATAATAATACTTCTTCTAGTTTGGTTATTCCTTCATTCTATCATGAAAAACTTTAACCTTCTTTGTGAGGCCCTAAACCACATCAGGACTGAGAACTGACGAATCTCTAACTTTATCCCTATACAAAGGTGAATGACATGGACGCTTATACAAAGCCTCAAAAAAGTCCATAATAATGTATGAATGATATTTTTTGTTATATAAAACTCAAATAAGGTTAATTTTTTTTACCAATATCTACCAAAGTCTACTATACATTCTTATAACATATCCACCGGCGTTTGGATAGTCTACTCTATATGTATGTCTGTATGCGGCTGGAAATCATTACTAAGGCATAACTAAGTACCAAAAGCACGTTTAAATCCTTTAAAAACTCTAGAGGTGAAAAATTAATAATAATCTAATATTATGGACCTCAAAACTCCATGCATCCACATAATATTCTCTACATACATCCTCTCTCAAACATCCATGGAAGCCAACTCCTCGAAAGCTAAGAATTGAGTTGATTTCATTAATTATTCCATAATTAACCAAATAGAAACACAACATCAATGGGTCTGGGGTAAAAATTTGATGAATTATATTTATATTTCATCCAACTTACACTTGGGAACATCTAAGGGCTTCAAAAAAACTTCTAGGAACATGATTCCCTGCCTTTACTTATTGGAAAACCAGACAGTAATCCAAAAACTCTTCCACCACCCATTTCATTTAAGGCTACCAAAACTAAAACATCAAGACACAGTGCATATTGTATACCCCTATGTGTTATTAAAAAGGTGATTTATGAAATTCATGAAGGAATCCCTCACACATCTCTATCGGAACAAGTAGCTTCCCCTAAAATAACATTCGGTTCTAACCACCCTCTAACCATCCCTTCAGAGAATCACCATTGAAAAAAAGTATTTTTCATCACCTATACCTCCAAGTCTCTCCCTGATACTCCTCCACCCACTACACCATAGAATATTATACTTTCATTTGAAATAAAAAACCTCTTCCATAAACCACCCTCGTATCTAAGTTTAAGGATGTCAACTTCTTTATCACCCTCCAATAATATTTTGACTCTCAAACCACATCCTTCATGTCTTCCTGCTCAAAATATCAGCCACAACATTCCAATTTCCTAGGGTATAAGATATATCAAAGTCATAGTGCTTATAAAAATTAATACACCTTTATTTCCATAGATTCATATCATGATGAGAAAATATATACCTTAGGCTTTTATGATCCATGAAGACTGTAAATATCTCTCAATTAAGGTAATGTTTCCACATATTCAACAAAAACGTAGCTGCTACTAGATCTAGATCATGGGTGGCATAGTTAATCTTAGTGGGATGAAACTAACTATACCCATAAGATATCATTTCTTTATGATGCATTAGGAAACATCCCAATCCCATATGGGAAGAATTATAAAATACCTCAAACATCACCTCTTCCTAGGAAACTGAAGCAGTAGAGCATAGATAAATCACCTCATTAGGTTTTAAAAAACTAACTAACACTAATTATCATAGATAAAATCCTGTAATTTCTATTTCAAATCTATAAATAAGGCTACAATCCATGCAAAATTAGATATAAATCTCCATTAATAGCCCATAAGACTTAGGAAGATACAAACCTTTGCCACATTCTTGGTTGCTTCCCAAGAAACAAATTCCACAACCTTTGATGGGTCTATAGCCACAACCTACTAAGATACCACCTGCCTAAGTAAATGAACCTCTTAGGTCCAAAACATACACTTGTATAACTTTCCATAGAGTTGGTGGTGCCTAAGAACTTGTAAGAAATCTAGGAGATGATCAACATGATCTTCATTTGAATTTGAGTATATCTATATTTTACTAATTAACATGACTAAAAACTAGTCCAGGATTTCATGAAACATGAAGTTCATGAGCCCCAGGAAAACAACTAGTGAATTTGTGACTCTGAATGTCATGAACATGAACTCGAAGTGCTCATACCTGCATTTAAAGGCAGTCTTTGGGATATCACCCTCCTTCACCCTCAATTGGTGATATCCAGACTATAGATCCATCTTAGAAAACCAATTATCTCCCCTAAAATAGTTAAAAATATCATAAATCCTTGAAATTGGGTAATTATTCTTGATCATCACCTAATTAAACCTTCAATAGTCTATACACATCCTCAAACTACAATTCACCTTCTTGGTGAATAACACTGGAGCGCCCCATGGTGACACACTGGTTTGGATAAAACCCTTCTATATTTGATCATATATCTAAATCATCAACTCCCACAAATCATAAAGTTATATCTGATAGGGATCTATTGAAATTAGAGAAGCACCAGGTTGCAAGACTATCACAAACTCAACATCATATTGAGGTGGTAGTATCACAAACCCATCAAGAAAAACTTACAGAAACTCCATGATAACCCTAGGATACTCCTTTATACCAAATTTCATTGATTCCATAGAAAAATAAATAATCAATTAAAGAAGGGGCTCCACACATCTACTACCCACCTGGAAACTCTGTAAGACAACAAAAACCACATGTTGGCTATCCACATCCAAGAACACTACTCTCCCTTATATGTAATAGATAATATCATGCATGTAATACATGAATTTTATGCTTAAAATTACATCATATAGATACATATGTAATAATAAAATATCCCCACATGACTGATGTGGAACCATTATCAGTCTATACCTCCTACACACATCAAACAAGTTGGCATGGCCCCAGCTTTCATAGTCAACATCAAGGGCATGGAAATTCTATTTACAGCTAGTCCTAGAGCATGAACTACAGCGGGTGAAATAAAAGATTATGAAGATCTTGAATCAATC
This sequence comes from Viscum album, assembly GCA_963277665.1. NCBI lineage: Eukaryota > Viridiplantae > Streptophyta > Magnoliopsida > Santalales > Viscaceae > Viscum > Viscum album. Next base: position 622,808,430 of record OY728138.1, read on the forward strand.
ATGGAATAAAAAAGGGTAGATGATAAGTTGAGCGCACCTCAAATGTTCTCTGGTCCCTCTGGTACTGCCACATCCACTACGTGCAACATACCTTGACGAGATCATCTGCCTCCTTTCTGAAGGCTGCCTCCATGGACATACTTAGGAAAATGTCCCTAAACATGGGGAACATCATGAGGTTAGCCTCTACCTTCTCTATCCCCTCTTGTAAGATCATAAGCCTACTACCCTTGCTTCTGAAATGGTCTCACTGATAATTGCTGTTGAGGATAATGTTGAACCTATCCACCTCCAACATAATAAGATTGAAATACCATTGGGAACTAATTATAATGATATTCATGAACCACATTTATAAAAAATACAATGTCCCAAATCCCCTAGTGAAATAATAAAAACCACCGGTCCCAGAAGATGGGAAGGGAAGCTTCTGAGGTCGACTCCCTACTACTTGAAACCTAGAAGGCCCTATCACCTAAGACCTTCCACTAACAGCTCTACTCCTCAAGAAACCCTGTTGGATCCCCTCTCATGGTAAACATCCCCATGAGTGATTTTTTTATTACATCTTCCTTATTATGAACCTCTAAATATAATAGAAATATAAATAGAGTAATTTTATACTCGAATGAAGAATTGAGTGCCTCCTTAAGAAATCACTCTTAGGACTCCTCATAAAGAAAAATATTCGGGGTGAAACGAAAAATTTCCTTGAACTAGATTCTCATATTTTATACAAACATGCTCCCGTAATGAAGAGAGAGTAGCTCCCACATATTCACTACCTTCATAGTCAATGAGAAGAAATCCACTTAGAACTCCTTCTGAATGTCGACCCACAAAAAATATTCCTCTGTCAGCTCACTAAGATATAGTGTACACCACTGACACACAAACCCCCACATCTGACTAACTACCAATGGGACCCAGTACTACACCAAGGCCCAAATAAAACTGAATTTTATCTTGAGCTCCTATGACCATCTTTATATATCTGGTTTAGAAACACTTCCCTCATAATCCCTTAAATCCAACCACTGAAAGTCATGCAATTCCCTCTACTACTGATCATCCTTCTCAACCGGATAAACCCTTCAGTGATCAATTGGATTTTCCTACTGAAACTCCATCATCAAAACCATGTGAATATGATAACCAAGAGAAATAGTTGAAATGGTAAATAAGGATTTATTAACCCAGATGGTATGGAATTTTATTAATATTCTTTTAATTCATTTTAACTTCCCAAAACCACTCAATTTAAACAAGAACACAAGTTAATCATGATGCATGTACCTATCCTAGGTCTCTACCCTACAAGCATCATCACCTCACTTGGTCATTTTGTGGGCTTAGATTACTCCATGGAAGGCCCTAAAATCCCATGACCTGGCTAGTTTTCCCTAACCTATATCGCACACCAAAGTCAACTAACATCATTTCCTTACCAACCTATGAAATATTCACTATTACTACCTCCAAACTTCATCATATAACTCAATAAAAACATATAATGACACTTTATCACAACACCCTCCCACTAAAGGTATCCTTCTTGGTCCAAAAATTAAGGAAGATAGATAATGAACCTCGATTCTAGACTCCAGTAGGCCTCGAGTTGGAAACTAGCACTGAGAGTATAAAAAACTCAAAAATTTGAGGAATTATCCTATATAATAATAGGATTGGTAGATAGGATAAATCAACCATAAGAAACTCCATGAGATAATGTATAAATAAACTAAAATCATCCCAAAATTCATGTATAATATAAAAAAATACTAGAGTCTCCAAATAAATTCCTAAAAGAAAATATAAGGCAGCGACTCAGTAACAGCTTCAAAGCCTAAGCTAGAAATGTACAATACAACCCATGAAGTCCTTTTAGAAACCTGAAAATAGTTTTTATATACACAGTGTGATCATACAAGTATAATCAATAGGATTATACCCAAAGTCTATTGTGAACATGTGAAAAGAGAATACCAATGAACCCATGAGAAAATAGAAAAACCAATAACACCTAAGAAGTTCAGTTAACCAATCCCATTTTCACCAAGGCACGCTCAACAAATAATTCATCTAAGTATAATAATATAATAAGAAGCATATTGATAAGGGTACCTAGTATAGCTTTCCCACTGGGGTTCCGCTATCACGCCCCAATGATGTACATCTTGGTCCTCCCATCTCTTTAGTACAACATCCCTTCTCGAGCACGCCCAGGCTATCACATAACATCACATCACATATCACCTAAAAAACCTGGGCCATCACATCACATCACATATTGGCCGAAGACAATTGGTCCATCACATCACATCACAAACATAACCAAAATAGTAGGGTATCATGAACATAATGGACATCATTTTCATTCCCTCCCCCTAGAATGCACAACCCCCACCATAATACACCTTATAATCTTATAAAAAACCACCAAAATTGTATGTTTGACTTATAGCCATAATAGATTATGCATATCTAACTCTCCTGGAAGAGATATTAGTGAAGATTTGGTTACCAACCATCGATCCTCATCACTAAGATGTTGTGAAAAACACCCCCCAAACATTTTTTTTCAGCATGGAGTGATTGACGTGGGTGGGGTGCATATATAAATTATAAATAACATACAATGTGCATATATATATATATATATCCACATACAATCCCAATCTATGGGTTCACAACCAAAGCACTAACCAACTCAAAACATCACCACCCAACCTCACAACACCACCACTTTTTCTACCACCACTAAATGCACAACACTACACATCAATACAGAAGATGCATTTCATCTTATTTCTAAATTAATACAAATTTCAAAATTTCCCACATAACAACCAATTTTCATTAACCAACCCATTTATCTCATTATTTAATCTTGTTTAATTCACATTTAACAAAAACCATCTAAGATACGCTTCCTATTAAAATTAAATATTCATTATCCATTTCAAAAAATTAAATATTCATTATCCATTTCAAACCATGCCATTAACATTCATCATTAGCCAATTAATTTTGATACTACCTAAGAAACTAGAATATCACAAAAAAACATAACACAAACATCACATCCTTCTTAATCTAACTAGCCCACTCTACCACCATCACACAAAAAAACTAAGTCCTTGTAAAAACCTCTACATCACCACCACTTTCCATCACAACTGCCCCATATCACAAGCACAAAATTCACCACATCCTACCCTATATCACAACCACACATAAGAACACTTTTTTACATCACATTTACATAAAAATTTTCAGATTTACAAGGGTATTTCATCACATTTCACTTCTTTTTTTCAAGGGAATTCCCTCACGATACATAGATTCCAGGGTCAAACATTTTGTTAAATGGATATAAGTGGTTAACTAATTTTATTTAAAGTGATTTAAAATAATCACACAACATGGTTCAAAAAAAAATCAATTACCATCTTAAAAAATTTCTATTAAAAACCATGATTTTCATTGGTACATAAAGCATTTATAGTCTCAAAACAAAACATCAAAGCTATAAAACATGCAATTTGATTCCCCTTCCCCTTTAAATTTCAATTAGACCAATTATTTATATTTATTAATTCATATATACTATCTTCTAAAAGATAAATAAGAGCATAATCCCTCCCACATGATGAAACTAAATGTGAAATGAAGGATCTCTTGTCTCAAACAGAGCTTTCCAATTTTCCACATAAGGTTGAAGCAATTGGAAGGACAAAACCGAGCACCACGATGAAGGAGAACACCCTTACCATCCTAGAACACAACAAACACATAATTACCTCATCAAAAAACTATCAAGATAGCAGGTTCCCCTTGACATCAACCTTCCCAGGGAACAAGCATAAAAAATAGGTTAAAACCAGGAGAAAAGGAAGGGAACTCACCTAGAAGGGCCACAGATCAATCTCCCAATACCAATGATGAAATAAAATAATTAGGGGATGAAATAAAACCTTAGTATGCACTTGGATAACCATTAAAATGAGAGAAATATTAGATAAATGAGGGGGTTCAAAGGAATTTTTATAATTTATACCCAATCTGAAAAACATAATACCACGGTGAAACCCATAGAATCACTCCACATGATCATAAAAACTAATAAACTATGGTGTAGTGGGTAGGATCATTCCATATCTAGAATGGTAAAACTAGTCTCTAAGATTTGAAGCTATTTCCACATTGTTGATCCTATAAACCGGGGGAAGATCACGGTGCAACCCTAACCATTACACCACAAACCCAACCAACCAGGAAAATGCCACATCATAGACAATATCATTATATTGTAGGACCTAAGAACCATGAAGGGGTATACACTACATCCCATATCCATGGAGTACTACCTTAAAAATGCCAAAACCCCCAAAACTGAACCTTGGGATACTACATCACACCACTTCTCTACACCATAGCCATACTAGAATTGGTAGTAATAATAAAAACACCTCTAACCACCTTATATACTATATACTATCCTCCAACACCATAGTGACCACCCCTATGGTTCATCCCCATGCTCCGAGACATGGGTACCTCCTCAGCTAGGTTTTCTATCGAACTCTTATATTTCTCCTCCAAACTTCTCTCGGCTTCCACCAAACACCTCCACAACCAAAATATCTACAAAGTAACTAGATAAAATTTCAAGGTCATTACATAATCAACCTATAACACTAGGGGAAGAAACTCCTTGATCCAATATTGGATCGAGTTACAGTATACCACCATCAACCTTTGTATCTTATAGGTTGATTTCACCTCGGCTCGGGTTCTGAACTAACTCCTCTCCTTAGAGATCCATTATTTATATATGATTACTAAAAAATAGGTAAGGGAAAATATTGGGATGGTTAATTTGGTTTACATAAAAGAAACCATGTAAATTCATGTCATACATAATAGAGTTGGGAGGGATGACACACAATCCATCATTTTAATTTAATAATAATAAAACCCATGTGATTAAATTAAAATAAATCCAACACATACATAGCCTAGTATAGGATCATGATCAGTTATATACATGTAATTAATATACCTTTAATAAATGATCATTCATTACAATCGTTCATAATTAAGATAAAATGTACTCAAATTAATTAATTATCATTATTGATTCATTCATTCATTTATCTTAATATACATAAAAATATCCTTGGAGACTCCCATCCACTATAATTTTAAACAAATTAAATTAATTAATTTTATTTAAAATTAATTAAGTACATTGAGTAAACTTAGAAGAAACATGACGTGTACCTTTCCAAACTACTCGTTATGGTCTTTATCATGAACAGTACACTCATGCAACATACAGCATACATGGAGTGTCACATAATTACATGTCATGTACTATCAACAAATAATACATGAACATATGTAAATTACACAACATGTACTGCTATTAATACATGTAGAGTACAAGACATGTAACGAAAATACATGGCATATAGTTATGGATTTTACATGGAAATTAATTAATCATTTAATCTATAATAAAACCTATCACATGACATGTACTCTTAATTATAATTAAGTAATTAATTAATTATATCTATGTAAATAGGTATGGGATACATTGCATGTATAATCCATCCACACACTATGTATTTCGTTTATCATCTATTCATAATACACACCTAGGGACTCAGTGTGTATTTCACTATAGATAGTAATGAGGTAAATATTTTGTCAAAAATATACACTCGTTGTGTCCTTTATGTTGCACAACTATTGGTCCCTAAGTATCCTGTAATAAAATTACAATGTATATTTGACTACATGGTTTTCATCATAAGAACTCATGGACTACACAATGTGTTCACCCTCTACATGCCATGTAATCTGAAAAGTTATGTTCCAGTATATCCCAATCAACATGTGACGTGTAATGACATCGTTTTTTGTTTATTAAATGAAACATAAGAATAAATCTGTAGCTCATCCTAATGCAATGAACTAAGATACATGATCACAATTATCATTGACTACATAAAAATTATTTATTTATTACCATTATAAAGCTATAATAGATATTTTTATGGTGTAGAACTATAGGGAATGTGAATTTAAATGATTGGAACAAGAAAAATAACTAAAAAACTCAAGAAAACACTCATCAATTAGTAGACCATAGAAAATAAGTATCACTTCAAATAAGTAATAGGAGTAATGAATTTGAAATAAACTAGTTTAGGTAAGGAGTTGTAAAAGAAATTATAGTAGGGAACTCTATTGATGTTCCTTTATTCTTACACAAATAATTAATTTGAATTGATATTTTGATAGGTTATCAAGCCTCGTTAGTATGTTAACATGTGACTGAAATAATTATCCACTTTATTAATTGTAGAATTAATCATTCAAGAAAATGATAAAATCAATTTTCAATAGAATCCATTTGTAAATTAATCCTTTCATGTTATTCTCATGAGAAAAATCTTGTTATAATATTGAAAATAAAGAAGAAATTTTTTTATGAATTAAATTGAAATCAATTTTCATTAATTTTTTAATTAATCAAAATTGAAAATATTTGAGAAATGAAATGAGATAAAAAATGAAATAAATATTTATGCATGAAGAAGTAAAATCTTTAACCAGTCGATCTCGTTCCCCTTATAAATTTTTTCCAGAATACATGTTCAAATTTTCAATGTATAAAAAATTCATAAAAACAGTGGATGAAGTTAATGAGAAATAATAAGTGAAATATTCTTTGTCAAGAATATATTCCTCAAGCTCAAGCCATCATTCTTCTTCCTGGTTATCACCTCCAAGATCCCTCTCTCACTCTCCAAAAATGTGAATCAAAAATATGTTGGAGACCTATCCCTTATTCATAAAATATCTCTTGTTTTTTTCATTCAAAACACTAACTTATTTTTATATGATCACTTGACTGTCATAAATGGAAACATTTATTCTACTAGCATTCTGACACTATCACATCATTTTAATAAAACTCTTCTACACACTCTTTCAGCAACACAAAAGCATTATTTATTCTAACCAACATCTAATGATGTCATTATCTCCACATTAGCCTCCACTAGGTTTGGATATTGGTATGCATCCATTTGCTTCATCACAAGCACAAAATTTCTGAACAAAATCTTTCATCATCCATACATAAAGCATGAAAAAAACAAAAAACTAGTACACATGGATATTCTTATGTAAAATCAAATGTAAATCTTCAACCATTAGTGAAAACCACTCCCTGCATCATTATCATTTTAGAACAGAACATATCGTCAACATCATATTTTATTTTCAACTCTAGCATTAAAATCAGTTTTCAGCTTTGACCAAACTTCCCAATGTGCCTTACCAACTTAGAACTGCAGTGGTCCATCCAAATCCAAGAATCGATTCTAAACTTGTTGAAGTTGAGTTATATTCAACCTCAGTTTTTTAGTTTTGGTCAAATCAATATTGTTATCCCTTCCTAGAAACCCAACCTCCTAATCAAATCCACATTATTGGGTGATTCTTTGTGGGGTAGTCCCCATTAAAAAGCCCAAGAGGATCTATGGATTTAATTAAGCTTCCTAAAATTTCAATCAGATATAAAACATTTCTAAATAAATTATGAAAATAGTGTACAACAGTAACATTACATGAATACTATAAAAATTTCATTGAATTCTCAACATTGGAAACCAATACAATGATTCCATCAACAGTGGAAGCAAAAAAAAATGAGAAATCAAATTTCATATTCATGTAAACACTTATATCAAATTTAAAACTAAAGGCAGATTTGAGAAACAACTTAAATTAATTAATCCAATCAATTATAAAAATCCAAATACAATCAGCGTACATTAGTATCAACGGGTATTCAAAGTAGTAAAGAGAGAAAAGAAAAAACACTAGGATTTTTATGTGCTTCGGCCAATTATCCTATGTTCATGGGGCAAGGGCACCAGGTTTTCACTATGAAATAAACAAAAGAGTACAGAAAATAAAATAAAGAAGTAAACAACATTAATAGAACAGATGGACCAAGGAAGATATCCAAGCCAGACTTCTTTTCACTTTCAGATCCCGTGGTCAAAATGGGTTTAAGAATGGTAACATACTCATAAGTTGGATGAAAAGACTCAAGGTGGTTGACACAACACCAAACAAGATCATAAATAAGAAAACCAAAAATTGAAGAAATCATACCAGACCAAACCGACTTACTATGGTTTGATCAAATCTTAAAAGAGTTGAATCCTCCTGGCTCTAAAATGTAGAAGGTTTCTTCCAAGGTCATCGTCCGAGAACAAGGAACACAAGAAACACCATCATCACGTTGAATCTCCTCAAAAAGCACTAGGAATGACTACCTCTACTCCTCTACCATCGATTCCTCTCTGGTGAATGTGGAGGTCCACAAAGAACACCTCTTCTGTTGCACCTACCTCTCACCAAAGCCAGAACTCCTAAATGAGGGTACTTATCACCCCCAAATCAAGAACTTCTCTGAAGGAATCCCCAAAATAAAAACCCTTTTCACCAGAAAATGAGCAGCTCCCCCATCTATTTTTGAGAAGCTACTGTAGAGGGTAACAAAGAAAAAGTAGAGAGGGGAAAGTAATCGTGATAGGTGGATGGCTTACAATCACCCAGTGAAACTATCTAACAGACAAGACACATGACTAATATAAAAAAAACCCCACTGCACTTCATAAAATATCCATCATTTATATCAATTAAAAAAATGAAAAAAATAATTTTAATTTTAATTTTCAAAAAAAAATAGCATGAATAAAAAATAACAAATCTCCACCTTGAAAAATAAAATGTATAAACCTAAAACCACCGGATGTCCCAACACCAGCTGACCTATCACATTTATTTGGGCTAACATGAAATCCTAATAAAAAAAATTCTAAGATTACCTCAGTGTGTCCTCTATGTGTATCTCAGTGATACACAATTTCTTGAATACAATGACATCTAATGATAACTACTAGAACATGCTTAGAATAGCATTCTAAACTAAGAAACAACATCAATAAAACTCATACCATCACTTATCTGAGTTTTCCATCATCAAATACCTGGTCTCTAGATGAACTCATTCCATTAGAGGTCTGGACAGCTCATTTGTGCCTATAGAACACAAAAGAAAGCAGCAGTATCATTCCTCAAATAGAAAAACACATAGCAGAATGGAAATATAAGGTATGAACAAGCTCAAAAATGAAATAGTTCAAATTCAACAAAAATATAAAAAGAAAACATAGCCCAAACAATAAGGGTTCGAGCATCTAAACCACCTAGAAACTTTCCCTAAAACTATATAGAACTATCCATCGTCATGGATCCTCTCTGATAGGTTTAGAAAACAGAAACCCCTAAGAAGAAACTAAAACCACATTGATTGAGGTAAAAGGCCTTGTAAACCACTTCCTGAAAAGGGGAAAGCCTAAAACCTGCACTAATACTGATTCAATGCCCATAATAATTCTTAGGGAGACCAAATTTATACATATCTCCACCTAAGGAGAAAACCCTACCTAAATTACACAACACCTAAAGGGAGTTCCATATACAACTGGGTAACCTATGGAATAACTTCAAGAGATCAATGTTGGATCTAAACAAAAGAAAAACTAGGAAGAGAACACCTGAGAAACATCTCACCAACTCTCAACCAAACTGATACTAGTCCAACACCTACAAAAGCTACCCAAACTATCAAAACACAATGAGGAATAACAGAGAGAGAGAACAAGCATACAAGTTTGTTTATTATAAAAACAAAAAATAGAGAAGGCCACATAACAAAATAAATACACGACCATGCTGATCAAAGAAACAAACAGTCATGCTATAAAATAGTGCCACTAAATATAATAATAAAATAATTTTGAGATGCAAAAATTAATTCCAAATTTACTCTGATACCAATTATTGGGGGATGACTTATGGGGAAATCCCCATTCAACAGCCCAAGAGGATCTATGGATTTAATTAAGCTTCCCAAAATTTCAATCAGATATAAAACATGTATAAATAAATTTTGAAAATAGTGGAAAACAACAACATTACATGAATACTATAAAAATTTCATTGAATTATCAATAGTGAAGATCAATACAATGATTCCATCAACAGCAGGAGAAAAAAATGAGAAAAAAATTTCCGATTCATATAAACACTTTCATCAGTTTTAAAACTGAAGGAATATTTGAGAAAAAATTAAATTGATTAATCCAATCAATTCTAAAAATCTAAATCTAATCAGCGTACATCAGCATCAATAGGTTGTCAAAGCAGTAATGATATTAATGAAATAACACCAAGATTTTTTTGTTATTCAGCCAATTGACCTGCTTGCATGGGGTAGGGGCACCAGGGTTTCACTATGAAATAAATAAGATATTATAGTAAATACAAGAAGGCAGTAAAAAATATGAATAAAATAGATGGACTGATGAATCTATCCAAGTCATAGTTCTTGTCACTTTCGAATCCTGTGGTCAAACCGAGGTCGATAATGTTAACATACTCACAAGCTAGACAAACATACTTAAGGAGATCAACACAACACCAAAGAATATCATAAATAGGGAAACCAAAAATTAAAGAAACCATACTAGACCAAACCAAATTACTATGGTTTGATCATATCTTCAAAGAGTCAAATCCTCTTGGCTCTAAAATGTAGAAGGTAATTGCCAAGGTCATTGTCTAGAAATAAGGAACACAAGAAACACTATCATCACATCGAATTTCCTCACAAAGCACCAATAATGAACACCTCTAATCCTCTACTGTCACTACCTCTCTGGTGAATGAGGAGGTCTAAAAAGAACACATCTTCCACTATATCTCCTTCTCACTGAATCCAGAATTCCTGAAGGAGGGTACTCATCGCCCTAAAATCGAGATCTGCTCCGACAGAATCCTCAAAACAAAAACCCTTTTCACTGGAAAATTGGTAGTGCCCCCATATCTTTTTCAGAAGCTACTACATAGGGTATAAAAGGAAAATCAGGGAGGGGAAAGTAAATGGGATAGGTGGACGGCTGACAATCACCTAGTGAAACCATCTAACAGATAAGTCACATGGACAATAGAAAAAAAAAACCCAATGCACTTTATAAAAATATCCATCGGTTATATCAATTAAAGATTTCCCAAAATAATTGAAATTTTAATTTTCAAAATAATTGTGTGAACATAAAATTCCCAAATCTCCACCTTAAAAAATAAAATGCAAAAACCTAAAACCACCCAATGTCCCTAAACCACCTAACCTATCACATTGATTCAGGCTAACATGAAATATTAATAAAATGACTCTAAGAGTACATTAAGGTGTCCTCTTTGTGTATCTCAATGATGCACACTTTCTTGAATACAATTAAATATAATTATAACTGCTAAAACATGCTTAGAATAACATGATAAACTAAGCAAAAACATCAACTAAACTCATACCCTCACTTACCTAAGGTTTCCATCATCACAGACCTGATCGCTAGCTGAACTCATGCTATTAGAGGTCTGGAAAACTCACTTGTTTCTACAGAACACAATAGAAAGTAGCAGTACCATTCCTCAAACAAAAAAACACATGTAAGAATAGAAATATAAGGTATGAATAAGCTCAAAAATTAAATAGTTCAAAGGAAATAGTAGCATCAAAATAAAACCCAACCCAAATAATAAGGCTCTGATCATCTAAACCACCTAAACACTCACCCTAACACTACATAGGACTATCCATCATCATGGATCCTCTGTTACAGGTTCAGAAAACACACACCCCTAGAAATTCACTAAAACTACATTGATCGTGGTACAAGGCCTTGTAAACCACTTTCTAAAAAGGGGGTGGCCTGAAACCTACACTAAGACTGATTCAATGCCCACAATAATTCTCAGCGAGACCAAATTCAGACACATCTCCACCTAAGGAGAAAATCTTTCCTAAACTACACACCACCTAAAGGGAGTTCCATCTACAACTGGGTACCTTATGGAATAACTTCAAGAACTCAATGTCAGGTCTAACCTAAAGGTATACTAGGTAAAAAAACACCTGGGAAACACCTCACCATCTCTTAACCAAAATTCCACTAGGCCAACACCTTCACAAGCTACCCAAACCCTCAAAACACAATAAGGCATAATAGAGAGAAGGAATAATCATACAAGTATGTCTATCATAAGAACAGAAAACAGAGAAGGCCACATAACAAAACAAATACATGACCATGCTGATCACATAAACAAAAAATCATGTTGTAAAATAGTGCCACTAAATAGAATAATAAAGTAATTTTGAAATTCAGATATTAATTCTAAATTGGATTTGATACCAATTGTTGGGGTATTCCTTGCGGGGAAGTTCCCATTCAATAGCCCAAGAGGATCTATAAATTTAATTAAGCTTTCCAAAATTTCAATAAATTATAAAACATGTCTAAATAAATTCTGAAAATAGTGGATAGATGCAACATTACATGAATACTATAAAAATTTCATTGAATTCTAAATAGTTGAAACCAATAAAATGATTTCATCAACAGCAGAGGTAAAAAAAATATGAGAAAAAAATTCAGATTCATGTAAACACTTACATCATCTTTAAAATTGAAGACAGATTCAAGTTACAACTTAAATTGATTAATCCAATCAATTCTAAACATTCAAATGCAATCAGAATACATCAGCATCAATAGTTCTTCAAATTAGTAAAGAGATCAAATAAATAACACCTATATTTTTTACATTCTTTTTCCAATTGGCCTACATGCATGGGGAAGGGGCACTAGGGTTTCAATATGCAATAAATAGAAGAGTACATAAAATACAAGAAGGCAGTAAACAACATGAACAGAATAGAAGAACCAAGAAAACTATCCAAGTTAGAGTTCTTGTTACTTTCAGATACTATGGTCAAACTGGGGTTGATAATGGTAACATACTCACAAGATGGATGAACAGACTCAAGGCGATCTACATAACACCAAAGAAGAGTATAAACAGAAAAACTGAAAATTGAAGAAATTGTACTGGAATGAAAAACCTTAATGTGGTTCAATTAAATATTGAAAGATTCAAATCCTCATGGCTCTAAAATGTGGAAGGTTACTACCAAGGTCATCATCCAGGCACAAGGAACACAATAAATGACAACATCTCATTAAATCTCCTCACAAATTTCCAAGAATGACCACCTCTACTCCTCTACCGTCACTGCCTCTTCGGTGAACAAGGAGTTCCACAAAGAACACCTCTTTCACCACACCCCCATCTTAATGAAGCCAGAACTCCTGAAGGACGGTAATCATCACTCCCAAATTGAGAGATGCTTCGAAGGAATACCCAAAACGAAAACATTTTTCACTAGAAAATGAACAGTTTCCCCATCTCTTTTCAAGAAGCCACTGTAGAGGGTAATAAAGGAATAACAGAGAAGGTAAATTAATCGGGATAGGTGAATGGATTAAAATCACCCATTGAAACCACCTAACAGACATGGAACATAGCCAATATAAAAAAACCAATGCACTTCATAAAAATATCCAGCATTTATATCAATTAAAAAAATCCACAAAATAATTTTAATTTTAAATTTTTTTCAAAGCGTGAATAAAAAAATCATGCACATTAAATATTAGCTTCATTAGAGAATTGTTTACTTACAATGTTGAATCCAGTGGATTTCTCATATCAAATAAGGTTTAACCAGTGGTAATCTTCATCTAGTGATAGTTAGCTAGTCACCACCTTCAGGTGCAGATCAACTATCATCAGGTTTGGTAAGCTTAACTTCTTATAAAAAACTCAATTCATCCTCCCCTTTTCCAAACTTTGTTTTGTATTTCCATGCTTTGACCAATGAGATCATATTATTCTGAAAAAAAACCCTACTTCATAAGATTGAACCGAACATCATTTTTGGCATCTTCATCAACTTCCATTTTGAAATCTCTTTGAAATTCAACTCTATATTTTTTGGGTCCATCGGTCAGTGTCAGTTGTTCTTTGATTCAGGTTACTTAACATCAAATGTATAAACCTATCTTTATCTTTTGTGCAGGCTCAAGAGGATCTTACATCAACTACACTAGGTCTGATGCATCTTCAAACTTGGAAATTAGGTGTTAAGCTTGGACCCTATTCAACAACTCAGCATTGATCAGTGATCTCAAATTTGAGTTGGGTGTCCCTTCAATCCAAAAGATTTTTCTTTCAACTGGTTTAAAATCAGGCTATTTTCGGCATCCTCATATCAAAATTTACTTCCTCCTTCAATCTTGATCGGCATCGATAACTCTTCCTAAATTGGATTCTCTTGGTTCATCATATTCATATTAGCGATATCGAGTGGCTTCACCAACAAGCATGGCCTGATTTTCATAAATTCACCTTATTCCTATGGTTCATATAAGATAAATTATCTTACATGGCCTGTAATTATCTTGTAGAAAGGAATTCAGTATATGTTGATTGTTCTATCTCTTGCAGTGACAAATATTCTCTTACATGAATGCCTTATCAGTGGGTTTAGTTATCTTATGTGGCTTCCAAAAATTATACTATTGGATTGTTATTTATTTTACACTGATCTAATTCAAATCCATTGACTCATATAATTATTTTATTCCCATATGGTATTTTATCTTATGGTTAAATAAATTCTACTATGTAACACACTTCAAAATAATCTTACGCGTGTGATTCAATGGACGTACAACACAACAGATAAAATTCAAAGAAATTAAAATTTAAATAAATGAAAACAAAATAAATTTCTAATAAATTGAAACTAAAATCCAAAATTTATAGTTTATAAAGAAATTAATTAATTGAAAATTAAATTAAAATAACATTAATTAATGATTGGCAGAAACATGAAAACAAAATATTAAAATACCAAACATATAGAATAAATAAAAACATTAAAAATTAACAATTAAAATAAAATATAAAAATAATAAAATATATAAATAATAAATAGATGAAAATTAACACAAAGAATTATCAAAGAATTTACTGATTTATCATTTCAACATCAAATAAAAAACATTATATTTAACCACATTTATCCATAATTAAGCATTAAATACACAGATTATGCATCAAAAGAGATATGTCAAAACATGATAAATAAGGTACACATCAAATTCCCTCGAACTTAAGTCATTTCATATCCTCAAACAACCTTTACTCGTGTTCAATAGTAGTAAATAACTCTCCAAATGAAAAAATTGAAATTCCATTAACAATTTATTTTCATAATGATTTCCTCTCATGTATTATCTCAAGTAGTTAAATATGAATTCCCTCTAAAATTAAATTTCTTCAGTGAAAAATAAGTTACTATTTTACAAAAAAATAATTAAATAGAAGATTCTAAATAGAATTTAACAAAAATAAATTTTCATCCAACTAAAAGTACAAACTTATCTTCACCACTAGGTGAACATACTCACATAATTTAATAAGGCATAATAAATAGACTGACCATTGGATGAGGTGGGGTGAAAATTTATTTATGGAATAAATAACTCATCCAATAGTTTGATGAATAAATAATGAAAAGAATTAAATAATGATTTTAACCTAGATTATAATTTTCATTTCATAATTCATTTAGATGTATATCTTATGATTTAAATTCAAATTATAAAGTTCAAATTCAATTATTTTTTTATAGCATTATACCAAGATTTAACATAAATCCATTTTTTTACATGATGGAAAGAAAAAATGATTTACCCAATTAAATCCAAGAGGTAGAAAATATTAACCACTTCATAGTGGAATCACAACCCTTAAATTGGAGAAAAAAAATTTCCTAATTAAAATTCATAAAATATGCTTAAGAACTAACAATTTTGAAAAAAGGGGTTTTATGGGTTTCACATTAAATCATGGTTTAGACCATTTAAGAAGACCTTATACCCCAAACTTGAAACCCAACTTTTTCCTTAAATTTGAATTCAAGATGAAAGAAAATAGTGAAACATTTAAGTTTGAAAAAAAAATCAATACAGTAGTTCAATGGAATGTTTTAAGGAACACAAGAATTCAAATAGCATGTCTTCTAAAAACATCCAAAACATTTAAAATAAACATAATTTAAAAATGTACATGCTTAAACCATAATTTTCCCAGCACATATAATTTTCAAAAAATAATAATAATTTAACATATTTAGCAATTATTTAATAAAGTGTAGTTTCAACAAAACAAAAATTTTATTAAACAATTAAAAGAAAAAATCAATTTCATTGTAATTTCAAAACATCCATAGAGTTTCTCCCACACTTAATTTCATAAAATATAAAGAAAAGAATAAGTAGAATTTATGTAAGTGATAATAGAAACTTCCCTGGTAATTGAATCATTACTCATTTTAGTTCATTAAAAAGTACTCCCCATATAAACCTTGAGTGAAAGGTCCTTGCTAGAAAATTATAGCACCTATAGTTTGAAAATATCAACATTATATTCAAGAATATAGATTTTAAGAAAGTAATTAAATAGAGAAAAAGTTTAGGGAATTGAATAAAATATGAAAATGCTTTTAGTTCCTAAAAACAGTGAAGAATAGCTGAAGATTCAACCCGAGAAACTCCATGCCCCCTCACTATCCAAAAACCTAATGCAATAACATTTCAAACACTTATGGTACTTAGGAAAAGAGAATAATTTTCAGTGAAATAGAGAACAATTGAGAACAATACATACATTAAGAAATTATTTTTATTGAATAAAATA
The DNA here is from genome assembly GCA_963277665.1 of Viscum album. Classification (NCBI taxonomy): domain Eukaryota; kingdom Viridiplantae; phylum Streptophyta; class Magnoliopsida; order Santalales; family Viscaceae; genus Viscum; species Viscum album. The sequence goes on from OY728138.1 coordinate 622,825,200, forward strand.
CAAAAATGGAAACAATAGGGATCATGGATTTACTAACATGAAGCACTGACTTTTAAGTCATCAGTTAGAATCAGTGGAAATTTAATTTTCTAAAACAGAGATGGTATCCAATATCTTTGACTGCCCCTAAAATTAATGTTTAACTCTCAGAAAACTAACCAATAATTTACTATTATCCTCTCTAACTAAATTAAAATCCCCATTCACAAGCACTCTCGAGATAGTAAATGATACATACCATTTAGTTTTGAGTTTCCATGGAAAATGTTTCAATTAAAAATTAAAAATTAGGGCCCTATAACTAACCTTAAAGTGCACATTTTTAATAATGGAATCATTAAAATCTTTTGATATTTCTTTATAAATTATATCATTCTCATAATACACTCCTTAAATTTCCTCCAACTTACTTAACTCCAAAAATATTCTCTCTCTAGAAGACTTGAAATCATAATTGAGAGCTTTCACCACCTAATAGGATTTCTTATGTATCTCTACAAGAAAAATTCTTCTCTTACAAAAGAGAAGTATATAAGGATACATCCTTATGGGAGTTTTATAAGTGGTTGTGTATTCCCATAATTCCTCATCCATATTTAAAACTAATCTTTTATTGAACACCTCACAGTTTTCTCAATAATATATTTCAGTTATCTATTGGAGATCTCTACCTACCCATCATATTGTAGGTGATAGGTTATACTGGTTTTATGAATACAACCATACTTGTCCATTATTTAATTGAATTTTAAGTTTCTAAAATGAGTACCATTATATTTGTTAAAATCATTTGTCACACCAAATCTAAAGAAAATATTCTTCTTGATGAAATTCACAACACTACTAGCAAGATTGTTCAGAAGTTATACTACCTCAACCCACTTATATATATAGTCTACAACAAAAAGGATGCAATCATTTCCATATGATTATGGGAATGGTCCCATTAAGTCTAACTACCAGACATCAAAAATTTCAACTTCTAGAATCCATTTCTATGAAAAATATTTTTTTACAACCACATTACCTAGACTTTGACATTTATCACAGCTTATAACTAGACTTATTGCATCCTTAAAAAGGGTAGGCTAATAAAAACCTGAGTAGAGGACCTTTTGGGAATTATTATCTCCCCCGTGGTGTCTACCCTATGGATAATATTGATTTTTTTAAATGAATGGAATTTCCTCCTTAGGAACACACCTCTAGAGTAACACATCATAACAACACTAAAAAAACAAGGGATCATCCCAAAAGTAGTATTTAATAACAATAGTGAACTTATTCATTTTATTTTGTAAAATTTCATTTAGCATGACACCTATAGCTAAGATGTTGGAAAAATATATAAACTAATAATATTGTTTCACATATTCAAAAAACAATTGTTCATTTGGAAAATATGTATTGATCTATACTAAAACACTAGTTTTAATTGTGGTTGTGACTAACCTAGATAAGTGTTCAACTACCACATTTTTAGCACCTTTATTATCTTTTATGTATAAATAAAACTCTTACAATAGAAAATTCCACCTCATAATCCTTTATTTTGATTCATTTTCATCCAAAATATATTTTAGAGTAGAATAGTCAATGAATATTATGAATTTTGATCCTATGAGACACTGTCTAAAATTTTATAAGGAAAAAAGTAAAAGTAGTCAACTCTTTCTCCATAGTTGAATAGTTATTCTAACCACCATTAAGAAACTTGCTAGAATAGTAAATCACATGTAGCCTCTTCTATTTTCTTTGTCCAAAAACTACTCTACTTCCCAATCACTTACATCATAGAGTGGCTCTAATGGTAGTTTCCAGTGAGAAGGATTAATTATTGGTAAATATGTAATATTTTCTTTTAATAGATTAAATGATTCTTATAACTTTATATTAAACACAAAAAGTTATATCCTTAACTAAAAGTGATAAAAATTGCCTAACAATTTTAGAAATTTCTTTGATGAATCTCTGGTAAAAACCAGTATTACCTAAGAAAATTCTAATTCCTTTTACATTTATAAGAGGTGGATGTTTTTTAATCACTTAAATACTATAATTTTTTACTTCTATATAACTCTTAGAAGCTTTATGGCATAATGAAATTACTTTTGTAACCATGAACTGACATTTATCCCAATTTAAGGAAATTTTTGTCTCCTCGTATCTCTATAAAGTAGTTTCAAGATTTTCCAAACATCCTTCAAAATCAGAACAAACTATTGAAAATTTATCTATGAACACTTCAATAATTCTTTAAATCATATCAAAAAATATAGCCATCATACACCTTTGAAAAGTTACAAGAGTATTGCACAAGCCAAAGTGCATCCACCAGTAGGAGAATGTATCAAATAGACAAGTGAATGTGGCCTTTTACTAGTCTTCTAGGACTATGGAAGTTTGGTTATAACCATAATAGTCATCCATAAAGTAGAAATTTTTGTTTCCATCCATCCTCCTAAACATTTAATCTAGAAATGAAATTGGAAAATGGTCTTTTATAGTAGCAGAGTTAAGATTTTTATAATCAATGCATACTATAACTACTAGAAACTAGGTCTATACCCAAGGTTTTTCCAAAACCCATAACTATAGACCCACCTATACCCATGGTGCTTGCTAAACTGTGGGTATAGGGTACTTGCGTAAGCAATAAAAGTGAAAAAATTGCATGGTAATGCCACACGAAAACCTATACCAACAGTTCACACTAAACCATGGGTATAGGTTGTCATATACCCATGGTTTTCATGAACTATGGGTATAGCCTTTGGTATATAATCCTATACCCATGGTTCTCTAAAAATTGTGGGTATAGGCTTTAATACTAATGGTTATACCCACGGTTTTACTGAACCATGGGTATATGGTTCCTTATGTTTGCGTACAAAAAAAAATCAGGCAGGAAAACCTATTTCCACTTTTTTTTACCTATACCCATGGTTTATAAATAAATATATATATATATATAATTACATTTAAGTTCAAATAGGGTATGTAGCACCCTGACCCTAGAAGCCCGAAGCCGGTGCATTAATTATTATGTTGGCATGATTAAAAGGAATGAAATCCCAAAGTAATGATCGGTTTAGCAGTTTTGAAGAAACTATATACATACATGTAACTCATATTACATTGGGAAAGGTGAAAAACTACAAAACATAACAAAAACTAATAAACTGCATCCATGAGAACCCAATAAATGGTCTCCTCTTTATAACCTATTGAAGGTAAACAAATTAAAGGGGTGAGATAAAATGATTTGTAAGGGTTACAAATATCAGAAGCATTAATAAAAAATAATTTAATTATAATCAAATTGGCATAGTCAATATGGCATGGTGAATAAATGAAAAACACACACCATTAATAAATTGAGAATGAAACTGCATCCCTATATTTTTTTCATAGTGAAAACCTCATAGATAGTAATAAATGAAAATGAATAAAGAGAATTATTATTAATTGGATTTCATGTATCTGGAACATGATAACACTATACCATAGAAACGTTTTAATTATATGGGTAGAAGCCCATCTGGTTCTGTTTGGGAAACAAACTCGAAGGGTTTGTCGCCAACTGACTTGTCGCATGAGACCTGTCGATGCATTGAGGGGCTATAGGGGCCACTCCCATCACTAAAATTACAAATAATTCTTTATACAAAGATGTAATCTAAGAAAAATATTACTTCTCAATATCTGTATAGAGTAGAGGATACATATTCATCAGTATTTCCATAGTTAAAACAATATTCCAAATAAACACCGTATATAAAAGGGTATATAGCTTGAAACAATAATCATATCCATGAAACCAGAATATGGATATATAATATATTTACAATTTCAAATTAAAAATTATCTCAAAGGGGAATTAGGTACACCATATAAGAATGATTGGGTGCACAATACCAAGTAAATCACAATGAAATGGAAACTGAAACAAAGTCCCTTAAAAAATTATAATCAATCTAGTTAATAATCATCAAGTGAATCACTGAATACCAAGAATATAAATAGAATCATGATATTATATATCAAATGTTATTAAAAATACACCACATACAAGAAATAAGTGTCAAACAATGGAAATCTAAATGAAATAAAAGTGAGATGAGAAACCCCTTGCCTTAAGCACAAAGGTGTTCTCGATTGATCTTAATGAAATGAATAATAAAATTTAGCTTAATTAATTAATAATTAAAAAACCTCCTATTAATTTAATTTAATTACTTTAACCTTATTAGTTTAATTCATGGCATTTTTATGGGTTTAAGAGGTTCAATTTTATTGTTTTGGAAGCATTTTCTTCCTTGGTTTTCATGGTCGGTTTACTTGTATTCATGAATGAAAGTTCCTTTCAAACGTGGTTAAACATCAAAAAAATTAATATATATTATTAGTTCCATTATATAGATATAAATTATCTTATAATTATTTTGGGTTATATACCATGAGGATTACTTGTTTGATAAAAGATAATGATAAACGCTTGGATTAACTTAGCGGTTTTGTGCATAATGAACTTGTTTTGTATTATTATTTTATATTATGAGTGTGTAAGGATTACATAACATTAAATAAGATGAAATACATATGTTATGATCTGGTTTAACCATAAAAATTTTTTCATTACCATAATTGAAGATGGTAATAAAAATTGAAAACCCATAAATTAACACATCTCGGACGGTGTTTTCATTTTTAGTATAAAAGGAGGGGGGAAAAGAGAGATGATGATGAAATATTCCTTTAGCATAATAAAATTACATTTCATGTAAGGTACTAGAATTATCATATAATATGGATCAGGGGATATGAGGAGATAGAAACAAAATAATGGAACTTTTAAAAGAAGTTGAAAGAAAAAATAAGAGAGGTTCACCTCTTGAGTACTCCTCCTTGAGAATCTCCTTAAGGCCTTTGTTTTTGGACTTTTGGTGAGACCAGTAGGTCTTGGACATGGGTAATGGGATTTGGAAGTGTATTTGGCAGAAATTAGGTAAGGCTCAAATCTTGAGTGGTGTGAGAGGAAGAGGGGTGAGGGGTGGTTTATATAGTGGAGGAGAGGAGGGTTTTTGCATTATTTTAATCATTAGTTTATTATTTTGCCCAAGACAACGAATAGTTTTAATTTTGTGACAAAAAAAGTAATAAATTCATGTGAGTTTAAACCAATGTCCATTTACAACATCCATGACTCAAGCATGATGCATAAATTCATTTATTTATCATATTTCATAAATTATCAAATTTTACTATTCACTAAAAATACAAGTGTTTCGGAAAAATCCCAAAAATTAAACCTCACCATTTTTCAACATGTAGAATCCAAAAATGAACCCCATTTTTCAAAAACAATTTTATAAATATTATAATTTTAATTTTTTAATTAAAATCATCATTTAATTGAAAAATACCAACACGTAAAATATTCACCTTCATTTTTAAGGTGCCAAAATTTTATTTTATACATTCATGGGTAAGGTTAACAATTTTAAGGGTCATATTACTATTCATAAGGGTAGGTTACTATTCATAAGGGTAAGTTACTATTCATAAGGTTAAGTTACTATTCACTTAAAATTAAGTTGAATCTATCATACTCCAAATATCACCCTCATCGCAACCGTGTATGTCCATTTTTCGAAATTCAAAACACAGAAGTGGAAAATTTATTTTTAATGGCTAGGTTATGACTTTATCCTAAATATAAAAGTATTGTTTCAAAGTGACTCTGTTATTTATGAAATTTAGGCTATCTAATGAATTGAAATTATTTAAGATAAACATACCATAAAATGTTTGGGGTGTTATATTTTTCCCACCTTCAGAAATTTATTCCTCAAAATTTTTCATGTATAAATCCCTTTAAAAATATGTGGGTGGTTATTCCTAATAACATACTTAGGTTCCCACATTTCTTCCTCCATTTTATGGTTTCTCTAAAGAACCTTTTCTAGCTGAGTTGTTTGATTTTTCAATACCTTCTCCCTTGTGTCAACAATCATGATAGGCTCTTCATAGTATAAAAAATCAGGTTCCAGCTCTATTTCTTCATAGGTGACTACATGCATTGGGTCTGGCATGTATTTATTTAACAAAGACACATGGAACACATTATGAACTTTGGATAGACTTGGTGTCAATGCTAAATGGTAAGCTACAACTCCAATTATTTCTAGAATTTTGAATGGTCCAATGTACCTAGAGCTCAATTTACCTTTCTTACCAAACCTTAAGACACCCTTCCATAGAGATACTTTTATAAAGACAAGATCTTTTACTTTAAATTCTAAATCCTTTCTTTGGTTGTCAGCATAACTCTTTTTCCTACTCTGGCCTACTTTAATATGGGCCTGAATTTTCTTTACCTTTTCAGTTGTCTCTTCGATAAGTCTTGGGCCTATAAGTTTCCTCTCACCAACTTCATCCCAACAAGTTGGAGTTTGACACCTCTTACCATATAATGCTTCATATGGCACCATTTTAATGCTAGAATGGAAACTATTATTATAGGAAAATTACACCAAAATAAATTATTGATCTCACATACCTTTAAAGTCAATATATAATGATCTCAACATGACTTCCAGTGTTTGAATAGTCCTTTCAGGCTATCCGTCAGTTTGGGGGTGATAAGAAGTACCCATATGAAGCTCAATATCCAAATCCTTCTAGATAATTTTCATGAATTTTGATGTAAATCAAGGATCTTGATCAGACACAATCAATAGAGGTTCACCATGAAGTCTTACTACTTCATTAATATAAAGTCTTTCCAGGTGATCAAGTGTTAAATCCTCTCTTATAGTAAGGAAATGTGATGATTTTGTGATATGATCAATAATTAACCATATTGCATCATTCATTCTAGGTTTCCTCAGTAGTCCTATGAAAAATTACACCATAATTTTATCCCACTTACACATAGGAATAGGTATAGGTTGCATGACCCCTCTAGGATTTTGTCTCTCAGCCTTCACTTGTTGACAAACTAGACACCTTGACAAAAAGTCATCAATTTCTCGCTTTATGTTATCCTAACAAAAATGTTCCTTCAGATCTATATACATCCTAGCACTACCAGGATATATAGATAGATTTGAGCTATGAGAATTGTCTAATAGATCCCTTTTAAGATCAGGTGTTGATGGAATGCATAACCTCTTCCCAAATTTTAGAACTCCATCTTCATACATGAATTCTTCCAATCTTCCATCCTTAATAACTTTAATTTTCTTTTGTAGATTTTCATCATCAGATTGAGAGCTTTTTATCTTCTCTAGTAAATATAGTTTAAAAATAATTTTAAAGAAGAAAGATTTTTCTCATTCCATAATAATTACCATATCCATCTTTATTAGATCCATGAATATAAGATCTATCTCAAACCTCATTTGGGTCAGAAGACCATGATCTTTCCTGATTAATGCATCTGTCACCTTATTTTCCTTTCTTAGGTGGTAATTTATTGAACAATCATAATCTTTGAGTAACTCTAGTCATTTACTTTGCCTCATGTTGAGTTATTTCTATGTAAAAATGTATTTCAAACTCTTGTGATTTGTATATATCTCACATCTTTCACCGTAGAGATAATGTCTCCATATTTTCAGAGCCAATATTATGGATGCTAACTCAAGATCATGAGTTAGGTAGTTTTTCTCATGAGTCTTCAACCGCCTTGAGGCATAAGCAATAACTTTATCATTTTTCATATGGACGCAACCCAGTCCATTCTTTGATGCATCATTGTCTATCACAAATCCATCATTTCCATAGGGAAGAGTCAAAATTGGACCATTGACCAATCTTATTTTCAATTCCTCAAATCATTCCGTACATTATTTTATCTATACAAACTTAACCCTTTTATGTATGAGCTTGTCAAGCGAGTTATCCAGTTGGGTGAAATTATGAACGAAATGCTAATAGTAACCTGCTAAGCTAATAAAACAATGTACCTCGGTTATGTTCGTTGGCATGGTCCATTATTGGATTGCCTTTGTCTTCTCAGGATTAACTAATATTCCATCCTTATAGACAATATGGACAAGAAAAGAAACCGATTGAAGACAAAATTGACACTTTCTAAACTTCCCATGTAATTCATTTCTTCTAAGAGTTTTCAAAATGATCTGAAAGTGATTATCATCGTATTTGTAGCTTTTGGAGTACACTAGGATATCATTGATAAATACCACAACAAATTCATTGATATATTACTTCAAAAAACTATTCATTAGATCCATGAAAATCAAGGGTGCATTAGTCAGTCCAAAATTCACTACTGTAAACTCATAATTCCCACATCTAGTTCAAAATGATGTATTTGGAATATCTCCCTTCCTCACACATAGATGATGATATCCAGATTGAAGGTCAATCTTTGAAAAATATTGGTCTCCAAGAATTTGATCAAATAAATCATCAATGTATGATAGAGGGTGTTTGTTATTTATTTTAATAGAATTTATTTCCGTATAATCAATGCATATCCTCATGGATCCATATTTATTCTTGACAAAGAGTATAAGGGAACCACATGGAGAAACAGTAGGTCGAATAAATCCTTTTTCACTCAATTTCTATAGTTGTTTCTTTATCTTCACTAAATCCATAATGGAAATTATATAGGGAGTTTTTGATATAGGTATTTCACTTGGAATTAAATCAATAGTGAACTCAACTTCCCACATTGGAGGATGTCCAGGTAAATCCTTTGGAAATACATCAATGTATTCTTGAACAATAGGTATGTCTTCAATTTGAATATTTCTTTCCTCACCCATATATATTGTGTTCTATTCCTCCCCAATAATTTCATTCAGAAGAGAAACTAGGGGTGGATCTAGATAAGAATCAGATAGTGAGGTTTTTTCTCTAAAGATAAGGGATTTTACATCATTCTCAAAAATTGTAACTTCCTTCTTCTTGCAATAGATCTTTGCGTCATAATTTGATATAAAATTCATACCGAGAATTATATCAAAGTTGATCATGGGTATAATGATAAGATTAGAAACTAAATCATGTTTCTGTGTCATGAGGGGGACTAATCGACACATCTCTATTGCAATGATACATCCCCTAGTATTTTTGACTAAAAACTCCTTTATTAAATCAAATTGTACATGTCTAAATTTCATGGAGAACTGGGAAGATATAAATGAATACAATGATCCAGAATCAAATAAATCATTGGCTAAGTTTGAGGAAACAATTAAAGTACCTTCCACCACATCATTAGGAACTTCAACTTATGTGATTGTAATTGCATAAGATTTCTCTTGCTCTCATGGACTTTTCTGAGGAAAGTTTCCTTTGAGCATAGGACACTCATTTGAAAAGTGTCTCATCTCTCTAAAATTGTAGCATTGAACATCATTGACTTGTCTCTTCCCCTTCCATTCACTAGATTGATGATCCTTTTCTCCACACTTATAGAAAACTACCATTCCATTCAAGCATTTTCTAGGATGATTCTTTCCATAATTCTCGCATAATGGAAATTTCTTCATTACCTTTTTCTTTATTGGTGCTTTAACTTTTCCATGGTTATTAGAATGACTCTTCTTATCTTGATTTCCCTTGAACAAATTTGATCTAGAAAATTCCTTCTCTATTTTGAATGCACTTAATACAATTTCATTGTATGATGAAAATGTTTGAGAAGCCAGTGCCCTTCAAATAATTGGCTTAAGACCGTCAAATAAATGATCAATCCTATCTTTTTAATCATGTACGTAATCTATAGCATACATGTTTACTCTTGTGAAGGTACCCTCATACTCCACAATACTCTCTTCTTCCCTTCTTTAGGCTAAGGAATCTCTTCTTTATTTTAGTTTTTTGTTCATGATGGAAATATTTTTCAAAGAATATTTCCTTAAAATTTCTCCATTACATATCTTTTATTTTTTCTTCCTCTGTGGTATTTTGGATCAAGGACCACCATTGATCAGCATCTCCCTTGAGGCAATATATTTCCAGTACTACATTTTCATTTTCATTACATCTTAATGCCATAAATATCTTTTCAATGGACTTGATTCAATACTCATCTACCACTATATTAGTAGTCCAACTAAATGATGGGGTTTTTTTGCATTAAATGATCCAATACAGATGTATCATGGTTATTCGACATAGCCTAAGTAAGTTGTCCCAATATGGTCATCATATGATCCACTCCAACACTGACTATGTTGACTTTCTCAGTGGGTCAATCCCTACATTTGAAATGGGTATTGATTCCCCTTATTCCATTAGGCACCATCACTGAAAAGTTTCATCCACCAAATTAGGTCATAGTATATATTTTCTAACTAGAAAACACTTAAGATAATCTAAAAATTTATGCACAAATAATCTCATAATCATAAACATTGTTTATATGTACATTTAAATCCTTTATAATGGTTTGTAAAGTAAATGTGAATTATCCTAAAAATATCCCCTGATAATGTCAAACTAGGTGTGCAGTAAGGCCATTGTCGTGTACCAGGATACCCCAGGTCAAGCCAGAAACTCCTTGTCAGAGTTGTTACTCCTAGGTATATCTATTCAAGAACCACGTCCACTTGTAGTATCTAGATAGGTATTTATTTTCTAGGAAGACCCACATAATCCCTACTTACCAAAATTATAGGATTCTATTCTATGATTATCTTCAAAGTATAACTTAGGGTTATGTACTCTAAACTATGTTTCCTAAATCTAGTTTTCAAGGTTGCTACTAAACTTCCTCTAATACCAACTGTAACACCCAGACCCCAGAAGCCCAGAGCCGATGCATTACTTATTACATTGGAATGATTAAAAGGAATGAAATCATAAAGGAACGATTGGTTTATTAGTCTTGAAGAAACTAGATATATACATGTAACTCATATTACATTGGGAAAGGGAACATAATACAATACATAATAAAAAAATAATAAACTGCATCCATAAGAACTCAATAAATGGTATCCTATTCATAACTTGTTAAAGGTAAACAAATGAAAGGAGTGAACTAAAATGCTCTATAAGGGTTACAAATAGTGGAATAATTAATCAAAAATAATTGAATCATAATTAAATTGGCACAGTCAATATGTAATAGTGAATAAATGAAAAACACACACCATTAATAAACTAAGAATGAAACTGCATCCATAGATTTTGTTAGAGTGAAAACCTCATTGATAGTAATAACTGAAAATGAATAAAGAGAATTCCTATTAATTGTAAATCATGTATCTGGAACATGATACCACTATACCATTGAAATGGTTTAATTCTGTGGGTAGATACCCGTCTAGTTTTGTTTTGGAAACAAACTCAAAGGGTTTGTCACCAACTGACTTGTCTCATGAGACCTATTGATGCATCGAGGGGATATAGTGGGAATCGATCTTCACTAAAAGTACAAATCATTCTTCATACATATATTTAATACAATTAAAATATGCCTTTTAAATATTCATATAGATTAGGGGATACAGATTCATCATTATTTTCATAGTTAAAACAACATTCCAAATGAACACCGTATGTAAAAGGGTATAAAACTTAAGAAAATAATCATATCCATGAAACCAGGATATGGATACATAATATATTTACAATTTAAAATGAAAAATTATCTCAAATTTATAGTAGGTACACCACATAATAATGATTAGGTGCACAATACCAAGTAAATCACAGTGAAATGGAAACTGAAACAAAGTCCCTTACAAAATTATAATCAATCGAGTTAATAATAATCAACTGAATCATTTAATAACATAAATATAAATAATTATATTATATTATATATCAAATGGTATTAAAAATACACCACATACAAGAAATAAGTGGTGAATAATTGAAATATTATAGAAATAAAAGTTAGATGAGAAACCTCGTACCTTAAGCGCGAAGGTGTTCTCGGTTGATATTAATGACCTGAATAATAAAATTTATCTTAAATAATAAATAAGTATATAACCTCCTATACATTTAATTGATTTATTTTAACCTTATTAGGTTCATTCATGGCTTTTTTGATGGGTTTAATAGGTTCAATTTTATTGTTTTGGAAGCATTTTCTTCCTTGGTTTTCATGATCAGTTTACTTGTATTTATGAATGGAAGTTTTTTTAAATGTGGTTAAACATATAGAATTGTTAATATATATTATTAGTGAAATTATAGAGATATAAATTATCTTATAATTATTTTGGGTTATATACCAGGAGGACGACTTGTTTGATAAAAGATAATGATAAATGCTTGTATTAACTTGGCAGTTTTGTGCATAATGAAGTTGTTTTGTATTATTATTTTATATTATGAGTGTGTAAGGATTATAGAATATTAAATAAGATGAAATAAATATATTCTGATCTGTTTAAACCATTAAAATGGTTTCATGACCCTAATTTAATATGGTAATAAAAATTGAAAACCTGTTGTCCTTGATTATGATAAATTAACACATCTCAGACGGTGTTTTCGTTTTTAGTATAAGAGGAGGGGGACAAAGAGAGATGATGATTAAATATTCCATTAGAATAATAAAATTATAGTTCATTTAAGTTACTAGAACTATCATAGAATTTGGATGAGGGTAGATGAGGAGAGATCAAAAAAAGAATGGAACTTGTTAAAGAAGTTCAAAGAAAAAGGAAGAAACACTACTAGAAAAATGATTTATAGCCATGGATCTATAGCCACAGTTTTATAAACCCGTGGCTAGAGATTAATTTATACCCACACTTAAATTATAATTGTGTCTATATGGTTATTTGATGCCACGGTCTGTGGTACCAACTTCATTCCATTACGGGATTCTCTTATTCTCCCCGACCCTCTCCCCATTTCCCTCGCAACCTCTCCTCGCTATGACCGTCCTCCACCCCCACGACCTCTCATCGCTCGGCGCTCCTCCCATTACCCTTGCGATTTATCCTCTCTGCGTCCCTCCTCCACCCCCATGAGATCTCCTCTCGGTAGCCCTCCTCCCCCGACGCTGCCTCCCAATGCAGCCACCCCTCTGCGATCTCTCCTATTCACGACCCTCCCCCAACACTACCATCCAACACGGACACTCTGCCTCCCCGCCGACGCTACTCCTAGGTGGCCTCCCCACCTCCTCCTTCAGCGCTCCGACCAATCCATCCTCGCGAAACCCTAACACAATTTCGACCAACTTTAGTTCATCACAGATTTTTATTCCATCTCGTCGACCTATCCTCACGCATAGCAGCATCCACATCATGATGTGTTTCTATAGATATCCCCTTGATTGGGACATCGATGGATGGGAAATAAAGGTTTTTCAATTGCTAGGTTCTTTAAAACCTTCGATATCTAATATCATATTTTAGAAACAACTTAAATATTGGATTTTTCTCCTCAGTTCAATGCTACGATGAATGTGTTTCATATTTTAAAACTGAGGTGATGTATACTTGATCCTACTCATGTTATTCAGTTTGATAATTTTGAGTTGGAATCTATTGGTTCCTATATGGAATGATCAGTTTGTATCATCAACTAATGTGAGAAGGTTTTATAAGGGATGCTCATATTGATAGTTAAAGAATATCGATTGTTTGTATAGCTTCATAATGAAACTTATAAACATTTATTTTTAATTATTTCTCAATGTATAGAGTTTTTCTCTCAGGAATCTCATTAATGATTCTTAGTGACGGGAATCCTAGTGATGAGAAATTTATAAGGAATCTCATCATGATGAGTTATTAATTCCATTAATTTGAAGTGTGATATTATTAAAATGGATAAACATGGAAGTTTATTAGATTTAAGAAGGATCTAAGAAGGGTAAAAGGAATTTTGTGTTAAAAAGGTATGGTGTTTAGTGTAGGTGTAGAAATAAATACCTAGTTGTCTGATACCGAGTATTTAGCGGTGTCAGGTATAATAATTGGTAACTATTGGTGTAACCACTATATACCTAGTGCCTTATACTAGGAACCTAGTAAGATGCAGATGAGTTTTTTTAAATAGGGATTAAAATAGTAATTTTACATTAGATAATTAACCCCTAAAACACCCTTTATTGGGATTTCATTATGTTTCTCATTTTATAACACCCTTAAGAGGTGATCCTTCATCGCTCTCCATCTCCCATTGAACCTACCTTTGATTCTTATCTAAATTCATCATTGAGTTTTTGAAAATCCCATAACATAATAGATCTAAAGTTGGGAATCCATTGTTTTCTTTATTTTACTACTCTTCATGTGAACTGAGATCGAGTCCCTAAATTCCTCAATCATCAAGGTTTTGAATTCTTGTTTTCCTTTCATTGTTCTTACACTGAATGGTAGGATGAGGTGTTAATTCATGATCTTAAGTTAAGGAAATACTCTAAATTTATTTTTTTTATTTCTTCCATATATAATGGGTTAAATCCTAGATTACATTTTCCCTAGGTTTTCTAAATATTATCAGGAGTTTCATATCCTCATCATGATAATTCTTGAGTTGTTCTATCATGTTCGAAACATCATAATGCTTAGTTAAGCCTTGGTCCAAGCTTTTTTTGAGTAAAATAAAATGAAAAGGGGGTGATAAGATCATGAGGATGGACTTCTTGATAAATGAAAGAACCTAATGAGTTTTCCCAGAACAATGTAGAAGCAGTTGGGTCGATGCTTGAGTTATTAATACTAAATTATTGAGATTGGAGCTATTTTTGTGAGTCATTGATCTTAATGACTGAGACAAAGAGAACATGTGATGGAAGGCTAGGAATTAACTCAAGCCTGAAATGAGAGATATTATAAGTCTCTTAAATATGGAAGTGAATAATTCAGAGGATGTATATTCTAAACTCCAATGATCAATAGATCACAAAAGAACTAGTGATTCATTATTGAGAAGAAGGATGAAGAGATAATCTGGCAGTGATACCAGGCTATGACTAAAAATAATTATTTTTTTGAAATTACAATTGCATCAAAGCCAAAATCATGAGATCCTCTCTACTTACTGATACTGCGTTTTGAAATAGCCAAGAAGATTAATATGAAGTTGTTGTATAAAGTGTATTTTGAGATGAAGAAATAATTGATCTCACTGGGAGACATAATTTTCCAAGAAGAGAATAAAAATAAAAAGAAAAGGGTATTTGTGGAAACCTAGTAGAGATAACCATTAAAGAAATCAAACAACAAATCAAAAGGGTTAAAATAGTTTCATGAGAAGATATAGTTGGTGTGCCAAGTTATAACTAATTTGTTTCGGATTATAGTATAGTGGGAATGGGTTTAAAAATATATTTTTCTACTTGAGGTAACAAAGATCTTGATAGTATAAAAAACTAATAAACAAAAAAATGGTGTTATGTGTTGGGTGTGCCAAGTGAGCAGTGAGAGGAGCCAATAGTGTTGTAGAAGAGTTGGTTGATTGAGTTGAGGATTTTGAATAATAAGAATCACGATCCACTACATACTATATAAAGTACTAAGAAGAGTGTGTTGAGACAGTGATTATGAGTTACAACCTACCTAGTTTCTATGAAGAAGATAAAGAGAAGAATAAAGATAAGAGGAAGCTTTCCTTTGAGTTTGAGAAGCCAGTGAATAAGTTTTGAAGAATTGGTAAGTGAGAATAAAAATAGAGACCAAGTTTGAAGTGTTTCTTTATGATTAGTTGAAGACTTTGTTTGTGGAAGAAGATTATTTTTGTGATATAGTGACATCTTGGATAGTATTTATGATCTACTCCAAAGATGGAAGGAATTTGAGATGATGAGCTAGTGTGATGCTAGTTTGAAGAATGTGGGATGCAGTATAATGGTTCGTTCACTTGTGTTTTGGAACATCTTAGGTTTTTTTTCAGGTATGGAAAATCTTTTTGTTTTTGTTTTTTATCATCTGGTTGATCATTTTCAGCTTTTGGGAATTTTGGATCTTTGAAAGAGATACAACATTGCTACTGTAGCAACTCATTATGTGAATGAGGGGTTCATTCCCTGAATGCTCATGGATTCTCAAGACAAAGAGCCCCGAGTTAGGTAACCTTGGTCTCAAGGCTTTTTTAAACTTCCTCATTCATGTCAATGATTAAAATAAACATCTCCCACTTAATGTTGGGATTTGATTTTCTCACTCAATAATGAGAGAATATGAATCCATACCATTTCAATAAAGCTTTTCAGAGCACCGTCTAGAATTATGATTTACATGATTTTAATAGGTTATGGTAGCTTCTCAAGGTTTTCTACACCTTTCTCCCCCATAAGGAGAAACTATAAATTATATTCATCAATGTGGATCTCTTCTATAGATAGATTTTAGGATATACCATATTGAGAATTCACTAAAATGGATTACTTAAAGTAACATTCTAGATTTTATAGCTTGTACAATTTCTTGAGTTCTCTTTGAGATCTAGCTTCACCTTCAATTCCATTCATGGTTAGCACATAAATACATATGAAATAGAATAAGGTGTTACTATTTTTTCCTTAGTGTGAACAACAAGGTTGAGAATGTTTTCTCAACCAAGTTTCCCCTTTCTTAATGCTTACAGATTTTTATTCGAGATTTGTTTTTTTTTCTATTTGGAGCATGGAGTTCTTCACTTTCAACTTATTTATGTGAGATGTTCTTATTTTCATAAACCTTCAAGGAACATGCATCACATAATGTAATATTTATCTTCTTTAGGAATTTTTATTATACCAGTAACCTAATTAATCAATTGTTGGTACTATATCCACCCATATTACTTGTTCTGAAAAGTTTTAGACAACCTTTGGGGTTTTTATTTATTGAACACCTCTTAAGAAATTTGACTTTCTTCGTAATGAATTTCATCATTTCCTTTGGAAACATCTTTTATAAGTTCTTTCTTTATAATTATTTATTTTTTTCCAAATAGACAGGACGTACTACCATGAACTCTTTAGTTACACATTGGAATTTCCACATGGATTCTTATGATTTATTTTCACAAAACCAGTTCATTTGTATTCTCCTTGGACAAATCTTCTATTATGCTATTGATTGCCTCTATTTTCAGATACAGGCACGGCTTGTTTGCATGAATCTAAGTTTTTCTCCTTCTTCCACGATAGAAGAACTGATCCATTTATATTTAGTACTTGGCTTAGACTTCTTAGGTTTATTACCCAAGGATGTATGATCTTCCTTCTTTAAAAACTTCTTGGTAATAGTGTTTCAAACTTCATTTTTTTTAAATTTTACAAAGGAAGTTTTATTCCATTTTTCATCATCAGTGGTCTTCATTATCCATTTGTTTTTATCACATTCTTAGATGAGCATGATCTATTCTAGTGACCACACTCAATTAAAATATAATAGTTATCTTAAAGATGTTTAAATATGTTATAGGTAGATAAATACTTTCAGTTTACTTTCTAAATTCTGAAATGATCTTGATTTTATCTCAATTGACTTGGGAACTTTCAAATTTTCAGGAATTGATAGATTATACCAACAATATAATGATCTATTCCAAAACTTGTAAAGGGGGTTGGGGGCATTGTGTAGTGGGGGGTGGGGGTGGTGGGGTGCAGGTGGTGGGGGGTTCATTGGGGGGGTAGTGGGGGTTCAAATGAGTTTGGGTGGATGGGGGAGGGTGAGTGGGGGTGCATTTGGGGGTGGGGTGGTGGGGTTGCAGGTGGTGGGGGGGTAGTGGGGGGTAGTGGGGTGCATTTGAGGGGGGGGGGGGTTAGTGGGGGTGCAGGTGTGGGGGGGGGGCTGTCCAGGGGGTCTATAGCCACGGTTTCACAACCTTTATCAGCACGAGAAATATGCACTTGTTTTATTACTTGTTTTATTGATTGTATTATTTTATGTTAATCTCTCATTTCACCCATGTGTTTGCATGACACTGTGTTGACTTCAACAAGATACTGTTTTCCCGATGTCTTAATCTTGCTGATGATGCTGCATGTTGATGTTGTTATCATCATCATCTGTTCTATTATTTCCTTTCTCACTAATCATGTTCCTCCCGCTTCAATTTTTAGGTTCAATTAATGACGATTCATCATATCACTGACATTTTTTTGAAGTCTCTCAGGATCCGTTCATGTGTGTTGCGGCAACCAGA
Source organism: Viscum album (assembly GCA_963277665.1). Taxonomy (NCBI): domain Eukaryota; kingdom Viridiplantae; phylum Streptophyta; class Magnoliopsida; order Santalales; family Viscaceae; genus Viscum; species Viscum album. The sequence goes on from OY728138.1 coordinate 622,843,293, forward strand.
GTCAAAGGCGAATCACCGCGTATGTATAGGTAAGCATATATATAATAAGTTCTCCCGTTATATTTATATCCTCCCATGGTAGCGCAATTACATATAAGGGGATAGGTGTGCTTATGTATATATATGGAAAATGCATATGTGTGTGGGTGATAATGGGCTTATTCATGTGAGCATATATATAAGGATCCTATTGTGTGTGTTCAAGGCCACGGGGGCACGTACATAGGGGTTAGGGAATCCTTATGTATATGAAAAGGTGCATATGCCTGGAGGATGGATGAAGCATCTTAGAGTTATCGCTGATAAAAGTTTCAAGCACTGAGTGTGGCTTGGCTCCTTTGAGGTAGGGTTCCTCTCCTAGCCTCTTTAATTCAAGAATGTTTTATATTTCATTTAGATGCCTTCTTAATTCTACTTATATTAAATTTCAATTCTTGAATAAGTGTTAGTTAAGATAATTGTTTTGTTTGATAAAAAAGTCATGGTTTTGTAATAAAACCCCTCCACCGGAGGTGCGATGTCTGCGAAAAATCACAGTGGTATACCTTGTTTGACATTATTGCATCGATGTTTTCCTTATACTTAATGTCGTTGTTAGTCGTAAATCACACATCGTACTTGACCCTTTTTATATCCCTGTAGGGGGTTGCCCTCTTTTCAGATGAAGAGCGGTTCATGGTGAGCCAACTCCCCTTATTTTTAGAGAAAAGTCTTTGAAAAATGTTTCCTCTCCTTTCTTTTCAATTTTCTTCAAAATTATTATTTCACCGGTCACGTGGGAAGAACCACTATCAAGAATCCATGACTTGGTTCTCTTGTAGGCCTTTAATGCAAACCTCACTAAAGCAATACTTCTCCTTGTTCATCTGAATTATCTTTCCTTTATCACCATAGGAAATATGTCCAGGTAGGGTAGTCATGTACTTCTCAACACAATGACCCTATTGATCACATCTGCCACTAAATTGTTCTAAGAACTCAAATTGGTTATGTGTTTAAAGAAGAGATGATTTCCTGGTCACAGTTTTCTTCCTTTGAGAGTCTCTTTCCATTTTCTCAGAATAACTCCCCCTTGATTCACGCCTCTTCTCTAAGAGAAACAAATTGAACCAACATGAGTAGGATTTGTGTCCAAAATCTCCACAGTGCTAGCAATAGTCTCTGAAATCTGATCTTCCATAATGTTAATAAATTTTTCCAGAATATTGTTGTCGATGTCATGCCACAAACCATATCTGTCTTCACTTATACAGAAGTAATCTTCTCGAGATATCGTTCTCTTATTTTGATGAAAAAAGGGTTTCCCATTAGTCTTTCTGGTCCAAACTAGTCTAGATTTGGTTTTAGTACCTGCATTATTATAGGAAACATGTTTATTTTGAGATTTATTAGGAGATGAATTAACCTGCCTTTTTGGACCCTTCTTTTCACTAGAAACCTCAACTGCCTTGTTTCTCTTATCTTCTTCAAATCATTCTAAACTTCAAGATACTTTGATTGTGCCTTTCTTATAACTTATTCTCTCAAAGAAAGATTCTATTCAAGTTTACGCACCATCTTATCCCCATCAACCACATTCAATTTGAATTTTTTGATTTCATTAATTTAAGTAGCTTCCCACTTGATATACTCCTTTCCTTAGATCATATTTTCAAATAATTTCATTAGCAGCCACTTCTCCTTCATGAGTTTTGTGATCTTCTCAATACATGCTTCCAATTCAGATGGGGGGTGGTGTATGCTTCATGGATGTGTTATTTCTATTGTTTAAGCATGCACAGATGCAATGATTATTGATATTATGATTAAAAATGTGTGTTTGTAGCTATTTTGTTTTGACATGACCACCATAAATTATCAGTCCAATGGGAGTGACTAAATGATGATATTGTGGTAATAATAGAAAGGAATTATAGAATCTATAATGGTAATGGATTCATGTATCATTTATCATCACTGATCACATATATATAAGAAGTTGTTATATCTCATTTCTTTTCCCACTATTTTCTTGCAGGTGGTTTCTTATGATGAGGCTGGTTCTATCCACCACCATCAATGATAGTGAGTTCAACATTGGATTTGGGTAAGATTTATTTCGTTTTTATTCTTTGGCCAAATTTTAATTAGGTCTTTTGTGATTTTTGGGTTCTTTATATTTTTTTAGTGCTTTCTGGATCTCGTTGAGGTGGATTCGATTTGTCGTTGATGAAGGCTTACATGTGTATGCATAGGTAGGAATATAAATATATAAGTTCCCCCTTTATATATATTCACTCATGGTAGTATGAATATATATATTGGGGTTAGGTGTGCTTATATATAGATATGAAAAATGGATACATGTGTAAGTGTAAAGGGGTATATGCAAGTATAGACATATATCTAAGGATCCCCTTGTGCATATTTGGCCATGAAAATATATACATAGGGGCTAGGTGTCCTTATATATATGTGAAGTTGCATATGCGTGCAAGCGGAAAAAAAAAGGAAGATTCGAGTTGTCGTTAAAAGTAGCACCTTGAGGTTGAGGTAAGTTTCCTTTGCCTAACCCTTTAATTTGAATTCTATAATTTCTCGAGTATTTTAAAAACTTGTTTTCATTATTATATAATTTGTATATGATATTCAAATTGGTTGTGGCTCTTTATAATGACATTTTCACCTGTTTTACATGATTTCCCTAAGCCTTCATTGTGGACTAATAGAAATTTGTAGCCAACTCAATAGTAGAAAATGAAATTTCCTTCACTTTAGGGATGACGGTGTCCTCATTTTGAGAAATTATCAACCAAGAATTCTCATAAAAATCTAAAAGTTAAAGAAAATATTTGTTTTCATTTCATCAAACACAAAAAACCGACTTTGAAAACTTGATACTTTCTTCAGTAACATCATTGTGAAACACTTAACCCAGAAAAAGACAGAATTTAACCTATTAAAATAAATCCACCTAGGCATGATTCACGGTGTGACCAGGGGTTTCACACCATGAATCCCTACCCTTGGGGATTTCATGGCTTGAATTGAGGTTCACAGCCGGAAATGTTCTAGAAGGGGGGGTTCACACCTCAACTAAACATAATGGTGCTCCTAAACATATGAATTTTCAACTAAGAATGATCTTCCAACGGTCTATCAACCTGGTAATTGGATTTTGAAAAATGATCTCAATGCGATTTTCAGCTCACTGCATCCAACCCCACGAAAAACACCAGTCCGTTCTCCTTTAGATGAATTTTCCTGAAATTTCATGGTTTCACCTGCTGGTGTGTTATCGCATCTCTCAATAAATATTAGATGATTCCCTAAGGTCATATTAAACCCAAGATCCATTGATGTATTGAACACAATCTTGAAGCATATCCTCCAATATATGTATCATCTACTCTTAGTGTCTGTCTATATATTGATGGTACATTGTGCTCAATATTAGATGATTCTCTAAGGTCATAATAAACCCTTTCCAAAAATCATGGCATAATATGTGCATCTCTCTCTGATATAATTTTTAAAGGAACTCTATGATAGTATTAGTCTTCACAGATATAAAACATTCCTATATTTTCTACTAGGTCCATGGCCACCAAAACAGACACCCGAATTCATCACCCATATTTGTCTCTCTAGGATTCAGAAACCACAGAGGTATGACAGTCTCTCATCAACTATTCACCAAATGATTCAATGATTATAAATCTTATAAAATTTTAACACATCATCATCAAACAGTGAACACTCAAGTGTCAGTTTACCACTTTCTAGTTGTTCCCGCATCACATTCATACGTTGCATCTCTGACAGTGAACACTCAAGTGTTAGTGGGGGTGTATTATTTTTTTATGTCATTTTGTTTCCCTTTAGACATTGTGTCTTTGACGATCCCTTGTTATAGCATATTAAATAGTTGATCTGTTCTATCATCTTTCGGCAGGGCGACGGTCGGAATGTTGCCCTGCCTCCTCCTGTTCCATTTGCTCCTGGCCAGAAGATGCTACTCTGCGGATGTCGCTGGATAGAGCCAACACGCCGCGGTCACGCCGTGGTCATGCCGCGGTCACGCTGTGATTTGGCTATGCTCCAGGAGGACACCTCGTGGCAGTTCGCAGTGATAGTATTCCATGAGTCTTGTGATCAATGTTGAGACTAACTAATCACAATTTCTACCAGCGGGGCGACGGCCAGAATGTTGCCCTACCTCCGCCCGCTCCCTTCACTCCTGACCAGAAGATGCTGCCCTACGGATGTCGTTGGATAGGGCTAACACGCCGCGGTCACGCCACTGTCACTCTGCGGTCACGCCGCGGTCACTCCGGGGTCACTCCGCGGTCACGCCGCGGTCACGCCGCGGTCACACCGCGGTCACGCTGCGGTCATGACGTGCTTTGGCCCTGCTCTAGGACGACACCCCGTGGCAGTTCATAGTGATAGTATTCCACGAGTCTTTCTTTTGATTCCTTCCTTGAAATGTCACTGAGAAATTCCACCTGAGACGAAAATAAATTGAAACTCTGACCTAAGGGGGAGCACAAACAAATGTCGATGAAACCGAGTCCTAGCATTTTCCACGTTTGAAGGAAAAATTTGACCCAAGGTGTAGAAGAACTAACTATGAGTTGGATATATTTTGAGGTGACGATGGAATTTGTTGCTTGGAAAAATCGAGCTTAGAGATCGATGAAGTTGAGTCATCAAGTTGTACACCGTGTGAGTCTGCGACTTCAGTCGAATTCGACCGAAGTAAGTTGGATCGGGAGGATGATAACGAACCAGCTGTATAGGATTGAAGACCGTTGTGCACATCATGATGTTGGTTCAAATGAAGCATCGGTGACTATTTGGGTTTCTAAGTGGCGCATATGACACCAAATTGAAGTTTTAATTCAGACAAACGAGGCAACAAAAGATCTTCAATCAAGCTTTGGTTGAGCTTCAGACCAGCGTGTCAGATCTATGAATCGATGAAGATGATAGGGTTAGGCACACTGATCCCATGACCAGAGTTGAAGAGAGCTGAAAATTAATTGTGATGGTTGAGGAAATTCCAAAATCAACTGATTGAGTCTGTATCTCAGATAAACTGCTACGTGTGAACTTGATCAAGCTTGCTCATTGAAGACACGTCATTAGTTGATTTTGTCTGAAATCAGTAACGAAGACGGTGGGGACCTCTTCCCTCTTTACCACTGTGGTTTCAGTTTTGAAGGAACCTGCATGGAAGGTGCTTACTTGAATGCGCCAATTAAGTTCCCATTGAAGGCGATGGCACTGAAGAAGATGACATTGTTCTGGAAGAGAATGCACAGAAGGTGTTTGAAAAATTTCCTCAGTGAGCTTAGTTTACTTCACCGCTTGAAACACCAGTTTCTTCAACATTATAAAATTAGGAGAAACGCCAACCCATGCCAGGTGCACGAAAAAAATTCTCAAATGAAGTTCCATCATGCTGAGCCACACCTTCCTATTGAATCCTGGACCCAGGTTGAAGAGCTTCCACAAATTAAGTGTTCAGTTGAAAATGAAGGTTACCATGTCAAGATCTACACAAGTGTGAAGAAGCTAGCTTGATGAATACTAGAAGTATTTCCATGCCCAATATTTAAGCCCATGGACCAACTTCTCAGGCCCAAGAGGCTCAAGTTTTCCAAAACCAGGTCCGAATACCAGCAGCATGTGAATCAGTAAGGCTCCTCATCACGAGAGCATGATGAGCAGAGTAAGACTTCCACCACAGCCACGATGCACCAAAGCATTTGACCCTCTAATACTTCAGGAAAGAGTACATAGCTTGATCATGGGAGGGGAATGATTTAACAAGGACAATTCTAATGATGCTCTCTCATGAAGAAATATCGACCATCAAGCTATGCATGAGGTGTCAATTTGAAGAAAGGGAGTCAGGCTTGGAATTTGAGGAATAATTCCAAATTTCTAGGTTCATTTAAGTTAAAGTTCATACTAATCTTGTGGCAGATAATTGAAGATTGAAAAACCTTGAGTATTTCTATAAGTGGGACCACTGTTCAATAGAGGTGGGGGCACTTCCAAGACTGGATCAATCATGCTTTTGCTGCTTTTCTCTACCATATTTTATTTCATTCTGCTGTAATACTCTGATTATGGCACATTAGGCCATTTGTGGTCACACTAAATATAATCCACCCATCCTCCTTGTTTAATTATACCTGTTAATGCTTAACCCTCTTACTTACTTCTCTGGTTGTTTTTAATTTCATAATCATTAGGAGGTTTCTACTTTCTTTTTATTTTAATTGCTTATTCTCTCATTCTCAGAATTGCACACACATGCCACTTGGATTAAATGCATTGCCTATGATCATGGGCAGTGGGTTAGTCTAATAGTGATTGAAAATTTCCAATCATTAGGATAGGAAAGATTAGAGAACCTAGTCCCTCAAGTTGTGGTTGAATTTTCAAAACCAGTAGAGGCTTCATCAAGGGAAGATTCTAACAATTGGTTGGCAGGATTATTACTCTTGAAGTTGAACTTTGGGCGGTAATTCATGCAGTTAAATATGTAAGCATTATGGATGGAATAAGTTATGGATTGAAATTGACTTCTTGTTGGTGGTCAACATACTCAGGTGTAAATCTGCATTGCTCCCACTGCAGCTCTACAAGGAATGGATGTATTATTATTGTTATTGAGAGAAGATACACTTCATGGAATCTCACATATGTAGGGAGGCTAATATAGTGTTCGATGCACTATCTAAGAATTTTTTAGAGAATGGGACTTTATTTTGGTTTTTTATCTCAATGATGAATTTCTTCACCTTTATCACTCTAATGTAAAGGGTGATGTCTACATATATCTCTAAATTCTATTTATTGTATCTCCACTTTATTTTTAATAAATTTGATGTGAATGGGTATTCTAACCCATTCCATGGACCTTCTTGGGTTATTATATCATGTTACATGTTGTCACATATTTTTTATTTCTAGTTATTCCATTATTATAGGATACCATACAATATTAATGATTTTTATTTCATGATTAGACATATAGAGTAGTGGTATTATTGTATATTATATATGTGGGTATTTTAGGACATGGTAGAGGAGGTTATGAATTGAAACTTGTATACCAGCTAAACGTATGGGGGGCTGGTGCAGGAGGGTTGTGTGCAGGAGGGCTGGTATGTTATGTCATCCGCCTAGTGTGTCTTGGCTCCTTTGAGTCAGGGGACCTCTCTCAGGCAGGGGGGGTTGTCCAGGCAGGGGGTGTCCAGCAGGGGTGGTGTTGTCCAGGCAGGGGGGAGGGGTGTCCAGCAAGGGTGGTGTTGTCCAGGCAGGGGGGAGGGGTGTCCAGGAGAGAGGGAGGGGGTGCTGTCTAGGAAGGGGGGAGAGGTGTCCAGGAGGGAGGGGGTTGTCCAGGCAGGGGGTGATGTCCAGGTAGGAGGGAGGGGTGTCCAGCAGGGGTGGTGTTGTCCAGGTAGGGGGAGAGGTGTCCAGGAGGGAGGGAGGGGGTGTTGTCCAGGCAGGGGGGAGGGGTGTCCAACAGGGGGGTGCTGTCTAGGCAGTGGGAGAGGTGTCCAGGAGGGAGGGGGTGTTGTCCAGGCAGGTGGAGGGGTGTCCAGTAGGGGGTGCTGTCCAGGAAGGGGGTGTTCAGGGGGATAGGTGTCCAGGAGGGGGGGTGTTGTCCAGGCTGGGGGAGAGGTGTCCAGGAGGGAGGGGTCTATCCAGGCAGGGGGGAGGTGTCCAGGAGGGGGATGGTGCTGTCCAGGCTGGGGGAGACGTGTCCAGGAGGGAGGGAGGGGGTGTTGTCCAGGCAGGGGGGGAGAGGTGTCTAGGAGGGAGGGAGGGGGCTGTCCAGGTAGGGGGGGTGTTGTCCAAGCAGGGGGTAGGGGTGTCCAGTAGGGGGGTGTTGTCCAGGCAGGGGGAGAGGTGTCCAGGAGGGAGGGGGTGCTGTCCAAGCAGGGGGGAGGGGTGTCCAGCAGGGGGTGCTGTCTAGGAAGGGGGGAGAGGTTTCCAGCAGGGAGGGCGAGGGGGGGTGCTTTATAGGAAGGGGGTGTCCAGGGGGAGAGGTGTCCAGGAGGGGGGTGTTTTCCAGGCAGGGGAGAGAGGTGTCTAGGAGGGAGGGGGGTTGTCCAGGTAGGGGGGAGGTGTCCAGGAGGGGGGTGCTGTAGGGGGGGGGTGGTTGGGCTACCACATTAGTTGATTTCTTCATTCCATTCAGAATAACTTCTTAACTACACATATTGATTGTTGTAATGACATCATATATCTCTTCATTCAACATCAATCAGTACATAACAATTTTTGGGAACCATAGTTCTATTCAGCTCCACTGCAACTTAAATATCATTATGACATGAACTTTGTAAAACCACTCATCAATCTCCCATGTTGGCATAAGATGATTAAACTATTATTAAATTGGGGGGGCTGTCCAGAGGGGGATTTGCAGGGGGAGGAGGTGGGGTTGTCCAGGGGAGGCCTTGCAGGGGGGAGGGCTGTTCAGGGGAGGCTTTTCAGGGGGGAGGGGTGCTGTCCAGGGGAGGCTTTGCAGGGGGAGGGGGCTGCAGGGGGGTGGGCTGTGTAGGGGAGAGGGTGGGGGCTATTTTTTGGGGAGAGGGGGGGATGTCCAGGAAGGGCGGCTGTCCAGGAAGGTCTTTACATGGGGGATGGGGCTGTCCAGGGGGGGCTTTGCAGGGGAGAGGGGGGATGCAGGGGGGGTTGTCTACTAAAAGGGGAGTGGGGGGGAGGGGGTTGTCCAGGGGGGATTTACAGGGGGTGGGGGCTACAGGGGAGAGGGGGCTGCAAGGGGAGTGGGGGTGGGGGGCTGTGCCGTGGGGTTGGGGGTATTGTTTATGGATTTTCAGACCCTATAGCCACGGTTTAAACCATGGATATTGGTTAATTGCCACGGTTTTTAACTGTGGATATAGGTTTAATGCCATGGTTTAAAACCTTGGCAATAAAGTGTGTTTTTCCTCTTGTATAGCCACAGTTCTAAATCATGGCTATAGTTATATTACCACGGTTTGAACTGTGGTTGTATACCTAAAGCCATGGTTCGAACCGTGGATAAAGATCTAGATCCACAGTTCCAAACTGTGGCTAAAGGTCTAGGCCTATAGCCACACCAAACTTAGCCACGGCTCCTCAAACCATGGCTATATCCCGAATTTCCAGTATTGAAAGGTTCACCTCTTGAATACTCCTCCTTGAGAATCTCCTTATGGCCTTTGTTTTTGGCCTTTTGGTGATACCAGAAGGTCTTGGACGTGGTCGGTGGTCTTGGGAAGTGTGTTTGGGAGAAATTATGTAAGGATCAACTCTTGAGTGGTGTGAGAGGAAGGGGGTGAGGGGTGGTTTATATAGTGGGGGAGAGGAGGGTTTTTGCATTATTTTAATCTTTAGTTTATTATTTTTCCCAAGATAAGGAATGGTATTGATTCTTGTAAAAAAATAGTAATAAATGCATGTTATTTCTAACCAATGTCCATTTAAATCATACATGTCTCAAGAATGATGTATAAATTCATTTATTTATCATATTTCATAAATTATCAAATTTTACTATTCACCAAAAAATACAAGTATTTCAGAAAAATCCAAAAAATTCACCCTTACCTTTTTTTTGACATGTAGATTCCAAAAATGAACTCCATTTTTCCAAAATAATTTTATTAATATGATAAATTTAATTTTTTAATTAAAATAATCATTCAATTGAAAAATACCAACACTTAAAATATTCACCTTCATTTTTTATGTGCCTAAATTTTATTTATACCTTCATGGGTGAGGTTAACATTTGTAAGGGTAATATTAATATTCATTAGGGTAGGTTACTATTAATAAGGGTAAGTTAGGGTATGTTACTATTCACTGAAAATTAAGTTGATTCTATCAGACTCCAAATATCACCCTGATCACAATCAAAATTCAAAACACAGAAGTGGAAAACTTAATTTTAATGGTTAGGCTATGAATTTATCCTAAATATTCAAGTGTTGTTTAAAAGAGACTCAAAGATTTATGCAATATAGGCTATCTAATTAATTTAAATTATTTAAGATAAACATACCATAAAATTTTTGGAGTGTTATAGGGTAGTGGTAAGGGACTTTATCTGTGCAGCAGCGGTGAGGTATTGAATCCCGGAAGTGAAATTTTATTTATACCTATGGTTTATTAATATATATGAGATAATATATATATATATATATATATGTATGTAAGTGAAAACAGTGTAGTGGTAAATGACTTCGTCTATGGAAGAGCGATGAGGCTTCGAATCCCACGCTAGACGTCTTTTTTATAACTGCGGTCTGTTAATATATATATATATATATAATTATATATATATATATATAATATAATGTATTTATAAATACACATAAGTGAAAATGTTGTATTGGTAAGGGAATTTAGGTTTGGAGGAGTAGTTGTGGTTTGAATCCCGCGTGAGACGTTTTATTTATACATGTGTTTTTTAATATATATATATACGATGATGTACATATATATAAACAAAATTGAAAATGGTGTAGTGGTAAGGGTATTATACTGTGGAGCATAGGTTCATTAGTGTCTCCACTTTACATCTTTCCTAACTTAAGTCTATTAATTTTTATCATTATTCATAATTGTGAAACCCCCGTTTTAAGGATAAATTATACTAAACATACCAAGGGTCTGTCATAAATTGGAAAAATTATTCCAACATCAATGAGATTAATAAATTCATCTCTAAATATCTCATTCATTTTTGGATTTAATGTTCTTTGACATTTAACTCTAGTTTTTTTTATTAGGATCCATTGGTATTTTATTCATGCCAAAATATAGACATATTCCCTTAATATTAGATATAGACCATCAAATAACATATTTTATGTTACTCAGAATAGACAATAAACTTTGTTCTTAACCCACAGATAACTGAGTGGAGATTATCATAGAAAAGGTATAACTTTAAACTAGAAAAGACTATTTTAGATGGGAAGGAAAAGGTTTTATCTCTAAAGTTGGTGCTTATTGACTATAAGGAAATAACTTGGTCCTATGAGGTCCAAGTTACTCAATATATTTCCAAAAAAATGAATGAGAACTAAAGAAAACATCAAGATTACTGCTATCCATATTAGAGAAATCCCCAGATTCAATTTCCACCTTTTATTTTAAAATGTTTTCTACTGAAAATTAATCAAAATTTTCCAGAAATTAGGCCTCATTTACATCTCTCAAATATGCCTCTTTACTTCAATAAATCATCATGAAATTATAAACTCATGTGGTATAAATATTTATTTCTTAATTCATGTTTAAAAATTATTCTTCATCATCATCAAAATTTTCTTCAGATTCAAGAAACTTATCACACTAATAATTTTCATATTATGGTGAAACTATTCATTTTTCAAAAACATTGAACTCTTCACTTTTCCCTGTCAGGTTAAAAATTGATTTTTCATCAGAAACATTTATAACAGAACCTCCAATGTCAATGACTTTCCTACCAATAATGATAGGGACATCCTTATCACACTCTATATCAAGTATAAGGAAATCAGTAGGAAAAAATATTTTCCCAATCCCTACTATCAAATCATTAACTCTTCATATACAATGGGTGATGGAGTGGCCTTCCTACTGTAAGAAAATAGTGATGGGAAATAGATCTTCTAACCTCAACTATATGATCAGTGAGTAGGGAATAAGTTTGATATTATCTCCAAGGTTGTAAATACATTTTACCTATCCACTATTTCTAACGCTACATGGAATAAAAAAATAACAGAATCATTGAGCTTATGATGTATCATATTTTGAACTAAAGCACTACACTTCTTAGTTAAACTATAAGTGGAAAACTCCTCAAATTTTTTCTTATTTGAAATAATTTTTTAATTATTTTCAAATATGAAGTTACCTTAACTAAATCTTGTAGAAATAAGATATTAATGTGAATCTATTGAAACAACTCAAAAAAATTGAGAATTTTAGGATCATAGTTATTCTTTAAGCATTATTTCCATTTGTTTCTAATAATTTTCATCACTTTTTCATTTTGATTAATAGGTGAAATAAGAAGTTGTATAGAAATTTCAATGGGTTCTATCCAAATTTTCAATTTTAGTGGTTTCATTATTTTGGTTATCATTTTCTACTAAATTTTCAGTTGGTTTAGAATTTCATTTTTTTCTTAGTGAGTCTAAATACCACTCCTAGTAGTGATAACCATGATATTTTTCCTAGTATTGAATTAAGTAGTTCCTATAAATTTATATTTCTATCTTTGATTCATTCCCATGGAGGGTTTTCTCATTTGAGTTTCCAAAATTTTCATTCTATTATATAATTGAAATTTATCTGAATCATATTGGGATTTCTGTTTATTAAATTTAATATTAAAATTTTCCTCTTGAGATTATATTATATTCAAAATATTATCTATCATAGAAAACATTTGAACCTTAAATTTACCTTGTGTATTAGAAGGCTCTTCCCTGGGTTGGTTTTGGTATGGTTTCCTAGGCTATTGTTGAAAACCAGGGGGTGTAGCAGGTCTGAAAACCCCCTAATATTTCCAAGAAAGGTTGGTATGATTTATATAACCTTTATTATATGTATTAGAGAAATTATTTTCCCTTGGATGTAACCTAAGATCATGACAATCAAGGTTTATGTTCTTATATTGTCGGGTAGGAATATCAAAGTTAGGATAATAAGAGTTGGAATGTCCATACAAGCCCCCGTGGTGGCACTTCTCCCTAAGTGAGTTTTGATCATTTTAATTATAATTCTTATAAGCATTGAATTCAAATTTTGTAACATAATTATTCTCTTTTATAACTATATTTATTATCCTAGAACACTTATGTTGTGATCTTTTTGAAAGTGTATTGAATATTTGCTTCAATTCTTTAGCAGTTTTATTAATAAATCCCCTCTAGAAGCTTGATCAACTAAGTTCTAATGGTATGGGGTGAGGCTATTGTAAAAGGTTCCCATAAAGAACTATAGAGTACACTAGTGATTTTGAAAATGTCTAAGAATACCCATAAATCTATCCCATTACTCACGGAATAACTTACCCTCATATTGTAAAAATCAAGTGATCTTATGCCTAATTTTGGTTGTTATTCTCCTTGGATAAATTTCATTACAAAAGCATTAAGTAGTTGATACCATGTAATTAAAATCTACTCATATAACTATTCAAACTATCTCCTAGAATTTCCCTTTAGAAATAAAGGAAAAACTTTAAGTTTTATCACTTTTTCACTCATTCCTCTTAAAGGAAACTATTTCACAACACGGTAAGAGTCTCTATTGATTTCCAAATACTTTTCATTAGGAAGACCATTATATGATGGTATCATATAAAGATAAGATTTTTTGATCTGATAGTTTCATTCCCTAGTGGTGTTCCTAATATAGGATATATTACTAGAAACATTTGGCACTTGAAACTCCCCAATGACCAATCTATTAGTTAACTTATTCCAAAGAGTCTGTGGATTTGGATTTGGATTTGGATTTTTATTCAGATTTTCCATATTTTCTTCCATTTTTAAATTTTTTTCACTTTTAAGAGTTATGTAGTGAATGTTAATATCAGATATTATAGGTTTTAATTTTTCATCCTTTAATCTAATGTGAATCAACACACATATTCAAGATTATGTTCATAGAAAATTTCAACTTTTAGATTTTTTAAGGATCTTTTTTTAGGTAGATTTTTTTCAAACATATTTTTTTATATTTTTTTAATAGATTAAATTCTTTCATAGATTTCATGAATTTTTTTATATATTTTCAGCTTGGTCACTCGTGCTTTCCTCAGCAACAATTCCAAAATTTGATCATGATTATCATTGATTTCATGAAAATTATTTATTTATTTCTCTTTTTAAATCTAGAATAACTAGTGAAAATAACTAAAAAACTCAAGAAAAAAAGAATCAATAAGTAGAACACACAAAAGTAGTAGTATTTTAAATAAATAACAGGAGTAATGAGTTTGAAATGAACTAGTTTATACAAGAAGAAATTAAAGAAATTATAGTTGGGAACTTGATTGATTAATTTAATAAATGATCCTTAATTATTACAAAAATAATTCATTGGAACTAATATTTTGAGAGGTTATCAAGACACATCAGCAAGTTAACCTATGATTGAAATAATTTTCTATTTTATCAAATACAGAATTAATCATTCATGGAAATGATAAAATCAGTTTCCAATAGAATCAATTTTTTAATTAATCTTGTGAATCTATTATCATGAGTAATATATTTTTATAATATTAAAATAAATAATTATTTTTTATGAATTAAATTGAAATAAAATTTCATTTATTTTGGAAGTAAAATAAAATGGAAGGCTTCAATAAATTAATGAGAGACAAAATCAAGAAAGAATGATTTATGCATTAAGAAGTAAAAATTTTAACTAGTTAATATTGTTTCCCAAAGAAATTATATCCAGAAGACATGTTCATATTTTTAATTTCTAAAAAAATTAATACTAGTATTATAAAGAAAAGATAAAGAAGAAGTTAAATATTCTTTATTGGGGATCTCTTCTTCAATCTCAAGTCGTCATTCTTCGGCCTAATTCTCATCTCCAAGCTCCCACTTTTACTTTATAAAAATGTGCATTGTAAATATGATAGAGTCATGTCCCTTATACTTCCTCCATTTGGATTGAATACTGGTTAATATCCATTTTCTTCAATACATCCATAATATTGAAGAAAAAAAATTTTCTTCATCCCTACATCAGGCATGCAATAAAAAAGAAAAAAAAACAGGTGCACTCAAATCTTCTTCTATAAACTCAAATGTAAATCTTCAACCATTAGTGAAAATGATATCCAGCATCATGCTAAATTCAAATCAAAACATATCCCCAACATCATATTTTCTTATCAACTCCAATATCAATATTAGCTTTAAGATTTGATCAAACTTCCCAACATGCCTTACCAGCACAATTTTTTTGTGATTAATCCAAAGCTTGGAAATGATTTTGAACTTGTTGAATTTGAGTCACGTTTGAACACGATCTTTAGTTTTGATTAAATAAATGTTATAAAACCTTCATTGAAATATAGAATCCTAAAAAAATATTCATTTAGTCTTAGGTTCATTATATAATTTCATACTTACAACATTGAATCAAGTAGCTCACTCAACTTAGATAAGGAACAACTATAGAGTATCTTCATCCTATAATAGTTATGCAATCACTAGATTTAGGTGTGGATTATCTATAATTAGGTTTTTTCGGCTCAACTTATTCAATAAAACTCAATTTTTCATCCCCTTATTTAATATTTAGTTAGAATTACAAGATTTTATTAATTAGTTCATCATCCTCTTCTGGAAAAAACCCTACTTCAGAAGATTGAACCAAAGAACATCATAAAAATCTTCATTATCTTCCTTTTTTGAAATATCTTTGCAATTCAGCTTCAAATTTTATTGTTTCATATGTTGTAATCATCCATTATTCCTCCCAGATATGGAATCCTCTAGCTTGAGTCATATTCAATGACATACTACTTCAAATCAATAAAGTATCACTTAGGTCATCACCATTGATGTGGATGGAGTTTGTTGATTCAGGTTACTCATCATCGAAGGGATAAACCTGTCTTCATATTTTCCATATGATTGGGAGGATCATACATTGACAACACCTAGTAAAATGCATCTTCAAACTCAGGAATCAGGTGATAAGCCTGGACCTCATTAGATGAATCGACATTGATCATTGATCTCATATATGAGTTAGGTCTCCCTTCGATCTAGTAGGGTTCATCTGTTGGAACCATAAAATGATTGACCCATAGTGCATTAATAATCACGAGATAAAATGAAGTACAAAATGTGGGAAAAAATGACACTATATGTAACGTGGAAAACCCCCTAAAAGAAAGGGGTAAAAACTGCAGGAAAATAGAAGGATCTCACTATGAGTAAAAATTGGTACACACTCCCTCACTATTACAAGGAGAAAACCCTCATAATATTCTCTCTTGAATATGAGGGGAAAACACCTCACAAATACCACACATAAATGATGAACCAATATTGAAGAGAAACTGAAGATGATGATGAAAAAAACCAGGGAATCCACTACCTTTTATAAGAAGGCCTCCCCTTTGCTTCATCCCTTCACTAGATGGGTTTGGTGGGGTTGTCCACCCACCACATCTGCCCAGTTGCCAGCCCCTTTGACAAAATTGGGGTTGGAACTGTCTTTGGAAAAACCAATTTTTCTGACTCATCTCCCACTTCGATATTTGATTGAGAACCAATCACATCTCCACAAATCCTTTCTATTTGCCAAAAATGTTTCTCACGCCTCTACAAGGTCATTCAAGGATTTATACCATCTAAAATTATCAGATCCAATCGTATTTATTAATAAATCTACCAGATTTTATTTAATGTGAATTTTCTACATATCCACACTTCCTTCTTCTACCACATCTCAGAAAAAGTGATATTGTACCCGAATTTGAATCATCCTGGAATAAAAATATGGATTCCTTGCAATGTTCAAGGTGCTCTGACTATCACAAAATAATGAAATTTTCTCTTTTCTATGCCTGAGATCCTCTAACAACCTTCTCATCAAAATTTCTGATTTGAAATCCTATGTAGCTTCCATGTACTCTACCTCTATCATGGATAACTCCACAACTGAATGTAACTTTGAAATCCATCTCACATATCCTGCTTCAATATTAAACAAATAACCAGTAGTGGATTTCCTCCTTTCATAATCTCCTAAAAAATTGAACCAACATATCCTCTGATAGTGAAATTTGATCCTCCATAACATAATTCATCATTTGAGGTCTTCTTAATATATCTCAAGATCCTCTTCACTATGTTCCAATGATCTCGTCCTGGATTCTCTATGAACTGACAAATTACTCCCATTATATGTGCAATGTGGTCTATTACAAACCATAGCAAATATCAGACTTCCCAATACTGATTCATATGGTACTCAAGACATTTTCATCCTCTTTTCTTCACTACTAAGAATCATCGTTGAGGATAACTATAAATTAACTGGAAGAGGGTAGATATTGGATTATAGTCTTTCATGTTGAAGCGTTTCAAGATTCTATGTAAGTAATTATTTTGTGATAGAAAAATCTTTCCATTATTTCTATCTCGGTAAATCCGCATCCCAAGAATCTTGTTTTCTAATCCCAAGTCCATCATATAAAACTCCATAGCCAATTGTGCCTTTGTTTCCTAGATCTGATCATTTTTGGGGCATGCAACCAAGATGTCATCCACATACAACATAATAATGATGAAATCATTACCATCTGAACCCCTGAAATATGAACATGGATCGGAATGGAGTCTTTTTTATCCAAGGATCATGATATATGAATCAAATATCTTATACCAATACCTTGGTTCCTGGTTGAGACCATATAGGGATTTTTTTCAACCTACAAACCAAGTTTTCTTTTCATTCTTCTAAAAAACCTTCTGATTAGAGAATATGGATATCTTCACAAAGATCACCATGGAGAAAATAAGTATTCACATCCAACTACTCTATATGTAATCTGTATGTATCACACATTTCCAAAACTATCCAAAAATTTGTCAGTCTAACAAAAATAGAAAATATTTCATTGAAATCAATACCTTCCTTCTGAGAAAATCATTTAACCACCAAACATGCATGATATCTTTCCACCTGGTCCTTTCCATCCCACTTGATCTTAAAGGCCCATTTATTTCCAATAGCCTTCCTTCCATGAGGTAATGAAAAAATATCCAAAGTCTTGTTCTGGTATAGGTCATCATGTTCCTCCTTCATCGCCTCCATCCATGAGGATACATCTGGACACTGGGTCACCTCCACAAAAGAATATGGCTCTCCATCCTCCATCAATAATCAATATGAAATATTTCTCTCAATCACATAGTTTAAGTTCCAAATTGGTACTCTTTTCTCATGAGTTTACCATCGTAGTCCATACTCAACTAGTACTCGATCATCATGCTCTGGTAATTCCTCAGAGGAAACCATCTCTTCCTTAGATTTTCTTCTACTTCGACTATTGTAGTTTTTGTATTCTTATTCTCCATGTATTGATTAGTTTTTATTTTCACCTTGTATTCTCCAAAAATGGAATCTCTACTGATGATAATTTTTTAGTAAATGGGGTCCCACAAGCGATACCCATCCACACCATCATCGTAACCTAAGAAGATATGTTTCCTGGTTCTCAAATCCAACTTTGATCTTTCCTGGTCATTAAACATTTCATATAAAGGACTTCCAAAAGTATGTAACCAAGAATAGTTAGTAGGTTTACTATTACACATCTCCATCGGTGTCTTCAGATCAATTTCCATTGAAGGAGATCAGCTAATCACATAACAGACGGTATTCACTACTTCTTCCGAAAATGTTTTAGCAATTCCTATTGTCTTCAACATCGCCCTTGTTCTATCCAATAGGGTTCTGTTCATCTATTATGCCACTCCATTTTTATGAGTAATGTATGCCATCATGAACTGTCTCTTGATTATTTCCTATTGAAAAAAAAGTATCAAAATCGTTTCATTATATCCTCAACCATTGTCATTCCTCAGACACTTGATCTTCTTTCCAGATTCAACCTCCTTCTGTGCTTTTAATGTTTTGAAGACTTCAAAAATATCTTCTTTCCTATTGATTTGGTATACCCAAAATCTCCTAAAATAATCATCAATAAATGATACAAAGTAAATTTCTCCTCCCAAGGATATAACTAGTGATTGCCAAACGTCGGAATGGATCAACTCTAAGATCTCTTAGCATCTTGATGTTGACATCCTGAACTTTAATCTATGTTGCTTTCTCAAAACACAATGCTCACAAAATGGTAAGGATACCTTTTTAAGACTAGAAAATAACTTCTGATCTCCAATGATCTTCATGCCTCATTCTGACATATGGCCAGGCTTCTGATGCCATAACGTCGTCAACACTTCCATCGAGGCAATTGATGCAACAACTATCTCCTCCACCATGTACATTTCACCCATAAGCACATACAAGTTATTTGAGATCTTATCTTCCTTAATTACCACAAGAATTCCCTTCATAATTCTCATCACTCCATTATCAGTGTGAGTCCAGCATCTGATGTCATCAAATTATCCCAAAGACAATATGTTCTTCTTTAGACCCTTCACATGGCGTACTCCTTGTATGGTTCAAAAAATACCATCATGCATCTTCAATTTGATGGTACCAAATCCATCAATCTTCAAGGTGTGATCATTCCCCATGTACAAAAGTCCTTTAAGGATAGTTTCATATTGGTCAAACCATTCCTGTCGAGACGTCATGTGCCATGTTGCTCCTGAGTCGATAATCCATGCATCATTGAGATATTATCTACTTCCTACAGTTTTCGCTGCTTCACTGACTAATATATCTTCACCTCTATAAGTACTCACCACATTTCAACTAATGTCATGATTTTGGGTCCCATTGTAACCACGCTCCATCATCACATCTATCTGTCTTTCACCAATTGTTAGTTGACAATTATCCTTCCGCAGCACTGCCTGCATCTTTATTTTCCACAATGAAAAATTATTCCTACAGAATTTCTTGATCTCGATTTTCACCACCACCTGGACACACCATCAGTCCAAAAACTCCTCCATTTCACAATGGTGTATTTAATAATCTCAATAAATTTTTTCTGATGTGAAATATCTACCAGATTCACAATCATAGAGCATACAAAAATCTACGATAATTATTAATACCTGAAAACACGAACAACATCGGGCTAGAAATTGCCTCTAATACCACTTGTTAGGACCATAAAATGATCAAAAAATGGTGTATAAATGATCATGAGATAAAATTATGTGGAAAATGAGGAAAAAAGGACACCATATGTAATGTGGAAAAACCCCCAAATGAAAGGGGTAAAAAACCATAGGAAAATAGAAAGATCTCACTATGGGTAAAAATGGGTACACACTCCCTCACTATTATAAGGAGAAAACCCTCATAATATTCTCTCTTGAATATGTGTCTAAAAAACCTCACAAATACCACACATAATTGATGAACCGATAATAAAGAGAAGCTGAAGGTGATGATGAAAAAACTCAGGGAATTCACCACCTTTTATAAGAAAGCCCCACCCTTTTCTTCCTCCCTCTGATGGATGGATTTGGTGGGGTTGGCCACCCACCACATCTTCCTAGCATTAAAACCCTTTGAAAAAATTGGGTTTGGAACCATATTTGGAAAAAAAATCTTCCGATAACATCATCAACTGGTTCGAAATCAATCTATGTTCGAAATGCTCGTATCACAACTAACTTCCTCATTCAATATCGTTTGGCATTGATACCTTA
Organism: Viscum album; assembly: GCA_963277665.1. Taxonomy (NCBI): domain Eukaryota; kingdom Viridiplantae; phylum Streptophyta; class Magnoliopsida; order Santalales; family Viscaceae; genus Viscum; species Viscum album. The sequence continues at coordinate 622,863,695 of OY728138.1, forward strand.
GTCGGAATTGGATTCCCTTCGTTCATTTTATTCATATAGACAATCTCAGGTGGCTTCACTAATAAGCTCTACCTGATTTCCATTGATTTACCTTATTCATGTAGGTCGTGTAAGATAAATTATCTTTCACAACCTCTAATTTTCTAATATAAAGGATTTATCTTACTTTGATTGTTCAATCTCTTATGATGTCAAATATTCTCTTACACAAATTCCTTATCAGTAGGTGAATTTATCTTTTGTAACTTCCAAAAATTATCTTATGGGCTCAATATTTATTTTACACCAATCTGCTTCAAATACTTTGACTTAGATAATTCGTTTATGCCCATATGAGATTTTATCTTATGTTCAAATAAATTCTATTAAGCAGCTGACAAATAAATTATCATATGCAATTGCTTCAGTGGACGTGTTGCATAATAAATAAAATTAAAATAATGTAAAAATGAAATAAATTAAGACAAAATAAATATTTAATGAATTAAACCTGAAATCTAAAATTTACAATTTGAAAATAAAATTAATTAATTCAAAATTAAATTAAAATAACATTAATTAAAGATTGGTCCAAAACTAAAAAGAAAATATTAAAATACTAAACATATAGAATAAATAAAAACATTAAAAATTGAAAATTAAAATAAAATTTAAAATAATAAAATATTTAAATAACAAATAGATGATAATTAACATAGAAAACTATGCAAAATTATAAAAGAATTCAATGATTTGTCATTTCAACATCAAAATAAAAAACATTATATTTAACCAAATTTATTCATAATTAATAATTAAAAACATGGATTATACATCAAAATAGACACGGTGTAAAATGTTAAATAAGGGTCACATCGATACACAGTGTGTAACATCGGGATACACAACGTGTAATCCAATGTTATCTAGAAAAAATTCCCAGCTACTACAGATGGGTTCTTCTAGTGTTCTTCATGTATTATTAACATTTTATAAGTTATAAGAAGGTGAATGAATAATAATAATAATAATAATAATAATAGATCTCAATATTTTTATATAAAGAATGTATTTAATTAAATAAAAATATAATGGTAAATTCATATAATGATAAATGATTAATAAATAGTTATAAATTTAAACATGACCACTCTGATACAATTTTAAGGTTCTAAATGCAGTGAAAGTTCCTATTTGGATCAGTCCAAAATCATATTTTTTCAGATTAAACAAATAATCTGAAATATATGAGATGATAAAAATCATGACCAATGAAAGTTGAAAAAGATCTCAGGAATTGAAGAGAGAATATTTCACATTAAATTTATAATTAATTTAATAACAAAAATAATATCTTGATCTTGAGAAATTTCTTTGGTGTGGATATTGACCATTTGAACCACCATTCAGTTGTTTTATCATTATGCCAATAGGATCCAAATTGTAATCCATATAGCGATGATCCACACATGCTCTTTTGATATTTAATCTTTATCGATGGTGCTCTTGGTGCTAGTGTTGTAGTACCAATATTCTTGCATCACACACCTTTAATCACCCCATAATCCTTCAAGTAGAAGTATTGATTCTTGTTCTCTCATTCTTGAGAGGGGGAAATGGAATAAATTATCTCTATCTTGATAGGAACCCTGTAGATTCTCTTTATTAAGAGATAATTTTATGAGGATAACTATTATACACCAAAAATGATTCTCATAATATTCATCTAACCCTAGAAAATTATATAATCGGGTTTTTATAGAGCTATATTAGAGAATAAATAATTTCTCATGGGGACTTAACATTCTCTTAAACCTTATCAAACCCCAAAACAAATAATAATAATATTATTATTATTATTTTATTAATGTGTTCATAACTCATGGATAAAATAAATACCATTTATTTAAATAAATATTAATTTAAATTATATTTAATATATCATTCCCACCAAACCTATTAACATAGTCTTTATTTCCTCCATAGTATTTATTGAACCTTTAATAATAAATATTATTCATTTGATAAATAAATAAATATTTATAATATTCATGATCTTCCAACTAAATATTTATTTTAAAATTTAACTCATATTTAAATACAATGAATAAATGTTTATGATCAATAAATAACATGTACATAGTATTCCATAAACTATAAAATAATATTTATTCCAATAATTAAATTCAGATAGAATTTAATAGAGATTAATAGGAACACGAAGTGTGTGGTCCTCTAGGATTCTTCCTCAGTGACATTAGACAAGTTTTCCTAAAGTCTAATATCAGTTTCTATAAACATGTAAAGTCACTCAAGAGGAATAATTTAATGTTGCAATGATGGCATCCAAAAATGAATGCTCGTTATATAATATAATCCCTTTTTCATAATATATCCTCAAGAAGGTTTAATACTTATGTCATTAATCTATATGTTCGATATGAATTTCTTTAACTTCTTGAAATGAACCCATAAATACACCATGGCCATGGAATTTAGTTTTACAATTCTATTTCAATCAAAGGCTTGAGATATCAACTTCCATGAATATTTAAGGGATAAATACATCCTAGACTTATTCATTAATAAAATATCACTCATGATGCTCCCAATGTAGCCAACCTCATTATCAGCATATGTTATCATAGTTTAGGTAAATATATCTAAGTACACAACTCATGATATTTATTAATAATAATATTAAATTATTAGGATCATTAAACACATTTTTATACAAGAACATCCAATGCCACATAACATATGGAATTCCTACTGGCAAGTCTATTCTCATAATATCCCATCTTGGAGATTACCAAGTGAGAATTTCAAGAGATGAAGTCTCATCTTCTTAAAAATACTCACACCTAATATTTTGCATCATCTATGTCCCATCATATGACATTATACAACCATGGTACATATAGTTTAATAATATCATCATATCACTTCAAGGTTCTCATCATTGTGTGCAACTACTATGACCTTTTCAATGTAATAGATACTCTACAACATTATCATATTAAAGTTACATAGAATAATAATCAATATGTGATAAGTTATTTATTTATATTCAAGTCTATGAATATAAACAAGCAATCTAAGGTAAAGAGTAGTTGGTTCTAAGGCACCAAATCCTACTGAATAATTTAAAGAATAGTCTTTTTTTAAGAAAACACTTCAAACACATAGAATACCATATAATATATAGATTCAATGATTTATTTTTTAAATATTCATACTAAAAGTAAATAAAAGTTGTTTCTAAACAAAAAAGAATTTTTTGTATCTTAACATTATATTTTTAAAATAATATAGTGTCTAAGAGGAAAGTGGGAGTAATTTTAGGCTTAGATAACCTCAAAAAATAACAAATAAAATATTATAATAGATAGTATTCTAACTAAATACTCAATATCCTAAAAGAGTTTAGGGTATGATATCAAAGATAAACATAAAACGTCATATTTGGTGACTATAAAGAGGGTAATATCACTTTATATCCTAAAGGATTTTGGGATGTGTTGATAAATAAATAATATAAATAGTTAAATTAGTTAATAAAATGATCTCAAGAAAAAAGTTTTATGGAAATGTTCCTGGAATTATGATTATGATGAACTTAAAAAGAGTTATAAGTAAACAATAGAAGTTTTTAACATAATAACATTATCTATTGTGAGGTTAATAATTTTTAATCCTTTTTTCAAAGAGTTAAACATTAGGAATATGATTCTTAAGTATCCCCATTATTTAAACTAGATTAATTCATAAATATTACTTACTAAAGGATTTTTGTGGGAGATTTTAATCAGATGGTCACATAGAGATGTGGTAATAATTACATTGATATGTAATGAGTTTAATAAATTCTGAAAAGTATAGAAAATATAAGGTTGATCTGGTAGTCTATCATGTTTTATATAGTTATAAAGACTCTTATGTATGGTTTTTCTAAACATTTTTAAAAAAATTTAAGAACATAAAATGTGTCATGTTGTATAAAAATTAAATCCCCACTTTATAATTCTTTCACATTAGTTTTTTGTGTGTGTGAGAGAGTTGTGAAGTGAAATAATAATATACCTCACAAATTATTCCTTTTAGTTATCCTTGACTGATGTTTGGAATGTTGTATTATAGGTTTGATAAAATTTTATACTTAGCATGCGTATGATTCTTTTATTGAGATAGGAAATATGCTCATGAGTCACAAAATGGGTTTTGTGTGTTGGATGACTCGCTAAGTATATACCACTTGGAGTGTCATACACTATGTATTTGATATAATAAGGCTGCATGTTTCATATTAAATCCCCATACCTAATATTTTTTTGGTACCTAAAATGATAACCTTCATTCTTTGGTACTTTCTTATGCAATTCTTGAGGCTCAGCTAATTTGGTGTTGTTTTGGTGTGTTTTTTATCTTATCATCGGTTGGATTTTAACCAAGATGGGATCTTTCCACTCATATGGAAGTATAAAAAAATTTCCATTGATTTAGATCAATTAGGAAGTGTATGATTTTACCTAAATAGTTCATATTATGTGATTGTCTATTTGGGTGAGTGGCATGTGATGTGATCATCTACTAAGATGAATGGAATGTGATGTATTCATAAATCTGGTCAGTTTATACTCAATATATAAGTAGCTATATAAGATTGGCATACTTTATGCCTCATGGTACCTTGATGTCTTGGAAAAGGGGATTATATAATTATACATACTTGTATATGATGCATCTAGTAGACATAGTTATGGATATACATGTGTTTAATGAAGATCATTATTGATCCCTTTATAGGTTGAGTAACACTGAAACTTTTCTATACATAACTCTTTTTTTACATTTATGAATTTTGGGATTAATATTAGTTTTCATTTATATAAAGGAAAATGGTGTCATGTTTTGTGGTCATGTGATTGAGGATCAAGTTTATAAAACTTTGAGAGCTACCCCAAAATTTTTTCATAGGATACTTGAAAGAAGTTCTAAATGTATTTTTACTAGTTGGTACATATGATGTAACATAGAGTGAAAATGTATGGTAGATTTTCAAAAAGAACTTTTGGAAGGTATCCAAAAGTATTTTTGGATATGGTTTCACAAGTTATTACATATGATGTGACATAAGGTGAAAGTACACTAAATCTATAAGGATTTTAGTGAAAGTGGGAGATTTTTATAATTATGCATTAAAAGAATCATCATGGAATATTGGTTTAGACCATATCATAGTCTATGCTGGTATCAATCATGAAATGGTGAGGGTCACTATTTTTTGGTGTTGTGCATGGGAATTATTGAATTATGTGATAACACATGGTCTAAACGATATATCCTACACTAGGCTATCATGATATGTTATAATAATCATAAGATTATGATTATGAGGAGTTTGGATGTAATAAATAAATGTTTAAGTTTTAAACATTAAATTTATATATTTTATAATGAGTTTTATCCTATAAATAATTTATGAAATGTTTTATTTATTAACCTAAAAATTGAGCTTCTAAGTAGTGTTTGTAGATGGACTATATAATAAGGCTTGTAGTTTGAGATTCATGGGTGTGATTATTTCATAGAAACTTCTTATATGAAACTATATCTAGCTCTAGATTGTATCTATCCTTTAAAAAAAGGTTCTTGTAGACTATTGATAGGATATAGATCCTACCTAGAAATTTGGAGATTCGTCTAACCCATAGAAATCCTAGGATGAAGGAATCTTTCAATTGTTTTGCAGTGATCTTGATCAAATTCTTGTGAGAATCCTCAAAAGTCATGATAGACTGGTGTAACGTGTTTCATTCTTATTATTCTCCATTTATATTCATTATAAATGTATATATATATTGGGTTTAATCAGGTTTTGGAGTTGTTCTTCCACTATGTTTAAGATGTTATACATCCCTCCAAAACCTTTTAGTTGGGGCTTGTGGTGATAAAGTAGAAAGGAGTTTGTTTTTAGGGGACCTTTGTGATATATATTTTTCAATTTGGTATTTATTATATTATATTTATACTAGGTGTTTTGAGGATCACAATTGATATAAGATATGGCTGAGATTTGCCTATAGTGGATTTACACTTAAGAGGTTAGACATTATGGTTTAATCATTCATTCAGCTATGCATTGATATGTTTTAGTCACATTGACACTTGGGTTTTATAGGATGAGACTAATGAATATTGTATACCCACTTTATATATATCTTTCTTAGATACAGATAAATGTTCCATGATGCAACAGAAGCGGTGGGTGAATTATTGATTTTGGTTTTTCATTGGTTTCAACAGATAATATATGAATAACTTAATGAATTCAACTCCAGAATATCCTATAGTGGATCATTTACATTTAATTTAAAACCATAATTAACAAAAATTGGGAATTTCTTTTATCAAAATCCTTTAATTCACTTTTATCATTTTCGTTGCCATTGAGAATCCAAGAGAGGATTCTTCTAGCTATATCAAAATGTGCTCTGTGAAACTATGAACATTTTTCTTGTTATTTTGAGTGATAGAATATGGGACCCTAGTACTTCATGTCATTTTATATTGATAACAAAAGGCTTTATTGTTCTCTCTATTCTATTGAGAGGGAGCATGTGAGGATTTTATCTTTAGGATCAAGAAAATTCTTGAGAGATTTTCATTGTGTGTGTCAAGTCTCACCCTTATAAAAGTGATATATTTATCTTTATATACTTAGGGTTAAGCATAGATATTTAAACACATGTACTTATCAATATATTTAAGCTAAGTAATACCCAATTTTAGTTAATAATAATATTATTATTATTATTAAATATCAATAAATTATCTAATTTAAATATCATTTCGAAATAAATAAATTCATATTTTTTTAAATGATATTAAGTAAAATATATCATTTCCATCAGGCCATTAACTAATCCCAATAATATTCCAATGGAATGTATTTAACCTTTAATAATTAAATTTTTATTAAAATAAATATTATTCATTCTACAAAAAAATAAATATTATATTTAGTAAACTCGTGAATAAGTATTTATTTTAATGTTCACATAACTAAAAAAATATTTATATTAATGTATTCATTGAAATGGTGAATAAATATTTATTTAATTATTACCTTATGAATAATAAACAAGAGATAAAATTCAACCCATATATTCTAAACTCAAATATCTCATTATTGAATATTTGTGATCAACTTTACTTGAATAAATATTATTGAAGAATATGAGAATAATATTTATTATTAATATTAAAATCAATAGAATTTAATGATATCTTGGATAAACTTAGTGTTTGACTCACTAAGGTCATTTCTCAATGGAATTAATTGAACTTGACTAAATTCTAAGATCAATGTCTAAAAATACATCAAATACCCCATAGATACAGAATTTAAATGTCTTGATGAAATAAACCTTCCTAAAAATGACTATGTTTTTAATTAGATAGTTACATTTCAATTAAATAGATAGAGATATCTTATTCCATAATATGTAATATAAAAATCATTTATTTACTTATTCAATTAATGTCATATCACTTATGATGCACCCAGTGTTTGTTACCTCCCTATGAGCATATGTCATTACAATTTTCAACCATACATCAAAATACATGATTCATGATATACATTAATAATAATCTAAAGCCTAAGGATAAATACACACATTCACATATAAAAATATCCAATGACATATAAACATATAGAATTCATATTAGTAGGTTTATCCTTATGACTTCCCTACTTGGAGATCATCAAGTGAGAACTTCCTGAGAAGAAGTCTCAATTTCATATGAGCCTCCAGCACTTGATAGTCAGAAATAATTTTCATCCCATCAAATAGATTTTATATAGAACATAAAATATATATTTAAGAATATTTTCATAGCATCTCTAGGTTATCATTATATTAGGAAACTACTATAACATTTCGACATGACAAATACTCTAAGGACATGATCTCATTAATGTTATGTATAAGAATAATCATAATTTGATAAGATATTTAATAATATTCTGGTAATCAAATGTATAAAGTCATTTGGTTATAGGGAACCAACTCCAATAAACTCCCTCTTGTACTGGATAGAACTACTAATAAATTTTATACTATTATCTCTCACATGATATTCATGATTTTATTGAGATAAGGGTTGAGTCAAAAACTCTACCATATTTTCCTCTATGGATACTCTACTTACTATGACCCCACCCCTTTGAGAAAAATGTCTTAAGATTTGTTATTTTTTTAGAATATTATTCATCCATTTATAATACCTATACTCCTTGTATAGAACCTCTGATATAGTATTATCATAATACAAAGTGATGTAATATTTATTGGTAGGTACAAAATCAATCTCTTAGATGAAGTTTTGTATCCAAACTAATTATTTAAAAGCATAAAAATCCAAAATATTCTCATAATCTATTTAAGAATTGGGAACCACTAACTACATAAAACTCTTCCAACTCATGGTCTCCTAATTAATCCAAAACACATATCCCAACTATCATTTTAGATCATTATAATCTTTTTGGAAACTATCATTAGTGTATCACATCCTAACTAGTTACTTATCTCCTCAATAAACTAGGAAAATATCCTTTATATGCCTCATGTACTTCGTGATAGTTTCGGCAACTAGACAATATGTCTCTCTTGGTCTGGCTTGATATCTTGACACTATGCTCGAGGCATAGAAAACATCAATCCTAGTACATATAATAATATACATGATAGATCCAATCGTATAACTATAAGGAACTCTAATCATCCTTTCTCTCTCCTCTTATGTTTGAGGAAACATTTTCTTAGAGATCTGTATACCATTTGACATTTGAAATAATCCTCTCTTATATTATTCCGTATTATATATCTTTAATAACTTGTTAATGTATGTACCTTGATCTAGTCTAAGAATCTTCTTATATCTATATCAATAGACCTTGATTCCTAAAATGTAGGTTGTTTCATCTAAGTATTTCATAGAGAATAATTTATTTAACCATTAATTAACTCATTATAAAATTGGTATCTAATTTCCTACCAGAAATATATCCTCAACATATACTACTAGGAAAACTACTACACTCCTAATAAACCTCTATTATACATAGGTCTCACATTCATTATTTATGGAATCAAATTTTATTATGAAATCACTAAATTAATGTTCCATGTTCTTGATGCTTTCTTTAACCTATAAATGTATCTATGAAACTTTACCACTATATTTCCATTCTTTGGTTTTGTGAACCCTTATGGTTGTGTCATATATACATGTTTTATAAGGTTTCCATTAAGGAGGGTAGTTTTGAAATCTATTTTTAGTTCTCATAATCATGGTAAGTTTCTATCAAAAAGTATAATACTAATGGATTTCAATATATTGATTGGAAGAAAGGTTTCATCATATTCTATGCATTGATATTTCTTAAACCCTTTGTCATTCATTCATGTCTTATAGTTATCAAGTTTACCATCCATGTCTATTTTCTTCTTAAATGCCCATTTTTACCCAATAGGATTTACATTAACAAGAGTATCTACCAAAAACCAAAATTTATTTTTGTCTATTTTAAAATTCATGGATTCTATCTAATTTTATACTTCTATGATACTTATTATTTCCTTGTAAGATAGGGGTTCATTATTATCAACTAGTAATGTGTCACCTTACTCAGTAACATGAAAACTATACCTCTATAGTTCTCTAACCTCTTTGGTGATCTTATTCAATACTTTTGTCTTTGTAATAACCTCTTCTATTAGGTCTTATATAATTTATTTCCTCTATTAACTCTTATAGATCATGATATTTAACTTTATTTAAGTCTAACATTCTCCCACTATCTATATCAGATATATGTCACATTTTAATAAATGTGGAATGTGTGTTGATAATGTCCCTTTTATCTAATGGATTTTATAAGTTATATACTTTTGTTTCTTTAGGATATCCTATAACTATTAACTTCTTTCCTTGTGATTCTAGTTCTATAATAATATTAGATATAATAAACATCGCGCATCCTCATACAAGAATATGTAACAAAGTTGATTTCTTTCCATGCCATAACTCATATGGAATTATGTTTTACACTTTATTTGGAACTCAATTTAGTATGTATGTCATAGTATATAATCAATATCCTAAAAAAGATAATGGGATGTCATCATGAATTATTATTAGTCTCACTATGTTCAATAAGGTGTGATTCATCCTTTCTCTAACACCATTCCACTATAGTGTATAAGGAAGAGTGAGTTGAGATAGTATCCAAAAATATTTTAGATAATTAATGAACTCTTGGTTAAGATACTCCCTACCTCATTATAAGTAGAGTTTATTTATCTTCTTAATAATATGATACTCTGTTTAATTATTTTATTATTTAAATTTCTCAAAGGAATCAGACTTATTCCACATTAATTAAATATATCCATATTCACAAAAAACATTAGTAAATGTTATAAAGTATGAGCATTCACCTCTAGACTCTAATAGAAAAGGTCCAAACACATGTGTGTGAACTAATATTAGAATATATATGGATCTATTACCCTTTCCACTAAAAATATCATTGTTCATTTTCTCTTGTAAACAAGCATGACATATATCCATGGGTTTCAAGTCAAAATAATCAAAATACCCTTCTTAATATAATTTTATCAAATTATTTTTATTTATATAACCAAGTCAGTGATTCTATAAATAGGTGTGATATGAGTCATGTGTACTTGATTATTTATCTATTTACAAGTCATGGTTGTCATATTATTGTATGTAAAAACTTTATTCAAATGTGTCATCCCATAACATATATTATCTTTATTATAGTGTAAAATTTTAATTTTAAACTTGAAAATAAAACCATACATGTCTAAAATGGACACAAAAATGATTTTTTCGATTACACTAGACACATAATAATAGTTCTTCCAAAATAGAACCAATATAGTCATAAATGTGAGATGTTAGTCTCAAATATCCAATGCATCTAGTCTCACTCCATTAGAAGATAAAAGATCCACCTCGCCATTATAAATCTTTCATAATCTACTTAGTTATTAGATTTGGGAACAAATGTGAGTACCAAAATCATTATCTAATACCTGGTTTGTAGAAATTTATATATTTCACTTGATAAGGAACATACTTTATGCTTCCCATTGATCATTTACTGATGTATTATCCTTCTTTTGGTTTCCTTTCTTGCTTCAAGAAAAACATACTACATCATGTTCTTTAGTTCCCTTGGAATCTTCCTCTTCTTAGAAGGATGGTGTGAAGTTGACTTAAACTTATAACTTTCCTTATAAGTTTCCTTTCATTTCCTATAATTCACCATAAATATATAAGTTTTTCACACTTCATGTTTTTATCCACTAGGAGAATCAAAGTCAAAAGATCTAGGAACATCTTCTTTATATAGGTCATGTTAAAATTTATAATAAAACTTGAGGATCTAAAAGTAAGTGAGGAGAGAACATGGACATTACATAATTACTTATGAATTTGGAATCTTAGAATTTCCAAATTCTTAATGTATCCGATCATCTTAACTACATGAGGTCCAGAAGGAACTCCTTCCTTTAGCTTGCAAGTTAAGAGTGACTTGGAGATTTCATACCTCACATGTATTTATTTCTCATGATATTAATCTTGGAGATGAGATAAAATAGAGTATGTATCCGTGTATTTATTAAGATTCAAAAGCTCTCTAGTCATGAATGGTAATATGAGGCACAGTACATCCAATACATTGTCTACATATCTCTAAAAGACATTTTGATCCTCCTCACTAGCCTCACAGAATGGATAATAGGAATTGGGGACTCTAAAATGTAAAACTTTTTCTCATAGTGTAGTATAATGTGTAGGTTCCTATACCATTCTTAGAAATTAGCACCAATCAAGATATTATCTTTCTCTAAAATAGATCACATGGATAGTGATGTGGTCAAATGGCCTATCATTTTTCCTATAATAAAAAAAGTTATATATTTAGTAATTAATCTTGATTACTAGTTATGATGTAATTAATTATTTTAATTAATCTATCATTATTTTATAAAATATCACCAACACTCATTGTTATATTCAGAATATCGATTCATTCAAATATTCTAGTTGTAAGGATTCATATTTCTCTTCTCATAAATCAAGATATACCCATGTAAATTGTGTAAAGGTGTTTAGGTAAGATTTACTTGAAAACTTCATTAACTTATAGCTCCTTAATCTATTGAGTGGACTCCCCAATCTTCAAATCCTATATTTATCTTACCTTAACATTTGACTCTATATTGTATTGAGTATACTATGGTCATTACCCTTAATAACAATTTGGTTAAGTTAACCCATTATCTTTTTTAAAATTCTCAATAATTAAAAGTTTCCCTAACTATGGATAAGCTAACACTTTAACTTTATTGGCATCCTAAATCAAAAAATATAAGGATTCATCTAACTTAATATCTTCATTGAGGTATTTTTCATTAAACTTATGTATAAATATCCTTTATTTTATTCTTCTCATGTTGGTTAATATTATGTGGAATTTAAATAATTAATTAACTGTGTAAAATAAAATAATTTATGCATAATAATTTTATTTTATTTTATATTTAGTGTGATTTTTAATTTATTTACTTTATGTGACCACATTTAATCATCCATATAAACTATGCATTGAATAAATAAATAAATAACCAAGCACTAATACAATAAATATGTGATATGATCATGAGATTTTATCTACTTATTTAATTATCAAATAGAGATAAAATAACATTGACCTTAGGGGAAAAACTTATTGATCTCATGCTTGTCTTGAGTTACAACATTTCTTCATTATCCATTGTATCTTCTTGGTTGGACTCACCTTGGATCGGGTCATGAATTGTCTCCTCTTTCTAAGAGATCTATTATTTAAACACGATTACTCACTCATAGGGGAGGGGTACCAGGGGTTTAGGGTTGCATAAAATAAACCTTTAGATATACTTCCACTATATAATAAAGGATAGAGAGATGATATACAGATAATCATATTTAAATTAATAAAATTATCACATAAACCCTTGAAATAGATAATTAAACTAAATGAATAAATCTAACACATATACAGGCCAGTCAAGCTCATAATCAATAACAACATATAAATAAAAAGCATTTATAATTTCAAGAATTAATTTTAATTCATTCTAATTAAGAAAAATTTTCTAGAATTAATCAATTAATCAAATAATTAATTAATTTTTATCTTAATGTTATTCCCTAACAAGCCTAGAGAAAAAATAATAATCACATCCTATATTATTTTAAATAAATTTAATTTTAAATTTTAAAATAATTAAGTACATGGAGTGTTCTTAGGAGGCCATGTAGAGTATACCTTCTGCATCATATTAAATTCATTTTTGAAATTTAATACTTACACATTATGTACTTTCACTCAATATGTCATATAACACACTCTATATGTGATCTTTTTCATGTACTTTGTATTTACATGACATGTATAACTACATGGAAAGTCTCAATATACACGACATGAAATTCCATAGGTCAAGACATGTAGTCTGCACATTGTGTATAATCACATGACATACCATAATATATATAGTGTGAACCACTAGAAATGTTCATGAAGTACATGGTGTGTATGATGACTGTTACACATCTTTTAGTTGTATGATTTACATAATATTAATTATTGAGAATTTTTACCCACATGACATGCTAAAAATTACTCAACGTGTACCTATTATGGAATTAAACTTATCCCATAGTGTATATATCTTGTTGTACATCATGTAGTTTGTATCTCTCTTTAATTATCTAATGTGTTAACCTATCGGAATGCCAAAATATCTACATGTACCTTGTGTGGGTTAATGAATGTTACATGATCTTTACATACTAGATACACAATGTATATTCTATCTTTAGCAATGTTTCTTATTTGTAAATCAATACATGGTGTGTAATGACACTATGTATTGACCACATAGATTTTTGTGGTTTACACGGTGTCAAAACCTTGTGGATTTACATGATGTGTATGCCAACTATGCAAATTTAATATTTATCAAATCATGTGTTGCACTGGTAGTCAATATGCAGCATGCAATGATACTACGTACCAAGTCACATGGAGAGCCGAGGTTTACATGGATCACTCCTTGTGTAAGTTGGCCACAGGTACATGACGTGTAATTTACCATTACATGTCATGTATCCATGTTATGCAGCCAAAAACCTTGGAACCTATATATAGGATCTTCAAGTGTTCTTTATGAATTTTTGACTTGTTTGTGGCCATAATAACTTGAATGAGAATCTTATCTCAGCTGTTGAATTAAGAATAAAATTATGGAAATGAAAAAACTTTCAAACCAAGATGTTAAATTAATAAAATAAATTTTAAATTATAATGTGTCTAATATGATATCACATTAATGATTTGGGGAACATTAGAAGTGATGAAAAGATGCATAATTTTGGTTTTTCAATGGTTTCAACAAATAAGATTTAAATAACTTAATGAACACAACCTTATAATCTTCTATATAGGATCTTTTACATTTAGTTTATAATTAATTTAAAAATATAATTTCCAAAATCTAGAAATTAATTTGACCAAAAAAAATAAAACATGTTTCATTGTCTTTGTCATTGAAAATCAAAGTAAGGATTTCTATAGGCATATTAGATGTGCTCCATGAAACTATAAATGGAACTCTTAGTATTCCAAGTGCTAATATAGAATAACCTAGTACTCCACATCATTTTATAGTGGTCACAATAAGGTTATATTGTTCTCTGTATGTTCTTAAGAGGGAATATGGCAGGATTTTCTCTCTAGGAGCGAGAAATTTTTTGAGTGATTTTCATTGTACACAAAAAGTATCGCCCTTATAAAAGTGATATATTTTTTTTATATACTTACGGTTAAACCTAAATAATTTCACATGGGTCCTTATGAATATATTTAATCTAAGTAATACTCTATGTAAAATAATAATAATAATAATATATTCCATTATATGAATTTATTTAAATAAAATTTCTTAATAAATAAATTCATAATTATTTAAATGAGATTAAATGAAAAATATCTTTTCAAATGGATCATTAACTCATCCCATTAATCCTCCCATGGAATTTATCAAGACTTAAACAATAAAAAATTTATTCCAATCAATATTACTCATTTTATAAATAAATAAATATTATATTCACTAAACTCATAAATAAATAATTATTTTAATATTTGAATAACTAAGTAAATATTTATATTAATATATTTACTAAATTTGTGAATAAATATTTATTTATTTATTATCTTATGAATAATTAATAAAATATAATATTTAATTCACTCATTATAAACTCAAATTTATTGTGATTAAATATTTTTAATAAAATTTACTTGAATAATTATTATTCCAAAAATATAATAATAATATTTATTTTTAATAATAAATTAAATAAAATTTAATGATATTATAGATACACTTAGTGCATGGCCCTCTAGGCCTCTTTACAAAAGTAATTAGGTGGACTTAACTAAATTTGAAGATCCCCATCTAACAATAATTCAAGAAACTTATAGATAAATAAGTTAACATACCAATCACAGAAACCTTTCTACAAACACTAATATGAAATATAATCCCTTTATTTATCAATATCTAATAAAGTAGGATTAATACTTATATAATCACCTTATATACTTGATTTATCATTCTTTGGATTTCCAAAATGAAATTGTCGATGAACTACCATATTCATGGATTTTATCAAAAAATTTCTTTTTAATAAAAGGACCAAAGATATATTCTTCCATGAATATAGATGAGACAAATAATTTCTTGACTTATTTAATTAATGTCATGTCACTTGTGATGCACCCAATGTAAGCCACCACACCATAATCATATGTCGTTATGGTTTTTATCCATATATCAAAGTAAACAATTCTTGATATATATTAATAATAATATCAAGTCTAAGTACCAATAAAAGCATTTACATATAGAAATATCCAATGACACATAAAAAATGTGGAATTTATATTGGTAGGTTTGTCCTTATAACCTCCCTACTTGAATATCACAAAGTGTGAACTTCATGAGAAGAAATCTAAATGTCTTATAAGCCTCCAATGCCTGATGGTAAAAAATAATTAGTTTAATAATAGATAGGTGTTATTTATGTTGGAGTTGGTGGCTTAGAACCAACTACTTTGTACTTTATGATAAACTTGTATTAATAAATACCTTATCACAACTTGATTGTTATTCTGTGTGACAATGCATGTGATAATGTCCTAAGAATAGCTGTTGCACTAAAAGGTCATAGTGGATCCCTGCTATGATGAGAACCCAGAAGTGTCATAACACTATTATTGAATATATGTTATATGTCTGGATGATTTTATTTGAGGGACAAAAATAATACAGGCCATTAGGGGTGACGACTTATAAAACTTTGAGGCACCTTCTCAGGGTCTGTGCCCTTGTTAATATCTAGGAGGATATTATGAGAATGAGACCCGCTAGTAGGAAATCCACATTTTATAGTGTCATTGGATGTTCATATCTGCAGACATGTGTATTGGTCCTTAGAATTTAGGATTATTGTTAATGGGTATTAAAACTCACACACTTAGATGTATTGATGAAAATTATGACGAAACATTGTTCGCAATGAGGTAGGATACGTTGGGTGCATCATGAGTAATACTGTATTAATAGATAATGTAAGAAAGGATTTTTCCCTTCTGTTTCATAACAAAAGTTGATATCCCATAACCTTTGGTGGAATTGATATAGACTAAATAAATCCATGTCCATGGTAAGGAATGAGAAAGTTCAATTTCTGAAAGTCAAAGAAACAATAATCAAGCACATGGGTTGATGGCACTAGCATGAAACCCACTTGATTTGAGATATCGATATAAAGGGATTACATTACATGGTAAGCATTAGTAGGAGGTGACACATCATTGTGGCATTAACTTCTTTCTCTATGGGTGCCTTGGAATATTGTTAAGTGATAACCTTAGAATTTAGGTAGGCTCCTCCTAATGCTGCTGAGAGAGAGGCATAACGGGTCACACACTATGTGTGTCCAAGTATCTCGGTTAAATATTCATTTAACAAGTTGAATAATTGTGATTTAATAATTATTCAAGGATGCATGATCGCATTTATTTTGGCACTAGTTATTCGAGAGAATATATTGTGGGTGAAATAATATATTTATTAGCGAGTAATGTAGTGATATTTATTTAAGAAATAAATAGTCATTATTCAAGGTCTAATAAATGTGGTGGAGGAAATAAAGAAAATGGAAAAAAAAGTACACGTTGTGTACATTAATATACACGTCGTGTAGTTTTTTTTTTGGGATTTGTGAGAAACAATATTATTTATTTAATTAGATAATATAAGGTGTAATTTGTTGGGCGCATGTCAAGTGATAATAATAGTCAACTGTTATTATTAGACAAGGGGTCTTAATAAGAATTAAATGAAATGAATAAATGATTTTGGGTAATTAATTCATTTTATTATTATAAGTAATAAAATCCTAATTAAATTATTCTTATTAGACCTAGAAATTATTTGTGGTTATGTGCAATGGATCTAGAGAAATCTCTCAAGCCAAGAGAGAATTCATTTCCTCTAAGAACTCTCTCAAGTTACGAGAGAGATCCTCTTCCACTGGATCAAGGAGAGCGATTTGGAAGCGGCTCTTAAGGCGATCAAAGGCGGACGTCACAAGTGAAGGTTCTTACATGATAGCACCCAAAGATCTCTTCGGTGATGTCCATAGATACTTGGAGTATGTGTGGATCACCGCTAGAGGAAGTCTACACTTGGTTTTTGTGACGCAATGACAGATCACGTTGGATTGTGACCATAAGCATCAACAAAGAGAGAATTTCATCAAGGTAATTTTGTTCTTTTAATTAAATTAACTATAACCAACATATGATGATCCTATCCATGGTTCCGGGACTTCCCTCTTTTTTTTCTTCGTTCTATTATGAAGATTCGGTATTTTATCATCGTGACAGATCTCGGATTGATCATTGTTAACGGAAAAATTAAAGTTGGGTACACTAATCCATGATCTTCTACTGCACCTGAAACCTAAAATTTATACCATAAAAATATTTTTAAGAATATTTTCATAGCATATCTAGGTTTTCATTATAGCGTGGAACTGATATAACATTTCTATGAAACGAATACTCTAAGGAAATTTTCACATTAATATAATGGAGAATAAAAATTATTATGTAATAATTTATTTATTAATATTTTGGTAATTGAAAGTAAAATGTCAGCTGGTTATAGGGCACCAAATCCAACACAAGATCATGTGGATAGAGGTGTCTGATAATTCTAGCATAGACACGATGTTTTTAGGAATTGGAGTTTTATCATTTACTTTTATATAGAGGTTGTAACACCTAGATATTTTTAAAGAAGAAAATTGGGTTTGATAACATATATGACACACAACACCGAGATTAGATGAGAATATAACACCCTGAGACTTTATGATATATTTATTTTTAAATAAATTCAATCTTTTTGATATCTTGAGGAGAACGCAACCCTGAGTCTAAATAAACTATAATATAGTATACCTTTATAACCTAGTAGTTAAATTGATAAGTATGAATAGGAATAAATAAATTATGAAAATTATATAGTTTACACATGTATAAAATAAATTTAGTTTTTATATATTAATTATAAATAAAATAATATTCATATGAAATAAAAAATAATTGTTTTTTGAGAAACTATAATTTTCTAAAAGGCAGTTTCATTGTATTTTACGCATATATTTTAAAATTAAATTTTACCACTTTAAGAAAATTTATTTTAAAAAATGAAACTAATTTTTGAAATCGTAATTTTAAAATTATCTTAGAGATAATTTTTTATAATTTTCTAAAAATAATTTTTTTGATGAATAGTGAAAAATACTTATTTTTATTGAGAATGACCTTTTCTTTTAAAGAATTTAAAAGATCCATTTTGTTTTCAAATTGTTTTAAAAGTAAAAATAGTTAAATTATATTATAGTAAATACAATTTAAGTAATTTAAATCAATTTCATATTTAATTTTTATATTAAAACATTCTATGCATATGAAAACTTTTTCTTTGGAAAATAGTTTTTTTCATCGCATCTGTGGGATTAATTTTAAATTAATTTTTTCTAATTATATGAATTTAATTTAGAAAAATGGATGATAAATTTATAATAAACATGAATAATTTTACATAATAATTTAAAATTAATTTGTTTTTTTATTTATTAGTAAAAATAGTAAAACTTAATTATTGTGGTTAAGGTTTAAATGGGTTTACCGGGGGATAAAATAAAAATATAAGGGTATAAATAACCTAGAAACTTGTAAAATTCCTATTTTATGGAAATATTTCACCCTTATATTATCCATGGTTTTATAATAATTCATTTTTTATCCTTATGTCATGTGAAAAACATGGTTATCACTTTTTATTTTCAAAAATTCCAAGTGTGTCATCTCCCTCGCTTATAAAGGCCCGCCACCTCTCATATCCTCTTCACAGTACCAAAGAATTTTTTCCACCAATAGATACCCACATATCTTACTTAAGTCCCTATACATATCCTAGAGTCCTTGGTTTGGTCATAAATCTAATCTATGAAGGATTTATGTATAAACCTAAGGAGGTTGTCTGAAGAAGAGGTAAAGTTCTTAACCATGAATTTTCATTTTACTTCTTATTCTAAGTCCTTAAAATGTTATTAAATTATTATAAAAAAATATAATATATATTGAGATTTTATTATGTTAATTTAATAACCTATATCCATATCATCTTCCATCAAATGAGAAATGAAGTCGTCAATCATTTGTACGACAAACCACCGCCACCTGAACCGATGTAATTTGTTTTTCATCACCGTCTCTCATAGTTAGATATAATGATAGATTTAACATATTTATATTATATTTATGGAACTAATATACTTATTTAATTATAATATTACACATTACTTCTTACCTTCCAATCTGATGGAAAACAATAATGTCAATCATGTGTACCTTTGGACTACTACCTCCTCATAGCGATGTGAAATGTTTTTCATTTTATTTTAACATGGATGGTAATAATAATATATTAAATAAATATAAATTAAATATTTGATATAATAATGTTTCTATAAAGGCTTAATATTATTTACCTTTCTTTTGTTCCATCTGTTGGAAAATTAGAAACAACTTTCATGTGTACATACTACCTACCATCTCCATGAACAGTGTAACTCATTTTCCCATATCTAAATTTTATAGAATGTTATAAATAATTATATAATGATTATATATTATATTTATATCATGGTTAAAATTTTTAGATTATACAACCTTGATCAAAGTAAAAGGACCAAAATTACTGAACCAAAATATACATGAAAAACAAAACGATTATCAACCGAAATAGTGATTTTAACAAAGGATTTTTAATAAATAGGTTATAAAAACTACAAGTAAATAATATATGTTATTAAATATATTATTATGGTTATTTAATAGATTTATAATAAATAAATATTTATTATACAGAAGGTATGGACACATAATTGAAAATCAAACCTCTGGTAAAGGATTTAGTCTCAATTTCATTTCATTAGGTAATATTATAATTTTATGAGTATAATTTATTTTATATAGTGAATATAATGTCAATTTTACATGTAATATCATGAATAATTTAAAATTAATTGTATTTTAATGTTTAAATTTGAATTATTTTTTCTAATGGGATTCGAATTGAAAATTACCAAGCAGTAAATAATTTCATAACTCAATTTCTTTTCATTAGATTATATTAATTCTTCATTATCATTGATATTCTAAGATTATCTGTGTAATTATTTTTTATTATATTATGTTTTATTTAAAATTATTATATTTTTATTTAAATTTGATACAAATAATCTATTCATTGATTAATTCTCACTTCAACGTTATGATCATTGTAAGGGTTTATTATCTCACTTATACTTATGTGATACATATACCATATTCCCCACTTATTTATTTTGTGTGGTGTATATATTACCCATTTGATATTTTATACCATGAATATATTTATCTTTATGGTATTTAAAGTTTGATTTGAATTTATTTCTTTCATGGTGTTTATGAATCAAAGGTTACCAAAGTGGTAAGTGTTTATTTCACAATCTCATCATTATTCGAGATTGTTTATGGTTAAGACTCCCTTGGGAGAATTATTTGATATTTATATCTTAAACCTGATAAATTTTCTTATAATCTAGTTATTCATTTAATTTTCAATTAATATTACCATTTTCTTCTCTTTGGTACTTTAAATTATTGATAAATGTTTTTCAAGAAAAGATGAAATTATTTCTCTCCATGGCCGAAAATACTTTTTCGTACATATTTATCTTTTATAAAAATGTTTTCTAAAATGTTTTTAACATTCTCAGAATAATTTATCAAATACATTTTTACCCATGTTTTACCTTTTTACAAATGGTTTAAAATGAATCTTCTTATTATTTTCCAAACAAGTCATTTTTGAATTGTTTATAAAATTTTGAAAGGAATCTTTGTTTTAATATACTCAACATGTATGTAATTTCATGTTTTCATGACCACTCATTGTTTTTAAATTTAATTTAAAAATTTACATGGTTCTTTTCAAAGAATTTTTTTCCTAATATTATAAAAAAATAGTTTTAAAATTTTATTTTTCAAAGTAAGAATGGTATTTTCCATAGGAATGTTTTAATGATTATTTTATGTTATTTATATTTATTAATGAAAAATGAAATTATTTTACTTTTTTTCAATTGTGGATATGTTGTAATAATGCCATAAACCTTATTTTTTTTTATGTTTCATGATCATTCTGACTAGGGATGTACTATTCTGATACCATTCTCTATATTATTCTAGAATAGTTTTACCTAGGGGTAATAACTACAAAAGGGATGAATTAGTCTTTGAATAGATCATCACCTGGTGCACAAAAATGGGCTTAGATACACACCTAGTTTAATACTCATGGTTGATATACTTTGTTTAATTTATATTATCTTTATGAACCATAATTAAGGATTTGAATAGATAATGACAATGAATGGCCTAGGTTAAACCTAAAGTGTCGTAGATTGAAAAGAAGGTTTCATTATTGGTACATCCTATAACTGATTATAAGGTTTTAAAATATGATTATTATTTCTCAAACTATGTTTTTTGGTTTTAGTCATTGGATGGAACCCAAAGAAATAATGTTAACATTGAATATGATGGAAATACGGTAATTATGAGCAACAAAATGGGACGATGACTAGAGTAAAATATATCTTTATTATGACTAATAAGTTATCATGATATATGATTAATAACCAAAACCTTAACGAACTATTTTAATCATAAAAGAAGATAATAATTTGGTTCATTGAGCACTCAAGTGGTGGATACCATAGAGGAAGTAAGGCTCAATTTTCTTCATTTTAGGTATGTGGAAGGATACACCTAGGAGAACCTATCAAAGAATTGTAAAATGTTTTATGTGTGTAAAATAAGATCATAGAGCCACAAATTTCCAAGTAAAGTGAGAAGTTTAATGGTGAGAAATAAATTTCATCTAAGAGATCCATTTATTGTTTGATTTCTTAAATGTGGGAAACTTGGGAATTACCTAAGTCAATGCCCTCTTTTAAAGGTTAATGCCTACACTAAGGAAGGACCAATGTTATACCAATAATTTAAGTAAAAGGGTTGAATTATTTATGTATTGGGGTATAATAATTATGAATTAGAAGTATTTTTACCAATGTTATTTTGGTTATAAAAATCATGAAACATATAAGGATTGTGTTAATTTTTGGAAGAATATATTTATTCATCTAAGATTAACTTAAGATTTATAGATACCATCATGTGTTTATAAGTTTAATATTAATCATAAGTTAAAATTATTATACACCCCTTTTAATGTTTTAAGTGATGGAATTCCAAGAAGATTAAGAGTATTTTGGAAGACATTTATAGTAAAATTACCCTAGGGATTGGTATGGGTTTTAGTCAAAAAGTTATTTAAGGAAGAATTCCTTTACATTTTTTAGACCCAATTTTAAAGTTATTGATTACATTTTGGGTTAATATGATCATTTATGTTATGTAAATAATAATAAATTAATATTATCATATTTTGTGGAAATAAATAAGCTATATAGAAAACCTTAGTGGTTAAATAGTGATTTGATGATTAAAATTATTTTTTAGGATGTTCATCATATTTTTGGGAACTTTATATGAATTATATTAATATAGTTTTAGAAAAATTACCACATGCATGTTGGGTAAAAACTTGTCACATTCGGAAAGTTTGTGGGGCTTGAACCCACAACTAAAATGTGATAAGAAATCAGTGCCAACCATTGGCCTACATGATGTACTGGTTAATATGATATTGTTTTTACTCAAAAAAATTATGAATAAATATTAATTTGATTGAATATTTTTGAATTTTTATGATTTTTTTATGATTAATGATATTTAGGTATATGTTTTATTGGTTTGATATGAATATACAACCATTAGGTTTAAAATAAGGGATTATTTGAAAAGAATTCTATTGCATTTTTTGAGATTTAATTTTAAGGGTTTTAGGGATAAATACTTATGGAATTGATTAATTTGAACTTTTGGTGTTACTATTGAGTTTTAGAGATTAATTTATCATATTGGATAACTTGTACTAACCATTTTTGGTTTTAGTAAATATCTAGAGATAAACGGAATGACTTTTCACTCTTTTATGGATCTTATGTTCTATTAAAAGTTAATTTTGGAGCTTCAGGAATAAAAAAATCCATCTTGGATATTTATTTCTTGGAAAATTTAATAAAGTAGAAGGTGATCTAATCACAACCAAAGGATGGAATTATTATCATGAAATAAAAATATATCAAGTAAGTATATTTTCTGGTGTTCTCTATCTTGATAGTAAAATAATACCTCAACTTTAGGAAAATGATCTTGAAATAAAAAATTTATACATTTACCTTAATTTTTGAAGATTCAAATTTTTTTTTTAATACCTTATCGATTTATGGTTTTTTGGTTTTTAAATTTATCTTTATCATTTATTTTCCTGTGATCAATTATCTCTATCAGTCTTCGTAATTATTTGTGCTTTTCTTATAAGTCCCACTAATGTTTTCCTACTAAGAAACCTAATTATGTGTTATTATTAATGACTTTAATATTTATATTTCAAAAAATTTAAGATGAGGATTTATTAAACCTTTTATGATCTGGATTTTCCAAAAAAAGTAATTTTCATATTTAAACCTTTGTTTTCCAAGATCAAGTTCAAATTGTGATGACTCAATTTATTAAAAGTGGGGTGAATATAACAACCCAAGATTTTAAAAGAATAAAATTGGGTTCAATAGTACATATGACATGAAAAACCAATATTATATGATAATGTAACTCCCTAAGACTTTATGATATATTTATTTTAAAATAAATTCAATCTCTTTGATGGCTTGTGGAACACACAACCCCAATTCTAAATAAATCATAATATAGTATATCATTATATCCTATCCATTAAATTGGAGAGAATGAATACTGATAAATAAATTATTAAAATTATATGGTTTAAACATTTATAAAATAAATTCAATGGTTATCTATTTATTATAAAGAAAATAAGAATTATTTAAAATAAAAAAGAAATGTTTTCTGAAAAACTGTATTTTTCTAAAAAGAAATTTCATCACGCCTTGCACACATATTTTAAAATTGATCTTTAACAATTTTATAAAATTTATTTTAAAAAATTAAATGAATTTCTTAAATCATCATTTTAAAATTATCTTAGAGTTCTTTTTTTAAAATGTTCTGAATAGATTAATTTTTTCAATGTATAGTGAAAAATAATGGTTTTTATTGAAAAAATTATTTCAATTTAAATAATTTAAAAGTTATATTCTGTTTTAAAATTGTTTTAAAAGTTATATTTAATAAAATATATTATAATTAATACAATTTATTTCATTGTAATCAATTTAATATTTAATTTTGATATTAAAACTTTCTATACTTATTATAACTTTTTCTTTGGAAAACCTTTTTTTCATCATGTTTGTGGGATTAATTTTAAATTAAATTATACCACTTATATGAATTGAATTTTTAAAAATAGATTAAATATTCAGAATAATAATAATTAATATTATATAATAAGTTCAACTTAATTTTTTTTCATAATAAATATTAAAAACAATAAAAATTAATTTTTGTGGTTATGGTTAAAATGGGTTTATTGGGGGTTAAACAAGAAAGATAAGGGTTAAAATGACCTATAAACTTGTAAAATTAATATTTTATGGCCATAATTTGACGTTTTATTATTCATTTTTATATAATTATACGTTCTAGATCCTCGTGGCATGTGAAAAACATGGGTATCACTTTTTCTTTTCAAATATCCCAAGTGTATCCTCTCCCCTGCTTATAAAAGACCACCCCCTATCCTCTCCTATTAACGCTCCCAAAGAATTTTTATTCAAAAAATAACTACCCAAATATATTACATAAATACCTCACAATATCCTATATTTTCTAATCATAAATCCAATCTAGGAAGGCTTTAGGTAGAAATATAAAGAGGTTGTCTGAAAATGAGATAAAGTTATTAACCATGCATTTTCATTTTAATTATTATTATAACTCTTTAAAATATTATCCAACTATGATAAAATAATAGCACTAATATATCTTATATAATTATATTTTATTATGTTAATTTCAAAAACCTATATCCCTCTCATCCTCCATCAAATCGGAAATGAAACCTTCGATTGTGTGTACGGCGGACTACCACCTCGTTAACTGATATAATTTGTTTTCCATCACCACATCTCACATCTAGATATAATGATGGATTTATAATATTTATTAAATTAACATAATTATATAAGTATAATATCACATATACGTTCTTACCTTTCAATCCATTGGAAAACAATAACGTCGCTCGTGCGTATGTGTGCACTATTGCCTCCATGTAGCGATGTGAATTTTTTTTCATTTTATTTAGATATAGATGATAATAAGGATATATTTAATGAGAAAAGTTATATATTTGATATAATAATGGTTATTTTAATGTAAAATATTGTTTACCTTTCTTTCATTCTATTTTTTGGAAAAAATAGAAATAGTTGTCATGCGTAAGTACGACCTACTGTATCTATAAATAGTGTAACTCATTTTCCCATATTTAACTTTTATGGACTATTATAAATAAATATATGAGCATTATATATGATAATTATATCATGGCTAAAATTATGTATATTATGGAACCTTGATTAAAGTAAAATTACCAAAATTACCAAACCAAAACATACATGAAAAATGAAATGATTATCACCTAAAACAGTGATTTTAAAAAATAATTGTTAATAAACTAGTCATAAAATACTAAAAGTAAATAATATATCATAGTAAATATATTATTGTAGTTTTTTAATATATTTATAATAAATATATATTTATTATATAGGATTTACGGACACGTATGAAGGAAATCAGACCAGATATTAGTGATTTTGTCTCAATTTCATTTTATTAAGTCATATTGTGATGTTATGCACCTAATTTATTATATATGGTGTATATACTTACCATTTTATATAAAATATCATGAATCATTCATAATTCAACATATTTTAAAGTTTAAATTTTAATTATTTCATCCAAGAGGATTTTAATTGAAAATTAACATGTGGTGAGGAATTTTATAACTCGGTTTCTTTTCATTGGGTTATATTACTTCTTCATTATCTTTGATATTCTAAGATTATGTGTGTACTGACTTTTTATTATCATATGTTTTATTTCCACTTGTTTTATTTGGATTTAAATTTGATACACATAATTTATTAATTTATCAATTCTCACTTCAATGTTTTGATTATTATAAGGGTTTCTCATCTCACTTTTACTTTTGTGATACATATTCCATGTTCAACACTTATTTATTTTTTATGGAATATATACTTCCCCTTTGATATTTTATACCATGAGTCACTTTATCTTCATGCTATTTAAAGTTTAATTTTAATTTATTTATTTCATGGGGATTATGATTCAAAGGTTTCTAAAGTGGTAAATGTTTATTTCAAAATCTCATCATTATTTGGTATTACTTATATTTAATCTCCCCTTAGGGGAATTATTTGATACTTTTATCTTAAACCCAATATATTTTCTTATCCTCTAATTATTCATGTATTTTAAAATTAATACTACCATTTTCTCTCTTTGGTACTTAAAATTATTGAGAAAATGCTTTTAATAAAAGATGAATTTATTTATATCTTTGATCAAAAATCATTTTTCTTCCAAAATAATTTTTTCTTAAAAAATTGATTTTTTTTTAATTCTCAAAATTATTTATTAAATATATATTTTTTCTATTTTTTACCTTTTTAAAAATGGTTTAAAAGGAATATTCTTTTTATTTTTTGAACAAGGAATGTTTTGAATTTTTTGTGAAAATGTGAAAGGAATATTTGTTTTAATATACTAAACATATATGGAATTTCCCACCACCATCAACACTCTTTTTTTAAGATTACATTATAATTTTACAAGGTTATTTTCAAAGAAAATATTTTTCCTAATATTCGGAAAAAATTTAGTTATTTAAAGTGATTTTTCAAAGTAAAAGGGGTATTTTCCTCAAGAACTTATTAATGATATTTTTATGGTATTTCTATTCATCAATTAAAAAGAACCTTATTTTAATTATGCTCCATTGAGGATATATTTTAATGATACCATCCACCTTATTTATCTGGATTGTTTATGATCATTTTGAATGGGGATGTACTATTTTGGTATCATTCTTTATATTAGTCAAGATGGTTTACGATCATGTTTATTGGTTATGGTATTTATTAAAATTTCATATCCTAGTTTTTTTAATTATGAATGTTTATGTTGATTATGTTTCATTCAATTCATATGAGGATTGCATCCGACTTAGTAAGTGATCGGTAGGAGCTGTTATAGCCCCTCGATGCATCGGTAGGTCTCATGAGACAAACTAGATTAGGAATTTGGCTGAGGCCTTACCCATTTATGTAATATTTCTTAGAATTAGGGCTTGATGGTATGGTTATGATATTCTGAATTATGCATTACCTTATTATGAGATTATTTATTGATGTCCATGTGATTATTAAATTAGTTTTAATATCTATAGATAAGTTTAAATATCATGTGATTATTTATATGGCATATTTGAACATCATTTATTCCTGAAACATTATTCATTATGTTAAAGTTTTCGATTAAATAGAAATTATTTCAGTTATTTACCTTTCCATATTTAATATGTCTTATTTATTCTTGATGGATTCCATTGTACACATACCCTTACTGAGTATTAGAGCTCACCCCTTTCTTATGTTTCATTTCCTTATGATTCCAGAAAGTGTTTTATGATTGATATATAGGGATATTATAAAGGGAATAATGGTTTTCTCAAATAAAATTATATATTGTATTTTATGTTTTCAAATGTAAAAACGATTCAAGTATGTAACTATTTTACCAAGACTAATAAACTATTTAGTCCAATGGGATGTGATCACTTGTATCGAGTTCTACTATAAAAAAATAACCACTGACTCTAAGCTATTGGGGTTTGGGCCTTTACATTGGTATTGTAGATATTGTTTTTGTGGTAAGTTTTCCACTTGAGATTTATCTTATTTGAGGTTTTTGTATGATATGCATGAATTTACATTATTGTAATCATTGGTTCTATAGGTTTATGTTATTCTTACTTTGGGTTTTGTATTTGATGATCTATTTTGAATTTTTCGAATCATTTAAGGATATTTTATTTCTTTATTATGTATTTATATACTTTTTTCTAGACACCATTGCTTGAACTATTAAAGTTGGGATTATGTTTTCATTCCCAATCTCTTAGATGGATTAAGAGGAGCCACTGTGAGGTCAGGTTATGAGAAACACAATGTCTTGGTGTAAGTCATGGTCTTGGGTGTTTTGAATAAAAATGGAATGGAAGATGTTTCACTAAAACATTTATCTTGATCAAAATAAATTGACACATTAAGTCAAAAAACTACATTATGGTCAATAAACTCACATCATGGTCAAGAGAACCATGTATGTGGTGAAGTGATATGGTGGAATCTAATGATATCAAAACAACCAAAAAATATAAAGATAAATATATCGTTTCATGGTTTTTATATTTAATATTAGACTAAAATAAAAATGAATATGTTGTACAAAACCATGTGGTGGTTTGGTTCAATATAAAAAAATTGATTTACTGTATTATTCAAATATTGGATGTTTAAATATTTTATTGGACTATTACACATATATTTTAATAAAAAATATGAAGTGTATTGGACTAGATTCAAACAAATAAAGGAGATATAAAATTCAAGGGAAGATAATGAATGGTTTATGGGGGTTATCTTATGATCATTGTTATTAGAAAAACCCATATATGCTCGATCTATCATTAATGGAATCAATGTGTGAATATAGAATATAAAATATTGGTGTACCTTTACTATTAAAAGCTCAATTTTTTACACTTAAAAGGGGTTTATCTGAAAGGTATCACTATATAAACAACCAAAAGACTCCTGCTCCTAAGGTAATTACACCATCCTTGGATCCTCATTCATAATGAGAGGGCTCTTATTCTTAAAAGGTGTTATAGCACCTTACTTGATAAAGATAAAGGAAGAACCAAGAACTAAAGAGCGATTTGACTAAGGCTTGGAATGTATCCTAATTAAAATAAATGTGGGGGTCCCATACCTTTTATAGACTATCATCATTAAATGAAGAGGTTCTAAGCATTAACTACCATCACATGGAAGTCGTCGCAAGTTACTATAATTCTCATTCCATTAGAAATGTGTAATCGTTGAATGCCTTAATTGTTAATATCATTTATTTATAGCCATAAATGAATCAACTCATTTATTTATAAATTAATTAAAGTGATCAACATGATATGGTGGTGTCCATGCATTCAGACCCCATATTATAAGCCTATCATACATTCCGATAGAGGATCACAATAGAATCCTAATGCCTTTTTCACCTGGAGATTATCATAACCTGTCATATTCATCACATGAATATTATAGCTTATGAATCAAGGGAAATAATAAAATATAATATCCCTTATTTTAGTTCATTTAAAACATCTTCTACTTTATCAAAAATCCTATAAGGGATTTATAAAAAACTTCACAACTCTTTTTGAATCCATTCAAACTCCTTTGGATATAATTTATCAAAATCTCTTAATTTTGTAAAAAATAGTTTGTCTAGAACTTAATCCTTATTTTAAGTATTAACAGTGTGACCCTATATTCCTTTGAAGCATTGAAACAAAATATATTAAATCTTGATTTCATAGATGGAAGTAATGACATGCCTATAGTAAAGCATCAATGATTCTCAACCTATAAATGGTTCTAGTGTGATATCAATCAAACATACTTGTATATTTATATGAACATGTACGCCAAAAGATATATCATATAAATTATATGAGTACCTATATAATTATTTAATACAAGACATTTATTGACTGCTATAAATAGAAGATGTCAATCTAGTATATTCAATATCATACATTCATTATTCTCTAAAAATACTGTCTAGGTCAATGAATGCATCACATATCATTAATCTAGAAGATGATCATGCCACATGTCCCTCGTCCAAGTAATTGATCACGTAACATGTAACTAAACTAAGCATATATATGAATTTCTTTAGTATAATTCAATCAAGGGACATATTTCTTTTCTCATAAAATGATTAGAAAAATCTAATCTTTATTGAGCTCCAACTGATGATATGATAAACAATATACATAACCACCCACTAATTAGTTAAGCCCCGAGGATTTCATATAAAAGGAATAAAATTATAACGGTTTTCATGCTAGGTATCTCACCAACCTTGGGTAATGGGGATTCATAATAAGACTATTTCCCTAATTATATCAATGATCATATGAAATCTCATGTGATATACTCTGGTAGGTTATTCCAAGTAATAATTCTTGAATTATTACCTCATGATTTTATTCTTCATATCTCATATAAAACTCTTTGTATTGAGTATAAGGTTCTACTCATACTAACCTTAATATATCATCAGATCCCAAAATAATCTATAATGAGCATCAATTGGGGATAAATAAAAGTCATAATTTAAAAGGGATATTAGCATTACACTATTCATGAAATATAAATTTCAACACACATGGATGAATAATAAATAGATATCTCCTTTATTATAAAATCATGATACACTTTACAACCATTACATCCAATCACCCATGTATCTTATACCAAGAGAATTAATATAACCCTCATGATTTTGATATGATAATGGTTTTATCAATGTATCTTCTAAATTTTTATTTTTATCCACCCAATATATATTTAAATCACCCCAATCAATTATTTCTTGAATGATATAGTGCTTATGATGGATGTTTTTGGTCTATTAGTGAGATCGAGCTTCCTTGTCCTAAGTAATGGATCCATTATTGTCATAATATATCTTGATTTCTCCCTTGATTCTAGGAACCACCCTAATTTCATAAATTAACCTCTTAATCCAAACATCTTCAATTTCATCATCTGATGTAGCGATGTTCTCTACCTATATTATCGATTCCACTATGGTGGCTTGTGTGGATCTTTTCCAATTGATAGCTCCACTTTTTAGAAAAAACATTAAACCATATTGAGATATAATTTCATTTTTATCAAATTAGAAACTATAATCAATGTAAAACTTTAAAAAAATATCATAATCTAATATAAATACAAAGAATGTAACACCGTAATATTTTAAAATAACACTATGTTTGATAGCATATACGACACACAACACTAAGCTTAAACTAACCATGAAATATTATTATTTAAATATGATCAATATAACCTAGCCATTGAATTAGTGGATATGAATAGGAGTAACCAAATTCTTAAATATATATAAAATCATCTTACTCTATACAAATTTATTTATTAATTCTGAGAAATAAGCAATCAATTTTTAGTAAAGTAATTTTATCCTTCAAAAATACATTTTATTCAAAAATGGTTTTATTATTTTTATTAGAAAATATTATAATTAATTTATTCTTATTTTATAAATTTTATTTTATAAAAATGATATCATTTTTTAAATCATTATATCAAAATTATCTTAGGGTAAAATTTTTTGATTTTTTTGAAAAGATTGATTTTTCAACGAATAGTGAAAAATACCATTTTTTATAAAAATATCATTTATTTTTATTGAAAAGTCGCAGTATTCTTTGAATTTGATCTTAAATAAACTTAAGTGTAATTTAGATAAAAATAATATAATTAATTACATAGTAATCATCTTTATACTTAATTTTGGTATAAGTTCGTTTTTTGGCTTAAAAACACATTTTTCTTAAAAATATTTTTTATTGAGTTTTATAAATTTATATTAAAATTGATGTATAAAACTTATAGAAATTTAATATTGAAAATTTTATTCCAAAATTTTATTCATGAGGTTCAAATTTTATAAATATTTCAACTTTATTTTTTGTCATAATGAATAGTAACCACGGTAAATATTTGTCACCTTGGTAACGGTAAATCGAGTAATTATGGTTACAAATAATGTGATAAAGATTTAAAAATATATATATAACTTGTACTATTTATATTGGGTGAGTTTATTTCGACCAACCCCATCATATATTCTAAAATATGGCATTTTGGTGCCATTTTTCTTTGATAAAGACCTTGATTTTATTTTATGTAAAGAAAAATTCCAAAATGTCACCCTAATGATTTTAATTTCTCTTATATGTTCACACAAGGATAATAAGATGTTATAAATGAATATAAAATTTTATTTTTAACTTTATTTATTTATTTTTATTATGATAATGTATTTTTAATTTTTAGTGATTTTATAATTACCTTAAATTATTTCAGGAGATATTGATTTAAATGTTATAAAAGATGCAAGGGATTTCATGGTCTCAATTTAAATTATTTGAGACATAATTCATGTTATTCACTATGGTTTTTTTAATATGGTGTTATTAATACCCCATGGGTGTGTTTTAACATATTATTTTATAGAAATTATTATTTTTACATAATCGTGTTATCTTCCTTCATTCAATGACTTTTTTATTCAAGCATTACCTGAGTTGCAAGGGTTTATAATCTTAAACTTCCTTATATAATATGTTCTTTTATTGATACACATATATTAATTTATATGGTTTATATAATAACTTTTAAATATAATATCATGAATCATTTTATACTAATGTGATTTTATGTTTCTTCTTTTGTTATTTCTTTAAAAGGGTTTTTGGTTTTAATATGTCATAAATGGTTTTTCTTTAAAAATGTATCTTTAAATTTTTTAAATAATTTTAAAAAAAAATCCTCTATGTTCATTATCTTATTTAAATAATGTTATTTTATAAAAATAAATTATGTCTTGAAGTTATTTCCTATGATCTTTATCTTTCTTTTAAAAGTTTTTAAAATGAAATTTCTTAATATTTTCCACATGGTTCACTTTTAACTCTCTTTAAAAAAGTTTGAAAAGAATTTTTATCTTTAACATTTACTACATGAATTAATTTTCCCCTCATCATGACCATGATTTTATTTGAATATTTATTTATAATTTTCCCTATTTATTTTCGAATAAAATTATTTTTACAATATTTTTTGAATTTTTAGTTTTTAGAGGTACTAAAAGAAAATTATACTTTACCATATTTTAGGAGAAAGATTTTAAATGTTTTTAAAGGTATTTTTATCTATGTAAAAATATTATAACAATTATTATGCTTTACTAGGGATATGATCTTATGATGAAATTCTCTTTCTTTATCTGAATGGTTTATGATGATTTTTTAAAGTGATTTTTAGGAAACTCATTTCTTTTTCATGGGTAAATCAAGCTATGACAGTTTTAATGAAATTTTGGCATTCATGTGTTTTATTTCATGATATAGTACTTAAATATTATATATGAAAGTTGTATTTTGAAGTGAACCCAAGTCCTTAAGATAATTTTTCTGATATGTGATGGTTGGGTCTATTATATCCCTTTAATGTATTGGTTAATGTGAAGAGTTAACTAGTTGAAAATTATACCTAAGAGATGACAAAGTTATGTTACTCAAAAGAGATGATGGATTTAACTGATTATAAGTTACTCCTAACAAATGACATAGTTTATATATTATAGGTTACTCCTAGTAGATATGATAATTATCCAGTTAAGTGATTCCATGATGAGTGTTTGATGTTCCAAGATAACAAAACATTTTTTAAATGTTTTCTAGGATTTTAAATAGATCTTTTCTCAAGGATTGTTTTCACATGGCCCATGATTGTAGAATTATACGAATCTTATCTTGTGTTAAATCTTTAATACATGCCTTATGATTTATTATCCACAATTGGATGGGTATTAATTCTATTATGTTATGATCATTCACTTTGATTATGTAATCATAACGTTATTCTCATCTTATTCTCATTAATGACATTAAATTGTTAATGATTATTTTTACCCATAATGAGAATTTAAGCTCACCCATATTATGTTATCTATTTCTCCAAGTTATGAATAATTATGTTAAGAAAATTATGAATAAAAAGGTTCCATGTGTGAAGAACTTTATGAGAGATGTTTAAAACTTATTGTGAAATAAGAAAAGATGGGCATAGTGGGAAAATGGTCATTTTAAGGAATAGGTGTTGTTATGTAAGAGTTTGTCTTGATTATCTAAAACTCTAAACAAAAATGGTCTTTGGGTATGTAAGTGATTTAATATTTCCATTTGATGTTGTATGATTTGTATGGATAAAATCAGGTCACGTTTATTAGTATCAAAGCACAAAATGTAAATATTATATATTTAGAACCAAATCTAGGAGTGTGGGTCTAGGTCATTATAGCTGATATTAGAACGGGGTTTAGATATATTTTTATATTATGATCATTTCATGTGAGGTTAACTTAAGATTAATTGATATCATCATGGGTTTATAAGTTTAAGGTTTATTATAAGTTTAAAGGCATAAATACACCTTTTTAGGAATTTATGTAATTGGATTTCAAAGTTAATATTTATATTTTAGGAGATGTTTAATTAGGTCGAACTATAATTAACCCTTATGTGTATCATGTGATTTAACATGAAGGGTTATTTAGTAATAATGATAATAGATTTTGGGGATGTAATTTTAATTTTATACAATAACCTTTAAGGTTAATATATTCTTATTGAGGTTACGTGGGATATAGGGTTAATTTTTTGTGAAATGATTTAATTTTAACTTTGGGTATTATTGTAGAATTTTGATGATTAATGTATTATTTATTCATATGAAGGTTTATTTATTTTGGTAATTATATTACCATATGATAACCATTTTTGGTTTTAGTAAAGATAAGAATAAAACATTTTCATCCATTTATATACCTCGTGGTAAATCAGAAGTTGATTATAGTACTTCAATCATTAAATATTCATACTATTATTTTGTAGTAAAAATGAGATAAAGGTGGAAACCAGTCAAAACCTAAAACCAAAGGATAAAATATCATTTATGGATTTGAAGAAAAAAATAAGTATATTTCTTTATTTTCTTAGTCTAGATGGTAAAATAATTCTTTAACTCTAGGAAAAGGAACTTGAAACAAAAATATTATCCTATTACCATCATTTCTAATTAATTGATGGTCATTTTCACACCTCATTGGTTTACAGTTTTTCAATTATTAACATTCTCATGATAATTCACTTTCTTATGATCAATTTTATCTATCAATATTCATCATTATTTGGAAATTAATTCCCCCCCCCCATATCCATGTTTTTATTTTCCTCTAATGTTCTTCTTTTTTTAAACCTAGTAATGTGTTATTTCAGATGACCATCTTATTTCCCTTTCCCTCTTTTCAAAAAGAAGCTTTATTAACCATTTTTATGATGTGGGTTTTCAAAAAAGGTATTTTTAAAGAATAAACCCTTAATTACATAGATGAAGTTAAAATTTTGAGTATTCAATTTATTAATAAGTGGAGAATTTAACATCGTGATATTTTAAAATAACACTATGTTTGATAGTGTATACGACACACAACACTGAGCTTAAACGAACGATTAAATATTATTATTGAAATATGAATGATATAAACTAGCAATTGAATTAAAATATATGAGTATGTATGACCAAATTATGAAATATATATTTAATTTTCCTACTCAATAAAAATTTATTGATTAATACTTAGGAAATAAGAACTCAGTTTTTAGAAAAGTCATTTTATGCTTCAAAAATACATTTTCTTCAAAAATGGTTTGTCATTATTTTTGTGAGAGAATTTTATAATTAATTTATTAAACATTTAAAATTTTTATTTAATAAACAAGTATATCATTTTTTAAATAAATATATCAAATTTATCTATGGGTGAAATTTTGGAATTTTTTGAAAAGATTGATTTTTCAGTCAATAGCGAAAAATATTGATTTTTGAAACTGTCATTTCTTTTCATTGAAAATTAAAATTATGATTTGAATTTGATATTGAATTAATATAATACTAATTTATTTTTAAACAATATAATTACTTACATTTTAGTTGGTTTTATACTTGATTTTGTTATAAGTTTATTTTTAAGCTTAAAAATATATTTTTCTAAAAACTGTTTTTCATTGCATTTTATACATTTATGTTAAAATTGATTTCTTACACTTATATAATTTTAATATTTAAAAATGGATTACATATTTGGAATAATTTTTTCAATTTTTTTAAATATTTATTTTTTATTTTTGGCCATATTGAATAGTAACCTTGGTAAATATTTATCACCTTGATAAGGGTAAATCAGGTAATTAAGGTTAAAAATATGTGATGAGGATTTAAAAATTTATATAACATCTTCCTTATTTTTATTGGGTGATTTTAGTTCAAAAAAACCTTAATATATTTAAAAATATAATATTTGGTGTCATTTTTATTTGATAAATACCTTTATATTATTTTAAGTAAAGGAAAATTCCAAAATTTCACTCTCATACTTTTAAGTTATCTTATATGTTCACATAAGGATAAGAAGATGTTATTAATGAATATAAAACTTTATTTTTAACATAATTTATTTATTTTTATGATGATAATTTATTTTTAATTTTTATTCATAGTATAATTACATTAAATTCTTACACAATGTCGACACGATACTGGTGCAAGCAGTAGAAAAATCAAAGTAAATGATTTTAAAAACATAAAAAGTAATATTTTTTAGATTACATATGGTGTAACAATAATTTTATCGTTAATAATAATATATAATTTATGGTTAAATATTTTATATTTTAATTATATACCGCTTTCGATGTCTTTAAAGTCAAAATATGTGAATAGTTCTTATAATTACTTTAATGGTATTTTATGTTAAATAATATATTATTAAATGATTGAAAAATCATAAAAATTTGAAATATGAAAATGGGTGTGGGATATGGTCTAAAATTTTATAATTTTACAATTTTTTATCCATTTTTTACCTTATAAGTAAATTTAAAACCCATTAGTATTGAAAAATATGTTACCACGATTAAGGTTAAAATTGGTTAACAAAGGGGTTAAACCCAATGATAAGGTTTATAATTCCATATAAAACTATCCAAATTTTATTTTTTTGAAATTATTTTAACCTTAAACTATCTTATATTTGAAAATTTTTCTACCACTTTCACATGGAAAAAATTATTATATTTAAATCTTTTAAGTAATTCCAAGTATTTCAATTCCTTCACTATAAAAGGACATCACCTCTCCTCTATTATTAACACAAAATTGAGCCACTTATCTCAATAAAAACCTATAAAAATTATTATAAACTTCTTCATATAATTCTTAGAGGTTGTGGTATCTTTAAAATATCATCCCTAGGGTCATTAAGAATAAATCAAAAGCGGGTTTCTCAAAGACGAGGTAATCATTTTAGCCGATCTCTTTCATTTAAGCTATTATTTTACCCCCTTAAATTTTTTACTAATCATTCCAATATAATAACATCAATATATACCATATATTAATATGGTATTATATTAGTGATGTAACATTATTCATCTCTTTTTCCATCATATGGGTAATAAAATCATTGTCCGCGTGTACGTGTAAACTACCACCTCCCCGAAGCGATGTGTTTCATTTTTAATCACCACATCACAAGGTTGGTTATTATTATAGATTTAATAAGTATATATGAAATTAATGAAATAATTATGATTATATAAATATAATATATTACTTACCTTCTTACCCTTCCACTCATTAAAAATAAGATAACATCGCTTATGTGTATGTGTGGAATACCACCTCCACGAAGTGATGTGATTCATTTTTCACATCTTCCTTTCAAGGCTGAATCTAAAATTAAATTTAATGTATAAAAATTTTAATTATTTCATGATTATTATTATTGATATGATGTAAATTTTACCCCTTTTATCATGGTCAACCTACTAAATTCATTTTACAATTATGAACTGAATGTCCTCATAACACTCGATG
This sequence comes from Viscum album, assembly GCA_963277665.1. Classification (NCBI taxonomy): domain Eukaryota; kingdom Viridiplantae; phylum Streptophyta; class Magnoliopsida; order Santalales; family Viscaceae; genus Viscum; species Viscum album. The sequence goes on from OY728138.1 coordinate 622,902,488, forward strand.
TAGAATTAACTGATTAAGTGATTAAATATACAATTTTAATAAATGAAATAAATGGTTTAATTATATGGTAATAAACTTGGAAAAGGTTCTTAAATAATTAAATAATTAATATAAATTTATTATATAGGAATGCAATGGACGTACATAGCAAGTTGGGACTCAAGGTAAGGGGTTTCTTAACTCAATTTCCATTCATTAGATTATAATTATACTTTATTGACTATGTTATGTTATGAAAATATTATTCATGAAAATACCTATAATTTTATTATGTTATATTTCCACTTGTTTTTTGTGGTTTTAATTTTTTTACACACAATCAGTTCATTGATTAATTCAAACTTCAATGATACGATCTTTGTAAGGATTATTTATCTAAATATTGTTTCTTTGATACATGTATTTTAATATATACCTACTTACTTTTATAATGTTTATATGATATGTCACGACCTAACCTAGTGGGTCCCATGCCACGACTCCCCAAGACCACCTCCAATAGTCTATGGGTTGGTGACTAGCACCGAGTAGGAATATCACTAACATGTGAGGCATAGTATATATACTTGTATGCATGAACACATCTCCAATCCTGCCAAATGATGAAATGTAAAAACCAATAAGTAAACGATGAATTCATACCACTATATCCCACAAATAGTGTACAATGGAAATTAAAGTAAAGAAAACAGGTCCAGAATACAAGACCACCAAAAAGAGTCTATAACCACAAGTCCAACCTGTAAGAAAAGGATACTGGGACTACTGTCTGTAGCCATAGGAACACACCTCAGCATGTAAGGTCTTACAAAGAATCTTCTGGTCTTGGTCCACCTAGGACTTTGTCAAAATGTCAATCATCTTCACAATACATGAAACGTGTGGGAAAAGACCATGAATGGGTGAGTATAACAATACTCGGTAGGACACCCTAAAACCACAATGAAATACAAAAAAGGAAAGATGCAGTCATCTCTACACAAGTATATGTCTACAACACATATAACAATAATATCCAGATATACTCAACCAATACACATAGTCTAAAGTTAAGTCACAACCACTGCATACCAACACTAGGAATTCAGCTCGAAGATTCCCTAAAGCAGTCATCCAATAGAACACACTCATGAGTCCAAAAGCACTGATGATGTCTGTCTGAGAGGTTCTTCTCATCGGGTATCTATATGAGAGATATATGTTGATATATCAAAAGAGAGATATGATACAATAGATGAGGATAATATCCAGGGTCATGGGTTGATTCCAACAACTCAATATATATTAACCCTTTAAGTAGAGGATCGACACCCATATAGTTTTGGTCATATCAATACTGATAACTCCACCTTGGGAATAAAGAATGAATAGAGGAACTTGCTCTAGGACTTTCAACGGATTCCAAAAACTCTATCCAAGAATTCCTACTGAAGGGATCATAGTATGAGTAGGAAATGATTTTTACCTACCTTCAGGGAAATGATAAAGGGAACAAACCCTAACAAAACTTGTATAGGATACAGAGGACAAGAGAATCAATCCATGTAGGGAAGGGTACATGGTGTGTAGTAGGGTCACACGTTGTGTCCCTTGACCCTGGGTACTACCCGTGTATAATGACCTATTCCATTCCAAACTGTGTTGTGTAGAAGATGGGTACACAACATGTAGAAGGAGTTACACATCATATTTGTCCATCCAGGGTCCATCTGTGTGCTCTAGTTGTGTGTCAGTACATGGTGGTATCCCATGTGTGCCTTCCCATGTACCAATACACTAGGTAGTCTGTGTAACCAGTTCAGGCCATGTCATGTGGGGTATTACATGTCGTGAACTCCACCTCATGTCTTCGTACCTCCCATGTACACATTGAGTTAATCGAGAGAGGTTGCATGCCATGTTATTGTGTCACATGTAATGTGATCCTTAAATTTCTCCCAAAACTCTAGCTGCCACAAGGGGGACCCAGACACTGTGTAATCCCAGATTACATGTCGTTTGGTTCATGATTTTTCATAATTGTTAGAGACTCACCCATGCACTCCCTCTGCTACTGAACTTCAATCTTTCGGTCAATCCTCCATGAAACTAGAGATCAAATCTCATCGAGTCATGTCATCACCAAATCAACATGTTTCGTCTCCAGATCTGGTTTCAAATGGATTAAATCACCATTATCCATTTCACACAGAAGAACATGAATTTTAGGATCCACCGTCATCTGAATTACTTCATGTTTTTCATCTCACCTCCATCATGCCATTCCAATCTTAGATTTGCGATATCGGATAATTGTGATAAGAATCAGGTGCACAATTATAGATTGATCGGGATGTGTCGAGTCACGAGACAAGTGATGAACACCCACGACAAATGATGAATGAAGGGGTGAAAATCACAAGAACCAAAGAGAGGGATGAACCTAAATAGATGTTCATGTCAATGTCGACCCTTCACCATTAGAAAAGCAATTTAATGAATAAAATGATTACAAGATCAATCTCACATCAAAACCCCACAAATATCATCCTATCCTGCAAGTACAATCGACCCATGGGATAATATACTCATGGATTAGTTTGTCTTCATCATAGGAATCAAGAACGGGGAAGAATAATTTAAATAATGCATCCTACCTGGATTTTGGATCGCTCCCTGACAAAGATCAGACATTGCATCATTGTTGTTGGTGAGATCTACCAATAATGGAATTCATTGATCTTTGATTTGAATTTATGTCATCGCTTTCTCTATAGGATTTTCTAGAGGTTCATACCAGCATCTCTAGAGAATTATAGGGTTATGAGACTAACCATAGATCTCTTACAAAGGGATTATTTAAAATAAACCTTTTCTTTGCATCACTACATCGATGAAGTAAATTAAAATAAATTTTTATAATTTATTTTATTCATTTAAAATGCTTGAAATGATCTTCCACAATCGAACTGCGCCGACCAACGATAGGTTCCAGTTAGGGTAAAGGTGTTATTTTGAATGTAATAGTGTCCTCCGATTTTTGATCTGAGAACCCGTTTATAAATTACTCCAATTTTTTAGGAAAAATACGTGTGTGTGCTATTTAATATTTTAATATTTTTCAAACAATTTTTCAAGTCTGATCCAACCCAAGTGTCATGTCAAATTCCGTCAAAACTCACTTATAGTATCTCCAAAGGACCACCTTGTCACAAGGGTCCTTATTGCACAGATGTCGCATCGATCAGACACTCAGTCTGTTAGTTACATACCTTTCTATGAAACGGGGGTGATTGCACATCGGTCCGGCCCGGCTCGATCAGGCCCACCAGAATATGCCAAAGGGATCACTTCCCAAAAGGGATCCCAACACCACTGACGGTGAGTCAAACATGCACCTAGTTCATCAGTTATGGGCATTTATTTATTCGGGGTCCAGTTGGGTCTGGGCCTGGTTCAACTTGGTCTGAATGGCCCAACGCAATGGTTGTCAGGGTCTACCTGACCCCGCCTGAGTCTAGCATGTTAAGGGTCATCCCGGTTCACTGGGTCTATCCTGTTGAGGTCGGCCCACTGGTTCGTGGGCCCGGGCTATGATTGGCCCGACTCACTGGGTGGGGCTCATCCCACCTGCACTAGCCCGATGGGTCGTGGGTCCGGCCCAGCCTGCTGGTAGGTTTGGCCAACTTGGTCGGCCCGTGTTTGGCCCGGTCCACCAGAAGGCAGACCGTCTTCTCCGCTGGCCCGGCAGTTGTGGGGCTCTTTCACCCATCCGGTGGAGCGCTACCCCACCGCATGCAATGCTCATCTGTTTGGCCGACTGGCTTCTACCAATGTGACGCGGCACGAGGCCGTGTCTCACCCTCCCACCATGGCCTACTGGCCGTGACTGCTGCCCTCGACGGTGGCCTATTGGATGAGGCTACTGCCGTCGGCGGCGGCCTTGTCCTGCGCAGCCGGCTTCGACTAGCCTCCGTGAGGCGTGATCGTGTGCCGCTTCACCCTGATCCCAGCTAGTCATCGTGGGTCTCCTCCAGTCACTACCAATCGCCACCGACATGGTACTCCAGTGGTTTCTTTTGCGGGCCATCGGACGCGCTCTGGTGGTCCGTTTTTGGTGTCGTCAGCGCCTACAAGGCTCTCGGGTCACCGTCACCATTGTGTGTCCTCTAGTTTCATCCTACTGCTCTGTTTGTAAAACCATTCCAAAAAAATGAGACAAATACTGAAGAGGCGAAGGGTCCAGGCCTTATTCATTTGGCCTGTTCCCTCCACGTTATCATCATATCTGGCGGTCAACAAGTTATCTCATAAAGATGAACTTTACAAAAATCCCCCTACCTGGATAAGACATCTTCTGACGATGATCGATGGAACTTCCTTCATCATTGTCATCAGTTTTTGATTCGGTGGTGCTCGTAACCACTCACTGAAATCAGTCTCTTCCCCCAGGTGGTTGGTATCATGGTACTTTTCCAGAGCTTCGTCGTTTGGTGAAGTCATGTCAACACCCCGTCCTGATCTCCATATAAATTGAAGGGGGAAGAGGTGGGTAACGCTCCAAGTAATTTATGAGGTTCATTTAATTAATGGACCACCCAAATTCCCAATGGTGTGGTTTCAAGTAAAGTAGATTCAATCCATTTAATGGCTTGACATGTCGTCGGTCCCGCCACCGCCGCTTTTCCATTAGAGGAATGTAAAAATAGAAATAAAATAACATAGTTATTTTATTATTCTTTTAAATTTTCAAAAACTAACTTTTTCTCCCAACCTTTTGCGGTTGAAGTGAAGCCTCCATTAAGAAAATCCTATCACTGTTGATTCAATGGTGCCCTTGGATTTTTAATCCGAGCACCAGTTCAAAATATAGAAAATGCCACTCATACGTTTACTGAACATACCATAAAAAAAGTTCAGAAATTAATTCCAGGAACATCGGGCCTCAGAATCTCACATCGTCAATTTTTGAAGACTCGTAATAATCCCAAAAAAAATGAAAAAAAATTACATGGAAAAATACGAGTCTTTACATTCTCCCCACCTTAGGGATTTTCTTCCCCGAATGCCACAACATAGAATAAGGAAACAAATGGGGGTACTGAGCATGAATCTGAGCCTCCTGCTCCCATGTGCTCTCCTAGAGGTTCCCATTCTACTAGAGAACATGCACCAGAGAGATCCATTGTTCATGAAGGACCCACTCCTTTCAATCCTCAATCTCCACTGGAACCTTCATAAATGTCGCCCCATCATCAATGTTCAGCTCGCCCCAGTCAATAACGTGTGATGTATCATCCACATACTTCCTCAGCTGTGACATATGGAAAACATCATGCAACTGATGCATCTGTGGGGGAAGAGCTAGGTGATATGCCACCTCGCCAACTCTGCTGAGAACCTAAAAGGTTCTAATGAACCTCAGAGATAGCTTACCACCCCATCCAAATCTCTACAAACCTCATCGAGGTGAGGCTCATAGGAATACATGGTCTCCCTCCTCTAACTCAAAAGGTCTCCATCTTCTATTAGCATAAGTATTTTGTATGATTTTGCAGTCTTCATCTGTTCCTAGATGATCTTCATCATCTTAGTGGTAGCCCATACCAACTCTGGACCCATAAGTGCTAACTCCCCTAGGTCAGTCCAGCATAGAGGTGATCTGCATGGTCAATCATACAAGGCATCAAATGGTGCCATACTGATGGTGGAGTGATAGATGTTGTTGTACGTGAACTCCTCCAAGGGAAAGTGATCCTCCCAACTGTAGCCAAAATCTAAGATGCAAGCACAAAGCATGTCCTCTAGTGTCTGAATGGTCTGCTCCGTCTTACCATCCGTCTGTGGATGAAAGGCGGTGCTTAAACGTAGTTAAGTACCAAACACCTCTTGTAGTCCCTTCTAAAACCAGGATGTAAAACGTGCATCATAGTTAGAGATGATCGTCGATGGCACCCCATGAAGTCATACAATCTTCTATATGTAGAGGTGTCACAATCCCTCTACTGATCCTTGCTCTCATATGGGTAGGAAGTGGGCCGACTTGGTGAGTCAGTCAACGATCACCCAGATGAAATCGTGGCCTTTGGACGTACGTGGTAACCTTGTCATGAAATCCATGTAAATACTATCCCACTTCCACTTTGGTACCTCTAATGGATGCGCTAATCCTGCTGGAACTTGATGTTCGGCCTTCACTTGTTGACAAGTAAGGCATCATGAAATAAACTATGCCACTGATTTCTTCATCCTTGTCCACCAGTGCTGACGCCTGAGGTCTTGGTACATATTTGATACATCAGTATATACCTCCATAGGGGATGTATAGAACTCCCTCAACACCTCCTCCCATAGCACCATCGGTACTATGGTGCGCCCTTTGAAGAAGACAATGTGATCCCCACCTTCAGAAAATCCATTAGGTGCCTGTCATGAGGATATCTGGGTACGTCGAGCCTCACAGTCAATGTCCCCAAGATGTGCCTACTAAACTCGCTGAAGAATTAGGGGAGTGAAATTCATATAATGAAGGTAAGATTCTCCATCTCTATCCACAAAGGATGTCTGTAACGCGGCTAGCTGCTCTGTCGCCTCACTCGGCAATTATAGAACAGACCTCCTGCTGAGTGTGTCTGCTACTACGTTCCCCTTCTGAAGAGTGTAGACTATCTCAAAGTCATATTCTTAGAGGAAGCATAGCCAATGTCATTATCTTAGGTCCAGGTCCTTCTATGAGAAGATATACATGAGACTCTTGTGATCAGAGTAAATAGTAAACTGTTCATCCATCAAGTAGTTTCGCCAAATCCTCAAGGTGAAGACCACTACTGCTAACTCCAGGTCATGGGTAGCGTTGTTCTGATCATGTTGCCTCATATTTAATGAACCATAAGTGATCATTTCTCACTCCTGCATCCAGACACATCCCATTCTGGTCCCTGATGTGTCATAGTAGACTACATACCCAACGCCCTCTTCTGGTAGCCTTAAGATGGGGGTACTCATCAGTCTCTGCCTCATCTCTTGAAAACTCTTCTAGCATCTCTCCATACACATGAAGGGTTGTCCCTTCTTTTTCGATGCTGATATGGGTGTCACAACTCTGGAAAAGTTAGGTCCTTTTATCTGGTAGCACCCGGCCAACCCCATGAAACTCTACACCTCGGTCACACTTCTGGGTGGCTACCAAGCTAGAATAGCCTCTATCTTTGTTGGATCCACTAAAACTCTAGCCTCTGAGATAACGTGTCCTAGAAATTGGACCTTCTGTATCTAGAAATGGAACTTCAAGAGCTTATCATAAAGCTAGTGCTCTCTGAGTGTATCCAGAACTATTTGAAGATGATAGGCATGCTCCTCCTTTGACACTGAGTATATCAAGATGTCGTCGATGAAGACCACCAAAAAGTGATCAAGGTATGTCTGAAAGATCATGTTCATGAGCCCCATAAACACTTTAGGGGTGTTGGTCATGCCTAATGGCATAACCAAGAACTCATAGTGGCCATACTGACATCTGAAGGCCATCTTCTGTACATCCTGATCTTGTACCCTGAGCTGATGATATCTTGATCTGAGTTCTATCTTATAAAACCAACGAGCTCCCATCAGCTGATCAAAGAGATCATAAATACTCAGGAGTGGATACTTGTTCTTCACGGTCACCTAGTTCAGGCTCTGATAATCCACACAGATCCTCAAACTCCCATCTGCATTCTTGGTGAAAAAAATCGGTGTTTCCCATGGAGAAACACTGGACCTTATGAACCCCTTACTCTGCAAGTCCTCCAGCTATACTTGTAAATCAAAAATATCTATGGGATCAATCTGATATGATGGTGTAGATATCGATGTTGTCCCAGGGTATAGGTCAATGTACAAGTCCACCTCTCTGTGAGGAGGTAGTCCCAAAACATCATTAGGGAAGACATCGTCATACTGGTCAACCACTACAGGATAGCTCGAACTCTCAACATAAACTTCTTTGAGGGTAAGGACAAAAAACTGATGTGTGATCAGTTGCACCCTCCTCTGGGTAAGTCTATCATGTGCTGCAAAGTTTCCATTCTCGCCAGTGAAGGAAAACTTGGTCCCATCCTTATAGACACACCGCACTTTGCACCTAATGCAGTCAATCTGAGAATAGACTGTGGATAACCAGTCCATACCAAAGATGATTTCATAAGGCCTAGATGCCGCTAATAGAAGATCTCATCCAAAGATTCTGCCTCCTAGATTAATCTCACACTATTGGCACCAGTGTGTAATCATCAAATCTTCTCTCGTAGGAGTCTCTAATCGCAAGGATCGAGCCAACAGATCCACCAGAATCTCAGAGCTCTGAACGAGAGTCGTGACAATGAAATATTGATTGGAACCTATGTCTATAATTACTATAGATAAGGTGGAGTAGACACATATTGTACCTTGAATCATCTCTGGAGCACCATGGTCTTCGGCCTTAGCTTCCTGGAGTTGATCTCGTCCCTATCCACCTGCTCCCTGTGGTCGGGGTGGACCACCTGGAAGTGGTGGTGGTAGAACCTCGAATCGTCATCCACCACCTACTGCATGACCTTCTTCTCTGCCACGTCCTCTGCCCTGCAGACCTCCTCACTTGAATCTCTACCTCTACCTCAGTGGTCCCTCGACCGTGTGTTGTTCATCAGTGCGGCTGGTCGGGAAATCATGAGCCATGTGACCCTTCTTGCCACACATAAAGCATAGTTTGCTCCTCTACTTAAATACTCTACCTTGTGAGTCACGCACCTCCGACCCTACGTCTCGGGGTTATCCACTAGAAGGTCTGGTCTGCTTAGACCTCTGTGACATCTGCCTACTACCATCCATAGATGACTCTGATACATGACACCCGGTGGTGGGTCTCACTATCGGTGTCTGCTCAGCAAGGAAAATCTACACCAAGAGTGCTCTCTCTAGCACTCCAACATGCATCGGGATGCTGAGAGATACCATCAAATATCTGATCTCCCGTCAGAGTCCCTGCTCGAAGGTCCAGGTCCTAAAGAAACAGTCCCACACCATGACGGTAGAGTAGCATAAGAGGTCAGTGAACCTAGTCTAGTACTAGGCCACGGTCAGGCCACCCTACTGTAAGTGTAGAAGCTCCTGTATACACATAGAGCATAGAGTCGCTGAAACAAATTCTACCCTGAAGAGTCCCTCGAAATCTTCCTAGGTGAGGGTCACCTCGTCATGTGTCTGGAGCATCAGGCTCCACAATCTCTCTCTTGTTCCTTGGAAAATACTAGTAGCTAGGATCACCATCTATTTGGATGGTGTCCCAACTAGGAAAAAACTCTAGCCACAGCCTCCAGCCAGTCCTCAACCATCTGCGGATCCATATCACCTCAAAACCTTGGAGGCCTCTACCACTGAAACTCGTGCAACACACTCAGTCGACATGCACCATCTGCTGGTGGGACTGGTGGGAATGGATTCCCAATGGGTAGTGGTGCTGCTGGTACACCACCTAGTGGTACTATCACTATAAGAGGGCCTTACATCGAAGCCTCATCACTCTCTGGGTTGTAATCACAAACTCTCAATGTAATCTTGGCTAGCTGTCTATGTGGAGGCATCCTGAAAGAAAACAGGTGTTCCATGGTCAATAAGTTATACCTAGTGATCTGACTCAAAGAGACCAAAAATAAAACACTTCCAAAACACACGCAATCAGTGTTTTTGTGTACCGAGTCAGAAATCAGAATTTAGGGTCCTGGTGTATGGATACATCGGCCACCGCACCAAAACTGGATTCCCTAAACTGAAAACCACACTCAAAACACTTAACACTATTTTTCTATTAAAATATTGGAGTCCTACTTCTTCGGTTGAACCGAATTCTCTGATACCACTTTGTCACAACCCATCCCCTGAGCCCTATGCTGTGACCACCCCAAGCCTGCCTTCCATAGGCCAGGGGTTGGTGACTAGCACTGAAAAGGCATATCCCTAAAATAGGAAGGCATTTCCCTTAAACTTGTACAAACACACAATCCAAGAACACAACAAGAATCATCCACGAAGTAGAACTGTAGTAGTAAAGGTGTGTACTGAAATTAAAGGAGCCGGAATACAAGCCCAACTGAAAGGTATAACTACAACTAAAAAATAGAAAACAGCTCCTAGAGTCTCCAACCGAGAATCCTACCTCAAAGGTAGCTATAGCTCATATCCACTTATCTTCCCATCAGTCAATCACCTCCATGTACCGCCTGGTCCTAGATCCCCTAAGTCTCAGCCAATATTCTTGTCGTCTGCACAAGACACAACAACATGCGGGCGAAGGCTGTGCAGGGATGAGTATAACCATACCCAGTAGAGACCTCGAGACCCCTCAATGTCTCTTAGAATTCCACGAAGGAAAACCACAAATCATAACCTCAATCACAAAGAAAAAATAAAAATAGTAAGCTAAAACTAGGTATACAACTCATAGTTCAGGAATAAAGATGATTAGCTTAAAGCAATATCATTTTATTCCATTATGGAGTTTCCACAACTAATCCAAGATGGAGTTGTTCCATTGTCAATCCACACAGGGCCGTATATCATTGATCCATGAGGGGCCTCTCTAAGGCTGGTCCTTGTCAGTTCACGCACTAATGATCCACACAGGTTCGCTAGAATGCTGATCCACATAGGGTCGTTATGATGCTGATCCACACAGGTTTGCTAGATGCTGATCCACTCAGAGTCTCTATGATGCTGATCCACACAGGTTCATTATGATGTTGATACAAATAGGGTCACTAGATGCTGATCCACATAGGGTCGCTATGATGTTGACCCACACAGGTTCGCTACTTCAAAGACAACCGGTCACAGGGTTCCCGCTCAGAGCACACTTGATTCTGGGAGAATTGATCCTCAAGCCATCAGTAATATTTCAAATGGTATGAGGTCCTGTGAAAATCATACCCAAGGGACAACCCCATCATAGGGGTCCCAACGTGACAAACGGTGCGTCGATCAGACGCCCGGTCTGTAAGATATGGGCACTTTTTTAAAAAGGGCCAGGTTGGATTCAAGTCTGATCCAACCCAATTTACATGTAAAACTCTATAAAAACTCACTTAGAGTATCTCCAAAGGACTTACTTGTCACAAGGATCTTTATGCCATAGACGGCGCATTGATTGGACGCTCATTCTGTTAGTTACATCCCTTTCTGTGAAATTGGGGTGATCGCACCTCGGTCTGACCCAGCTTGGTCGAGCCCACCAGAATATGCCAAAGGGACCGCTTCCCAAAAGGGGTCCCAACTCCAATAACGGTGTGTCAAACGGAAACCCGGTTCATCATTTATGGGCGTTTATTTATTCAGGGGATGGTTGGGTCAGGGCCCGGTTTGACTCGGTCTAACCGGCTCGACGCAACTATTCCCAGGGTCTACCTGACCCTGCACGGGTCCGACCCATTAAGGGCCGGCCAAGTTCATTGAGTCTAGCCCATTGGGGTTTTCCCATCGGTTCGCGAGCCCGGGCCGCTGTTGGCCCTACCCGCCGGGTGGGGCTCAGCCCACCCGCACTGGCCCGCTGGGCCGCGGGTCCAGCCTGGCCTGCTGGTGGGTCCGGCCCGGTTCTCCATAAGGTGGAACATCTTCTCTGCTGGCCCTTCAGTTGCGATTCCATTTCGCCCAACTGGTGGGGCGCTTCCCCACCGCATGAAACGGTCAGCCGTTTGGCTGACCGACTTCCACCAACATGGCATGGGGTTGTGCCCCACCCTCCTGCTGTGGCCTGCCGGCGCAGCCCTTATCCCGCGCGGCTGGCTTGGGCCAGCTGCCTCTAGCCACCGCGGCATGAGACGGTGCACCACTTCGCACCACCTGTGGCCAGTCGCCATGGGTCTCCTCTATCCACCACCAACATGGTGTGCCGACGGTTTCTTTTTCGGGTCACAGGATGTGCTCTGGTGGTCCTTTTTTGGTGTCGTTAGCACCTACGAGGCTCTTGGGTCACCATCATCGATGTGTGTCTTCCGGTTTCATCCTGCCGCACTTTTTGGAAAACCATTCTAGAAAAACGAGAGAAATACCGAAGAGTCAGAGGGTCCATGCCTTGTTCGTTTGGCCCGCGCCCTCGGCGTTAGCATCATATCAGGTGGCCAAAAAGTTATCTCATAAAGATTAACTTTACAACAATTCCCCTACCTGGATAAGATTTCCACTGACGATGATCAACAGAACTTTCTTCATCATTGTCATCAGTTTGTGATTTGGTAGCGCTTGTCACTGCTCGTTGAAACTAGTTTCGTCCTCTAGGTGGTTGGTGTCATGGTGCTTTTCTAGAGCTTTGTCTCTTTGTGAAGTCGTTCCAACACCCCACCCCGAGCTCCATATAAATAGGAGGGGGAAGAGGTGGATAATGCTCTGATGAATTTATGAGGTTCATTTTATTAATGGACAACCCAAATTCTCAACGGTGCGGTTACAAGTAAAGGAGAGTCAAGCTATTTAATGGCTTGACATGTCCTCGGTCCCGCCACCACCACTCATCCGTTGGAGGAAAGGAAAAAAGATAAATAAAATAACATTGTTATTTTATTATTCTTTTAAATGTCCAAAAACTATCTTTTCCTCCCGACCTTATGCGGTCGAAGTGAAGCCTCCCTTAAGAAAATCTCAGCGCTACAGATTCAATGGTTCCCTCGAATTTTTAATCCGAGCACCAGTTCAAAAGATAGAAAATGTCACCCGCATGTTTACTGAATGTACCTTAAAAAAAATTAGAAATTCATTCCAAGAACACCAGGCCTCAGAATCAAATGATTTTAATTTTCACAGACTCTTAATAATCCTCAAAAAATTAAAACAAATTACATGGAAAAATCTAGGTTTTTACATTATGAACCATGATTTATTTTATATGGTGTACTTACTACCCCAGTAATTTGTTTTAACATATTATTTAATGGAAATTATAGGTTTTATAGAATCATTTTATGTTCCTTCATTCAATGGATTTTTTATTCAAGCATTACCTGAGTTGCAAGGGTTTCTCATCTCAAACTTCTTTCTCAAAGACATGTTTTGATTGATTCACCTATATTCATTATATGGTATATATAATGAAAATTTAAATATAATATAATGAATATATTTATAGTCATATAATTTTAGGTTTCTTCTTATTATCTTGATTTCAAATGTTTTTTGGTTTTAAAATGTCGTAAATGGTTTTTCTTTAAAAACTTTTCTTTAAAGGTTTTAAAGAAATTTAACCAAACTCTTCCTCCATGTTATTTATCTTGTTTCAATAATGTTATTTTATAAACATAAATTATTTCATAAAGTTATTTTCCAAGATATTTTCCCATCTTTTAAAAAAAATTAAAAGGATATTTCTTAATGTTTTCTACATGGGTCACCTTTGACTCTCTGTACAAAAGTTTAAAAAGAACGTTTATTTTTAACATTTACAAAATGAATGGATTTTTCCACCATCCGGACCGTTATTTTATCTCAATATTCCTTTATAATTTTCTATGTTTATTTTAAAATAAATTTATTTTTACAATATTTTATAAATTTTTATTTTTAAAATGTATCGAAATAAAAAGGTAATTTTCCCTTGTTTTCTAAGAAATTTTTTAATTTTATTTAAAGGTATTTCCATCTGCATAAAAATACTATAATTATTTATATGCTTCACTGAGGATATGATATTATGATATAATTAAATTAATTTCTCTTAATGTTTTATGATTGTGTTTTAAAGATATTATCCAGAAACCCATTTCCTTTTTTAGGGTAAATCAAGCTATAATAGTTTTGATGGAATGAAAGCATCCATGTGTTTTTTTCATGATATAGTACTCAGACATTATTGATGAAGGTGATATTGTATAGTGATCCTAAATCCTTAAGGTAATTTTTTTGATATTTGATGGGTGGGTCCATTATAACCCTTCAATGCATTGAGTAATGAGACAGAGTTAACCAGATGAAAGTTAATCCTAAGAGATGGTGGAGTTATATTTCTCTTAAGAGATAGTGGAGTTTACTAATTGTAAGTTACTCATAAGTGATTATGGAGTTTACCAGTTATAGGTTATATCTAAGATTTATGGGAATTATCTGTTTAGGTGATTCCATGATGAATGTTTGATGTTCTAAGATACCTATAAAAAATTTTAATTCTTTCTATAAGTTATAATAGATCCTTTTCTCAAGGATTGTTTTCACATGGATCATGATTTTTGAATTATATAACTCTTGTCTTATGTTAAACCATGTATCGTGATTTATTATCCATGTTTTTAAGGTTATGAATTGTATTATGTTATGCTCATTCACTTTGATTATGTCATCATACCCTTATAATCATCTTATGATCATTAATGAAATTAAATTATTAATGTTATGTTTACCCTTACTGAGCATTGTATCTTACCCTTATTATGTTTTCAATTTTCCCAAGTTATAAATAATGATGTTAAATTAATTATGTATAGAATGGTTTCATGTGTGAAAAAATTTATAAGAGATTTTTAAGTCTTATTGAGAAATAATAAAAGATAGGTATAGTAGGAAAAATGATCATTTGAAGACATGGGTAATATTATGTAAGAGTTTGTCCTAATTATCTAAAAAAACTAAACATAAATGGTTCTTGGGTATGTAAGTGATCCAATATTTTTGTTTTATGTTTTATGTTTTATGTTTTGGATGGATAAAATTTTGTCACATTTATCAGTATCAAATACAGAAATGTAAAGATTGTGTTTTTAGAACTCAATCTTGGAGTGTGGGTTTGGGGTGTTATAAATAACAAATCCTTAGTTATTTCTAAATATCTTAAGGATGTTCTTAACAGTAATCCAATGACTCTCATTGGGAATGGATTGGTATCTACTCGTAATGTTTAAAGCTTAAGTGACATTGGGTTGAGTACACAACCTAGAATACATGATCGATACTATGGTGGGTGAATAAGGAATTTTATGCATCCTTTATAAATATTTAGAATGAATTGAATATTCCTAAGATCTGTTTCATGAAACATTATTAAAGACACATTTTTGGAGTTATCCATTCTAAACCAATTTATTACTTTACTAATATATGTTTCTTGAATCGATCTTGAAAACCTCTTAGATCTATATCTATAGATCTTCATACCTAGTATGTATGCTTCTTTTCTCATGTATTTCATCAAGTATAATTTTCTTAACCACATTTTTGTAGAGTGTAAATTCAGGAAATAATTTCTAATAAGAAGTATATAATCTACATAAAATATCAAAAATGCCACTACACTCCAAAAAAATTTCTTGTATACCAAAATAATATTTTATATTATTTATAAAACCAAAATATTTTATTACATCATCAAAATAGATATTAAAACTCTGAGAATATTTCCATAATCCATTAATAATATATTTTAACTTGGACACCTTAACAAACTCATTTGGAACTTCAAAACCTTTAGGTAGTATCATATACACACCCATGACTAAATTCTTATTTATCATCAAAAATGATGAAAACGTTTCTTCATAATCAATACCATAAATTTTTTTATAACCCTTTTCCACCATTAATGATATATAGGTAGACATTCTACCATTCATATTATTTTTCTTAAATAAAACCCACTTGCACCCTAAGGGTATTTCCACTTCAGGTTCATCCACTAAGTTCCAAACCTAGTTAGTTTATATAGAGTCATGTTCTTATTTCAAGGATTTTAACCATTTCCCAAAATCAAAAACACTCAATAGAATCATAATTTTAGTAGTTTTATCACCTATGAGTATTACTTCATCACCATTTTCCACAAGAAATCTATATCTCTAAGGCTTTTGAATAATCCAACCAGAACTTTGAGGTTCTTGTGTAATTTGAGTTTGTTATGATTCCACAGATCTTTATGGAATCTTCTCAACTTATAACTTGGGAACACTTCTAGTTTTTTTGTCTTTATTAAGCCTAAAAAATATTTAATGAAATGTTGAGACTTTAGAGAGATTATTGAGATCTATGTTGGATTTGTTATGATCTTGTGTTTAATAATTTTCCTCTATCATTTAGTATTTTTCTAGATAATAATAATTAAAGAATATGTAGTGGATATGATTAATGTGTTTTATTTTCTTTTAAATATATAAATCAGATTAAAACTTACTTAAAATAATATTTTTAAGGTGATTTGAAGGATTTTGAGAAGTTTAAAGGTGTTTAGAGTTGATTTGGATTTTTTTTGGAATTATTCTAGAGCTTTTTAATGTTAAATAGATTCAATTCAAAATTTTGATTAAGTATGGATTCATATGTATGATTTTTTTTTAGCAATGTGTGAAAAATATGTCTAGGTGTTTCAATATATAAGAAGATTTAAATACCTCTGTAATATGCTGAGAATACTACAATTTTATGAATTCAGATGATATGTGTGATATTTTTGTAGAATACATAATATGTGATATGGGTTGCGGTTGAAAAAATTGAAAATAAAATGATGTGTAATTATATTAGAACCATGTATCTGATGTTATTTCCTAGAGAAAATAAAATGTAGCTAGGTCCATCATCTTATGTATATGCATAAGATGTTTGTTTCAGATACTAATACTTGAATTAGGCTAAGTAAAAAAAATCATACACTAGTTCATATTATGTTCTTAGGAGTTCACAAAGAATGAATAATAAGATTTTTCTATAATGAACCATAAATTTTTCAAAGGAAAGGGGTATGTAAGATATTGTGCAGTTAATGTGTAAAATTTTTAGTAATGTATAAGATGTTGAAGTTGGATACTAAAGGGAATATTCTCTAAATATCTTATAAATATGATAAATATATATATATATATACGTATATAAGCTATATCATTTTTTATGATAGGTTGTATCATATTTCGTGTAAAAATGACTCTTCCCATATCAATCATATAACATGATTGAGTAAATTATAAGGCATGGCATGAAATGATATTCCTTTTCATTGCCTTTATCAATCCATGAAACCATATTTTATGACTATATTCCATAAAAGTCTTGGCATGTAGTTCCTGTCTACTACCTTCAATGATTATATGGGTATTCGAATGGTCTACCCATGTAAACTATCATTAAGTGAGGAGTTTCATTTGATGTAATTCTTGAAAGTCCATTTATAATATGCATATAATTCATGTGTTGGGTGAAGGACTAACTCATACATTATTAATGCATGAGTTAATACATGTGTCACCTAGGATCATCATCGGTGCTATATAAGAAACATAGCCATGGTATGGCAGTTTTGGTATACTCGAACCTTTGATTGGATATCCCTTACCTCATGTCTCTCTTCTCTTCCTTCCTTGTATACGAGGTACTAGCACATGGTGGTAAGAAGAGGGATCCCATCCGAGCATCAAATGATCCAATTTGGCTTGTGGATACCTTAAAAGTTTGGAGGAATTTTTTTACCACTTCATTATCATCATCAAACCCATTCTATGCATGGATAAAGGTGGTGGTGATTCTATTCAGTGACAGATACATGACATTACCACAATTATTCATTTTTATTTATGCATATTTCATATTTTCTATGAATGGAGATATTGGGATGGGTTTCTAATCACTTTCACTATTTAAAAAAGTGTTGTTTAATCTTCTATAAAACATATAAATGGTATTAAATCCTTTTATACCATTAGAATTTTGAAATCATACAAACAATGAAGTTTATCACTATCATAATGTGTATCTCTTTACAATCATATAGTATGATATGTTGAAATTTTCTATAGGTTTTATATATCATATCGTATGATATGGGATATCATAATACATGACATAATTAAATTCCATGGGTTTTATTCTAGTCATAGAATATGATTCCCACTAATTATAAAATATGATTTTCTATATTGTGTATAAAAAATAAAGTATCATATCATAAGTATGATAACCCTTTATATCCTAATGTATGATTTAGCATAAAACTTATATATAAGGCATATTTTATTTCACAATATCTTTACCAATTGTAGATTACAATAGGAAAAAAATCTTATGTGTAAGGAATATCAAATTTTATAATAGAATTATCTATCATAGAATATGATAGATAGCATATAAATAGTTTATATACATCCACATGTTAATATAATATATGATTTAATGTAAATCAAAAAATATGATATATATGGAAAATTTTATTTTCCTTTATATTCAATTATGAATTTAATTTATTATTTATAAATTGTTTATAAATAATGATAAAAAATATTTTTTGTATATTTATTAATTTATAAAGTGTTTATAAATTAATTAATTATAAAGAGTTTATAATCAATTGATAGTTTTTTATGAAATATTTATTAATTAACATTTCATAAATATTAAATATTAATATTATAAATAACTTTTATGATATTATATGACATGCCTTGTGAATTATAAATAAAGTGTTTATTTTTTAATCATAAGGTTTAATTTATAAAGTGTTTATAAATTAAAAAATAAGGCATAATATAAAGTTTGTATATTTAAGATAATTATAAAATGTTTGCAATGATAAATTTGAAATGTTCAAATTAAAATTTCCTTTTTTTGTTTATTATTTAATCATCATCAAAAAGTTTTTGATTATGGTTTTTTTAAGGTTTAAATAACATTAAGTATATGATATAGAGATTATGTGAATAGTTTACATGATTAATGGATTATAAAATTTTTATAATTAATTAAATATCATATATACTTATAGTAAAATACTATATAATAAATAATATGAAAAGTTCATATTATATAAATAATTAAAATAATTTACATTCAAGAATTACAGAATATCCATAATAAATAGCTAAAATTATAAAGTGTTTATAATTAGTTTTTTTATGAATTTTTCATAGTCTATTATCTCATGTTTAAATATTTTAATTATTCATTTATTTAAAACTTATTCCCTACTTCATTATTCATAATTATAAATTATTTATATTACGAATAATTGTATGCTTTATTTTATGTAATAAATTGCTTCTTATAAATTAAAAAACCATACATTACATGCTAGGTACGTAAAAATAAAATTTAGTTTTATTCTACCTTGAATTCAGATTTTAATTGAAGTTATAATCTTGAATATAGTGGTTAAAGATATTTTATGCATATGAGGTTTTAGTGTTTTGATGATTTAGATTCTCTCTTGAGTAAAGTCTCCTAGAAAAGAGGGACTTGGAATCAGATTACCCATTGGTCTTGAGGTTTATTCCTTGTTCTAAAATGGTGAGGGGTTAGTTATGTGTTGATTTAAGATTACTCATGTGGATATTTTCAATATTATAGAAATCTATTCCATTACATGAATATTTCATTTACCTTATGCATGAGATGCATTTGGATATGTGTAAGTATGTTTGGATTCAATTGTTGGGTGAATAATACAAACTGTGGGTGGTGTAAAGAGTTACATATCAATATGGATTGAACATATTTATTTGATGGATGGAATAAAATTCCAAAATTGAAATCATTAGAATAATTTATATATAAGGAAATAACATGAGATAAGATGGTGATATTAAATACTCTTTTAAATACTAAGTGTTAGATTCCTTCCAAATTGGCACTTATCATGACCTCGATCATTTAACTGGGTAGTTTCATGCTAAATTCAGGTTCCCATAGATTATCTTATATAAGGAAAACATGTAATTAGGCGACCCTAATGGTTAAGTTCCTTGTTCTTGGAATTTTATTTGGGTTACACTGGATGGGAAGCCCTAACGATTAGGATACCATAGTTTGGTTTATCCACTTGATGGATTGGACAAGGTGTTATCTAATGGACTATCTAAAAGTTATATATGATATGTTTGACAAGTTTTGTCTACCATATATATTCATATATTATTTATGTTCCCAAAACATTGTCGTTCATGATGACATATGAATCTTGGACTACTGATGGATATGATGTATACTAAATGGTTAATTATTTTAATAGGATATCATTTAATAAATTTCCTTATTAATATAAATTTGACAAGATAATCATGTTATAAAAGCTTATATTATATATAGTATCATCATCATTTTCAAACTTAACCTTGAGACTAATCCTAGGAAGGAGAATCTTAATATAAGTCACTTCTTAAGGCTAGAAACTTGAGAAAAGTTCTTAAGTATATAAAGAAGGCTTATATTTGATATAGAAGCACATTCTTGAGTAACCATGTATTGAATTAGTTAAAAAAGTGAATCTTTATGCTTATGAGAATCATAAGATGGTTCACTTAGGGTTTCAAGGGTATTAGATTCAAAATAACCAAATGAATTTTAATCTCCACTCATACACTCAATATGACTGAGTATAAAAATGACTCATTGAGACTAAAGGTCTCCTTATGAATTATTATGGTTTTAAAATTCATATTATTATCATCTTTGGAAATGTTCTGACAATATGTTTGAGTTCAAGAAATTTTACCTGATATTTTCAAGAGTTGTGGATAAACAAACTAAGCATGTGATTCCTATGTTCGGGTGTTGTCTAGATAGTACTAGTGGGTAAAAGTTTAAGTTGGAAGAATAAAACTTTGTTGGAAATCCCAATAATGTTTCTGTAAGTATCCAAATGAGGTTATTGAAACTAGAAGATCAAATAAATAGGATTAATGATTCCATGGGATGGGATTTTTCAAGATACCTGAAGGAGTTTTTAAAAATCCATGGAATGTTAATGTCAATTATTCATGTTATAGAAATTGATTATTTGATTTATAATGGTATGTGATACCAATTGTATAATTTACAAGTGTTTAAAATATATAAGAAGTTAAAATTCAAGGAAATAATTAATATAGATTATATTTTTCATTCAATTGATAAATAAAATAGTTAATAGATCAAGTATTTGAATATAAAATAATTTTTCAATCTCATGTGAATTTTTAAAGGTTGTGTATCTTTCTATCATTTCTCTTATGTGATAAGATAATTTTTTGTTAATAGAGAGTTGATGTGAATTGAATGAGATGATTAATTGTATTCACATGGTTTGTAATTCATCAAATTATATAATTTGTTTTGAGAATAAGATAAGGATAAAAAAATAATTTGGGATAAAGTTTTTATCCAAATATTTGTTAAAATGTGAGGGAAGATGTTTATACCACCCTTCAATGGCATATTTTGATAAATACTCTTCTTTTTAGAGAGAAGTAATCTAAACACATAATATACCGTATATTATATAGAAATGAAGTTTATTTTTTAAATATAACAATTAAAAAAAATAAGATTTTTTTCTTAATACCAAGGATTTTATGTATCTTATCATGATATTCCAGATAGAATATAGTGTTTAAGAGGTTATTCAGAGTATATTTGAATATAGAGAAGTAAAAAAATTACTATTCTGGAGTAAGTGGTTTAAACTTATATCCTAAAAAGATTAAGATATGTGATGGTAAGGAAAAATGTAAATAGTTTCATTTAGTTACCATAAAAAGTGAATATTGTTATTTCCTAAAGGATTATTCCAGTCAAAGTGAATGTGACTTTATCCTAAAATAGTTTAGGATGTGTTGATAAATTATAATTTAAATAGTTACATTATGAAAAGGAAATATTTTGATGGAATATGTTTTGATTATAATGATGTTAAACTTATAAAAAGTTATAAGTAGAAAACAATAATTTACCACAATAACATTTTATGTTGTGAAGTTAAGAAGTTTGAATATGTTCAAGGATTTTAACATTATGATGATTATTTCTAAATCTCACCATTATTAAAACTTGATTTGTTCATAGATGTTACTCACTAAAGAGTTTATAGGGAGGATTTTATCATATGTTCACATAGTTATGTGACAAGAATTTCATATAGATGTAATAAGCTAGTATTGCCCCATAAATTGCAACAAACATAGGGACAATTTGGTAGTCTAACATATATGATATTATAGACCAGTGCTAATGTTGGGTTTTATTAAATATTATTAAAATAGTTTTAATAATATAAAATATATCATATAAAAGTAAATAATAATTTTATCATACTTTAATGTTGGGTATATAAATGTATATATAGATATGAATTTCATGAAATGTATTGATGGTTGACCTCTAAAAGTATGGATTTTATTATATCCCTAACCAATATTCATCATGGATTTTTATAAATCTGTGATGAAATGTTAAGGTTAGCATGATTAGGATTCTTGTATAAGATACAAAATATGATCATGAGTCAGAAAAAAAAGTTCTTTTGTGTGTGTTGGATGACCCACTAGGTATACCACATAGAGCATCATATACTATGTATCAGGTATACTATGGGTGCATGGATCATATCGTGTCCCCATTACCTAAGGTTGGTGAGATACCTAGCTTGATAACCTTCATAATTTGATACTTTTATTACACAATCCATTATGAATTAGATAACCAAGGGTGGTTGGGTGTGTTGTTTATCATTTCATTAGTTGAAACTCATCCGAGATGGGATTGGTCCTCTTGTATGAGGAGTACAACGTTTGGTCCCTTTATTTATATAGATTGGGGAGTGTGTTTCCATATTTAGATAGTATATACGATGTGATTATATATTCATATGAGGGGTATGTGGTGTGATCGTCCATAAATGTGAATTAAATGTTATGTATTCATTGACTAGGTCAGTGTATACTCAAAGAATCAAGAATATATAAGTCATCTATATGGGATTGACATAAACTGTGTCCCATAATCTCTTGATGTATTGGTAAAATGGAACGTATGAGAATGCATGATATAATATGATACAATATAATGTGAAATGAAATATAAGTGGACTTTAATGCAAGTGGAAGATCAAAGGGAATATTCCCTAAATATCTTATATATATGTGATATATATAAGTATATGAGTTGTGTCATTTTTTATGATAGGGTGTATTATATGGGATGTGATAATGTCACTTCCTATATCAATCATATGGAATGATTGATCAAATTGTAAGGCATGGAATGAAATGAGATTTCATACAATTGCCTTAAATAGTCCATACAGTCATATTGTACAACTATATTCCATTATAAATCTTTTCATGTGATGCATTTCTGCTAACTTCAATGATTATATGGGTAACCAAACATTCTACCCATGTAAACTATCACTAAGTGAGGAGTTACATTTGATGTAATTATCTATATTCCATTTATAACATGTATGTAATGCATATATAGGATGAAGAATTAACTCATGAATTATTAATTCATGAGTTAATATGTGTGTCACCAAGAATATTCCTTAGTGATATATAAGAACCAATTCCATGGGATGGTAGTGGTGGTATACTTGAACCTTTGGTTATATCTTCCCTACCTCATGCCTCTCTTTTGTTTCTTCCTCCCATACGAGGTTCTAGCATATAATGATAGGAAGAGGGATCCCATCTGAGCATCGAATGATTCAAGTCATCTTGTGGATACCTTCAGAGGTGGGAGGCCTTTTTCTGCCACTTTGTGATCATCATCAAACCCATTCAACACATGGATGAAGGTGATGTTAATTCCCTTTAGTGATAGGTATGAAATATTATAGCATCTATTCATTTATTTTTACACATATTTCATATTATTTATGCATGGAGATATTGTTATGGGTTTCTAATTACTAATGTTATTTAAATAAATATTGTTTAATCTATTATAAAACTTTTCAGATATGTAATATATTTATAAATATTATTTCAGTTGTGTGATAAATGAAAACATATTATATAATATGTAAGTTTATCATTCATATGTTCATGAAAATTGATCACATAAAGATGATATTTATGAACATTCACTTTTCTAAAATATAATTTCTCTAAGAATTAATAGGGTGTTTAGAAATTTTAAATGGAATTATTTTAGAATGATTATTTCTAGAAAATAATTGAGAATTAAGTGTTTATTAAATTAGACAATTCTGAAGTTTTGAATGCATCGATTAAACATCACAAAGGAATATTGTAATTCAATAAATTATGAAGTAAAATAATTCATGTCCTGAAGGAATATGTTGTTTCATGAATGATATAATAAATTATAGAAAAACTACTCTATTATGATATAACATATAAAGTTGAGTCATGATTACCTAGAACCAATTTTAAATAATGAATAAGAAGCAAAAAAGAATAATATAAAATGAATTAAAGGTTTAAAATAAGTTATTTTTCTATATTTTTAATTTGAAATTCGAATTATAAAGATGGAAAATAAATACTACTATATAATATAATATTTACAGTGTTTTGAAAATATTAGTGTTTGATAACATTCACTAAAATATATATATTCACTTATTATCAAATATTGATAAATGTAAAGGAAGATAAAAATAATTTTTTTTCATAATTAGAAGGAGAAGAATGAGGAGAAACATCATAATTAAAACTTTATAGAATTCTTATCTGGTTGAAGACTCTATTATTGTGGAAATATTTTTATATAATTGTATCTATTTGGGTGGTAGTTTATATAGTTATGATACTTATGAGTAAAATAATTTAAAGGATAAACCCTACTCATTTTATATCAACATGATGAAAATAGTGGATAATATGATTGTGGGTGAATTTGGATCATGTCAAGTATTGGCCTTCTCATTTTGAGTGGTGAACCTTATAAAAAATTCATGCCAACTATGACTATGTGATTGAGTGTGTGTCAGTTATCTAATTAATCACATTAATAGTTGGTGAAGGTTGTTTCAAAAATAAACTTAAAAAGTAATTTTAATCAATAGTTCACCCCTACTAATCTAAGTGATTTCTCATTAATCTTGAAGGTATTTTTAAGTGGTATCTTATCTATGTTTTCCTTCTAATTTTATTAGATATTTTGAAGTTTATAGTGAAATTAATATTCTTTTTTTAGAGAGTTAGTACAAAATTTCTATTAAAATATGGAAAACCACAATTCAATGTACAATAAATATATTCCTACTTTAAATGGGAAATTTTATTATATTTGGAAAGATAAAATGTTTCATTGCTTATTATCTATTAGTTTGAATGTGTTGGAGGCTATAAAAAATGGATTTATTCCTTTTTTTAAGGTGTTTCTATGACAGAAACTGATAAGATGAACTTATAAAATGATGGATATGATCATAATGATATTTTTTCATCTCTTTTAGAGGATTTTTTTAAGGTAAAGGGGATCAAGATAGAAAAGTTAATATAAGATAAATTGGAAATATCTATGAAGGTAATAAAAAGATAAATCCAACTAAACTATAGGTTTGGATATTAATGTATGAAGACCTCAAAAAGATGGAATAAAAAACCATAGATTATTTTTTCACAAGGATTAATGAAACTTTGACCATTTATAGATTTTTTGTTGAAAATTTTAAGGATACAGTCATTTTTGAGAAGATTCTATCCATTCTACCTAAACATTTTGATGTAAAAGTCTTAGCACTTGAAGACCATAATCCTAGTACACATACTTTGGATGATTTACATAGTGACACATAACTATCATGGGGTGTGAAAATACAATTATTTCCTAAGAAAAAATGAATTATAATGGTGAACCTAGGTTTTACCCAGAGAGGAGCGCAAAAAAATCAAGTTTTTCACTTTAAATTAGACAAAAGTGGTGTTTTTAAAATTGTTTAAATTTGAAAACAAAACAAAGTAATGAATAAAGAGATTTAAAATAGTGATATGAGAAGGGTGATCAGGTCATTTTTGGTTTTCCAATTTCAATGATATCATAGTTCCAAGTTATCCAATCATCTTCTGCTGATTTGATAAAAGTGAGATTCTAAAATCAATCCCTCTCACTCTCTTGGTCAAATGGTGATGGTGAGAATAAACCTTTCCAGAATCTCAGTTTGTTCAACCCTCCTTCCAATGAATGAGATATTTTTAATTAATAACCTCAATTGACTTAATCAATACCTGATCGAGTCATGTTTATCCCAAACAATCAAGAGTATCCACTACCCCTCCCACACGTACTGACAATCATTTAGAATCTCACCACTAATAATTAGTCTATTCCATAATATATAAATCAAAACCTAGTTAAGGGAGATAATAAAAATTTACCAATTCAATAACAATAACAAAATATAAAACCAAATATGATTTTACTTGATAAAAAACCTAATATTATAATATTGAAACCAACTTAATATAATAAATAAATGGATTTTATTCCATGAAGTGTGGGAACTCAAGCATTACAAAAATAAAACCTCACCTTCCCTAATCACTAAAAATTTTATCCATCAATGTGAATGGTAACTAAGAATAAGTGTTAATAAGAATACATTACAAAACTAAGAAAAAAAGTAAAAGTAATAGCATAATATTTCTTCTCTAGAATCTGTTTGTTAAAAGATTTAATTATTTATTCCCACCAAATTTCAAAATATCACCAAGATACATTATTATGATTTTATTTAAATTTTCTTTTATATATACCCTAATAATTTTAAATCCTTTTGAATCATGTAGGAAAATATTTTTTTGAATTCCTAAAGCCTTATTTCTCTAGCTAAAGAGACTCTTCATCTTCATCCACTTTGATGCATACATAGACTAGATTAATGAGATAATGTCTACATGAAATCTAATTTTCACAAGATAATATGAGCCTTATTTAATATGAAACTATAATAAAATCATTTTTTCCTTTATCTAGATATATACCTCATTTAATGATGGAAGTTCAATTCTTTTGGATAGAAATATTTTCCTCATTAATTGATTTATTTGGGCCCCATGGATTTTGAATGAGCATTGATTAAAGTTAAATAAGTTGATTCCCATGAATAATATAATACTAAAAAAAATAATTCCTAAATTTGGATAAATATTGAAATTTTTATGCTAAAAATACTAAATTTATAGAAAATAATTAAAATTCAAGAATTCTGAAATTTTGAAATTTA
This sequence comes from Viscum album, assembly GCA_963277665.1. Classification (NCBI taxonomy): domain Eukaryota; kingdom Viridiplantae; phylum Streptophyta; class Magnoliopsida; order Santalales; family Viscaceae; genus Viscum; species Viscum album. The sequence goes on from OY728138.1 coordinate 622,929,384, forward strand.
AGCTCAAATTTCACCAAAAAAACCAAAAATGATGTAATTTAGCTCAAATTGATAAATTTGTTAATATTAAATCATTTAAATACACTAGAAAAATAATTTAAATATTAGATCTATCAATTATCCTGCACTTATCACATGGAATCCTCTATAAGTAAGCATCAAAATCAAATAACAAAAAATTTAAAACACATGACCATGAGATCCAAAAAATTAACACCAATAAACAAAATATATCATGACTCCTCAAAAACTATTATATCAAGTTATCTATTCATATCATTAAATCCATTTATATGTCATTTCTCCCCCCAGGCACAAAAAACACTTACCATACATGATTTTTTACTCATCACAAAAATTTTAATTTTTAAATAGGTTTTTTAATCCAAACCCACACAGGTGTCACCATAATATTGATAAATTAATACATCTCCACCTGATATGATTCAGGTATATGTGTTTATCATGAGGAATTTTCAGGGTTGTTTGGTGACTTTAGGTTGGTAGGTTTTATTTGTCAAGAATTCTAAGGAGGAATAAAGAGATTTGTCCCTTTTTAAAGAAAAATTTCATGATTCTAATTTTAACTTAAGTATGGTCTCCTCATAACTCAACTTATAAAAAAAATAAGATCCAATTATCATGAAAACTTTAAAAAAGTGCACACTATTCAAAATTCCAGTAACAAAAATTATACGCACTCAACTTCATCAACAGAATTAAATTTTTGATTGATATTTTCTAATTATTCATATCTTTATTTTTGAAGGTTGTGAGGGTGATTTAAATTTAAATAAGTGGTTGTGAATTTCTAGGCCTTCAATTGAATGAAAAAACATCTTTTTATCTTTAAGAGAATTATTTTTCTTTGATTTTTTATGTCATCTTAATCTTAGTAGTTTTTATATTTCTATCCAAAATCTCAAGCAAGGCACATCTTTTAGCAATATAACTTTTTCATTAGTAAATATATATCTTCAAAATTTTATTATCTACCCAAATTAGCACAAAATTATCTACCAAACCACAATATATCTCCCCCCCACCACACACACACACACACTTAAGTTCATCTAGATCATGCATTTTCACTTCTATATCATATTGGATAGGGAAAATTAACTTGTAATGTGGATAACCTAATAGGTTGTTCATGGATACTAAGGGATAAAAGGATTAAATTTATAGGTAATGATAGAATAAAAAGTATTATCTTGAAAATGGGGCTTTTAAAACCAAATAAATTTCTCAATAATTTAAAATAAAAGTACTTCAACCCCATGATTTTTGACATCAATAAATAAAATTATGGTTAAAAAAATCATCATTTCATTCTCTAGATAAATGAGGTGAATGTAAATAATATGTCAAAAAGGGTTTATAATACTCATGTGAATGTGGTTTTAAAGATAAATATAGTGATATGTGGTATGAGATTCAAAAATTAGAGGTCCTTTCATGAAATTTTACAAGTTTTGAACTTGAAACAAATTCATGTTCATCACTCATTTATGTTTGGTTTCCTGGGATAAATTTCTTCACTCATTGAAAGGGGTTTCAAAAATGTAAAAGATATTCATTTTGTCTCACAAGTTTCAAAAACACACAAAAATTTCAAAAAAACACAAAAAAATTGCAAAAAAATTTAAGAATCATAAACTACAAATATTCCATCCCCTATACTTAAATGATACAATGTCCTCAATGCATTCAAGTAGATTTAACATGTATGAATATTTTTAATTAAATCATATTAAGTAAGTAGGTAAGTGTTAAGGAGAGGTACAAACTGGCTTATTAGTAGTGAAACGTTGATTTAATCTCATTATTAATGCTCATTGAAAACTTACCAGAAAAATCTTAAAAGATAACATAATAAATTTATCTAAATAAAATAAAATATAATAATAATAATAAATAGAAATAAATTAAGGATATATATTGGTTTAACCCCCAAATTTGACACTATTATTTGAATAACTCTTGATAGATATTACCAAATATCATTCAAAGTTTGATGATAGGTGAATTTTCTTTGATTTAAACCATCAACACTTCTTACTTATAGATTTTAATTCTTTTTTTTATTATAGAATCCATAGATAGAGTGAACCAAATCCATCCCCATGGTAATGAGATAGATATTTCCTAGAGGGGGTAGGAAAAACAATGGGTCCTCCTCTTTATCGGTTTCTACTTGCACAACCTCTTATTAATTCTCCATTACTTGATTTAGGTATATTACATCAATAGAATAATCAAAGTTAAAGTTAGAGTGTAATTATATTTGAATAAAATTAAATCATGAAGCTTATTTATAAAAATATTCATCTTAAAATTAAGCAGTATGTTTATTGTTTTCCTTAGGAAAATCAACTTTGATCTCCTCATGAAATCCCTCTAATGAATGTTCAACATGTTTTATGATCTATGTGTGTTCCAAATCAAGTGTGTCTTCTTTTTCATCATATTCCTCCAAGGAAAAAAGGGTTGTTTGAATCTAAAAATTGAAAATAATAAGTGGTGATACATAATTATATTTTAATAAAATTATATGAGAATGGGTTCAAGAAAAGATAATTTCCCTGAGTTTGTTCAAATTTCAGTTCTTCTTCTTTTCCCAATGCCTCTTAGAGTTGGTTTCTTATGGTAGGAACTAGGAATTAAAGATCATCCATATTTTTTTAAAATTATACCATAAGAGTGGTTTCATCTTCCATGGCTAGGGTAAGGTAAAGTGGTGTTGATTATTAATTTTAAAATATGGTAAGATCATGTTGTTGGTTACCTTTCACAAAGTGATTCCAAGATCTTCTAAAAATATTTATCTCCTATAATTTCATTATCTTTCATGTGTTCTTCAGGAATATCATCCAGCCATGGTTGAGTGTGGGATAATGTTAGTAATTTCTTTAATAAATCCTTCTTAACCTCATCATGTTATTTAACATAAAAAATTATTGGTGAAATCTCTTCCACCACTCATTCTAGTTCTGGTTCGGGTTCTAGTTTTGGTTACTCCAGTTATTGGTCCTGGGATATGTGGTCATACTCAACTATCCATTGTATTTTTCTCTCTGGGTTTTTAAATTTTTCTTTGAGTCCTTGAAACTTCACTTCTTCATCATTTTAAACTTATTATCACATCTAAGAGTGTTTAGTCCATGTAGAATAATTTTAATTAAAATACATCATGAAAAAATATATATTTTTAGTTTTTTTTAATAAAATAAAAGAAAATTATTTACAAAATATGGGAATTAGATTGTTGGCAATGACTCCCTAGAAATTATTCAATGTTTTAAAATTTTTCTATCATGGTTTTTGTAAAAAATAATTATTTCCTAAGTTAAAATGAAGTATAATGGTTAACTGAGATTATCTCTAGAGAGGATTGTACAACAATCAGTTTTGTCTCTTTAAATTAGAGAAAAAAAGGTGTTTTTTAAATTGTTTTAATTTAAAAACAAAAATAAATTAATGAATAAAGAGATTGAAAATAGTGATTTTAGAAGTGTGTTCAGGTCAAGTTCATTTTTCTACTTATAATTTTATCCTAGTTCTAAGTTATCCAATCATCTTTTTCTAAGCTGATAAAAGTGGGATTCTACAATCACTTCATCTCACTCCATTTGTTAAATGGTGATGATGATAATAAACCTTACTAAAATCTCATTTTGGTATAACATCCTCCTAATATGTAAGATATTTATAGTGAATACACTTAATTTACTTTGGTAATACCCGAGCAGGCCCTGTTTATCCCAAACAATAAAGAGTTTCCACTACACCTCTCACATGTAGTAATAATTTCTGAGTACTTTAACACTAATAACTATTCAATTTAATTATATATAATCCCAAACATAATTGAGGGAGAAAATTATGATTGACTAAATAAATAAAAATAACAAAATATAAAACCAAATATGGTCGTACTTTATAATAAAAACTAATATTTGAATATTGAAACCAACTTAATAGAAGAAATAAATGGATTGTATTCCATGAAGTGCAGGAACTCAAGATTACAAAAAGAAAATCTCCCCTTTCCCAATAACTCATAATTTTACCCCTCTATATGAAGGGTGCCTTAGAATAAGGGGTAATAATATGAAATTACAAAACTAAGGGAAAAAATAAAAGAGCATAAATTTTCTTATCAAGAATTTTTCTATCAAAATATTTCAATATTTTTAACCACCAAATAGCCAAATATTGTTAATAGGTCTTATTATGAGTTATTAAAAACTTCCTTGTATGTATACCCTAAAATTTTCAAATAATTTTTACATTTTTAATAAATATTAGGTCCAAATTACTGAATCTCTCTTTTTTATCAGAAGAGACACTTTATCTTCCTCTACTTTGGTGTAGGCATAGGTTGGATTAATGAGAGAATTTATCCCGAAAATATAATGTTCAGATGAAACTTCTAGTTCTATTTCATATTCCACTTTAATTTCCACATTTGGTTACATGAAGCCCAATATATTCCTCGTTTAAATAGGTGTGTTCAATTATGTCATCCAAAAAGATTTTCCACATTGATTTATTTGGGCCCCATGGATTTCTAATGAGCATTGGGTCCAGCTGAAGAAGTTGAATCCCACAAAAAATGGAAACATAAAAAAATCCTTTATTTTTATAAATATTGAAAATATTATACTCAAAATATAGAATTCATAGTTTATAGTTAAAATTTCAGAATTAATAAATTTTTAACATTTAAGCTCAAAATTCACCCAAACCAGAAATAATGAAATTCATCTCAAATTGATAAATTGTAGAGGATTAAATAATTGAGATATACATGAAAAATAAAGTAAATATTATCTCTATCTCATATCATAATTATTTCATATGAAATACAAAATGGAGTATTTTAAGAGGAAATTCAAGGCTAAAAAGGAAATTTTATTTAAATCATTAAGACAATTGAACTATAAGAAAGAATAAATTATGGATGAATAATATTCTGATGAAGAATAATATATTTAAGATAAGTTTGAAAAAATAATTTCACTCTTCTCTAGAAGTGTAATAAGGGGAAATTGAATGTTTTAGGGGAAGCTTCCACTAAAGTGTTTCAAATGTGAATAAATTAGGTATTTTGTATTATATTTCACAAAGTTGAAATAATAAGAATCTTGTGATGATAGGTATGAGAGTCTAGGTACATTATCCAAGAATAAAGTAAAAAAATTTATAAATCAAAGTTTTCTTCAAAATGGAAAGGGGTTAATTTATCTAAATACAAAAATAGAAACTTTTTATCAAAGTTTGATGATTATGAGAGAAATGATGATGATGAGGAAGTTTAGACTTCTAGTGTTTTTGATGATAAACTATTGATTTCTAAAGTTAATGAGGAATTGATCACTAGTTATTAAAGTAGTGATATTGTAAGTAAGTAAAAAATAGAAATGGATTTTATGATGAATTGATAACTCAAGGAATGTATTTAAAAGATATAAAAGTTGTATAAGGCGATTAAAAATATAAATAAAGATAATAAATCTTTAATAAATAAATAATTTTTCATGTTGAAGAAGAATAAAATTTGCTGAAAGAGATTGATAACTTGAATAAATTTATTTATGGTGAAAAAATTTTAAATTTTGAGATGGAAAATAAAGCTAGTATGAATAATAAATAGATTTATATTTTCCAACTTAATTTTATCAATAATAAAAAGGAATTGGAAAATTATAAATCCAATTTTTAGAGTTTTCTTTAAGAAGTTTGTGAAAGTTCAAAGAAGAAGGATATGAAAAAAATTTAAGATTCAAATAATAAAGTTAAAGTTGATCAATAATGATCACACTCAAAGGGTGAAAATGATATTAAAATTGTTTTTTGAAAGTTATATTTTCATAAACATATAAATAAAACCAAATTTATTGAAAAAATAAATGATTCTTAGAGATCCAAAAATTCTAGTAACACAAACTTGAAAGTAAAAACTATTATAAATAGTGATTTAGAAAAGGTTGGAAATAATCCTAGATAAAAAAAGGGATATTGTAAATCTACCAAAATTTTAGTTCACAAAAAAAACTAAGATTTATGGTCAAAAGAAGTAATAAGTTCATGTGTCAACATGTGTACAAAAAGTTATTTATAGAGGGATGTATGATTTTTATAGATATGATTGGAACAGTAGAGGTTGTGGGAACCTAAAAAGGAATTCTTCATTTAATTATGAATATTACTATGAGGCTAGATGTTTTTTGAGAAAAAGTTTGAGTGGGATCTAATCCATTCAAATAAGAAAAATTCAAAATCAGCTTGAAATATTTAGACTAAAGGTTGATAATAAATTTCAACCATTGGAATAAGTTTGTGGAAAATGTGACCAGTTGATTCACCTTGCTAAATATTTTATTACCATCCTACCTAATAAGTTTAGTATGAATTATAACACTCATGAGTCTTAAAAGAAGAAGTAAAAAAGTTAAGTAAAGGGGTTTTATTATTGAAGTTTCACTTAAATCTTAAAATAGATAATTTCCCAGAATTTTGGATAGTGGATGTTATTCATATATGATTATAGATTTAAATCTTTCAAAGGATGTTTAAAATTTAAAGGAATACTAAGTGACCTTTTTAAATGATGGGTTTCTCAAAATCAAAGAAGTTAATTTAGCAATTATTCATAAAGGAAATTTTAAATCCAAGAGCACTTTATATATTTATGGGTTGAACCATAATCTTTTAAGTGTATCTTAGCTATGTGATAAATTTAATGAAGTGGTTTACCAAAATAATGGAATCTTGGTAAATATTTTTAAGGATTGATGTGTATTTATAAGAAGAAAAAAGACAAGGTTTGACTTGTTCATGGCTGGTGATATTGAAGATTCATGTTACCTAAGATTGAAATAGGAAAATCAACTATTTCATCGAAGGTTTGGTAATCTTGGACAAAATAACATGATAAATCTTATACGAGGTGAGAAACTATATGTTTTATACTTTTTTAAAGGGGGGTATTTTTAATTCTTCAAATAAGAAAGTTGAGATTCAAACATCTAATCTATTGGAGCATATTCACTTAGAAATTTGTGGTCCTTTGTGAAATAAATCAAAAATGGAGATAAGTTTTTTATTTACTTTACTAATGAATTAAATAGTATCACTTGAATTTTTATTATGAAGCATAAATCATAGGATCTAAAATGATCAAGAGTTTTAGAAGTAGTGTTGAAAAAGAGTGTGGTTTCTCCTTAAAGAAGACATGGATAGATAATAGTGTAGATTATACCGGTGTAAGATCTATGGTATATGATGATAAGAATAGTATTCCCCATAAAATAAATGAAAAATATACATCAAATAAAATTGATATTATTTATTGGAATAACAGAAGTTTGGTGGAGATGGTTTGGACCATGTTTATAGAGCATGATAATTGGTATTTATAGAGAAAATTTATTGGTGTATTAGTTCACATTTAGAATCATTGTTTATATTGACCAAATTCATACATGCCACCATATGTGATGTATTATAATAATTCCCCATGTTTTAAGTATCTAAGGGTGTTTGGCGGGCATTGAATAATTAAATTGAATGGTGAAAATATAAGGAAGATTGAGAGTAAAGGAGTTGATGGAATATTCCTTGGTTATCCTCCAAATAGTAGAGGAAATTTCTGAAATAAAAAATAGATAGGTTATATTTTGGATATTGTTGGTGTGAAAGTGTTGGAACATGAAAAGAATGATAACATATATCAAGAAGCATGTTCCATAAGTGATAATGAAACTATTTTTATTGAAAATCAATAAGATGTTTTTGAAAATAATGTATATTCATAAAAATTACATAGTAAAGATAATGAATCATCCACTAATAATGATGTTGATAAATATAAATCATCTCATACAAGGATGATAAAGTAGTTGTAAGACTAAAATATAATTAGAAAATAAGGAAAGTGGGTTTAGACTAGAATAACTTTGAGGACAACAATACATACCTCATTATTTTTTCTTGTGAACAAAGTTATGTGAATAGGGAATGGAATAATAAAGAGTGGTTTGATGCTATGAATGAAGAATTAGATCAAATTTATAAGAATAATAATTTTAGTTGTTACCCAAGATTGAAAACAATACTATTATCATAATAAATTAGTCGTTTCAAAACAAATTGAATGAAGAAGTAGAAATTGTAAGAAACAAGGCAAGACTTGTGTGCAAAGGGTACTCACAAATTAAAGGAATTAATTTTTATAAGACATTATAACTAGTTACTAGACTAAAAACCATTAGGATATTTCTTTTTAGTGGACCATAAAGGAAATAAAAAAATATATTCCAAATGGAATTAAAGTTGTCCTTTCTCAATGGAGATTTGGAATAGAAAGTTTACATTGCGAAACCTAATGATTTATTTCTTACTAAAGATGAGAGTTGTGTTTTTAGGTTAAAAAATATATATATGGGTTAAAAATTCCATAAGATCATGATATTATAATATATATATTTGTTTTAATGAGTTAAAGTTCAATAAAGTAATAGTGGACAATAATCTCTACATTAAATATGATAACATGGTATCACTTATTTTTACTATTTATGTAGATGATATCATTTTTATTAGAAATGAAAAAGAGTTCGTGAAGATTTTTATTTAGAGATGAAGAATAGTTTTGAAATTTTTATGCTTAAATAAATGATATATTTTTTGAGTTTAAAATTTTCCCAAGAGGAAGATCACATCTTTCTTTCTTAATAGAAGTATGCTTGAAAACTTTTAAAGAAGTTTGGAATGGAGGATTCATAGATGATTTTTACACCTATATCAGTGGGAACAAAAAAGTTTAAGGATGTGAAAGGGAAATAATTTTACCCAAGGTAATTCAATAATATTATTATTAGTTTACTTTATTTGACAGCTTCAATGTCATATATCACATATGTTGTTACATTATGTGTCAGATATAAAAGTGCACCAAAAGAGTCTGATTTAAAGGCTAGAAATAGAATTCTATGGAATATAAAATGAATGAAATACTATGGATAAAAGTATAATAGTAGTGGGAAACTTAATCTATTTGGGTATATAGATACAATTTGGGTTGGACATATTGATGATAAAATGTCCACATCTGGTGGAGTTTTATTTTTGGGTGAAAGGTGTGTATGTTGGAACACAAAGAAGAAAGGTTTTATGACCTTGAAAACTTCTTAAGTATAATATTTGGCTATAAAACAAGATATAAACAAATTTATATGGATGAAGACTCGGTTGTAAGGTCTCAAGGTATAAGTGAAGATTTCATTTCTTGTGGGTTGTGATGATCAAAATGTTTTCAAGTTATCAATAAATATTTTTCAACATTCAAGATCAAAACACATTGATATAAAGTATCACTTCATCAGGGATCTTATAAATAAAAATTTGTAAAAGTTGTAATTTTTTCCCACAAAGTATAAAATAACAAATATTTTCACCAAATCATTGCCTAACAATACATTTCAAATATTAAGGTCGATGATGGGAGTTCAACCTCATTCCTCTCAAGGCTAAGGTATGGTGAATTTTCCCCTTATCTCACTTTTTTTGTATGTTGTTGTAAAATGGGGTGAAATACAACATAAATTTCTTTTTTTAATTCCTTTATGTATTTACAAAATGGGTAAAGAATATTTAGTCTAAGGATAATCCAAAGATATGTATCTTTCTTATTTGGTAGAGATCACTTATTTAGGGGGTCATATATTTAGATAGAATTATTAAAAGGATAAAGTTGTGAGATCAGTATGTGGGTGTGTGAATATTTATGATTTATAAACTATTCTAAAAGTTTTAGTGAGAATATATATAGGAATATATCATACATATGTTGCAATAACATATTTTTTTAGTCAAATAAGTATTGACTCTTAGTTTATCTCAAGTGGTATCAAAGGTTTCAAAAATATATTTTTCTATTGGTATCAAGAGGATCAAGATCTATGAAAAGGTGGATGTAAGTCATTATTTTATGGACAACATGAAATTATTGTTTAGTTTTTTTATTTCCTACATCGATTTCACCCACATAGGTTTAGAATTATTGGATAATGAGTCACTATTAATTATATTGAGTTTAAAGTTGATTTATGTTCATTAATTTCCAAAAAAAAATCTAAAGGGTGATATTTTTGAGACTAAGAGATGTTTTATGAGATGTTGAGACCTTGGAGAGATTGTTAAGACCCAAGTTAAAGTTGTTAAAATCTGGTGTTTAAGAATTTTCCTCTATAATCTAGTATTTTTCTATAGAATAATAATTGAATAAGATGTATTGTATGTGCTTAATTATTGAATTTTGTTCAATACATAAATCATATTCAAACTTACTTAAATTAAGGTTTTTAAGGTTATCTAGAGATTTTTTAAAAGTTTAAAGGTGTTTGAAGGTTATTTGGATTTAGTTGGAATTATTTTAGAGGTTTTTGAAGTTAAATATATTAAAATATAATTTTTTTTAAGTCTAGATTCATATGTATGGTTTTACTGAGTTATGTGTGAAAAATATACCAAGTGTTTTAATATGTGATTATATTTAAAGGTATGCATGATATGTTGAGAATATTGAAATTTCACCAAGGAAGATTATGCATATGATATTTTTAGAGAATATATAATATTTTATCTAAGTTTGAGTTAAAAAATGAAAAGGAAATGATGCATAATAGTATCAAAACTAAGTGTATGTTGTTATTACCTAAGGAAGAGAAAATATGGATAATTCCATCATATTACTTAAATATATAATATTATTATTGCAACTATTAATATTATAATTCAGGTAAGAAAAAATTCATATATTGGTGTGTATTATGATATCAGGAGTTCAAAAGGCATGAATAATATTATTATTATGTATTGAAGCTTAAATTTAGAAAAGTAATGGTGTATGTAAGTTGATTTTCAATGAATATTTAATAAGATTAAGCTTGCATAATAATTTTGGTGATATGTAATATATTTAATTTGGATACATAATATGTTTCTAAATATCAGTGTAGTTGTGTGTAAAAGGAAAATATATTATGTAATACATAAGATAATCATTAAAATAAGTAAGAATATTTATTTTACACTGTTGATATGTAACATCCCAAGTAAGTAATGAATAATAGATATTTTTATCTATGTCTATTAATGAATTATATAGTGTTTTAGAGACTTAAAATGAAAATAAATCCAATCTTAAGCATGGAATACACTAATATTCTTAAAAGATTGTTTTACTGCCTTTTGATGGAAAACCCTTTTTAAATCAAAATTTTGACAATTTTATAATCTATATCTGTAAAAATAAACATATTCATTATGATTGGGACATTGAAATTTACATTGGATAAATTTTTGGTATTTTTCTGACAATGTTCATTTTTTTTAATGAATAGTGAAAAATACTGCATTTTACATCAAAACTGCTTTTTTATTTAATTTAATTATATGGTTAGATTATATTTTTAATTGGTCCTAAAGTGTAATCTGAATATATTTTTACCATTTAATCCAATGGTGGTCATTAGTATTAATTTCACTTTGAAATTGGTCATAAACTAATGCCAAACTTTTCAAAGATATTGTTTCAAAAAAACCCGCTATTTGTTTTGACAACAGGAATTATTTTTAAATCAATTATTTCAATTTCTGTGTTTGGAATTTGGTAAAATGGATTACATATTTGGAATAAGAAGGTCCAAATTATGTAATTAAGACTCTTTTTTTTTGGACATTATGAATAGTAACGACAGTAATTATCTTTAATTATCTTGATTAATGAGTAATCCGGTAGTTAAAGATAATAAAATGATATCATAATAATACAAAAACACCACAACATGTGTCCTAAGGCTACTGGTTGTCTCATGGCCGACCATGGGATGCCTTGTGCTGAACTTGGGGGCCCCATGAAATCACTTTTGTGAGGAAGTGACTTTTTATCTTTTTATTTTTTAAAGAATGTTAAATGTAACAAAGAATGTATCACCTAAGTAAAATATTTTTAATTTTGTCTACATAAATGATATTTTGGACTATAAATATTCATTGGAAATATAAAAATATTTTCTACATCATAGTATTTTTTTATAATTTTTAGACATTAAATAAATTAAATTATTTATGACATCATAATGATGCAGCGATGACCTCATTATTTGACAATTTAAATAAAATGGAAAGATAATGTAAAATCTAAGACCTACACATGTCCAAAACCTATTGGGTGGGTATATTTTGAACCCTTATCACCTTATCCTCGAATTATATCAATGTGGGACCTTTAAAATCTGAAACCCATTTGAAAATAAAGTAACATTTCTTTACTTTCCAAGAGTGCCCCTCCTCTCCTCTTATAAAAGGCCCCCACCTCTACCTCCTTACCCACACTCCCAAAGCCTTTGGCTCGGCCAAACCCTAACCATTTTGTCTCTCCACATCCCTCTATTACTCCTTGAAGCCTCACTTCGGGCAGAAGTCTTCCCAAGGAAGCCTTTGAGCTCAAACCAAAGGGAGTTACCCGATTTTAAGGTAATGTCTTCACTTGAGTCCTTTTGTTTTATTTTGCTTCTCCAGCCCCCTAAACTCTTTTTATTCATTTCTTTTGTAACAAATCCATTATATTAAATATACTAGGATGTTTTTATAAGAAGGATTCGAGATACACTTACACACACCTACATCTAATGGTTAAAGAACATATTGTTTCCGTGGATGGTGAATTTCTGCCTCCCGAAACGATGATTGTTCAACATTCTTTTAACACCTTAAAAGGTGGCCATTAAGATGACACTATATTTATATATGATATATAATATGTTTATGTTTTCCTTAAGCTTCTGTATTTTTCATTTTGGTCATACCTTTATGGTTCCCATTATGGGTAAACGCGATATCTTCATTTAAGGAAGTGCGGACTACCGCCCCCTCAAAGTGATTTGATTCGTTAAATACCATATGTGGGACGTATAAAGGATGGAACTATGATATTATATATGATATTATACTGTAATTATAATATACCTTTATATCATTATGATTCCATTCTATAAAATACGAAATATAAATGAAAGTAGTGTTCGTGCGTACGTACGGCTTACCGTCTCCATGAACGGTGCATTTCATTTATTACCTCTAAATGATTATGTAATATTATAAATGCATGTATATACTGGATATATATGATATATAAATCATGATTATAATTCTGGATATAATGGATACATGAACAACTTGTAATTATAAAGGGTTTATTTTTGACTCAAGTACCAATGATCGTTAAAACGACGGTTATTAACTTAAATAATTACACAGTGTTCATGACATGGAAATAAGTGATATAAAAGGAATAATGAACTTGAAAAAGGTTCTTAAGCAAGTATAAATTAACTCAAGTTTATTATTCAGGACATTAAATAACGATCGAGTCATGTCGGACCCGAGGTATGGGACTTCGTCTCAATCTCCTTTCATTGAGGCATATTTTGTTTTATACACAACCTTCTTTTATACGGTGTATAAACCCCTTTGACTTTTACATTTATTCAAAAGGAATTTTTTTTACGAAGCGTTTACTAAACGACAAAAGGGAATGTTTTTGTCGTACGTATGCGGCGACAACGACTTCTCTGCCGCCGTGACCATTATTTGAGTTTCAGCTTCCTGTACAAGCCATACCTTCTTTTTAAAAGAAAAATAAATACCATGTTTTACTTTTCTTTTATTTTGGTATTGAAAATGGTTTTCATAATGTTTTTATATCAATGTGTTGTATTGATATCTTGTTATTGAAAGGTGGAAATGTTGTGTTTCCTTTATGCATGTTTTATGTGATACGATTATGTTGAGGTTCTTGGGCATTATTATGAAGACGGGTGGTTCTGTGATAAACTAAGGGCGGGTGAGCCCGATATAGCTCTCCAATGCATTGGGTAATGCGAAGGAGTGAAACGTTAAGGTTTCTCCGAAGAGATTTAGGGAATATACTGTGATGGGTATTCCAAACGTAACCAAGAGGGTTACTCCCTACATAAGAATGTTATGAATGCCTCAAGTTACCTTTATGTCATATGATTTATATGATTTATTCATGATTTGATGAGGTATGTTAAAGTACTTATGTTTTATGGGTAAAGTATGATTTCATTCTTATGTATATCTGTACCCATGTTTCCTTTCCATATTTTTATATCCCTTACTGAGCTTTTTATGCTCATCCCAAGTTTTTTGAAATGTTTTCACAGGTCAAGGGAAAGGTACATGATATGATGATAGTGTCAAGGAAGTTTCAAGAAAGAATCCATGTTTTATTTTAAATATGTTTCCATTGATGGGAAAGAAGAATACTATCTTAATGTAACCACTTTGTTTATATGTGGAATGTAATGCAAGTTTTATGATCTAATTCTCTAAAACTCTAAACCCGAAAAGATCCTCAATGAGTAATCTTGTAATAACTCAAGATTAAGTAAGGTTTAAGGCTGGGGCCTTATAGTTGGTATCAGAGGTTGGTTTAGATAACTTTAGGAGTTAGAATTCTATTAAATGATTATCCAAAAATATTTTTTTTATGGTCAAATTGAAGTGATATAGTATTTTAAGATTACCATGTTGCTTCATCTAAGACATGTTTGTTCAGAATGGTTTTCCGCAGAGGAAACATGGAAGTAGTGCTAGGAAGGCATGCAGAAGGAAATAACCTTCCGAATCAGCATCCTGAGATGGTCGGAATTGGAACTGAACAGTTTGTTGCAGTAATGGCGCAGTTGACTCAAGCGATAAATGGCGGTGGTATCCATACACAAGATCAGCCAGATCAACCGTAGAGGAACATGTCAGTGGTGGAACATTTCATGAGGCAACATCCCCCATCATTCATAGGATCATCTGACCCTGTGCTAGCTGAATGGTGGATTAAAGCACTGGAGAATATTTTCAATGTCCTGGGGTTTTCAGACAATCAAAAGGTTAGTCTTTCTATTTACCGTTTGGAGGGTGAAGTAGATCAGTGGTGGTCGATGGTTAAAAATATCAGGGATGCTGATGAGATTGATGCTCTCGACTGGGATGAATTCAAAGGTATGTTTCTTGAAAAGTATTTTCCTAAGGCTGTTCTACTTAGGATGGAAAAACAATTCTTGGAATTGAGGCAAGAGGAAGACTCAGTGTCTACCTATGAAGAAAGGTTCACTCGATTGGCAAGGTATGCTCCAAATTTTATCTGAGACCTTGATAGTAAAATCAATCGTTTTTACTCAGGAGTAAAGCCAAAATATCGAAGGGAATTAGCTTCTCGTGAGTTTAAAAGTTATGAAAATCTTGTTCGATGTGCTGAGAAGGTGGAAATGGAGTTTGCCGATGATCAAGTGTTCTATAACAACCATTAGAAGAAGAGACCAAGGTGGCAGGAGAAAGGGAAGAATTCTTTAAAAAAGTCTGATGGTAAGAAAACTAAGTTTCCAGTTTGTGATAAATGTGGCAAAAGGCATGCTGGGGAATGTCTTCTAAATTCTGGAAAGTGCTACCGATGTGGTAAGATGGGACATAAGGCTCGTGATTACACTGAAAAAGATCAAGGTGATGGTAAGTCCAAATTTGATTTACAGTTAGTGAAATGTTTTAAGTGCAATGAGATGGGTCACTATGAAAATGAGTGTCCGACAAAGAGCTCGAGTGATGTGAAGCAGTTAGACTACAAGCAGAAAGGGGTGGTGAAATCCTTTGCAACTACTTCAGCAGATGTTGGGCCGTCAAATGAAGTTGTATCAGGTACTTTGTTTGTTTTTTCAGATTATGCCAGTGTGTTGTTTGATTCGGGGTCTACACATTCTTTCATCTCTGAAACCTTTTCTAGTAAAATGGGAATACCATCTCAAGAAATTACTACTGAACTTTTGGTAAAAACACCTGGGGGAAAATTTTGAGGCAAAAAGAATTTATAAGAATCTTCCTATCCTTATCTGTGGAAAGAACCTACTTGCAAACCTTATTATTCTACCTCTAGTAGAGTTTGATGTTATCCTGGGTATGGATTGGATCTCTATTTACCATGCTAAGATTGACTGTAGAGCTAAAGAAGTTTCTTTTCAGAAATAATTTCAGTTTGTGTACAAGAATGAACCCTTACTGTTGATAACTTATCAAGAGGCCAAGAAAATTGTAAAAGATGGAAATGAATGTTACCTTGCAAACATCGTTGAAAATAAAGGAACTGTTCAGATTAATGATGTGCCAGTGGTAAATGAGTATCCTGATGTTTTTCCTGATGAGTTGTCTAGAATAATACTAGATCGGGAAGTTGAGTTTACTGTTTACTTAGTTCCTGATGCTAAGCCAATTTCAAAACCCCCTTATCGAATGGCTCAAATTGAACTTTTAGAGTTGAAGGATCAATTGCAAGATTTATTAGATAAAGGTTTCATTCGACCTAGCACATCACCATGGGGTGCTCCTGTTTTATTTGTTAAAAAGAAAGATGGTTCAATGAGACTTTGCATTGATTATAGAGCCTTGAATAACATCACTGTTAAGAACAAATATCATTTGCCTCATATCGATGATTTGTTTGATCAGCTCCAGGGAGCTCAATATTTTTCAAAGATTGACTTGAGATTGGGGTACCATCAGCTTAAGGTAAAGGAAGAAGATGTTCCGAAGACTGCATTCCGTACAAGATATGGCCATTATGAATTTGTAGTAATGCCTTTTGGGCTAACCAATGCACCTGCTGTATTCATGGACTTAATAAATAGAATTTTCCATGAGTTCTTGGATAAGTTTGTGGTGGTTTTCATTGATGATATTTTGGTGTTTTCTAAAAGTAAAGAGGAGCATGAAAGACATTTAAGGGTTATCTTGAAAACCTTAAAAGAAAATAAACTGTATGGAAAATTCAGAAAGTGTGAGTTTTGGTTGCAACAAATTTCTTTCCTTGGTCACATTGTTTATAAAGATGGGATAACTGTTGATCCTGCAAAAAAAAGGTTGTTGAAGACTGGCCAAGACCCACAAATGTAACTGAAATTCGTAGTTTCCTTGGTTTGGTAGGCTATTACCGAAGGTTTGTTAGAAATTTTTCACGGTTATCTAGTCCAATGACTAAGCTAACTCGGAAGGGTGTTAAGTTTATCTGGAAAAAAGAATGTGATGATTGTTTTCAGGAATTGAAAAGAAGATTGGTGAATGCTCCAGTTTTGGAACTACCTTCCAGGAATGGTGAGTTTGTTATATACAGTGATGCTTCATTGAAAGGACTTGGTTGCGTCCTAATGCAGAATGATCAGGTAATTGCTTATGCTTCACATCAGTTGAAAACTCATGAGGTAAATTACCCTACACATGATTTGGAATTAGCTGCTATTGTTTTCGCTTTAAAAATTTGGAGGCATCATTTGTATGGAGTAAAGTGTGAAATATATACCAATCACAAAAGTTTAAAGTATATATTCACTCAGAAAGAGTTAAACATGAGATAGAGGAGATGGCTGGAATTAATCAAGGATTATGATTGTACAATTCATTACCATCCGGGAAAAGCAAATAAAGTGGTTGATGCTTTGAGTCGAAAAAGTAATGCTTCATTAACAATGTTGCGTTTGGAACGTGATCCTTTGGTTAAGGATTTGATGAACTTTGGCATAGAAGTTGTTGGTGCAGGAATTTCTTCTGTTTTGTTTTAGGTATCAGTGAAATCTTTTCTATCAGACAGAATCAAGCAAGCATAGAAGCAAGACAGTGAGTTGCAGAAAAAGGTAGAGCTAGTTCAGAAGGGTAAGTTTCCTGAATTCAACATTGATAATGATTGTGTTTTGAGATTTGGGAAGAGATTGTGTGTGCCTTGTGATTCACAGTTGAAGAGAGAGTTGTTATGTGAAGCTCATAGTTCTCCGTTTTTAGTTCATCCTGGCAGTACTAAGATGTACAGAGATCTGCGGGAGTATTACTGGTGGGATGGAATGAAAAGAGATATTGTTGATTTTACTGTGAAGTGTTTGACTTGTCAACAGGTTAAAGCAGAGCGGCAGTTACTGAAAGGGATGCTTCAGCCTTTACCAGTGCCAGAGTGGAAATGGGAGAATATATCCATGGACTTTGTTGTGGGATTAAAGAAGACATCTCGAGGTAATAATGCAATCTGGGTTATTGTTGATCGCTTGACCAAATCTGCTCATTTCCTTGCTATACAAGATACTTTTTCCCTAGATAAACTTTCCCATTTGTATCTTAAAGAGATAGTCAGGTTACATGGAGTTCCCCTCCCCATTGTATCTGATCGTGATCCCAGGTTCACTTCTAACTTTTGGAAAGGCCTTCAGAAGTCATTGGGTACTGAATTAAATTTTAGTACAGCATTTCATCCTCAATAAGATTGGCAGTCAGAACGAACAATTCAGACCTTGGAGGATATTCTACGAGCTTGTTCGATGGATTATCAGGGAAGTTGGGACCAACATCTTTCTTTGGTTGAATTTTCATATAATAACAGTTTTCATTCCAGTATACAGATGGCACCATTTGAGGCGTTATATGGGAAGCGGTGTCGAACTCCAGCTTTCTGGGATGAAGTGGGTGAAAGGAATTTGATGGGACCAGAATTGGTAGAAGAGTTGGCAGAAAAAGTTCAGCTGATACAGAAACACATGAGAACAGCTCAGAGCAGGCAGAAGAGTTATGCGGACAACAGGAGGAAGGATCCATCTTTTGAGGTAGGTGATCATGTTTTTCTCAAAGTCTCACCATGGAAAAGTGTGATGCAATTTGGTAAGAAAGGAAAGATGAGTCCAAGGTTCATTGGACCATATAAAATTCGGGAGAGAGTTGGATCAGTTTCTTATCGAGTGGATTTACCTCCAAGTTTATCTCAGGTACACAATGTTTTTCATGTTTCGATGCTGAGAAAGTACATGCCAGATCCATCTCATGTTTTGAGTCCAGAGGTAGTTCAGCTGGAAGAGAACCTATCTTATGAGGAACAACCGGTCCAGATTATTGACCACAGGGAGCAAGTGTTACGGAATAAGGTGATTAATCAGGTAAAGGTTTTGTGGAAAAACCACAAGATGGAAGAGGCAACATGGGAATCTGAAAATGCAATGAGGGATAAGTACCCCCATTTATTTGGTAAGTAAATAAATTGCGGGGACGCAATTTTCTAAAGGGGGGAAGGATGTAACATCCCAAGTAAGTAATGAATAATAGATATTTTTATCTATGTCTATTAATGAATTAGATAGTGTTTTAGAGGCTTAAAATGAAAATAAATCCAATCTTAAGCATGGAATACACTAATATTCTTAAAAGATTGTTTTACTGGCTTTTGATGGAAAACCCTTTTTAAATCAAACTTTTGACAATTTTATAATCTATATCTATCAAAATAAACATATTAATTATGATTGGGACATTGAAATTTACATTGGATAAATTTTTGGTATTTTTCTGACAATGTTCATTTTTTTTAATGAATAGTGAAAAATACTGCATTTTACATCAAAACTGCTTTTTCATTTAATTTAATTATATGGTTAGATTATATTTTTAATTGGTCCTAAAGTGTAATCTGAATATATTTTTACCATTTAATCCAATGGTGGTCATTTGGATTAATTTCACTTTGAAATTGGTCATAAACTAATGCCAAACTTTTCATAGATATTGTTTCAAAAAAACCCTCTATTTGTTTTGACAACAGGAATTATTTTTAAATCAATTATTGAAATTTCTGTGTTTGTAATTTGGTAAAATGGATTACATATTTGGAATAAGAAGGTCCAAATTATGTAATTAAGACTCTTGTTTTTGGACATTATGAATAGTAACGACAGTAATTATCTTTAATTATCTTGATTAATGAGTAATCCGGTAGTTAAAGATAATAAAATGATATCATAATAATACAAAAACACCACAACATGTTTCCTAAGGCTACTGGTTGTCTCATGGTCGACCATGGTATGCCTTGTGCTGAACTTGGGGGCCCCATGAAATCACTTTTGTGAGGAAGTGACTTTTTATCTTTTTATTTTTTAAAGAATGTTAAATGTAACAAAGAATGTATCACCTAAGTAAAATATTTTTAATTTTGTCTACATAAATGATATTTTGGACTATAAATATTCATTGGAAATCTAAAAAGATTTTCTACATCATATTATTTTTTTATAATTTTTAGACATTAAATAAATTAAATTATTTATGACATCATAATGATGCAGCGATGACCTCATTATTTGACAATTTAAATAAAATGGAAAGATAATGTAAAATCTAAGACCTACACATGTCCAAAACCTATTGGGTGGGTATATTTTGAACCCTTATCACCTTATCCTCTAATTATATCAATGTGGGACCTTTAAAATCTGAAACCCATTTGAAAATAAAGTAACATTTCTTTACTTTCCAAGAGTGCCCCTCCTCTCCTCTTATAAAAGGCCCCCACCTCTACCTCCTTACCCACACTCCCAAAGCCTTTGGATCGGCCAAACCCTAACCATTTTGTCTCTCCACATCCCTCTATTACTCCTTGAAGCCTCACTTCGGGAAGAAGTCTTCCCAAGGAAGCCTTTGAGCTCAAACCAAAGGGAGTTACCCGATTTTAAGGTAATGTCTTCACTTGAGTCCTTTTGTTTTATTTTGCTTCTCCAGCCCCATAAACTATTTTTATTCATTTATTTTGTAAAAACTCCAGTATATTAAATATACTAGGATGTTTTTATAAGAAGCATTCGAGATACACTTACACACACCTACATCTAATGGTTAAAGAACATATTGTTTCCGTGGATGGCGAATTTCTGCCTCCCGAAACGATGATTGTTTAACATTCTTTTAACACCTTCAAAGGTGGCCATTAAGATGACACTATATTTATATATGATATATAATATGTTTATGTTTTCCTTAAGCTTCTGTATTTTTCATTTTGGTCATACCTTTATGGTTCCCATTATGGGTAAACGCGATATCTTCATTTAAGGAAGTGCGGACTACCGCCCCCTCAAAGTGATTTGATTCGTTAAATACCATATGTGGGACGTATAAAGGATGGAACTATGATATTATATATGATATTATACTGTAATTATAATATACCTTTATATCATTATGATTCCATTCTATAAAATACGAAATATAAATGAAAGTAGCGTTCATGCGTACGTACGGCTTACCGTCTCCATGAACGGTGCATTTCATTTCTTACCTCTAAATGATTATGTAATATTATAAATGCATGTATATACTGGATATATATGATATATAAATCATGATTATAATTCTGGATATAATGGATACATGAACAACTTGTAATTATAAAGGGTTTATTTTTGACTCAAGTACCAATGATCGTTAAAACGACCGCTATTAACTTAAATAATTACATAGTGTTCATGACATGGAAATAAGTGATATAAAAGGAATAATGAACTTGAAAAAGTTTATTAAGCAAGTATAAATTAACTCAAGTTTATTATTCAGGACATTAAAGAACGATCGAGTCATGTCGGACCCGAGGTATGGGACTTCGTCTCAATCTCCTTTCATTGAGGCATATTTTGTTTTATACACAACCTTCTTTTATACGGTGTATAAACCCCTTTGACTTTTACATTTATTCAAAAGGAATTTTTTTTACGAAGCATTTACTAAACTACAAAAGGGAATGTTTTTGTCGTACGTATGCGGCGACAACGACTTCTCCGCCGCCGTGACCATTATTTGAGTTTCGGCTTCCTGTACAAGCCATACCTTCTTTTTAAAAGAAAAATAAATACCATGTTTTACTTTTATTTTATTTTGGTATTGAAAATGGTTTTCATAATGTTTTTATATCAATGTGTTGTATTGATATCTTGTTATTGAAAGGTGGAAATGTTGTGTTTCCTTTATGAATGTTTTATGTGATACGATTATGTTGAGGTTCTTGGGCATTATTATGAAGACGGGTGGTTCTGTGATAAACTAAGGGCGGGTGAGCCCGATATAGCTCTCTAATGCATTGGGTAACGCGAAGGAGTGAAACGTTAAGGTTTCTCCGAAGAGATTTAGGGAATATACTGTGATGGGTATTCCAAACGTAACCAAGAGGGTTACTCCCTACGTAAGAATGTTATGAATGCCTCAAGTTACCTTTATGTCTTATGATTTATATGATTTATTCATGATTTGATGAGGTATGTTAAAGTGCTTATGTTTTATGGGTAAAGTATGGTTTCATTCTTATGTATATATGTACCCATGTTTCCTTTCCATATTTTTATATCCCTTACTGAGCTTTTTATGCTCATCCCAAGTTTTTTGAAATGTTTTTAACAGGTCAAGGGAAAGGTACATGATATGATGATAGTGTCAAGGAAGTGTCAAGAAAGAATCCATGTTTTATTTTAAATATGTTTCCATTGATGGGAAAGAAGAATACTATCTTAATGTAACCACTTTGTTTATATGTGGAATGTAATGTAAGTTTTATGATCTAATTCTCTAAAACTCTAAACCCGAAAAGATCCTCAATGTGTAATCTTGTAATAACTCAAGATTAAGTAAGGTTTAAGGCTGGGGCCTTATATGATACATATGAAGATACAATTTTCCAAAATATTATTTCTCTAATAATTAATAGGCTGTTTTGAAATTATGAAGGGAATTATTTTAGAGAGAATATTTCTATAAATTCATATAGAATTCAAGGTTTATTAAATCATAATATGCCAATGTTGTGCATAAATTTATTAAATATCATAAAGGTATTTTGTGATTCAATAAGTGATGAATGAAGATAGCCCACACCATGGAAGAATATATTTCATTGTGGAAGATAGAAATAGTTATAGAAAAACTTATTGGTCATGAAGAAATCTATATAGTTGTTTTGTGATTTCTTAGATCCAATTTGAAATAAGGAAGAAGAAGTAGGTTGAAGAATAGTTATTTTTCTGCATTGAAATTTTTAAATTCAAATTCTGAAGAGGGAAAATAACTATTGTAATAAAAGATAATATTGTTAGTGTTGTGAGACTATTAGTATTCTATAACATATACTAAAAATATATATTCACTGCTTATAAAATATAGAGAAAGGTATAGTAAGAAGATGACACTTTTTATTGATCAAGTATAAGGAGGGTGGGGAGCAACAATATGGTGATAACTCGATTGAAGTATTATCTAGTTGGAGACTCTCCTATTGTTGAATATTTTTTTATAATGATGAATCTACGAAGGATCAATTTACACAATCAAGAGACTTATTTGTAACATGAGTTCAAGGATAAAATCTACTCATTTTTAATCCACGTGATAAAAATAATGAATTGTATAGTCTTGGGTGAATCTAGATCATGCTAAGTATTAGCCCTATCACATTAAGATAAGAACCTTGAAAAATAATTATGCCTATTGTTACTATGAAATTTTATGTGTGAAATTGATATAAGTAATAAATTTAATAGTTAGTGAATTTTTTTTCAAAAACAAACTTAAAAATGAATTGAAATCACGATTCACCCCCCCCCCCCCCGGCCAGTGATTTCTCACTAATATTGAGGGTATTTTCAGTCTTGAACTTCCCAAAGTTAATCTTTCCTCCCATTGAATTCTTGACTTATATATTATTTCTCAATAAATATACCAGTTCGGGCCATGAACACATTATGTTTAGTAGGATTATAGAAATAATATCTCATGGTATCCTTAGGATAACAAAAAAATAAGAATTTATCTGATTTAGAGTTAAGTTTATCAGAACCCAATCATCATAAAAGTGATGGAGGCACGGCCTGCTAGATTGGGGCCCACCCTAGCTGGCCCGGGGGGCATTTCCCCACGTTCAGAGTCAGAGAGATGGTGTCATGGGGCACCACTAGGTCACTCGTGGGACCCGCAGGGAGTGGGTCGTGTCCCTCCACTGCAGCTTCCAAGCCGCAGCCATCTTCAGCAGCGCGCGATGACACGTCGCTCTCCTCCGTCCATGGCCGACTGATGTTGGACATCGCTGTCTTCCATGACTATATGTTGTGGCCCCCTTCTCCGGCAACACATGATGGCATGCTGGCCTCTCCTCTTCTGCCAGCACCGGTTTCCGGCGGTCTTCTGCGGGTCACTGGGTGAGCTCTGATGGCCTGTTTTTCCATCCAAAGGTGTTAACAGACTCCCCGGGACACCCTCTTTTCCGCTAAACCCACCGTTTCGAGTTCTGTCCAACCCAAATAAATCATTCATGAATAACATGTCAAATTTAAACAAAAGGAGAAGGTTATGGGCCTTGTTTTTTTTGGACCACGCCCTCCACGTTAGCTTGATAGCAAGAGGGTAGTATACTGATTCAACAACTCTTTAATTTAGATAAGAAATAAACCCTACCTTGAGATTCGTTTAAGAATATCCACACTTGAGGAGGAGTCGGTGTTCGTTGGTTCGTGATTTGGTGGTGCTCTTCACCGCTTTCTGGAACCGGTATTATCCTCCAAGTGGTTGGTGTCGTGGTACTTTGCCAGAGCATCTTCACTTGGTGATGTCATGCCAACACTCCTCCCTAAGCTTCATGTAAATAGTAGAGGGGGAGGGTGAGTAACGCCTTTGGGAATTTATGAGGTTCATTTAAATAATGAACCTCCCAAATTTCAATGGTGTTGTTACAAAGATTGAGGATTCAAGACAATTAATGGCTTGACATGTCGTTGGTCCCTCCACTGCCGCTTGTCCATTGGAGGAAAAGAAAAAGAGAAATAAAATAACTTTTTTATTTTATTATTATTTTAAATTCCCAAAATATATTTATTGGTCGGAGTGGATACTCAAGAGGGGGTGAATTGAGTCCAATTAAAATTTTTGTTAAAAACTTTTAGGATTAAAATCCCCCAAATTAAAATAGCACAGTCAATTAAGGTAGTAGAGATATAAGTGAATTATTGTTCAACAGGTTTATCAAAGGTTGATTACTCCTCAGTTGAATCAGTATGAGAACTAATTCGACTTTTGAAACAAGTTTACTAAATGAATCAGATATACACACTAACCAGAACTAACTATCAGAGTGAATGTAAAAATAGATTTCTGTCTTTGCTAATATAAGAACAGCGGATAAGTATAAAACAGAGTAATTGAATGATGAACACAACACATTAAACAAGAGGTTCAGTCTTAAGTCAAGACCTAGTCCTCTCCACTTGGTGATCACCTGCCACCAAGAAATTATATTAAAAAGTGATACATAGCCTGTATCGGGTTTTACAACAGTTTTCACAAACTGTCCAGGTTTTGCAACCTCTACCAAAGTTATACGTGGGAAAAATAAACTACAAAGCCACACTAGGCTTCTTCCACAGTTATGCATGGGAGACAAATGTAAAGAGAGTTTGGTATGGGGATTTTCAGTATCCATCAGTTCAAGCACAAGAGTCAGTGTGTGTAACACAGATACACTTCTCAAAAATGTAAAAACTTAAACACAGTAGAGCTAAAGATAGTAGGGATAAGTTTAGAATGCTCTGTTGTATTGGCAGATCATCTCTGGACTCGTTGGCATGAAGGAAATTAAGTTTTTGGTCTTCTCTACAAGTTGCTTCCAAAACAGAGTTTCGCAACTTCCAGATGTAGAGATGATCAGATTCTTTGGTTTAGAGCTCTTTGTAGCACACCACTATAGCTTGAAAAAGGTTCTTTCAATAGATCTTCGTGAAGCTCTCTGTTCTTCAGAATACGTGCTCGAGTGTTATTATTCTTTCTTGTATTTTTTGGTGTTGTATGTGTCTCTCTTATGTATATTCAATATATTCTATGTCTTATTTTTATGTCTGTCTCTACTCATATATATATACACTTTTCCAGCTTAGCTTTTTCTTATTTGGTTCAGTAGGGGCCAACAAGAAAAATGTTTCAACCACATATAGTCTTCCTTGTACATCGTACTGTTTCCTAATATGCCTAAAAATAACATTAAATTATTGTTAGGTGCATTAATTTTTCCAGACATTACCGTTATGATGGTATTAATAAAATTAGTAAAGAAAATAATATAATGTCATTAGACTGATAATAGATGCATGTCACATGGTAGACTTCAACGGTAGTCTCTCCAACTGTGAACTTCATCGGTAGGCTATTCAACTGTGAGCTTCATTGGTAGGCTCTCTGTCTGTAGGCTTGTAATGGTGGACTTTGTGTCAGTGGATGTCTTGTAATGGTAGCTATTACTCTATGTAACAGTAGCTCCTCATCAGTGGACTTCATCGGTAGGTCTGTAACATCAGATTATTGCAACAGTGACCTTTCCACCGGTAGACTTATCACAATAGGTAACTTCATTAACAGTGGAATATGTCCATCAGTAGACTTTGAACATCAGTCGGCTATCTCGATAGTAGGAGTTGTCTAGCGGTAGCCTTCTACTAATGGTAGACATGTCCAACTGTAAACTTGAATAGTGATTCTCTCAACAGAAGACTTAAGGAAGAGTATGATAGTGAACTTATAACATAAACCTTGTCATAGCAGTGACCTTGTGACGGTGACTCTTTGTCTATGAGATTTGATAAGAAGATCAACGGTAGACTTGTGACACTGACCTTGTACTGACAGTGACCTTGTAGATCTTCAACAGTAACCTTCTAGGATCAGTAACCTAGAGTAACAGTGAGCTATATCGGTGACCTTTAACAGAAGGCTCTTACCAGTAGCCTTTAACAGTGAACTTATATTTAGATAAATGTAAACTGTAAGCCGATGCAATAAAGTCATGAGACTAAGAATATAAATTGTTCAAGATAAACAATATAAATACAGATTAAAAAGGGTTAGAAAATGGATTAATATATCATGGTCAATATTAAACATGATTTGGGATTATCAAAATAGGTGATTCCAACAATCTCCCCCTTTTTTATAATCACAAATTATGCCATTATGTATTAAAGATAGATATTATATATAATACAGTTACTAAACATCGATCAAAAATGTCTCAAGTATCAGAGATTAATAAGAGTGTAAAACCAGAAAATATTGGTACATGGTATCAGAGAGAAAGGCATAAAAGATTGAACATAGGATCATATTTGCACATTTCTCCCCAATCACATGATTAGTCTAGAATTAGCACAGTATTTCTCTCCCTTTGTGATTATAAAAAAGAAACACAAATAGAGAGAACTGAGAAAGATTGTATTAATGAAAGTACATGACATGACCCAAAAAGAATACATAGTCCCTATCAAAAGACAAAAATAGACTCAATCCACATCATCTGTAGGTAAGTGGTCTTTCCCTTGGGAAGAAGAAGATGGATGATGAGCCAGTGGATCAGAAGATTTAGGAACTGTTGAAGGAATGACTGGAGGGGCAGCAACAGAAGCTCTTGTGGGTCTGTAGTGGGTATCTCGCTGAGGTATCAGTGGAGTAAGGCTTCTGATAGAGTCAGTAGGATACATCATGGAAGAACTACTGGGTTGAGATGTAGGTAAGGTGGGAGGGATGATGACAGGGGTGCAGTCCACATGGAGAAATGGTAGAAGAAGGTTTCTGAAGTCCATAATAATGCTTCATCCTCTTTCCATAGCAGATAAAAAATCATCTTTATTCTTCAAAAAATTATTTAAAGCAGGGGTCAATTCTCTCAGTTTGTTGACCTACTCCTTAAATTCCTAAGTCACTGGAGGTAGCTTCATATTCTATATCAAAATCTTGAAGTGGTTGGTCATTTTTTTTCTTGGTATAGATCTTCTCAAAGTAAGAATCTACCTTATTCTTAATGGCTTCCTGAGTAGCAGTAGCTGCTTGAAAGTGTTCACGAACATAACTGTTGACTTCCCTAGTGGTAGAAATTACTTGATAATCAGAGGTACCACTGGTAATGGCCTTAGAAATCTCTTCCTGGATCACATTTTTTGATCTGTTCAATGTTCACATAGGTGCTAGATGATGGAAGGGGTTTGACCGAGAAAGTGACTGTCTCTTTGAAAGACTGAGTCAAATTACCAATCACCTTTTGAACAAGTGCATCCTGACTGTTCATGTGTTCTTTGACTGATGTCTTAAAAACCTAAAAAACTTCCACAAACTGCTTGACTACCTCTTTGATATATCTAATCTCAGAATTCAATTGGTTTTGAGAACTGCTCATGGCGGTCAATGAAGAAACTGATTGTCTTAGAGCAACCATAGCTCCTGTCCAACTTTCTATTTGAGTATGGAACACTTTAATCTCATTCAGCATTTCTTTCACTGGACTAGACACAGCACATCCTAGAGATATCTCCAGGGATTACTCCACATTCCTCAGCTCTTAAACATGGCTATTCTTCAAATCTTCCACTAATTCTCTCACTACCTCTTTCATTTTAGCTTTTAAGGACTCAAGGTCCTCCTTGGTTGCCAAATTGGTAGCCACAACTACTGGAATACTTTCAGGTAGGATAACAGAATCCCTATGAGGATGGTCTTCCTCATCAGAATCTCCATAATTGATTCCAAGTACCATGTACCTTGGATTTTATGACCAACCCTCTATGTCATACAACACTGAAACTGAACCAAGGGAAACAGGTTTCTCCCCCTCACTTATAGCTCTCTCCTGAGAAATATCCTTTATCTGTTTTTCTCCAGGTAATTCCACAACCTCCTCTGCAACTCCAGCAGATTCAACAATAGTTTGCTCTATTGGTTCACCAGTGGGGTGAGTCTCATCCTCCACTAAGTCATCAATGACTTCCATATCAATGTCAGTAGATTCCACTCCTGATTCCTGATCAGACACTGTCTTATCTGTATTATCTATCAGAGGGCTCAAACTGAGCTCCTCTTCTTCAGTTTTCTCATCATTAACTTCAGCAACTGTCTCCTTTCCTTCATCCTTATCACAAGCCTCTTCTGCCTCATGAGCATAATGATCTGACTCGGTAGCCTCATCCTCTTCAGAGGTGTCCTTTAAAATATTTTGATATGCTTCTTCTTCTTAAGTGGTCTTAGTATCACTGTCCTTCAGAATAGTCTCTCTTCTTAGCAGTTATTTTGGAGGGATAGCTGCTCCAAAAGCTACTATCCTTATAGGACTGTTAGGAAAATTAGGATCACTCCCATCATCAATGGGGGTGTTCTCTCTTTCAGGGTCCACAGCTCCTTCAGCTTCCTTCCCCTCATCTGAATAAGACGATTCTAGATCATCAGGCTTCATTCCTGGATCTCTCTTCTCTTTTGGCCTAGATGGGTGAGTAGTAGGGTCAAACTTTTCATATACCTTTCCTTCATCATTCACCCATGCCTTCTTCCATGGATTCTAGCTAATTTTCATGAATTTGTAACTAACCTTGGAGATACAAACACTGTTCTTGGCCACTATCATCTCTTCTTGATTTCCAGCTACACCCTTTACCTTTAGCATTACTGAAATTAGCTTGGCATGGAATATGGCGTTGGATTTTGAGTTTGCCTTAGTCATATCCTCCAATTGTGCCATCAGTAACCTACATAGGTTAATCTTCTTTCCATGCTTCAGTAAGTACATCGGGAATATGTCCTGTTACTTCAGCACTGCAAAATCTCCTCTCCTGAGAGTAATTACTTGTTGAATAAATTTGAACAAAAGCTTGTCTTCTCTATTCATCTCAACTGCAATGATCTTCCTTGATTTTCCAATTCCTGTCAATTCTTCTAGAGCTTTTTCATACTCAAAAACATCACTGTCTGGAGGAGCCACTCCAGAGTAGTAATCATATACTTCTTCATGAGGAACTCTCAAACAGGCATCCCACTCAGCAGACGAGAAGCTGAATTAATTTCCATTGACTCTGGATATTAAACTATGCACATCATCTTCCTCTTCAAACTTCAGATATTCATATAATTATTTCACAAGCTTCGGGTAGTATGGTCCATTGTTGTTGGAAAAACATTTGGTCCATCCTTGGGCATCTAGTGCTTCCAGCACTAATGAATTGCTCAACAGCAGCCATTCTTCACTTAACTCCTTCTCAGCAAAGATTTCTCTCTTGTTCAGATGCGGGTTGATAGGTCCCGTCGGGGTATTACTGGTGCCACTGGATTCGTCTCGAGTTCTCTTTGGCCTTGGCGCATCTTCATTGACAGTCGGGGGTTGCTTCGTTCTGGCCATAGAGATTGAAAGAGGTTTGAGGGCTCAAATGAAGAGTTAGGGTTTAGGAATTTTGAGATCAAGGTTCGAGATTGAGAGAGGAAGGTGGATTGAGATATGTTCGTCGCCTTTGGTTTTATCATTTAGGGATTAAAACAAAATAAAGTAGAAATAATAAATAGGAATAAAAACGGTTCGAATTCCCGCAAAAATAAAGTCAAACGGCGAGGTATCCAACAGTGAGATGTACCAGTGAGGTACACTAGTGAGGTGTAATAGTGAGGTGTAATAGTTAGGTTTATCAGTGAGGTCCAACTGTGAGTTCTAACGGTGAGGTCTGACTGTGAGGTCCAACGGTGAGGTCTAACAGAGAGGTCTAATAGTGAGGTCTAACAGAGAGGTCTCCTATGCTGAATTTAATCATACCTAACTCATGTTTGATGTAATTTAACCTCTCAGAATTCAAATTCTTTGTGAATATATCAGCCAATTGATGTTCAGTGCCAATGAATTCAAGAGTGATATCACCCTTTTGATAATTATCCCTCAAAAAGTGATGTCTCACATCAATATGCTTTGTCCTAGCATGAGATGTTGGATTTTTTGAAATGTTAATAGTACTTGTATTGTCACACTTTATAGAGACATGTTTGAATTGATATCCATAGTCCAGTAAAGTGTGTTTCATCTACATAATTTGAGCACAACAACTACCAGCAGCTATGTACTCAGCTTCGGTAGTAGATAATGTAAAAGAGTTATGCGTCTTAATACACCAAGATACTAGTGACTTGCCTAAAATGTGACATGTCCCAGAGGTGATTTTTCTATCTAACTTGAAACTAGCAAAATCAACATTAGAATAACTCAACAGATCAAATGATTGTCCTTTTGGATAAAATAATCCTAAGTTAGGAGTATGTTTGAGATATTTAAAAATCCTTTTAACAGCAGTTAAATGAGATTATTTTGGATTGGCTTGAAAGAAATCACACATACATACACTAAACATAATGTCAGGTCTGCTAGATGTAAGATAGATTAGACTCTCTATCATACCTCTGTAGTTGGTTTGATCCACTGGTTCTCCAACTTCATCAGTATCCAACTTACAGGTGGTACTCATAGGTGTGTCACTGCCTTTACTACCATCCAAATAAAAACGTTTTAGAATATCCTTAATATATTTACTTTGATTCAAAACAATGCCATTTTTATTTTCAAAGATCTGAAATCCAAGGAAAAATTTGAGTTCTCCCATTAAACTCATTTCAAACTCAATTTTCATCATTTTTGAAAAATCAATACATAATGAATTTTTAGAAGATCCAAAAATAATATCATCCACATAAATTTGTACTATCAAAACATCTTTAGAAATACATTTAATGAAAAGAGTAGGATCAGCTATCCCTTTGGTAAAACCTTTTGAAATAAGAAAAGAGTTGAGCCTATCATACCATGCTCTTGGAGCTTGTTTTAAGCCATATAAAGCTTTAGATAGTTTAAAAACATGATTGAAAAAATGGGTATTTGTAAAACCAGGTGGTTGTTCAAAAAATACATCCTCAACTATATACCCATTTAGAAAAGCGCTTTTAACATCCATTTGATAAATTTTGAAATTCAGATGAGCTGCATATGCAAGTAGTATCCTAATAGCTTATAGTCTAGCTATAGGTGCAAAGGTTTCCTCATAGTCTATTCCTTCCTCTTGACTATATCCTTTTGCAACTAGCCTAACTTTGTTTCTAACTATATTCCCAGACTCATCAACTTTGTTCCTAAACACCCATTTAGTGTCTATGGTCAAAGTGTCCTTAGGTCTTTCCACTAATTCCCAAAATTTGTTTCTTTCAAACTGATTTAGTTCTTCTTGCATAGCCATTACCCAAAATTCATCATTGATAGCATCATTAATATTTTTGGGTTCAATCTGTGAAAGAAAAGTTTGATGGTCAACCTGGTTTCTTAGAGAAGCTCTAGTTTGTGTTCCTCTATTTAAATCGCCTACAACAGCATCTAGAGGATGATTCTTGCGAGTCCTAATACCTCTAGGAAGGGTTGAACTAGATTCTTCATTGTTGTCTGTTGGTTCAGAATCAACAGGTGCAGATTCTAAAAAATTTCCAGAACTGGATACTTTTACAGGGGATTCACTATTTGTATCATTAAAGTTCAGATTTGACAAATCTTCTTCAAGATTTTCAAGAGAGGTTTTAGGCTCATGTGGATCAGTCTCATCAAATTTGACATGAACTGATTCTTCCACACATTTGGTTTTCTTATTTAACACTCCATAGGCTTTACTTGAGATATAATAACCTAGGAAAATTCCTTCATCACTTTTGGAAGCAAATTTTTCAAGATTATATTTCGTATAAAGAATAAAGACTTTGCAACCAAAAACTCTAAAGTAATTAACCTTACGCTTCCTATTATTCCAAAGTTCATAAGGGGTCCTTTTTAGAACAGGTCTAATTAAAAATCTATTGATAACATAACAAGATGTATTTACAGCTTTAGCCCAAAAATAAACAGGTAAGTCATACTCATTAAGCATAGTCCTTGCAATTTCTTGAAGGGTCTTATTTCTTCTTTCTACAACTCCATTTTTTTGAGGTGTCCTAGGGGCAGAGAAATTGTGACTATAGCCATTGTGTGAGCAGTAAGATTCAAACTCATGATTCTCAAACTCATGACCATGATCACTTCTCAAGGTTTTAATCTTATTTCTACTAAGGTTTTCTACAGACTTGGAATATTTGACAAAATAGAAACAAGCTTCACTTTTGTGAGCTAGAAATTATACCCAAGTATACCTAGAGAAGTCATCTACAAGAACATAAACATAGTGCTTCCCATTTAAACTTGAAACTCTTGATGGTCTAAACAAATCCATATGAACCAACTCAAATGGTTGAGAAGTTGAAACTTCTTTCTTTGGTTTGAAAGAAACTTTGTGTTGTTTTCCCTTTTGACAGGGATTACACACTTTATCAAGTGGGAATTCTAATTTAGGTAAGTCTCTAACAAAACATTTCTTAGATAGCTTCCTAAGTGAGTGCACATTACAGTGTCCTAACCTTCTGTGCCACAACCGAGACTCTTTATGAAAAACATTTAAGCAGGAAACATTTTGTTTAGCTAAGGAATTTAAATCAACAGCATATACATTCTCATTTCTACATGCAGTAAAAACTAAATCATATTTTGAATTAAAAACATTGCATGAATCATTTTCAAATTTAACATTAAATCCCTCATCACATAACTGAGATATGCTAAGTAAATTGTACTTTAATCCATCAACAAAAAGTACTTTAGAAATTAATATTGTATCAGGGTTACCAATCTGGCCTAAGCCAATGATTTTTCCTTTTACATTGTCACCAAAGGTGACATGCCCACCATAAACTTTAATTAGACTATTGAAGCAAGAATAGTCACTTTTCATATTTCTTGAACATCCACTGTCCAAGTACTATAGGGTCTTATAGGAACTCTTTAAGCAACTTCCCTACAAAACAGATTAAACATGGGGTAATTTTGGTACCCAGATCTTCTTGGGTCCAGAGAGGTTAGCTAGTAAAACTTTGGGAACCCATATTTTCTTTATAGGTTTTCTAAAATAAAAAAACATATTTTGAGACATAAATAATTTGTTAGGTCCTTTAGAAAATTATTTCTCAAAATATGGTCCATAATTAGAAGTGAACTGTCCAGATTTTGGAACAAATTTGGTTTTGCTAATTTGTCTTTGTCCAGGATGATATCCTAGACCAGTTGTATATTTAGGAGTAATATGTTTTCCTAGAAACTATGTCAAGGTATCCCTAATAGCAGTGAACTTCTCAATATCCTTTCTTAATTGTTCATTAGATAATTTGAGTTGGGTGTTCTATTTCAACAGTTGAGCATTATTTTCTTTTTCTACACTTAGATCTGTTTTAACATTACTAGTTAAGGCATGTTGTTTATTCAAAGATTTATATTTATCTTTTAGTTCATTGAAGGTATCTTCCAGCATATTGAAATATTCAAACAGTTCAGCCTTAGACATATTTTCATCATTATCTGAATCACTATTATTTCTAGAATAATAATCATTTAGAACAGGGGAAACATGTACCTCAGATATGTTAGTCATGAAGCACATGTTGACATGATTCTTTTCAGAATCAGTGGCTTCTGATTCACTTGTTTTGTCTTCTGAATCACTCCAGGTTGCTTTCATGTCTTTATTGTACTTCTTTTCCTTATAATCATATTTCTTTTTGAATTTTAACTTCGGACAGTCAGCCTTGATGTGTCCTTTCCTCTTTCATTCATAGAAGACTATATCATCTTCTTTATCAGATTTCTTCCTATCCTTCTTCCACTTACCTTGTTGATCATACTTACCCTTGTAGTTTGGTTTTCTGAAAAACTTCTTATTCCTATAGAACTTCTTAAATCTCCTGGCTATTTGATCCATTTTTTCATCATTATCTGAATCTGAATCTTCACTGGTTGAACTTTCAGTAGGTACATGTATTTTCTTCTTGTCTTTGCTCTTTGAAGCAGTAGACTTGAATGCCATGGATTTTCTCTTGGGTTCATCATCTTTTTATTTGTTCACCTTTATTTCTTCTTCATACATCATTAGTTTACCAATCAACTCCTTAACAGGTAGCTTGCTGATGTCACATGACCCTCGGATAGACACAGAAGTGCCTCTCCATCTGTCTGGAAAACATCTCAATATTCTAATGATCTGCTCCTTTGGAACAGCTTTTCCCAGTGAACTCATGGTGTTGAAAATCTCATTAAACCTAAGGTACATGTCAGAAATGGGTTCATCAGGTCTCATCTTAAAATTATCATATTTAATAGTATAAGTATTTAATCTCATTTCCTTCATGTTGGTTGTTCCTTCATGAGAAACAGCCAAGGTGTCCCAGATTTCATGAGCTGTTTTACATGCAGAAATTCGGTTAAATTCCTCATCTCCTAAAGAGCAGTAAAGGGAATTCATAGATTTACAGTTATTGTTATATTCAGACTTTGTAGCATCATCCCAGGTAGATCTAACAGTTTTGGGGATCTCATATTCTGATTCTATAGCAGACCAAATATCAAAACCAATACTTTCCAAATGAATTTTCATTTTAATTTTCCATTGAGCATAATTCACACCATTAAAGAAAGGTGGCCTGTTAGTAGACAGCACCTTCTAGTCTATTGTCCATAACTAGATTTTAGAAAATATATTAAAGAGATAAAATTTAGAACTAATAGAAATTTAAGATCTTTAAGATAAAACTAAAATCACAGTTTGAAAAATAGAGGGTTTGAAAACTTTTTATAAATAAAAATGTTGCCTCTGATACCAAATGTTGGTCGGAGTGGATACTCAAGAGGGGGGTTAATTTAGTTCCAATTAAAATTTCTGTTAAAAACTTTTAGAATTAAAATCCCCCAAATTAAAACAGCCCAGTCAATTAAGGTAGTAGAGATATAAGTGACTTATTGTTCAACAGGTTTCTCAAAGGTTGATTACTCCTCATTTTAATCAGTATGAGAACTAATTCAACTTTTAAAACAAGTTTACTAAATGAATCATATATACACACTAACCAGAACTAACTATCAAAGTGAATGTAAAAACAGATTTCTGTCTTTGCTAATATAAGCATAGCGGATAAGTATAAAACAGAGTAAGTGAAAGATGAACACAACACATTAAACAAGAGGTTCAATCTTAAGTCAAGACCTAGTCCTCTCCACTTGGTGATCACCTACCACAAATAAATTATATTAAAAAGTGATACACAGCCTGTATTAGGCTTTACAATAGTTTTCACAAACTGTCCAGGTTTTGCAACCTCTACCACAGTTATACATGGGAAAAATAAACTACCAAGCCACACTAGGATTCTTCCACAGTTATGTGTGGGAGACAAATGTAAAGAGAGTTTGGTATGGGGATTTTCAGCATCCCTCAGTTCAAGCACAAGATTCAGTGTGTGTAACACAGATACACTACTCACAAATGTAAAAAACTTAAACACAGTAGAGCTAAAGATATTAGGGATAAGTTTAGAATGCTCTTTTGTGTTGGAAGATCATGTCTGGACTTGTTGGAATGAAGGAAACGAAGTTTTTGGTCTTCTCTGCAAGTTGCTTCCAAAACAGAGTGTCGTAACTTCCAGGTTCTGACTTCCAGATGTAGAGATGATCAGATTCTTGGGTTTAGAGCTCTTTATATCACACCACTATAGCTTGAAAAAGGTTCTTTCAATAGATCTTCGTGAAGCTCTCTGTTCTTCAGAATACGTGCTCGAGTGTTCTTATTCTTTCTTGTATTTTTTGGTGTTTTATGTGTCTCTCTTATGTATATTAAATACATTCTATGTCTTATTTTTATGTCTGTCTCTACTCATATATATATACACTTTTCCAGCTCAGCTTTTTCTTATTTGGTTCAGCAGGGGCCGACAAGAGAAATGTTTCAACCACGTGTATTCTTCCTCGTACATCATATTATTTCCTAATATGCCTACAAATAACATTAAATTATTTTTAGGTGAATTAATTTTTCCAGACATGACCGTTATGATGGTATTAATAAAATTGGTAAAGAAAAGAATATAATATCATTAGACTGGTAGCAGATTCATGTCACACGGTAGACTTCAACGGTAGTCTCTCCAATTGTGAACTTCATCGGTAGGCTATTCAACTGTGAGATTCATCAGCAGGCTCTCTGTCTGTAGGTTTGTAACGGTGGACTTTGTGTCAGTTGATTTCTTGTAACAGTAGTTGTTACTCTATGTAATAGTAGCTCCTCAATAGTGGACTTCATCGGTAGGTCTGTAACATCATACTATTGCAACAGTGATCTTTCCACCGGTAGACTTATCACAATAGGTAATTTCATTAACAGTGGAATATGTCCATCAGTAGACTTTGAACATCAGTCGGCTATCTCAACAGGAGGAGTTGTCTAGCGGTAGCCTTTTACTAACGGTAGACATGTCCAACTTTAAACTTGAACATTGATGCTCTCAACAGAAGACTTAAGGAAGAGTCTGACAGTGAACTTCTAACAGAAACCTTGTCATTGCAGTGACCTTATGACGGTGACTCTTTGTCTATGAGATTTGATAAGCATATCAACAGTAGACTTGTGACAGTGACCTTGTACTGACAGTGACCTTGTAGATCTTCAACAGTAACTTTTTAGGATCAGTAACCTAGAGTAACAGTGAGCTATAATGGTGACCTTTAATAGAAGGATCTTACCAGAATCCTTTAACAGTGAACTTATATTTATCCAAATGTAAACTCTAAGTTTATGCAACAAAGTCATGTGACTAAGAATATAAATTTTTCAGGATAAAAAATATAAATACAGATTAAAATGGGTTAGAAAATGGCTTAATATATCATGGTCAATATTTAAATATGATTTGGGATTATCAAAATAGGTGAGTCCAACACTATATTTTTCTCCCAACCTACTACTGTCAAAGTAAAGCCTTCCTTAAGAGAATCCTGGTGCTGTGAGTTCAATGGTGCCCTCGAATTTTTAATCCAAGCACCGGTTCAAAAGATAGAAAATTCTACTCACGCATTTACTAAATGTACCTAAAAAAAGTTCAAAAATTCATTCCGGGCACACCAGGTCATCGAATCATACGCTGTTAATTTTTGTAGACTTGTAATAATTTCATATAATTAAAAAAATTACATGGAAAAATCTGGGTCTTTACATTCTCCCCACCTTAGGTATTTTCATCCCCGAAAGCCACAACATAGACTAAGGAAATAGATGGGGGTACTGAGCATGAATCTGAGCCTCCTGCTCCCATGTGCTCTCCTAGAGGTTCCCGTGATGCCAGAAAACATGCACTAGTGGGATCGATCATCCACGAAGGACCCTCTCCTGTCGATCCTCAATCTCCACTGGAACCTATGTAAATGTCACCCCATCGTTGATGTCCAGTTCTCCCTAGTTGATGACGTGCAATGGATCATGAACGTACCTCCTTAGCTATGACATGTGGAAAATTTCATGCACCTGGTGCATCTATGGGGGAAGAGTCAGGCGATACACCACCTCACCAACTCTGTTGAGAACCTGAAAAATTCCAGTGAACCATAGAGATAACTTTATGCCCCGTCCAAATCTCTGTAAACCTCATCAAGTTGAGACCCGTAGGAATACACGGTCTCCCTCCTCAAAATCCAAAGGTATCTATATCATGTTAGCATAAGACTTG
Source organism: Viscum album (assembly GCA_963277665.1). Classification (NCBI taxonomy): domain Eukaryota; kingdom Viridiplantae; phylum Streptophyta; class Magnoliopsida; order Santalales; family Viscaceae; genus Viscum; species Viscum album. The sequence goes on from OY728138.1 coordinate 622,967,745, forward strand.
TTTCTGCTTTGTGTCGTCTTCATCGTCCTATGAATGATCTGCACCTTCTCAGTGGTAGCTCATACCAACTCTGGACCCAAAAGTGCTGACTCCCCTAGGTCTGTCCAGCATAGAGGTGATCTGCATGGTTGATCATACAAGGCCTCGAATGGTTCCATACCGATGGTGGAGTGATAGTTTTTGTTGTAAGAGAACTCCACCAAGGGCAAGTGATCCTCCCAACTGCGTCCAAAATCTAGGACGCAAGCATGAAGCATGTCCTCTGGTGTCTGAATGGTCCGCTCCATCTGACCATCCATCTGTGGATGAAAGGTGGTGCTCAAATGTAGCTGAGTACCAAATGCCTCCTACAATCCCCTCCACAATCGGGAAGTAAAATGTGTGTCATGATCAGATATGATCGTAGATGGCACCCCATGAAGCCGTACAATCTTTTGTATGTAGAGGCATCCCAAACCCTCTATTAATACCTACTCTCGGATAGGTAGGAAGTGGGCCGACTTGGTGATTCGGTCAATGGTCACCCATATATAATCCTGTCACCTGGACATACGTGGAAGCCCTATCACAAAGTCTATGGAGATACCATCCTACTTCCACTCTATAACCTCTAATGGTTGGCTAAGCTTGCTGGAACCTGGTGCTCAGGCTTCATTTGCTGACAAGTGAGGTATCGTGAAACAAACTCTGCCACTTCATTCTTCATCCCTGGACACCAGTACTAGTGCTAGAGGTCCTGGTACATCTTCTCCACACTAGGATGTACCACCAGAGGGGACGTATGGAACTCCCTCAACACGTCCTCCCGTAGCGCCACTGGTACCATGGTGCGTCCTCTGAAGAGGATGACGTGCTCCCTGCCTTTAAAAAATCCATCAGGTGCTTGTCCTGAGAATATCTGAGTTCGTTGAGCCTCACAGTCAATGCCCCAAAGTTGTGCCTCCCATACTCACTGAAGAAGTGGGGGAGTGACAGTCATAGACTAGAGGTAAGCTTCTCCATCTCTATCCACAAGTGATATCTGCAACGCGGCTAGCTACTCTGTCACCTCACTCAGCAGCTGTAAACTAGACCTCCTGTTGAGTGTGTCTGCCACTACGTTCCCCTTCCCAAGAGTTTATATTATCTCAAACTCATAGTCCTGGAAGAACTCTAGACATCGTTATTGTATCAGGTTCGGGTCCTTTTGAGAGAATATATACCTGAGAATCTTGTGATCAGAGTAGACTATAAAACTTTATCCCATAAAGTAATGTCTCCACATATTCAAGGCGAAGACCACTTCTACTAACTCCAGGTCATGGGTAGCATAGTTATTATCATGATATCTCAGCTATCGAGAACCATACACAACCACTTCTCACTCCTACATCAGGACACATCCAAGTCTGGTTCCTGATGTGTCACAGTAGACTACATACCCAACATCCTCTTCTGGTAGCCTCAAGATGCGGGCACTTGTCAGTCTCTGCCTCAGCTCCTAAAAACTCTAATGTCATCTCTCCATCCATACGAAGGGATATCCCTTATTTTTCAGCACTGACAAGGGTGTCACAACTCTAGAAAAGTTGGGTATGAATCTCCAACAGTACCCAGCCAACCCCAGGAAACTATGCACCTCGGTCACACTCCTGGGTGGCTCCCAAGCTAGCACAACCTCTATCTTTTCCGGATCCACTACAACTCTATCCTATGAGATAATTGGACCCAGAAAGTGGAACTCCCATATCTAGAAATTGAACTTTGAGATCTTACCATAAAGATAGTGCTCTCGGAGTGTATCCAGAACTATCTGTAGATGATGGGCATACTCCTCTTCTGATGCTGAGTATATCAAGATATCATCAATGAATACCACCACGAAGTGATCGAGGTATGGCTAGAAGATCATGTTCATGAGTCCCATGAACACTATTGGGGTGTTAGTCATGCTGAATGGTATAACCAAGAACTCATAGTGGCCATACCTACATCTGAAGGTCATCTTCTGCACATCCTCATCTTGTACCCTAAGCTGATGAAAGCCTAATCTAATGTCTATCTTTGAAAACAACTGAGATCCCTTTAGCTGATCGAAAAGATCATAAATCCTTATAATTGGATACTTTTTCTTCATGTTCACCTGGTTCAAGCACCGATAGTCCACACAGAATCTCAAACTCCCATCTTTCTTCTTGGCGAACAAAATCAGGGTTGCCCATAGAGAAACACTGAGTCTTATGAACCCCATCCTCCTCAAGTCCTCTAACTGTACCCATAACTCACAAAGCTCCATAAGAGACATCCAATATGCTGGTGTAGATATCAATGTCTTCTTGGGGTACAGGTCGATATAAAAGTCCACCTCTCTGTGAGGAGGTAGTCCTGAAACATTATCAGGAAAGACATCAGCATACTAGTCCACCAATACAGTATAGCTCAGACTCTCAACATCAACTAATCTGAGGGTAAGGCTATCCAAATGATGTGTTATTGGCTACATCCTCCTCTGGTTAAGTCCATCCTATTCTAAAAAGGTTCCCTTCTCACCGGTAAAGGAAAACCTAGTCTCATCCTCACCAACACACTGCACTTTACGCCTAATACAGTCAATTTGAGCATGGACTATAGATAACCAATCCATACCCAAGATGACGCCCTAAGGCCTCGACGTCGCTACTAGAAGATCCTATATAAATATCTCACCTTTTAGAGTAAGATCACACTACCGGCACCAGTTTGTAATCATAGAATCTTCTCCTATAAGAGTCTTTAATCGTAAGGATCGAGTCGACTGTTCCACCAGAATCTCTGAGCTCCAAACAAAAGTTGTGGAAAAGAAAGACTAACTAGAACTTGTGTCTATAAGTACTGTAGCTAAGGTGGAGTAAACACAGATCATACCTTGAATCATATCTAGAGAATCATGGTCATAGGCCTCAGCTTCTTGGAGCTGAGCTCGTCCTTGTCCACCTGCTCCCTGTGGTTGGGGTGGACCACCTGGAGGTGGTGGTGGTAAAACCTCGAATCGCTGCCCATCGCCTACTGCATGGCCAGCTCCTCTGCCACGTCTTCCACTCTACGAACTTCCTCACTCAAACCTCTAACTCTGCCTCTGCCTTGGCGGTCCCTCAACCATCTAATGGTCATCCGTAAGGTGGGTCGGGTAGTCATGATCCATGTGACCCTACCCGCCGCACGAGTAGCACTACCTGCTCTTCATCTGTCCTCTATTGTCTTGTGATCCCCTCACCACCGACACTATATCCTGAGGTCATACACCAAAAAGTTTGGCATGCTTGGGCCCCTGCATCATCCATCTACTACCTGCTGCAGATTATTCTGCTACCTGACATCCGATGGTGTCTCTCGCTATCAGTGCCTGCTCAGCTAGGAAGCTCTCCACCAAAAGCACTCACTTTAGCACCCCAACCTGCGTCAAAATGTTGATCGATATCATCGATGATCTGATACCCCATCCAAGACCCTACTCAAAGGTTTGGGACCTGAAGAAAGGGTCTCATACCTTATCGGTGGAGTATCAATAGAGATCAGTGAACCTAACCGAGTACTGGGCTAAGGTCATGTTTCCCTATTGTAAGTGCAGTAGCTTTTGTATACACACTGAGCGTAGGGTTGCTGGGATGAACTCTACCCTGAAAAGGCCATAAAAGTTTACTTAGGCGAGAGTTGCCTCATTGTGTAACTGGAGTGTTAGACTCCACCATCTCCCAGCTACTCCCTAGAAGAGACTGGCAGCTTGGATCACCATCAGATCAGCTGGTGTCCCATGAAAAACTCTGGCCACAGCCTCCAGCCAGTCCTCAGCCGCCTACAGATCTATCTTGCCTTATAACCTTGGAAGCCTCTACCACTAAAAATCATGCAACACACTTAGTCGGCGTGCACCCACTACTAGTGGGGCTGTTGGAAATGGCTGCCCAACGGGTAGTGGTTCTACTGGTACACCACCTGAAGGTGCTAACACCATAAGAGGGCCCTCCACCGATGCCTCATCGCTCAGTGGACCATCATCGTGTACTCTCTCAGGAATCCTAGATAGCTTTCTACATGGTGTCATACTAAAAGAAAAAAGGTGTGCCACCATCAATAAGTTTTATCAGGTGATATGAATCAAAGAAATCATAAGAAAAACTTTTCAAAAACACATACAATCAATGTTTTCGTTCATTGAGTCGGAAATCAGAATTCATGGTCCTGGTGTATGGATACGTCGGCCACCCCACCAACACTGGATTCCCCAAACTGAAAACCACACTCCTAACACTTAACACTATTTCCACATCAAAAAGATAAAAGTCCTAGTTCTTTATTAGAACTGACTCCTCTGATACAACTTTGTCACGAACCATCCCCCGGGGCCCATACCGTGACTACCCCAAGCCCACCTTCCATAGGCCAAGGGATGGAGACTAGCACTTAAAAGGAATATCCCTATAACGGGAAGGCATTGCCTTTAAACCTGTACAAACAAACAATCCAATAACACAATAAGAAGCAACCACATAGTAAACTGTTGTAGAAAAAAAATTGTATTGAAAGTAAAGGGGTCGGAATAGAAGCCCAACTGAAAAGTACAAGTACAACTAAAAAGAGAAAGATTCTCCTGGATCATCCACCGAGGATCCTACCTAAGGGGTAGGTAAAGCTCGTGATTAGTAGTCACTACAGCACGTCATGTCAAATGGTCCACCTCTAAGAATCGTCCAGTCTTGGCTCCCTCATCCTTGATCAACACTCTTCATCGTATGCACAAGACACAGCAAGGTGCGGGCATAGCCCTTGTAGGGGTGAGTATAAAAATACTCAGTAGGGACTCCAAGACCCCCGAAGGTCTCCCAGAGTTCCAAAAAGGTGAAACCACAAAGCAAGATCTCAAACACAAATCATGAAGCAGTCATCAACTCTACTTAGATATATTCCCATACATTTACCTAAGTTATCAAGATACACTTGTCTCATACATGAGAAAACATAAGGATCCAACTTTTAAGACTTTAGCACAACTGATCCATGAGGGAAAAATACCACAAAGGTAACACCATGAAGGTAACACCACGAAGGTAAAAGTACCACAAATTTAAATACTCATCTCACACCAGGTATATAACTCAAGTACAAAAGTACTGATGATTAGTCATAAATCGAGATCATCTTATTCTATCGAGAGGCTCTATTGTTGACCCACAAAGGATTGATATATGCTTACACACACAGGAACTCTAGGCTCTGACCCACACAAGATCGATATATACTTACCCACACAGGATCTCTAAGTGCTGACCCACACAAGATTGATAGATGTTGACCCACATAGGATCGATGTTCTTTCTTCACGTTATAGCCAGCCACTAGATTCTCAAACTATGCACACTTGATTCTGGGAGGATCTTCTCCTCAATCCATAGGTCATACCTCAACATCCACAAAGTTCCATGAAGAAGTATCCCAAAGTACCACCATGTCGTAAGGATTCCAACGCGACAAACAGCGTGTCAATCGGATGTCTGGTCTGTGACTTACAAGCATTTTAGTACCGAGGCCCCGGTTGGATTTGGGTTTGATCCAACCTAGTCATTCACCAACTTTATCCAAAACTCAATTGAAGTACACCAAAAGGACCGTCTCTCTCCAAGTATCCCAACTCCGCACACGGTTTGTCAAATGGATTCCCGGTTCACAAGTTATGGCTCTTTTTGCGAAACTGGGCCTGGAAGGGTCTGGATCTGGTCCGACCCGATTGGACCGAGTTCGGGCTGACCCGAATTGATTCAAGTCAACCCGACTCGGTCCGATTCTGACTTGGCCTAGCCCAAACTCGCCTGGGCTAGCCCGGTTGGGCTGGCGTGGCCCGGCCCATGGAGGGGCGCGGCCCGTTGGGCTCGCGAGGCCCAGTTCGTGGAGAGTGAGGCCCGACCTACAGAGGGGCGTGGCCCACTAGAGGCGTGGCCCACTGGAGTGGGGGCCGCCCTAACTAGCACGGGGAGTATTTACCCCCATTCTGAGTCAGAGCGGCGGCCCCACGGGGCGCCGCCAGGTCACCCACAGGACCCTCCGGGAGCGGGTCCCAGCCCTCCACCGCAGCTTCCGAGCTACGACCATCTTTAGCAGCGCGCGACAACATGCCACTCACCTCCGTCTGTGGCCATCCAATGTCAGCCGCCTCTATTCACCGTGGCTATATGTCGTGGCCACCTTCTCTGGGGTGCATGACGACGCACCACCACCTCCTTTTCAGTCGGCCGCCATCTTCATTTATTGCGGCTGCAGTCGCGGCCTTCTCCACCGGCAACGCGCGATAGCGTACCGCCATCTCCTCTTCCACTGGTGCCAGTTTTCGGTGGTCTTCCATGGTCACCAGGTGAGCTCTGGTGGCCCGTTTTTCCACCCGAAGGTGCTAACAGACTCCCCAGAATGCCCTCTTCATCGCTAAACCCACCGTTCTGGGTTCCGTCCAACCTGAATAAGTTTCTCACAAAGAACACATAAAATTTCAACAAAAGGCATAGGGTTCGGGTCTTTTTTTATTTTTTCTGCACCCTCTGTGTTAGCTTGATAGCAAGAGGGTAGTATACTGATTCAATAACTCTTGAATTTAGACAAGAAATAAACCCTACATCAAGATTCATTGAATAATATCTGTGCTTTAGGAGGAGTCGGTGTTCGTCGGTTTGTGATTCAGTGGCGCTCGTCACTGCTTGCTAGAATCGGTTCCATCCTCTAAGTGTTTGGTATTGCGGTACTTTTCCAGACCTTCGTCATTTAGTGAAGTTGTGCCAACACTCCTCCCCGAGCTCTATATAAATAGGAGAGGGGGAGGGTGAGTAACGCCATTGGGAATTTATGAGGTTCATTTAATGAATGAACCTCCCAAATTCCAATGGTTCTCTTACAAAGATTGAGAATTCAAGCCAATTAATGGCTTGACATGTCATTGGTCCCACCACCGCTGCTTGTCTATTGGAGGAAAAGAAAAAGAGAAATAAATTAAATTTGTTGTTTTATTATTCCTTTAAATGTCCAAAATCTATCTTTTTCTCCCGACCTACTACGGTTGAAGTGAATCCTTCCTTAAACGAATCCTGGCACTATGAGTTCAACGGTGCCCTCATATTTTTAATCTGAGCACTGGTTCAAAAGTTAGAAAACACCACTTGCCTGTTTACTGAACGTACCTAAAAGAAGTTCAGAAATTCATTCCGGACACACCAGGCCTTAGAATCATGTGCCATCAATTTTCGCAGACTCTTAATAATTCCATATAATTAAGAAATTATATGAAAAAATCCAGGTCTTTACAACGATAATAAGTGATATTTTGATATTGATGATTACTTCTCTTATTATCTCAATCTTGAGAGAGTGTATTAAATGGTGGAAGATCTATTAGTCTTGAAATAAACCTAGATATGTTCTTGATATAATCTCTAAATAAGAAAAAAATTACATAATAATTATCATGTGTCTCTAAAATGATATAAGTAGGGAATATGTAGTGTTAGAGATTAATATTTTATAATTTCACGATTAATGTTAATCAAATAATAAACCTAATCTATTACCCATTCCAATAATAATAATAATAATATTTCATGGCATGCGTTGACCCACACATTTGTTAAATGTTATTTTTTTCAAATAAATAAATTAATATTTATTTAATTATATTCAATGCTTATATCATTCTTGATATTGGGAGCTTGAATCAGCTTGACCATCCTCCTAGGCATTTACCAAACCTTGAAAAAAATTAATAAATAAATATTATTCATTCGATAAATAAATAAATATTTTTTTCACGGTCTTGTGAATAAATAATTATTTTAATATTTATGTAACTAAATAGATATTTATTTTAATAAATAAAAAAATATTATTTATTACCTTTTGAGTAATAATTCAACTAAAATATATATTCTAATTCAAGTATCATCAATGAGTAAATATTTTTTATTAGTAATATTCTAAATAAATATTATTCCTTACTTGGGAGAATATTATTTATTCCAACTATTAAATTCAAACATAATTTAAATGAGATCAATGGAAAACTTAAGTGTGTAACCCTAAATGAATCTTTCTTAGTGTCATTAGTAAAGTCTACCTAAAGTATAATATCAACATATATAAATATGTAGAGGTACCCATAGAAGAATAAGTTTATTTTTCAAGGAAAAAACCCCTATAAAAATGTGTACCATGTAATATAATCTCTTTATCTAGATATCTCATCAAGTAGGTTGCATATTCATATCATAAACCTATATAATCAACATGTATTTCTTTGTTTATTTGAAATGAACTCTTAAATCACCATGGCCATAGAATCTAGTTAAACGGTTCCATTCCAATAAAATGGTCAAGATATCATCTTCTATAAAGATATAAGGGGGAAATCCTTTTCTTAACCTATTCATTAATAACATTTCATTCATTACGCATCCAACATACCCAACTTTCTAAAAATAAATTTCATCATAGTTTTGGTTAGTACATCAAAGTACATGAGTCATGATATATATTAATAATAATCTTAAAGTCTAAGGATCATTGCACACATTCACAAATAGGAATATCCAATTTCATGTAAACATGGGTAATTTATTCTTGTGGATCTGTCCTTATAATCTCCCATCTTGGAGATTACTAATAGAAAAAATCATGAGATAAAGTCTCGCCTACTTATGAGAATCCATCATCTGATAGTTAGTATAATTTTTGTCTCAATAGATAATGATAATTGACCATAGGAATAATTTGTTCTAGAATATTATCATGGCATTTCAAGGTTCTCATCATAGTAAGGAACTTCTATGACCTCTTGATGCGATAGTACTCTAAGGAAATTAACATATTAATTTTAAATAGAATAACAATAAATATTTGATAAGATATTAATTAATATTCAAGACTTTGAATATATATGTAATCTAAATCACAAATTAGTTTGTTTTAGGGAACCAAATATAATAGACTCCAACTTAGACTAGATCCAACTACTAACAAATTTTAGTTTTTTATCTCTCACATGATATTAATCCTTTTGCTGATAAATGGATTTAGTTGGAAGGTATTCCACATTCTCCTTCATGGAAACTCTACTTATTGTGACCTCACTACCCTTAGAAAAATCTCTCCAGTATTAATGTCCCTAAGTATCCAATTATTATTTTTTTCATAAATCTTATAGCTTGTCTAATACCATAGGAAATTATTAATGTAATAATGATAACAATATTCTTATTTTGGTATAACCCAAAAATTGAACAAATTATTGATAAACCACTTTTGAAGCTGCATCGAAAGTGGTAACGTACTTATTTATTGTAGATATGGAAACTACTATCTATAATAAGTTTTTCTTGAATATTAACTTAGTTACATTATGATACAATATCAAAATTATTTAAAGGAAAAATAGTGTTATATCCCCTTAACCACTAGTATTCTCATTTCTCCTTTCACCAGGAACTCATTGAGTTATACTTTCTCAAGTACTGTTAGATAGTTCTAATTTCAAGTTTATGCAATTAATTTGTGTTTTTTATACTCACTTCATGAAAAATATATAAGAAATATCAAACATTAATATATATCATGTAATATTAGATAGATTACTAGAACTTAAGGTGGTGAAATGTTATCTATAATATCCACATGTTCCCACTCAAGTTATTTTAGTGAGATTTCATACCAAGTGACTTAGGTGAAAATTTAGTATTGAATTATCCCATATTTAAAAAGTATGTACTATGTCTAGATTAAACGGACCATATATTTATATATATATATATATATATATATTTCTCTCTAGAACCCTATTGTTATGTTATGAAATCATCATAAAAATATTTTACCTTAGTCTTAATGAACTAGTAAGACTAAGAATTTATTTTCATATGTCATCAACATATCTTTCTTGAAAATAATAACACTCCCACTAATCACTTGTAAACACATGAAACTACTTTATTCTAAATGAATATTATATTATTACTATGTTTTATTCTATCCAAAAATGGATATATGAAAATTTTCATATCTTATTGGTATTTATTAGTTCCACTAACCCTTTTGTTTAGGTCATATTGACATGTTCCATAGGGATTCCATTAAGGAAACTAGCCTTGACATTCGACCTCCCAATACAATAATCATAAAATGTTGTTATGACAAGGATAATTCAAATAGATTTTAGAATAATCAATTTGAATAAAAAAAATTATAGACTATGCCTCAAACATCATTTAAACCTTTTAATAATAAATCATGATTTATTATTACCATATTATACCATTGATGTATAGATTCTATTGAATAACCACTGGTAGTATCAAGTGTAAATCATCCGAAATAAAGAGCCCCTAAATTTTGGTATATAAAATCCAATATTGAATCCATGCATACTTGTCAATCTAAAAATGTTTTCATTTACTAATTCCTTATAAGAATCATTATTTTTATCAAATAAAATATAACCTACCTTGGGTAATATAAAACCATATATCTGGTTTTAACTTTCTACGTAGTAAGTGTCTTTGGAATAATACCTCCCACTCAACTTATTAGAGTTTTATGTTCTTATTCCAACTCATTTTCATCCAGATACTAAACTTTATTAAATTTTAGTATGCTCCTGCTATCTCAAAATAGATGTGATTCCCTCTTATAGAAATATAGACAGTCATGACTAATAAGGGATGTTAATATCCTTAGTGGCTATGGTATAATTAACTAAGATTCACTTAGTGTTTAATTGATGTTCGTCTATAGATAAAGCCAATTTTTAGAAAATGATTCTCACAAAACACTAGAAGTTTCACCCGAATGGACTTCTTATCATCTTATAACTAATATGATACTCATTAGTTAATATAGTAATCACAAAGTTATTTATTATATTTTTATTTACAAAACATGTCTTAAAATAAATCGTGGAAAAGTTGAAAAACATATAAAACTCATCATCAATAAACCTTTTACTACCATAATGTCTTTGATGTACATGAGGTAATATGAGTTTAAGAATACCTTCACTCTATACTTAAAATGATCGATAAGAACTTGATTAATATATCCTCTAAAAATCCCACCTATATTTTCTAATATCTTTTACCAAGTATATTCATCACTTCATTGAGTATTCCTAACATTTATTAAAGGAATCACATGATGTTTATGAACTTACTTTAGCTTTCCTTAAAATAGTTCACACAGTCTTGTTGGACTAAGAACTTTTGGATAAGCTTATGAGAATACCTTGTGTTTTATCTCAAAAGAGACTAATAAATTTTGGATATAAACTTGTCAACTACTATAAATTTTATTCAATAAAGAATTATCTTTCCACAAATAAGTAATCTTGAGTTTTATATTTATATTCATCATGAATTTTTTATTTTAGATATCTATGATTAAGTAATTACCAAACTATTAGTTAAGTATGGAATTCCATATAATTAATCATTATAAATAAGAAATAATGTCTCATTGTGCCTAATTATGCATTGAGATAAGTTTTTTACTAATAATCAATAAAAAAATTGTTTTGAAGATCCCCTTTGGATGGGAGGAGTTTTTTAAGACCGTTTATTAATTGTATTTTTTGTCAACCAGGTCATAAAAGTTATTTTGAGGTGATTTTTAGTTTTTAAGGTATTGTTGAGGTAATTTGAAGTAATTATGATCTTTATAAAGGAAATATGGAATTCAGAGTTTTGACTGATTTTTTGGAAAAGTGTTTTCTGTATATGAGTAATAACATGTTTGCATATGAGTCATTATGGGATCTGTATGAGTGAATTATTTATAGATAAGTGTCATTAAATATTTGTCTATGTGTATTTGGAAACTACATACAATTCATCACATCTATGTATAATTATTTCCAGTGTTGCATTTGTGTCATCAGTTTCTATGTAAGTTTCATCAAGCTCTATATATGTGGAATCTGGCTGCTATGTATGTGACAATAATTTTTGAAAAATACAAAAATATTATAGATGAAGTATTTCAATGAAATTAATTTATTTGACTCCAAAACCAATCCTCAATGTCCAAAGAATAAAAAATCAACTATGATTCAAGAAAAATGATGATTCCATGATGCCCAAATCATGAATACTAGGATCCTTCGTAAGAATAACTAAATGAGGAAAAACAAAAAAATGCATTTATTCTATTTTAAATAATAATGAATATGTGTTAATGGGATGACGATTTCTTGGTCTTCAGTACCAAAAATCACTGTAAAATATTATAGTGATTCATGTTGAGTTTATTTTGAAATAATGAGTTTTTTAACCAAATATTTTAAGTGCAGAATACTTATAAAACTTAGTGTGGTTGACAAGTTGAGTTGTGAATGTGTTGTTGAGTTCTTGTACATACAAAAATGGGACATGATTCCTGTTGGTTTTTTCGTACTAGAGATAAAATATAATAATATCTGACTAGTTTTTATATCTACTAATAATAAGAGAAGGGTAGTTTTGGACAACTACTTGAGAACATGGGATAATGAAAAGTATGGGCATTTTAATGTTGCTTCTAGTATAGAAAAATAAACATCAAATAAAGAGAAATAGTTGATAAAATAATATTTTAGTAGGAATATGCATAACTGAGAGTACACATTATTATGTGATTGAGTAAAAAAATTAGAATAATGAGAATAAGAGTCTAAGAGCTAAGGTTGATAGTGTTGAGATATATTTGAATAGTCGATATTTTAGAATTGAGAAAAGAAGATACCAAGACTAAAGTGGTAGTAGTTTTTTTATGATCAGTTTTGGCTTGGGCTAGTAGTTCTGAATTTTAGTGAAGAATAAGAGGTTTATCCATAAAGGATGTTGTATATTATGAGTTGAGAATACCAATATTTTCAATATTTATTCACTATGTAAATTCCCAGGTGGTGGTTCTTAAATAAAGTGAGTTTTGATTCCTTGATATTGTCTTATTGGATCAAGGGAGAGGTTTTATCTATAGTTTTTGAAGAAACCTATACTTAACATAATATTTATCTCTTATACAGTGGTTCTCTATATTGTATTATAACTATCGAGAGATATTGTAACTGAGATGAGAAGTGTGAGTGCTAGGAAGCATGGGTTATAGATAATAAATAACCCAAACCACTTATACTGATGATAATATATTAATGGAAAATATGTATCCAAGGATAACAACATGATCCGATATAGAGTAGGATCACATATTGTGGATGAACCTTGTAAAAACTATTTTGTACCTTGTTCTTCTTTAATTTTATATTAATCATGTGAGGAAAAGTTGGATACTTGAGAGGGTATTATCCTAACCGGCCCTAGAGGTTTTTTTTAATGAAAGAAATTTTTAAAAACCAGTTGTGTTGATTCACCCCTCCCCAGTTAGTGTAACCATTCAGACCTCTGGGATTTTCAAGTGGTGTCAAAGTGAAAGGTTCCTTCTATCTGAATCTCTTTATGAATTATGAATAAAATTAATTCTTTGAATAGTATAGTGCCTATATTTTACGAAAATAACTTCCATGGTTGAAAATACAAAATGATACCATTTTTATTTTCTCAGGGTATTAAAGTTCTTGATGCAGCCACAATGATATTTTCACCCATTGAAATGGGATATAAAATTTAATTAACTGATAAAAGGAAACTTTAGGTTGATGGAAATTTTAGTAATTCCATTTTTATGTCTCTATCTGAGAATTTTCTTACCAAATTGATAGGATTACAAAATACTAAAGAAATTTGCGATAAACTTGAAAGAAGTTATGAAGGAAATGTAAAAGTGAAAGAAGCTAAGATAAAAATATTGAGAAGTGAGTATTAAGATATAAATATGGATAAGGATAAATCCATTGATGATTACTTTACTAGAGTGAATGAGATGGTAATTAATATTAGAGTTTTTGGATAAAATGTGGATAAATATATTATTATAAATAAAATATTGAGAAATTTTATTAACTTATTTGATATAATAGTTTATTATATTGAAGATGGGGAAGATCTCTCATTGGATGAGTTACACAATATCCTTATTTCCTATGAAATAGGAAAGTAACTTGCCTTTAATAATAAAGTTAAATATTAAATAGCTTTTGAAGTTATAATAAAGTTTAATTTAAAATAAGAAGAACCTGAAAAATCTAATGAGTCTGATGGTGATATTGATATAGATAGTGAAAATAAGATAATTATTTTTCTTATCTCTATAAATTTTAGAAAATTAAAGGGAAAATATAAAGGGAAACTGCCCTTGAAATTCAAAAAAAAATGAATCCAATGGATACTTTGCAGTAAACTATCCAAATAAAAAAACTATGATTTTTATATTAATTAAAAAGAATAGAACCCATAAAAATTAGATAAATTATCTAAATCATTTAACAATACAAGTGACAATAAGAGAAGATTTTCAATAAGAAAAAAGTAAAGTATGATGAGAAAAGATGAAGATGAAGACTCTTACTCTAGAATCCAATATGAATATGAATCACCTAAAAATGATATAAACTTTATAGATCATGTAAAAGATCAATAAACCATCTTATATAGTGATGAGGAAGGTGGTGAAGAGACATACATAGAGTATATACTCATATTTGAGTTAAAGGCTTCTCTTGAGTAAAATACCATGCTGAAAAATGAATTTAAAACCTTGAAGAAGGATGCTGGGAAATTTTTTGAGGAAAATAAATAATATATAAAAATTGATACATAACTCATTGGAGAGATCAAGAAATTAATGTTAAGGCTGCTAAGAATGAAAAGAACCAGAAGGATCTTGAAGAAAGTATCAAGTAAAAAAATAATAAAAAATCATCAAGCTAGGAGTAAAACTTATTAGAGTCAAATATGAGTTAAAATGGTGGGTGAAGACTTCAAAAAAATTTAATTCAAGTCTCATTCATATTCAATTGTTGAAATTTATAGTGCATCAATTCAGGTCAAAGTACCTAAATCTACTCAAAAAGTTGAATCTATTTTCTAATAGTACATATCTTATTTTGAAATCTGCACAAGTATATGGTAGAAAATATGTTGAGAAACTATATTATATATATGGTGAAGAAGTAATAACACAATTAAAATCAACCTCCTTAGATAATAAGAAAAATCATTCCAAATCTAGATGACAAAGTCAAAAATCTAGAATATAATTTTTTGGATAGCATTATGGATTTAACAGAAGATCTATATTTAGTGGTCAATGTTGGTGTTGTGGTATTTTTTTCCACAAGTATTACACATGTTGTTATAACATGTACTTAACTTTAATAAGAAATAAATTAAGGGTGGAATCTCTAAAGTGGAAAGGAATGAGTCTCTAAAGAAGAAGGATGTGAATAAAATATCTATAATTCTACCTACTCATAATAAATTTGAATGTTTAAAAATAGTTTATGGAATATGTGAGAGACTATGGAATTATGTTGAGAAGTGAATGAAAAATATCCATGTACATCTCTCTTTCAATGAAAAGGGGAAAGAATATGAAAATAAAAATCAAGAAGAAAAATCATTCATGGTGGAAGTGGCACTGAAAGAAAGTAAGAGAGGGAGACCATAGATACTTAATAGTGGGTTTTCTTCACACATGAATGGAGAGACCAAAATCATTAAAGACATTAAATACCATGAAGGGGTATTAGTTAGATTCAGGAATGATAGATCCTTGAAAATAAAAGGTGTTGGAACTGCTAAGATTGAGTCAAAATGACTCAAATCAAAAAAAAATATGTTATTTGTGGAAGGTCAAAATGCAATTTTCTTAGTATTTTCCAGTTTTTTGATGAATTAAATGTGGTTATTTTTCAAAATAACTCATTCATTATCAATAGTTTCAATGATGTAAGAGTCTTCACAAGAGGTGAAGAAACAAGTGGGGACTTTTTCAAATTGATGACCCACAAATTCATGCTACATGAGTGCCAAAGATGAAAATGATTTTTGGTATTGAATACTTGAAAATATTTTCTTGAAAAACATGAGAAATATTTCAAAATATGATTTGGTAAGAGACCACCCCAAATTAAAAATTGATATAGAATCATTTTGTGACACATCCCTAAAAGGGAAGATGGTTCGAGGGACACACACAAAAGTGTATATTCAATCCAATAGACCATTGGAGATCATATATTCAAATGTGTGTGGTCCCATGAGGAATAATCAACTAAGGGTGACCATTACTTCATTAAATTTATTGATGACTACACCCAGATGACTAATGTTCGCTTTATAAAGCATGAATCAAAGGATCTTCATATGTTTAAAAAAATTTAAAGATTAGTTGAAAAATAATTTGGTGTTTATGTAAAAAACATGAGTATTGATAATGGAAAGGAGTAAAGATCTAATTCCTTTTAGATATACTTAGAAAAAATGGAATAAATCAACAATATATAACACCATACACTCCCCAACAAAATAGTTTGGTCGAGAGGAATAATATAATCATTGTGAATATGGTAAAAATCATGCTAATTAGAAATAATATTTCATATTTATTTTGGAGATAAGTTGTGTACAATGTTATGTGCATTCATAATTTATGTTTATTGAGACATAAATCACAAAATTATCTATATGATATTTGGTACCAAAAAATCCAAATATTAAATACTTTAAGGTATTTGGAATCCCTTATTACATAATGATAAAGAACAAAAAACTAAGAAAGTTTGAATAAAGGGATAAATAGGGGATTTTTGTGGGATATATTTCTATTGTGAGTGGATAAAAATACTAAAGAAAAAATAAGCACAAGATGGAAAATATTTCAGATTTCAAAATCATTGAAAAATATAAAAGCATTGGTGAGTATATTGAGTATGAAGATAAATTTAATGAATCTGGAAACTTACAGATTCCAAAAAAAATAGGTTGTAGAACAAACTATAAATGAGAAATTTGTAGTTGATATTGACTCAGATGTGAACAATGATGAAGAAGAAGTTGATGATCAGGGTAATAGGCATCAAACACTAAAGAAACAAGCTAATTTTAAGAATATTATTGGCCAAAAATATTCCCATGTTCAAACCATAAAAAGTTTTATACTTAAGAAACAAAATTCACTTATTTATCAACATGAAACTCAAACTATATTTGAGTACATTGAGAATAAATAGTGTATAGATTCCATGAATGTGGAGCTTGACTAAATAGAGAAGAACTCCACTTGGGAGTAGGTTTCAAGACCTAATAATAAAAACATAATTGGTACCAATTGGAATTTTAGAAACAAGTTGAATAAGAAAGGTAAAGTCATAAGCAATAAAGAAATGTTGGTTTATAAGGGGTATTCACAAATAGAAGGAGTTGATTTGAATAAAACTTTTCACTAATGGAAATATTTGAAACCATTAGGATGTTCTTGGTGGCTTTATCTAAAAAACATTATAAGATTTATCAAATAGATATGAAATCTAACTTCCTAAATGGTGGTCTTGAAGAAGATGTTTTTATTGAAAAACCCTGAAGGTTTTATTATTGATAAAGATGGGATCATGGTATTCAATCTTAATAAAACATTATATGGATTAAAAATACCCTAGAACTTGGTATTCCAAGATGGATGAATATTTGAGAAGCATTAACTTTTTAAAAGGAAAATTTTATAGTAATATCTATGTAAAGGAGTTATTCACATGGAATCTTATTGTTTTGGTATGTATAGATGGAATTATTTTGTATAGTGATAAAGAGAATGTTTTTTATGATTTCCCAAAGGAAATTAAAATACATTTTGAGATGTCTATATTGGATGAGATTTCATATTTTCTAGGGTTGAAAATCATTCAAGGGGTTGATTATATTTTTGTATCCTAATAAAAATACTCTAAAGAATTATTAAAGAGGTTTGGACTGAAAAAATGCAAGGGTATTTATACTCTTATAGTTGTTGGCACTAAGTTTATAAAAGATGAGACCAAACCTAGTGTGAAGTAAAGGGATTATATAAAAATGATTGGAAACCTTATCTACCTAAAAACATCCAAACCTCACATTTATTTTTTTCTGAAATTATATTATCATTTTAAAATTGGTACCAAGGAGTCTCACATGTTGTGATAAAAGAGGATTCAGATGTGCCTCAAGAATAAATTTAATTATGACTTGTTGTATAGATCCATTTCAGACTTCACCTTACAAGGTTTATATATAATGATTAGGCTGGAGATTGTGTTGATAGGAAATACACTTAAGGTGGTATATTCTTTCTAGGTGAAATTTGTGTGGTATGGAATAGAAATAAAAAAAATTCAATGGAATTTAACAAGACTTAATTTGAGTACATAGTAGTCACACATATTTATACTCAAATGATATGGATGTTGGTTCAACAAGATGATTTGATATTTAAGGTTTATAATCCACTATATATTACCTATGAAAATGAAAGTTTTATAAATATTTCCAAGAATATGGTTCAACACTCTAAATCTAATAACATTGATCTTATATATCATTTCATCTAATTTAAAGTGATTGAAGGTGATGTGAAACTTGAGTTTGTTGGAAAAAAGGAACAAGTTGTAAATATTTTCACCAATGAATTGAAAAATGATAGGTTTTATGAGTTAAGGTTGAAACTTTATGTAAAAATTTCCCCTCCTACCTAAATCTATGAGGAAATAAATCCCCAAAAGTTTTTGGATTGTGTTTTCAAAGGATGTAAGAAAAGGTTTCAAAACTCATACTTATTTTTCTAAGGGGGAGAAGATTCTTAAAGGATTGTGCATTTCATTTGGATATCATTTGATATAGTAAATTAAAAAGAGAGTTTTGTGATGATTTGAAGGATATTTTAAGGGTATTTCATTTGAATCACTTGGCCAAAAAACACCAAGAGATGGTATTATATCAAAGATACTAAATTATCATGTTTTGTGGTGTCAAGATTCATCACATTTGAGATAGGTTGTGATTTAATGTTTCTTAAGTGAGTATACTGAAATCAGTTATGAGATTGGTGAGTTTGATTGGGTTAAGAAAGGTTTGAAAAGGTTTAAAAACAAATCCAAATGGGATATTGAAGAACCCCTTTAGATTAGATTATGAATAACCCCATAGATTTATGGATTGGTTTGAGAAATCTTGAAGATATCATGGTTCTTGGTGAGTATGATTTGTTGTATTTTTTGATAACCGCATCTGAGGATCTCATAATTTTTGTGGTGATTGATCTATTTTTCATGGAATTAAATATCATGGAACGATGTTTCATGAAGTAAAAAAGTGTTTCTGAGAAGGTTTGGAGGTTGGTTGAAGCATTTATGTTTGAGTTTGAGTGGTTTTTAGATCCACATTTCTATTTTTGTTAATGGAAGAATCACATAGCCTTTTTTCTATGTAGTTAATTTGGTGTGGTGGAATTCACATATATGTTTCTACTACGTAATTGAATTATGTAGTTGAATGATCCACATATACAAATGATCAACGTAGACAAATTTGGAATCAATATACCTGTTTTCAATCACATAGCTGATACATTACATAGTTGATTTTAATTGAGAATTCATGTATCCATTTTCAGTGACATAACTAAATGAGTCATGTAGTTGTCTTCAGATGTGAATGATGTAGTCGATTTGTGATGTTGTTGAATTATGAAATACATATCCAATATGATATGTAACCAATTTCAATTGATAACTATGTAGCTGATTATTCGACGTGGCTGATTCAGAATCTTCATTTAATATGGATTGGATTTCAATAGGTTTTTAAAATTAAAAGTATTCTAAGGTGATTTTATGGATGGTTCTACATGTCTCTACAGTCATATCCATGATCAAGACATAGTTTTTTCCTATGGTTATAGAGATCTAGGGGATTTAATATTGATGTGTCGAGTGTGAAAATCTGATTTAGTGTACAGCTGAGAGCTAAAAGAGAGAAACTATCGGCATATAATGGAGAGATAATAGTGAGAGACATAAAAAATAATATGAGGCCTAAAGCTAAGGTTTAACTCTAAAGAAATAAACATATAAAGAAACTCATATCTTTAGGATGTCTCTTTTTATATTGTGAATATATGTTCAACATAATAAAAGAACTATAAAAAACTATAATTTAGTGATGTTTTTTAAAAACATCACTAATTTAGAGACATTTTTTAGCCACATTTTAAAACATTGTTAATTTTAAATTTAGAAATGTTTTCAAGAAATGTCTCTAATTTATCCATGTTTTTTAGGAAATGTCACTAAATTAGCGATGTTTTTTAGGAAACATCACTAAAAATATATATATTTATATAGCCCATTTCCCCACATTGATGTTATAAGAACCCAATTTTTCTTCAAGGTGTGGAACCTTTATATTTTAGTTTAATTTATTTTTTATCTTAATAGAAATTCTTAATGAGGTTATGAAGGAAATAATGGTGTATTGGGATTATTCATAGCCCGAAGCCCCAACTTTTGGAGAAAACAGCTAGGCAATATGGTTAGTAGAAATCATGCCACCTAGGCCACACAGTTTGATTAAATTGTGCTGGGTATTTCAATTCATGGAAGAGGGACTAAAGGTTTTCCCTAATTGTGTGACCTAGACCATATGGTTGTGTGACTCATCACAGACTTAAGGAAGATGGGTTTCACAAGAACTTCACACAGTTAGTCTAACCGTGCACCTATCCCATGAAAGGGGTGACTTGAGGTAGAACTGAGCACACGGTTGGTGCATGGTATGGCCAACTGTGTGGCTAAATCTTGCAACCCTTTAATTTTTGGGAAAAAAGAACATTTTTTCCTTTATCTTTATAACTCTACCACCCCTACTTATTTATTTATTTTCTAGTGGACATCACCTCTTCCTCCTCTTGTTCGAATATCTCAAGCCTCCTCACCTAGGATTTGAATCCTTTCCTTCATCCAGACTCTGAATCTAGATTCTTTTATCACATTGGGTAGCCATCAGTAAGAACTCCACTTCTTTAGCTCCTTTTCATTTTTATTTCCATCGATGATGTTTTTTTGGTGTAATCTAATATTCCCTATTTTCAGGGAATTTTTTTGTTTCTTTATTTTCTTCCAATATGAGCCAAACTAATGGTTGATACTAGATGAGGCATCTACTACAGGCATAAGGTAGGTGATCTATGACTCTTACCTTAAAGTCTCATCATTTATAAATTTTTTCTATTTTGTGCACACCAGTTTCACTGGGTGTTGCACCTTAAATTAATCTTCCAAGAATTCAATCGACTAAATTGTAACCTAAGTCCTTAATGAAACCTCTTAAGATCATTGGAGTTTGAGACCTCAATGTTAACCACCACAAGTAGGGTGCATTCTTCATTATGCATTTAGTGGTCTATATTGTGATTACCTAAGACACCATTTAGGTGAGATTGAATTGACCTTTTTAAAGGTAAGTGTTCCAACTTAATAAATGGATCTTTCAAAAATTAAATGGAAAGTATATATTTATATAGATATCACTTGGCCTTGATAAATTGTTATTGAATTGGAAATTGGTTACATGTCCTTATCTCACCTTGTCATGTATAATGAAAGGTAATGGAATGAACCAAATGAAAATGTAATTGGAATGAGTATTACATGTCCTTAAAATGAAATATTTATATAGTTCGTGTTGCATATGTACCTTTTTAATATTTATAGAAATGGTTATACTTGATCCATCCTTGGATTCTAGAGGGAATTCCTTGAGCAGGTAGAGCACGCCATTATGATTCATTGAGTTGGTTTTAAAGGGAGATACCCACCTCGGAACATGGTCTTTGTCTATTAGAGGATCCTCATCATGATTCCATAGGATCCCTTTAATTTCTATACAGAAATTAGAATGCCTTGGATACACTCCTTGGATTCATCTTGATGTCTACAGACATGTCACTCTTTAAATCATTCTCCTTGGGTCCAGTCATGCTTATCTTAGAAATTATAATGCCTCAGATATAATCCTTTGATTCTAAAGGGAATGCCTTGGGTATACCCATCAGATTAAACTTAGTACCTTACGATAGGTTTCTTGGTTGTATACCTTGGTCTGGCTCAACCTTCTTAGGTGAAGGATTCCATGGTTTCACCTTGGATCCTCTATTATTATTATTATTATCTCTTATAGTACTACTAACACCTTTATATGCTCTTCTTATTATAAACTAAATTATAATTTATTAAATAAATTCATTCTCATGGACACCAGCTAAGGATGAATTAGGTAAGGGTTGTTTACAATCACAGTGCTTTACTTTTGATATACTTACACACTATTAT
Source organism: Viscum album (assembly GCA_963277665.1). NCBI lineage: Eukaryota > Viridiplantae > Streptophyta > Magnoliopsida > Santalales > Viscaceae > Viscum > Viscum album. The sequence goes on from OY728138.1 coordinate 622,990,012, forward strand.
GGTTTATATCCACATGCTGGATTTATATAGACACCATTGGTGGTGGCCTTCTAGGTTTATTTCATACCCTATTTGGGTCATCGTTGGCACCTAGGAAAATTATATGATCATAGGTGTGGAAAAAAGGAAATTTCCTACTTTGGAAACCTGGATTATTACTTCGGATGGGGGCTTGGTAGCAGATGACTAAGCTAAGCCTCGAGATTCATGGATAGTTTTTTCCATTTTTGATTCTTTTTTACATCATGTATTGTACTATATGTCTACTACAATGTATTCCTATTTTCCTTTTTTGTAGAGACATGTCATTATTTTTGTATGAGATATATTTTACATCTATTTTTCATTATCTACTGCTTGGATGCTTATTCTTGTTTCTACTATATTATTTTTTATAATTACACTTCTATTTTTTATTTATCTTTTTCACTATTGCAATCCACTCTGACCAGAGGTAATATTATCCTCATGGACACAACTTAGGCCCTCACTTCTAGTTATTAGCCTCTGGAATATGGGGAGGTGTACTTGAGGCCATGTGGACAACCAATTTTTGTTACTCAGGAGTGAAACAGGTCTAGGAAATCACAAAGTGGTATCATAGTTGATTTCTTTTCTTATATTGTTGTTTTAGAAATTTAGACAATATATCAGGAATGTGTCAAAACTTGATCATAATCCTTACCTAGGATTAGCTAACCCACATTCGAGGTAAAGACCAAGTTTCTTTGGAATATGAAATTTATGATTTATATTCCACTTATTACAGTTGATATATTCCCATCGTTGGGTGATGTGCATGAATTGTGGTATTTGTTATAATTTATTGAGATTTTACCTTCTTCTGGTATGTCAAGGATCATTGGTACATGAATCATCATGGATTCACATGCCATGAATATGCCATGCCATATAGGTGTATTTCATTGCTTTCATTGCTTATGTTTCCTGTGAGTGTTGAGTGTTCCTTAGGTATGATATATGCCTATGCCACTAATTAATTTTGTAAGAAAGGTAATTTGGTTATTTAAAATGTTAACAACAACCTAAATGGTTTTTTTCTATATAGATTGATGTTTTCATCTTAAATAGCCAATCTCAACACATGTAAGCTATGTAACCCTAGTTACATGATATGAGATTTGGTTATAATTGCACGACTTCCAATTTAAATTTATAAAGAGTATGGGCCTTTATAAATTAGAATAGGTAATTTATCAAATCAATCCATATTATTTTACCTATTACATTTTGAGACCAAACATAAAGGGGTTTGGCTACAATTACATGGTTGTCGATCTCAGTTTATAAAGAGTGTGGTCCTTTAGAAACTGGATATGGTAATCCATTTAACTGAAACTAGTATTATGTATATACACATATATGAACTTAAAATATAACTTATAGCTTATAAACGATATTTTTTCCTATAAATGAGAAGGACAAGTGAAATTTAAAGAGTGTTTTCCTCCTTAAATGGAAATTTATCTTTTGTATATAGGAACCCCTATAAAAAACTCGAACACTTACCAATACTCTAGCCTTTGATGTGGGTGGTTGGGGTGATATGTTGGGCAGTGAGCCCTATTCTTTTTTTCTGCTAACATTAGTGATCTTATGTACTTTAAACCTTTTTCTGAGGTGTGTTCTTGAAATTTGTAGATATATTCCCCCACGATGTCCTCGATTCATGTGTTAGGAGGGAGGTGATGGTCATACTCCAAAGATGGTGGGCCCTGAGCTACCAGTGTTACTTTCATGAGTGTTACATGTGGTTCCACATGCTATTCCCAAACTGGGAACGGACGCTTAGTTTTTGAGAGAGTTCCTACACTTGATGTTATCTGTGTAGGGTTCTCCATGACCTGAACCTATGATGTATGGTCTTACTCGTGAGTTTTAGCAGCAGAAGACTCCCATTTTCTTAGGGAACAGAGGTTCTAAGGTTGTTGAATCATGGCTAGAATCCATTTTTTCTATCTTCAAGAATCTAGAGACTCCCTGTAGAGGAGGTTCAAACTCCACACCTATATGCCGCATGATTCTACCAAGTGATAGTGGGATGTAGTTACTTAGGATAATCATCATTAGGGCATGGTATATTCTTACTTCAAGACCGAATTCTATAATTAATTTTTCCCTAAGCCACTATGAGATAACTGGGATAGAGAGTTCATGCACATGGATTAGGGTGTTATGTTTTTCATGGACTATTCATCATTCTTCACCAAGCTTTAGCACTTTGCACCAATTCTTGTCGGTGATGATCTATCGTGAGTGAGATGCTTTAAGGATGGTCTCAGTCATGCCATCCTATCTTAGGTAAATTTATTCTACCTATTGACCATTTCTAAGATCATGAACCAAGATCTTATCACTGAGTGCAACTTGAGGGAAGATGAAAATACAAGGCATAAAGGTTCAGTGTTGAGATAGGATGGTAGTTCTTCCAATGGTAGGAACTGCCACCTTGGGTATTCTCATTAGAATAGTGGTGGCTAGATTATCAACACTGATTTCTCTATTATATAAAATCAGTGTGGGTAGTAGGGGAATGTAAATCCACAATGCAATAGATACCCACTGGAGTGTCATTATTATAGACATATGGGTCATATTAAAAGGTTTTTCTATACCTTTCTACTTTTTCTGGAAGAAGAGGACATGTGATAGCTCCACATTTAAGAGCAGGATCAGTGAATCTATGTTAGGAAGGAAACTGGAGTATCACTGATTGAACTGACTGAGGAGGAGGTCATGGTTGGGGTAGTCAGGCTTCTAATTTCCATTGCTAGTAGAGCAGACCTACTCAAGGTAGTCCAGCTATAGGTTAGGGTTGTGGATCGGGCCAGTTTAATGCATTATATCAAATACTCTAAGAGTATAGTGTAAGATCATCTACTGTATGAGGTATTATTCTAGAAGCCTCTACTATCGTATCTGGTTTGTTCGATATAGGAAACTCTCACTTATTTATCTCTGTATCAATCATGGAAAGTCTTGGGTATGAAATTCAGTGCTTTTTTTAGGTGATGAACATGGAAACACCATTAGGTATACATTCATAGGGTGTATTCCAATGTAAAGACTGTCCTCTTGAGATTTGTGGTTATCACTTCCTGTGTAATTTCTTTATCCTTGAGATGGTAGGGTTTGATGTCATACTTGGGATGGATTTTCTTATGCTTTATATTTCCAACATTTACTATTATCTATAAAGGGTGACTTTTACATCACCCAAGGGTGGTATATATGTGCGTAAGGGTGAATGGGATGTTTAGGCTAGTTGAGCTGGACCCGAGCATCATGGGTTGGGAGGAGTGATATCCCATATTTCTAATATTTTCCTAGATGATCGGAAAATGCATTTTACAAATTTTTCTTTGGTGGTGGATCATTTTAGGGATGTTTTCCTAAAATAATTCTCTAGGATACCTCCTAAGATAGAATTGAATTTTATGATTGATCTTATTCTAAGAGTAACTCCAGTATCTATTCCTCCATACAGGATGGCACCTACTAAGATCTAGGATCTTAAGAGGCAGTTGGAGGATTTATAATCAAATGGTTTTATCTAACCCAGTACTTCTTATTTGGATTTTCCTATACTTTTCACTAAGAAGGTAGATGGAACCCTTTGAATTTGTATGGATTACAAACAATTGAACCAGATTACGGTTAAGAACTAGTATCCTTTACCTCAAATAGATGATCTATTTGACCATCTCTGAGGAGATATATTATTCTCAGAGATTGACCTGAGAATATGCTATCATCATGTCGATTTAGGCCTTCAGATATTTCATGTACGGACTTCTGAAGTTAGTATGGTTTATATGATTACTTGGTTATTCTATTTGGTCTTAAGAATGTGCCCATTGATTTCCTAGACTTTATTAATAGGGTTTTCCACCCCTACTTGGATTCTTTAATCATGGTTTTTGTGGATGAAATCTTGGTGTATTATCATACTCTAAGAGACCATTCCAAATATCTTGAGATCATATTGAATACACTAAGATATCATCAGTTATATACTAAGCTCACAAATTGAAACTTCTAGATCGATAGGGTTCACTTCTTGGGTCATATTATCTCAAAATTAGGTGTATCAATTGACCCAGAGAAGGTGAGTGTTGTTGTATCTTGGGAGAATCCTAATAACGTGTTTGAAAAATATAATTTCTTGGGGATATATGGCTATTACCTTCATTTTATACAAGACTTATCATTCCTTGAAACACCACTTATCGGCCCGACTAAGAAGGGTGTGAATTTATTGTGTTCTAAATCATGAATAAAGGCCTTTCATGTCACATCCATCTTTTTAAATTAATTTTTATTTTATTAATTCTTGGCTTTGGGTTCTCATGACAAGGTCTGGGCTGGGTCCTAGATTAAAATTTTTGTCGTTTAATTTTTTTTAGCGGGTTTCAGACCCATGCGTGGTCACCGCACGGTGAGCGGTTGCCGTGCGATCACCCCGGGTGTTTGTGCGGATGCCCAGTTGGTATGGGTTGAAGCGCACAATGTGCATGCGGTTTATTAATCTGTGTGACGAGCGCACAATGACCCGATTTTCAGAACAAGATAAATAAACGAATTAATTTTTAAAAGAAAAGAATATTCGATAACAATAATAATATTATGTTGTTATTTTTATTATTATTGTGATTATTATTTAGAAAATTAAAATTATTAATGATATTATTATTCTTTATATATTATTATTATTTTCATTATTATTATTATTATTATTATTATTATTTTTATAATTATAATCTTAATTGTTAATAAATTCTATTAATATTATCTTTAATTATTGTTATTTTTGTTATTATTATTTTTGGTTTTATTATTGTAATTATTATTTGTATCACTATTATTATTATTATTATGGTATTATTATTAATATTATTAATGTTATTAATGTTATTAATATTACTATTATTAATACAATAAAATGACAAAAAATGACAAAACCCTAATCTACCCACACACCCGAAGCCCCTCCCCCTTTTTTCCTATTCTGCGTCACAGCCCACACCCCTCTCTCCTTTCCCTGCGCGACCCAACCCCCCTTCTACCCTTCTCCACTGATCCTCGTCGGCGCCCCCTGTTGCGCCCCGGCCAGCCACCTCACCCCAACTGCGCTTCGATTCCCCGACTCCAGCAGACTTCCCTGCCTCTCGCTGTAGGACCCCGCACCCCTCATGCCTTCTCCCCTCCGCACCTCGTGCTACCGACCTGCCGATCAGCCCCCAACAGCCACCGCCCTCAACTCCCGGCCGGCCACCAGCTTGCTCTCCGGCCTCCGCACAGTCATCCCGGCCCCCCTCAGCGTACCCCATCCGACCTCACCCATGGAACCCCGACCTCGCCTCTCCCCATCCTCACCCCTACGGAACTCAACCAGACCCTCAGCCTCCTACTCACGCCCCAGCAGCAGCCCCGTCACCTCCCCTACTACCTTGCAGGTCCCCTCCGGCATCGCTCCTCCTCGCTGCAACGCCGCCCTCCCTATAGGCCCCCCTGTGCCTCCGGCCAACCCCCTCATGGTGCTCCGCACTTGACCCCGCCTCCATCACCCCCGATGACACTGTGCCCAGCCATCTCCAACCAACTCCAGCACTGCTGCAAGCCCCCCTTTGTTCTCAGTGACCTGAACCCCCTTGCGGGCCTTGTTTCTTGCAATTCGGACCCCCTGCACCGCCCCTCCCGGCGCGGACTCCTCACCTCTGATATATATATTTATTTATTTACTTACTTATTGATTCATTAATTAATTTATTCATTCATTCATTTATTTATTAATTTATCTTTCCGTTATTTCATCAGTGGTGTTTTTATTTGTTTTGGTTGAAACCCTCACATTGTGGTTGTTCTACAAACGTTTTTTACATTGCTTAGGTGTGCGATTAATCCGCGGGGAATTGTTACCCCTCCTAATGAAGTGTCGTCACGTCCGCGCTCAACCTTGAGGTAAGAGAATCCGCATCTTTCCATTCTGAATAAATTCATTTAATAGTTACATGTTTTAATTGATTCTTTCACTTGATTTTCACTTTTGAAAAGTAATTTATTTGTTTATGAAATCATCTATACTTTATTTGGCCTATTTATGGAAATTTTTAGAAACTGGTTACTTTTTTATGAAAGTGTTTGTAAACTGGTTGAGTTATTTGTATAATTGTATATAAATTATTCGGTAGGTTAATTAAATTGTTTATGAATAGTCTCGACTATTCATGAATATTTTTAATTAATTTTTTGGTTCATTATAAATTTTCAAAGGGTGAGTTTAACTATTTTTCTTAAAATCTTGGTCCCTTGGTCTTGAAAAGGTGCTTTTGGTTGTGTGTGTGGTGTCGGTTAATTTTTAAAAGGTGCGAGAGTAGTTTTTCAAAGGGTTTGGTTATGCAATGATTTGTAAAATGGCGTTCTCTTGTGAGTTGGTGAAATTGAGATGCAAGCCTCTGTTTTGTCCTTTGAAATGTTTTACCAAATGAATGACTGATTTATTTAAGGATTCTTGGAATTCAAATCATGGGTGAAAAGTTTTTTGGCATGTGTTTAGTTTTTCAAGGGGGTTTTGGGGTGTGTGTCAACATTGAAGCTTGAAGGGGTACTTAGATTGGTTTTCAAATGTGTTTTGGCGTGATTTTGAAAATGGTAAAGGCTCGTTTGGTAGCGGTAAAATGATTTGGTGTGTGTTTTGGAACCTAAGGACCCGTTTGGATTTTTAAATACAAAAGCGGTGTCTAGGGTTGTTTTAGAAGAGCTTGTGCAATGTTTTCATGAAGGCATTTGATTACGAAAAACCAGAGGATCGATTTATAACTTCAAGTGTTTAATAAAGTGGTTTTGATGACCGAATGATTTGGTGGCCCGGTTGGAACTTTATGTGTTTGAAATTTATACATATATATAAGTATATAGGGCTCTCTTGTCTAGGGTAAACCTTATGGGTGAATGCACAGAAAGCATCCGTGTTTGGGGAAGGAAAGTGTGGTGAGATGAGTCACGCGTGCGAGGGAATTCCTACTTACATGGTACTATTATAACCACCATGGGTTCCTAGGTGTCTTTTAGAGATCAAGTGACCGTTTTTGACCAACCCCGATTAGACGAGTTGGTACCCCTTGGATTTGTTGTTAGGTCAGGTGGGCTTTGCCACTGGATTGGTCAGTTTTGGCGGCCAGTTGGTTATAGAATTAGGAGATTCACCATACGCCGGTAGGTGGTTCTGAAACCAAGTACATCTAGGGGTATTCTAGGGATTTTTAGGATCATTGATTGTTATTGGATTATTTTCATTGCATGTTTACTTTCCATGCACTAGTCTTGTTTACTTTCCATGCACTATTCTTGTTTACCTTTTGTGTACTAGTTTATTTTTAGATTTCAGTCTTAATCGTTTTACTCGAGAACAACATTGGTATATTCTGTTTGGATTTTATTTAGAAAATGAAAAATGATTTTGGAAAATGGTATGTAGCGTTTGTTGGGTTTTCAAGTGGGAAAAAACATGTTTCTTATTTTTGAATGTGAAAACCCTACTTTTATAATTGTATTTCAAACTTGTGTTGGTGGATTGTTTTGGTAAAGGAGACATCAGATTATTTGGTTTACTTTAGAATCCCTACTTAGAATCTTGGTGCCCATGCCTATCATATTCTATCAGTTACAGGTTCAGTTCTTGTTCAGGTTCCTAGTTCAGCTGCTCAGTGTTGGAGTAGGCTTGAGTCTGAGTTGGGTGGTGACCTAGAGGGTCATAAGGAGGTATGTTCGGTTTTATTTTCTTTCTGATACTAATTATTATTTTTATCATCAGTTCTATTTATTCATTTATATTTATGGTTCAAATTGTTCCTACTTGATTAGTTTTGATGCCCGACACGATTTGCCAGCCTGTGGGGATCAAGAACGCCCTTTGGGCCTTGTCGCGGACCGGCTCGGGTGACCGGTTCAGGGTTGACCCGGGTTGGTTTGTGAAAAAATGGTATCAAAAGCACGTTTTGTTATTTGTGGTGCCTGGTAGATGGAGATTAGGATTTTAGGTACTCAAGAGGTAGGTATGGGAAGGACGTCATGAACCCTCGCCCATTCTGAACCTCGAGTCACCAGGGGTAGTCCAGGAATTGAGTTCTTATCTCGTTCTTATTTTTTTTGGATTGAGGGATGACAACAGAGGTAAAATGATGTTACATTGTGATTTTATATGAATTAGTGACCCATGTGGAGTCATCGTACATGGTTTAAGTTCCACCTAGTGGTTGACGCTTGCTTGGGGCATGGCCCACTACCATGTCGCTAGGTTAATCGTGACTACTAGTCCCTCCCTTTGGTGATTTGATGCAAGTTAAGTGTCATCTTGGTTCTGGTTGGTTTAATTTCATTCTTGAAAATGAAAAAAAAATGAAATGGGAATTATTTCTTTTAAATGGCTTCAAGTTGGTGAAAGGGATTTTTTTAAAAACTGAAAGCCCCTGGTTTAAAAATCTGGTGGACCCTTGGAACTGGTAGAGATATGGTTTGGGTGAAACCTCAAGTACTCTTTATGAACGTTTTCACATGTGAGGGAATGCATGAGAAGTGTCTGTTAGTTCGTATGGATGAAATCGGATAAAGACATGTGAAACGGTTCATGGGATTACTAGGGTGTGCACTTGGAATTAAAGGCTTGACCTTGTTTTTCTAAAGCAATTTTAATAAAGGGGAAATGATTTTTGGAAATTGAAATTGGTTTGAAAAGTGGGTTTGGTATTTGGAAAGTGGCCTTGAAGGAAGGCATATTTAAAATCAAAAATGGAAAGGGGATTCTGGAAGAGGAATTTTAGAGTTGTGTTTGTTTTTTCTTGTTACTTTTGAGTTGGTTGTTTTGGATGAAGGCACTTTCTGTGATGTTGCTTCATCTTGATGTCAGTTTTGGATCTATGTTTTATATGTTGTTTAGAAACTTCCGCCCAGAAAGGTCTCCAAGGTTTCCAATAAGTCATGCCCAGTTTTTGGTCCTTCTCGGACATTATTTGTACTTAACAGTGATCGGGGTCCGTTAAAGGTAGTTATGTGGTTTGAAGAGGTCAAGTGTGCTTTTAGAATGTTGGGAACTCTCGAGCCTATTATAGTTCGAGCTGTCCTGAGAACATTTAAGGGTACGGCTTCGGAAGAATAAGATTTGTTCACCCTGCCATCAATACAAGTTGGGATGCTGTGGGATGTCTTTAAATTCATCTTCTTCCTATGGTTTATACCTTAAGAAGTGAAGATAAAGAAAAGGGAAGATCTCATGCATAGTCAACAAGGCCATCAAACGGTGAAGGCATATGTTGACCATTTCAAAGAGCTTGTGTCCTTTTCTTCAGAGGTAGTGTCACAAGATTTGATGAATACTTCTCTCTTCATCGATGGTCTTCGTCTAGAGATTAAGGTGTGGGTGCTCCTTTCTAAAGACCATCGTTTCGAGAAGCTGGTGGATGAGACGTTCCTAGCTGATTTGGTCTCCGGAGTGCAGGTTCTTGGCAATACAGCGATTCTAGTTACTCGTGGAGGTTCCCCATCGGGTGAGCAGGGTGTGCCAGAGGGACCTGTTTCTAAAGATTCGTTTGTAGTGGTTCTGGCATCTAGTTCGTCGGACCATTTAGTGGTGTGCCACAGGTGTGGCCGGTTCGGGCATGTGAAGCCATCATGTCCCATCCCTCCGAAGACGTGTCATCGTTGCGGCTGTTTGGGTCACTTGGAGAAGTTTTGCAGGAAGCGTCGCCTGAAGAAGACATTGTGTTCAGAGGAATTCCAGTGCCTGACTATGAGGCAGAAGATGCTTCAACCATCATAACCCGAGCCACAGGTCTTGGGGTGAAGCTCGCACACAGTCAGGAGTTGTCTGGGGTGTGAAACCTCACTTCAGGTTTTGTGTTCTATGTTCACAGTGGAGCATTTAAAGTCTTTTTGTTCTTTTTTTTTAATTTTAAGGTTTGGACATTGTTGTAGGTCCATTATTTCATCATGGAGTTATAATAGTCATGTTATGTTGTAAGCCAATAGTGTTGTTTGTCTAATCAGGGTTTTCTGAATCTTGCATTTCTCATAAAAGTGAGTTTGGCCCTGGTATGGGTTTATCTTGGTTTAGTTGTGTTCGTTGGGAGGTTTAAGTGCATATGGAGAAGTCAAGGCTTGTGGTTATGCTCGGATTCACTATTTGGGGTTATGTACTTCTTAGAGGTTTTTCTTCTAGTGTTGGGAGTTTCTGGTCTGGGTTGAGAGTTTTAAGATTCCGTAGAAGTGTTATTCGCTCGTGCTATAAAAGTTAGTTCAGATTGGTTGGGAGTTCCCGCGTTACCCCCCCCCCCCTTCCCAGGGTGGTATGTTTGGGTGTGGAATTTCCGCACTAGATGAGTTCTCATGGTGGGGAGAACCCTCTCGTGTTCTCATGTTCTCTTGTGTTGTGGTTTATTTCAGTTTCAATTGGGCATGGATTCTTGTTTGGTCCATAGTTCGGCGGTGTGACATTATGGGAGCAGAAAGTGTCTGTGGTGAGGAGAATTGTCACATATGTATTTTTAAATTAATTTTTATTTTATTAATTTTTGGCTTCGGGTTCTCGTTCCAAGGTCCAGGCTGGGTCCCAATTTAAAATTTTTGTCGTTTAATTTTTTTAGTGGGTTTCGAACCCGTGCGTGGTCACCGCACGGTGAGCGGTGGCCACGCGATTACCCCGGGTGTTTGTGCAGATGCCCAGGTGGTCTGGTTTGAAGCACGCAACGTGCACGCGGTTTATTAAGTCGTGCGATGAGCGCGCAATGACCAGATTTTCAGAACAAGATAAATAAACAGATTAATTTTTAAAAGAAAAGAATGTTTGATAATAATAATAATAATATGTTTTTATTTTTATTATTATTATGATTATTATTAATAAAATTAAAATAATTAATGTTATTATTATTTTTTATATATTATTATTATTTTCATTATTATTATTATTATTTTTATAATTATAATCTTAATTGTTAATAATTTCTATTAATATTATATTTATTTATTATTATTTTATTATTATTATTTTTGGTTTTATTATTGTAATTATTATTTGTATCGCTATTATTATTATTATTCTGGTATTATTATTAATATTATTAATATTATTAATGTTATTAATATTACTGTTATTAATACAATAAAATGAAAAAAATGACAAAACCCTAATCTACCAGCACACCCGAAGCCCCTCCCCCTTTTTTCCTGTTCTACACTTTGGCCAACACCCCTCTCCCCTTTCCCTACGTGACATGGCCCCCCTTCTACCCTTCTTCGCTGATCCACATAGGTGCCCCCTACTGTGCCCTGGCCAGCCACCTCCCCCCGACTGCACTCCGGTTCTCCTGCTCCAGCGGACCGGCCCACCTCTCGCTGCAGGACCCCGCACCCCTCCTGCCTTCTCCCCTCTACACCTCGCGCTCCCGACCTTCCGACCATCCCCCAGCAGCCCCCACCCTCAACTCCTGGACATCCACCCACTTGTAATCCGGCCTCCGCACCGTCGTCCCAGCCCCCCTCTGCATACCCCATCCGACCTCACCCACATAACCCCGACCTCGCCTCTCCCCAGCCTCACCCCTGCGGAACTCGACCAGATCCTCAACCTCCTGCTCATTCCCCAGCAGCAGCCCCATCCCCTCCCATGCTGCCTTGTAGGTCCCCTCCGGCATCGCTCCTCCATGCTACACCACTGCCCTCCCTACAAGCACCCCTGCGCCTTTGGCCAACCCCCTCGCGGCCCTCTGTGCTTGACCCCACCTCCATTGCCCTCACTGACACCGTGCCCAGCCGTATCCGACCAGCTCCTGCACTCCCGCAAGCCCCCCTTTATTCCTTCCGACCTTAACCCCCTTGTGCGCCTTGTTTCTGGCAGGCCGGACCCCCTGCACTGCCCCAACTGGCATGGACTTCTCACCTCTGGTATATTTATTTATTTATTTATTTACTTATTGATTCATTAATTAATTTATCTATTCATTCATTCATTTATTTATTTATATTTCCGTTATTTCATCAGTGGTATTTTTATTTATTTTTATTGAAACCCTAACATTGCGGTTGTGCTACGTACGTTTTCCACATTGCTTAGGTGTGTGGTTAATCCACGGGGCGTTGTTACCCCTCCTACTAAAATGTCGTCATGTCCGCGCTCAACCTTGAGGTAGGCGAATCTATATATTTCCATTCTGAATAAATTCATTTAATTACTATGTGTTTTAATTTATTCTTTTACTTTATTTTCACCTTTTCAAAGTAATTGATTTGTTTATGAAATCATTTATACATTATTTGGCCTATTTATGAAAATTGTTAGAAACTCATTACTTGTTTATGAAAGTATTTGTAAACTGGTTGATTTTTTTGTATAATTTTTTATAAATTATTCGGTATTTTAATTAAATTGTTTATGAATTTTCTTGACTGTTCATGAATATTTTTAATTAATTGTTTGGTTCATTATAAATTTTCAAAGGGCAAGTTTAACTGTTTTTCTTGGAATCTTGGTTCGTTGGTCTTGAAAAAGTGATTTTGGTTGTTTGTGTGGTGTGGCTTAAGTTTTAAAAGGTGTGAGAGTATTTTTTCAAAGGGTTTAGTTATGCAATGATTTTTAAAAAGGTATTCTCTTGTGAGTTGGTAAAATTGAGATGCAAGCCTCTGTTTTTTCCTTTGAAAGGTTTTACCAAATGAATAACTGATTTATTTAATGATGCTTGTAATTCAAATCATGGGTGAAACGTGTTTTGGCATGTGTTTGGTTTTTCAAGGGGGGTTTTGGGGTGTGTTTCAACATTGAAGCTTGAAGGGGTACTTAGAGTGGTTTTGAAATTTTTTTTGGCATGGTTTGAAAATGGTAAAGTCTCGTTTGGTAGCAGTAAAATGATTCAGTGTACGTTTTGGAACCTAAGGGCCCGTTTGGATTTTTAAATAGAAAAGCAGTGTCTAGGGTTATTTTATAAGAGCTTGTGAAATGTTTTCATAAAGGCATTTTATTATGAAAAACCTGAGGATTGATTTATAAATTCAACTGTTTAATAAATTGGTTTTGATTACCAAATGATTTGACGGCCCAGTTGGCACTTTATGTGTTTGACATGTATGCATATATATAAGTATATGGGGCGCTCCTGTCTAGGGTAACCCTTTTGGGTGAACGCATAAGAAGTTTCTGTGTTTGGGGAAGGAAGTTTGGTGAGATGAGTCAGGCGTGTGAGGGTCTTCTTACTTACACGGTACTATTATAACCACCATGGGTTCCTGGGCATCTTTTAGAGATCGAGCTATGGTTGTTGACCAACCCCGATTAGACGGGTTGGTACCCCCTAGATTTTTTGTTAGGCCAGGTGGGATTTTCCACTGGATTGGTCAGTTAGGTCGGCCAGTTGGTCATAGACTTAGAAGCTTCACCATACGCTGGTAAGTGGTTCTGAAACCGAGTACGTCCAAGGGTCTTCTAGGGATTTTTAGGATCACCCATGGTTACTGAATTATTTTCATTGCTTGTTTACTTTCTATGAACTAGTCTTGATTACTTTCCATGCACTAGTCTTGTTTACCTTCCGTGCACTAGTTTATTTTCAGCTTTCACTCTTAATCGTTTTACTCTAGCACAACTTTGGTATATTCTATTTTGGATTTTATTTATAAAATGACAAATGATTTTGGAAAATGGTATGTAGTGTGTGTTGGGTTTTCATGTGGGAAAAAACTTTTTGCTTATTTTCAAATGCAAAAACCCTACGTTTATAACTTTATTTCAAACTTGTGTTGGTGGATTGTTTTGGGAAAGGAGACATCAAATTATGTGGTTTACTTTGGCATGCCTACTGATAATCTCAGTGCTCATGCCTATCATATTCTTTCAGTTGCAGGTTTAGTTCTTTTCTAGGTTCCTGGTTCAGCTGCTCAGTGTTGGAGTAGGCTTGAGTCGGAGTTGGGTGGTGACCTAGAGGGTCACAATGAGGTATGTTTGGTTTTATTTTCTTTCTAATGCTAATTATTATTTTTATCGTTGGTTCTATTTATTCATTTATCTTTATGGGCAAAATCATTCCCACTTATTTATTTTTGATGCTCGACACTAGTTTCTAGCCTGTGGGGATTGGGAACGCCCTTCGGGCCATGTCGCGGACCGGATCGGGTGACCGGTTCAGGGTCGACCCAGGTTGGTTTGTGAAAAAATGGTATCAGAGGCAGGTTTTTTTATTTAGTGTGTCTAGTAGATGGAGATTAGGATTTTGGGGACTCGAGGGGTAGGTATGGGAAGGACTTCATGAACCCTCACCCATTCCGAACCTCGAGTCGCCAGGGGTAGTTCGGGAATTCAGTTCTTGTCTCGTTCTTATTTTTCTGGATTGAGGGATGACAACGGAGGAAAACCGATGTTACACTATGATTTTACATGGAGTAGTGACCTATGTGGAGTCAGTGTACATGGTTTAAGTTCCTCCTAGTGGTTAATGCTTGCTTGGGGCATGGTCCACTACCATGTCACTAGGTTAAGCATGACTACTAGTCCCTCCCTTCAGTGATTTGATGCAAGTTAAGTGTCGTCTTGGTTCTGGTTGGTTTAATTGCATTCTTGAAAATGAAAAAAAAAATTGAAATGAGAATGATTTCTTTTAAATGGCTTTAAGTTGGTGAAAGGTATTTTTTTTAAAACTGAAAGCTCTTGGTTTAAAAATCTGGTGGTTGCTTGGAACTAGTAGAGATATGGTTTGGGTGCAACCTTAGGTACTCTTTATGAACATTTTCACATGTGAGGGAATGCATGGGAAGTGCATGTTGGTGTGTATGGATGAAAGCGGATGAAGACATGTGCAACGGTTCATGGGATTACTAGGGTGTGCACTTGGAATTAAAGGGTTGACCTTGTTTTTCTAAAGCAATTTTAATAAAGGTAAAATGATTTTTGGAAATTGAAATTGGTTTGAAAAGTGGGTTTGGTATTTGGAAAGTGGCCTTGAAGGAAGGCAGTTTGAAAATCAAAAATGGAAAGGGGATTCTGGAAGAGGAATTTTTGAGTTGTGTTTGTTTTTGCTTGTTTCTTTTGAGCTGGTTGTTTTGGATGAAGGCTCTTTCTGTGATGTTACTTCATCTTGATGTCAGTTTTGGATCTATGTTTTATATGTTGTTTATAAAATGCCGCCTAGAAAGGTCTCCAAGGTTTCCGATAAGTCATTCCCATTTTTTGGTCCTTCTTGAACATTATTTGTACTTAATGGCGATCGGGTTTCGTTAAAGGTAGTTATGTGGTTTGAAGAGGTTGAGTGTGCTTTTAGAATGTTGGGAACTCCTGAGCCTATTAGAGTTTGAGCTATCCTGGGAACATTTAAGGGTCCAGCTTCAGACGAATAAGAGTTGTTCGCCCTTCCATCAATACAAGTTGGGATGACGTGGGATGTCTTTAAATCCTTCTTCGTCCGATGGTTTATACCTAAAGAAGTGAAGAATAAGAAAAGGGAAGATCTCATGAGTAGTCAAAAAGGACATCAAATGGTGAAGGCATATGTTGACCATTTCAATGAGCTTGTGTCCTTTTCTCTAGAGGTAGCATCACAGGATTTGATGAATACTTCTCTCTTCATCGGGGGTCTTTATATAGAGATCAAGGTGCAGGTGATCCTTTCTAAATACCATCATTAAGAGAAGTTGGTGGATGAGGATTTCCTAGATGATTTGGTCCTCGGAGCACAGGTGCTTGGAAATACAGCGGTTCTAGTTACTCGTGGAGGATCCACATCTGGCGAGCAGGGTGTGCTAGAGGGACCTATTTTTAAAGAGTCATCTGCAGTGGTTCTGGCTTCTAGTTCGTCGGACTGTTCAGTGGTGTGCCACCAGTGTGGCCGGTTTGGGCATGTGAAGCCATCATGTCGCATCCCTCTGAAGATGTGCCATCGTTGCGGTTTTCTGGGTCACTTGGAGAAGTTTTTCAGGAAGCGTCGCCTGAAGAAGACATTGTGTCCAAAGTAATTCTAGTTCCTGACTGTGAGGCAGGAGATGCTTCAGCAATCAGAACCCTAGCCACAGTTCTTGGGGTGAAGCTCGTGCGCAGTCGGGAGTTTTCGAGGGTGTGAAAACTCAATTCAGGTTTTGTGTTCCGTGTTGTCAGTGGAGAATTTAAAGACTTTTTGTTCTTGTTTTTTTTACTGTTAAAGTTTTGATGTTTTTGTAGGCCCGTTATTTCATCATGGAGTTATAATAGTCATGTTCTGTTGTAAGCCAATAGTGTTGTTTGTTTAATCAGGGTTTTTTGAATCTTGTGTTTCTCATAAAAGTGTGTTTGGCCCTAGTATGGGTTGATCTTGGTTTAGTTGTGTTCGTTGAGATGTGTAAGTGCCTGCGGAGAAGTCAAGGCTTTTGGTTATGCTCGGATTCACTATTTGGGGTTATGTACTTCTCAGATATTTTTCTCCAAGTTTTGGAAGTTTCTAGTCTACGTCAAGAGTTTCAAGATTCAGTAGAAGTGTTGTTCTCTCGTGCTATAAAAGTTAGTTCGGATTGGTTTGGAGTTCCCCCATTGCCCCCCCCCCCTTCCCAGGGTGGTATGTTTCGGTGTGGAATTTCCACAGTAGATGAGTTTTTGTGGTGGGGAGAACCCTCTCGTGTTCTCCTGTTCTCTTGTGTTGTGGTTTCTTTTAGTTTCAATTGGGCATGGATTCTTGTTTGGTCCATCGTTCGGCTGTGTGAGTTTATGGGGGCAGAAAGTGTATGTGGTGGGGAGAATTGTCACATTTGTCTTTTTAAATTAATTTTTATTTTATTAATTCTTGGCTTCGGGTTCTCGTACCAAGGTCCGAGATGGTTCAAATATTAAAATTTTTGTCATTTAATTTTTTTTTAGTGGGTTTCAGACCCGTGCGCGGTCACTGTACTATGATCGGTAGTCGCGCGATCGCCCTGGGTGTTTGTGCGGATGCCCAGGTGGTCTGGGTTGAAGCGCGCAACATGCGCATGGTTTATTAAGTCATGCGATGAGCACACAATGACCCGGTTTTTAAAACAAGATAAATAAACAGATTAATTTTTAAAAGAAAAGAATGTTCGATAATAATAATAATATTATGTTGTTATTTTTATTATTATTATGATTATTATTAAGTAAATTAAAATTATTAATGATATTATTATTATTCATATATTATTATTATTTTCATTATTATTATTATTATTATTATTATTATTATTATATTAATTGTTAATAAATTCTATTAATATTATCTTTAATTTTTGTTATTTTTGTTATTATTATTTTTGGTTTTATTATTGTAATTATTATTTGTATCACTATTATTATTATTATTCTGGTATTATTATTAATATTATTAATTTTATTAATATTACTATTATTAAAACAATAAAATGAAAAAAAATGAAAAAACCCTAATCTACCCACACACTTGAAGCCCCTCCCCTTTTTTCATGTTTTGCGTTGTGGCCCGCACACCTCTCCCCTTTCCCTGTGCAACCCATCCCCCCTTCTACCCTTCTCTGCGGATCCTCTTCGGTACCCCCTACTGAGCCCCAGCCTGCCACTTCACCCCGACCGTGCTCCGGTTCCCTGACTCTAGCAGACCGCCCCGCCTCTCGCTACAGGACCCAGCACCCCTCCTACCTTCTCCCCTCTGCACCCCGTGCTCCCGGCCTGCTGACCAGCCCCCAGCAGCAACCACCCTCAACTCCCGGTCGGCCACCCGCTTGCGCTCCGACCTCTGCACCATCGTCCCAGCCCCCTTAGCGTACCTCATCCGACCTCACCCACGGAACCCCAACCTCACCTCTCCCCAGCCTCACCCCTGCGGAACTCGACCAGACCCTCAGCCTCCTGCTCACGCCCTAGTAGCAACCTCGTCGCCTCCCCTGCTGCCTTGCAGGCCCCCTCCAGCATCACTCCTCTGCGCTACACCATCTCCCTCCCTGCAAGCCCCCCTACACCTCCAACCGACCCCCTTGCGGCCCTCCGTGCTTGACCCTACCTCCATCGCCCTCGCTGACACTGTGCCCAGCCATCTCCGACCAGCTCCAGCAATGCCTCAAGCTCCCCCTTTGTTCCTGGTGACCTTAACCCCCTTGTGCGCCTTGTTTCTGGCAGCCCGGACCCCCTGTACCACCCCTCCTGGCACGGACTCCTCACCTCTGGTATATTTATTTATTTATTTATTTACTTATTGATTAATTAATTCATTCATTCATTCAGTCATTCATTTATTTATTTATCTTTCTATTATTTCATCAGTGGTGTTTTATTAATTTTGGTTGAAACCCTAACATCGCGGTTGTGCTACGTATGTTTTTCACGTTGCTTAGGTGTGCCGTTAATCCACGGGGCGTTTTTTCCCCTCCTGCTGAAGTGTCGTCGCGTCCGCGCACAACCTTGAGGTAGGTGAATCTGCATATTTCCATTCCGAATAAATTCATTTAATGTATGTGTGTTTTAATTGATTATTTTACTTGATTTTCACCTTTTCAAAGTAATTGATTTTTTTATGAAATTATTTATACTTTATTTGGCATGTTTATAGAAATTGTTAGAAACTGGTTACTTATTTATGAAAGTGTTTGTAAACTTGTTGAGTTGTTTGTATAATTGTTTATAAATTATTCGGTCTATTAATTAAATTTTTTATGAATTGTCTCGACTGTTCATGAATATTTTTAATTAATTTTTTGGTTCATTATAAATTTTCAAAGGGTGATTTTAACTGTTTTCTTGAAATCTTGGTCAGTTGGTCTTGAAAAAGTGATTTTGGTTGTGTGTGTAGGGTGGGTTAAGTTTTAAAAGGTGCGAGAGTAGTTTTTCAAAGGGTTTGGTTATGCAATGATTTGTAAAAAGATGTTCTCTTGTGAGTTGGTGAAATTGAGATACAAGCCTTTGTTTTGTCCTTTGAAAGGTTTTACCAAATGAATAATTGATTTATTTAATGATGCTTGGAATTCAAATCATGGGTGAAAAGTGTTTTGCCGTGTGTTTGGTTTTTCAAGGGGGTTTTGGGGTGTGTGTTAACATTGAAGCTTGAAGGGGTACTCAGAGTGGTTTTGAAATGTGTTTTGTGGCATGAGTTTGAAAATGGAAAAGGCTTGTTTGGTAGAAGTAAAATGATTTGGTGTACGTTTTGGAAGCTAAGGACCCATTTGGCTTTTTAAATACAAAATCGGTGTCTAGGGTTGTTTTAGAAGAGGTTGTGAAATGTTTTCATAAAGGCATTTGATTATCAAAAACCATAGGATCGATTTATAACTTCAAGTGTTTAATAAAGTGGTTTTGATGATCGAATGATTTGACGGACCGGTTGGCACTTTATGTGTTTGACATGTATGCATATATATAAGTATATGGGGTTCTCCTATCTAGGGTAACCCTTATGGGTGAACGCATGGGAAGCGTCCATGTTTGGGGAAGGCAAGTGCGGTGAGATGAGTCACACTTGCGAGGGCCTTCCTACTTACACGGTACTATTATAACCACCATGGGTTCCTGGGTGTCTTTTAGAAATCAGGTGATGGTTGCTGACCAACCCTGATTAGATGGGTTGGTACCCCCTGGATTTTTTGTTAGGCCAGGCAGGCTTTGCCACTGGATTGGTCAGTTAGGGCAGCCAATTGGTTATAGACTTAGGAGCTTCACCATACGCCGACAGGTGGTTCCGAAACCGAGTACGTCCAGGGGTCTTCTAGGGATGTTTGGGATCACCCATGTTTACTGGATTATTTTCATTTCTTGTTTACTTTCTGTTCACTAGTCTTGTTTACTTTCCGTGCACTAGTCTTGTTTACCTTCTGTGCACTAGTTTATTTTTATCTTTCACTCTTAATCATTTTACTCTAGCACAACATTAGTATATTCTATTTTGGATTTTATTTAGAAAATGAAAAATGATTTTGGAAAATGGTATGTAGCGTGTGTTGGGTTTTCAAGTGGGAAAAAACATGTTTCTTATTTTTGAATGTGAAAACCCTACTTTTATAATTGTATTTCAAACTTGTGTTGGTGGATTGTTTCAAGAAAGGAGACATCGGATTCTGTGGTTTACTTTGGCATCCCTACTGAGCATCTCAGTGCTCACACCTATCATATTCTTTCAGTTGCAGGTTCAGTTCTTGTTTAGTTTCCTGGTTCAGCTGCTCAGTGTTGGAGAAGGCTTGAGTCTGAGTTGGGTTGTGACCTAGAGGGTCACAAGGAGGTATGTTCGGTTTTATTTTCTTCCCGCTGCTAATTATTATTTTTATCGCCAGTTCTATTTATTCATTTATATTTATGGTCTAAATCATTCCCACTTATTTAGTTTTGATGTCTGGAACTAGTTGCCAGCCCATGGGGATCGAGAACGCCCTTCGGGCCATGTTGCGGACTGGCTCGGGTGACCGGTTCAGGGTTGACTCAGGTTAGTTTGTGACATTTCAGGAGCTAAAAGGAAGACTTAATTCAACACTGGTCTTTATTATTATAAAACCTAGAATAGGATATATAGTGTTATGTGGTACAACAAGCATTGAGTTGGGTGCAGTACTGATATAGGAGGATTTATTTGTTGCATACGGGTATCACCAGTTGAGACCTCATGAGCATAACTACCCGACGCACAACCTCAAACTTGAAGCATCCATTAATTACTTGAATTGTTGGATACATTATCTAATGGGAAAGTGATTTTTGGTATTTAAGGACCATAAGATCCTTAATTATATCTTATGCACCATGAATTTAATCTTAGAAATTGAATTTGGGTTGAATACCTTCAGTGTTTTGATTTTGTGCTTGCATGCATGCCTAGAAAGGGTAATGCGGTAGCTGATTCATTGAACCAAAAAACTCAAGAACAATCCATTAAGGAAGCCAGTGATGAATAAAAGTTGATTTCACTATTATCTAAGATGCATATAGAGTTTCAAGAGTGTCTCGAGCAGCCTTTTATTTCATCCTTAGTAGTTACCTCTTCACTCCTAGATAGGGTGAAGAGAAGGTAGTTCTCCAACCCTAAAGATTTGGTTATATGGGAAAGTGTTTCAGGTGAGGACCCATCTCCAAATTAGTTGGTCGATGGAGACAACATCCTACTTATACATGGGCGTGTATGGGTTCCTACAGGTATGTGAGAGGAGCTAATGTGAAAATACCATTCTTCTTAGTGGATAGTGCACCCAGGTATCTCCAAGATATACCATGACATGTGCTATCAGTATTTGTGTCCTAGAATAAAACATCATATTTTGGGTTTTAACACTAGGTATTTCATCTGTCAACAGGTGATGGTAGAGCACTAGTGGTTGGTTGTATTTTTACAACTATTACTAGTCCTGAAATTAAAATGGTATGACATCTTAATGTATTTTATGACTGGTTTACCAAGGTAACCTTGAGGTAGTGACATGGTTTGGGTAGTCATGTATTGACTGACGAAGGTATCCCACTTCATTCCTATCTGGGAGACTTTCTCAGTTGATGATCTAAGAAGACTATACTTCTATGAGATTATACACCTTCATGAAGTCCATTATACTATCATTTCAGATAGGGATTCTCAATTAAAGTCAAAGTTCTAGAAAGGGTTATAGAAAACTTTGGGTACATAGGTGCTTCTGAGCACATCTCTTCACCCTTAGACTAATAGTCTGTTGGAACGGACTATACAAGTGTTGGAGGACATGATTTGAGCATGTGTCTTTGATTTTAGAGGTTATTAAGAGAAACATATCCCCTCTTCAAGTTTTCCTACAATAATATCTTTCAAGAAACAATTAATATGGATCTATATGAGGCCTTATATGGTAGTCCTTGTCATTAAACTCTATGATGGCTAGAGGTATGGGAGGTAGTGCTACCATGTCCTTTCCTTTTGCAGGAGACTTTGGAGTAGGTGCAGTTGATCAGAAAGTGTGTGGTTACTACTTAGTCTAAACAAAAATCATATGTCAATCATCATCAATGACCTCTGGAGTTCAAGGTTGGGGATTGTGATTTCTTGAAATTATCTCCCAGGCTTGATCTAGGCAGATCCGGAGGTAAGGAAAGTTATCGTCTCATTTCACCAGGACTTTTGATATCTTATAGAGATTTAGGTTGATAGTCTATCGGTTTTTATTTCCTCAAAGGTATTGTTTCATGCACAAATTCTTCGACATTCCACAACTTTGTTGTTACCATGTCGACCCATATCATACTTTTGATCCTAAATATATTTAATTTGATGTTAATGCTTCTTTTTAGGAGTATCTTATTCGTATCGTTGATCAGATCATGAAGGCTATCCAAGGTCGTTTTGTTCCTTTATTATGGATTCTATGGAAGCATGTCCATTTATAGGGTGAGACTTGGGAGTGGGAGGCCGAAGTATGTGCTCAGTGGCCAGAGTTATTCTCAAATGAAGTTTTACAAACCTTAAAAGGGAAACTTGGGGATGAGTTACCTTAGGGGGGGACTATAAGAACTCGGTTTTTCTTTAACGTATGGAACCTTTATATTTCAGTTTAATTTCTTTTTTATCTTAATAGAAATTTCCAATGATTTTATGGAGGAAAAAATGGTGTTCGAGTATTTTTTGGAGCCCGAAGCCCTGAATTTTGGAGAAAATAGTTGGGTCGTATGGTTTGATTAAACTCTGCGGGGTATTTTAGTGCATAGAAGAGGGCCTCATGGTTTTTCTTAATCGTGTGACTTGAGCTACATGGTCATGTGACTCATATCATGCTTGAGGAAGAGGGGTTTCTCATAGGCTGCGCACATTAGTATAACCATGTGACTAAACCATGCAAGGGGTGACTTGAGGTAGAAATGGGTGCATGGTTGGCGTACGGTTTGGCCAATTATGTGGCCAAACCATGTGACCCTTTAACTTTTAAGATAAAAGACCATTTTCCTTTTCTATTTATAACTCACCCCTCCTACTTTCTTTATTTTCTAGTGGGAAACATCTCATCCTCCTGTCGTTTGAAGCTCTCAAGCCTCTTTACCTAGGATTTGAATCCTTTCCTTCATCTGGACTCAAAATCTAGATCTGTCTGTCACATTAGGTAGCAACTGATAATTTCTCCAGTCCTTTAGATCATTTTTTCATTTGTATTTCCATCGATGATATTTTTTTAGTGCAAGCTAATATGCCCTATTTTCATGGAATTTGTCTATTTCTTCATTTTCTTCCAATTTGGGCCAAACCAAGGGTCGATACTAGATGAGGAATCTACTATAAGAATAAGGTAGGTGGTCTATGACTTTTCCCTCAAATTATCACCATTTATAAATTGTTTCCATTGTGTGCATGCTGGTTTCACTGGGCGTTTCCCTTTAAATGAATCTTCCTTAAATTCAATAGACTAGATTGAAACCTAAGGCCTTAATAAAACTTCTTGACATCATTGGAGGTTGATAAGTCAATGTTAACCACCCCAAGTAGGTTGATTTCTTTGTTATAATTTTAGTGGTCTATATTGTGACTACCTGAGACATTGTTCGAGTGTGCTTGACTTGACATTTTAAAAGGTAAGTGTTACGACTTAATAAATTAGTCTTTTAAAAATTAAATGGAAAGTATATATTTATATAGATTTCACTTGGCCTTGATAAATTATTACTTAATGGGAAATTGGTTGTATGTCCTTATTCCACCATTTCACGTATGATGAAAGGTAATGGAATGAACCAAATGAAAATTTAATTGGCATGAGTATTACATGGCCTTAAATGACATATTTATATGGTTCTTATTTCATATGTACATTTTTTATCTTTATGGGAATGGTCATACTTGATCCAACCTTGGATTCCTGAGGGAATGTCTTGAACACTTAGAAGATTCCATTCTGATTCATTGAGTCAGTTTCCAAGGGAGATACTCACCTTGGAACATGGTATTTGTCTATTAAAGGATTCCTAGAATGGTTACATAGGATCCCTTCACTTTCTCATTAGAAATCAGAATATCTTGGATACACTCCTTGGATTCAGCTTGACGTCTACAGATATGTGACGCCTTGGATCATTCTCCTTGGGTCCAGTCATGCTTAGCCTAGGAATTGTTATGGATGTGATCCATGGAATCGGTTAGAAACTCTTTCAGTCTAATTCCTTGAGCGTACCCCTTGGATTACAATCAGGACCTTATGATAAGATACATAGATGTATACCTTGAGTTGGATTGACCTTCTAAGGTCAAGGATGCATTGGTTTCACATTTTATCCTCTATTATTATTATTATCCTTATAGTAATACTTACACCTTTTTATGATATTCTTATTATAAACTAAGTTATAATTAATTAAATCAATGCATGCTCATAGAAACCAACTGGAGCTGAAGAGGGTAAGGGTTTTTTACATTTACACTGCTTTACTTTTGATATACCTACACACTGTTATAGTTTATATTCACAGAATGAATTTGTATAAACACCATTGGTGGTGGCCTACTGAGTTTATCTCGCACCCTATCAGGGCCTCCATTAGCACCCAGGAAGATTATATGATCGCGAGTGTGGAAAAAGGGAAGCATCCTACTTTGGACACCTAACTTATTAGTTAGTATGGGAGCCTAGTAGTAGATGAATGAGCTGAGGCCTAGGATTCTTGGATAGGTTTTACCCTTTTTTATTATTTTGTATATCATGTATTATATTGTCTATCTACTTACATGTATGTTTGGTCTCCTTTTTTATAGAGACATGCCATAATTTTTGTATGTGATATAATTTACAAATGCTAATGATTATCTATTTCTCATATACTTATGCTTGTTTTTGTTGTATTATTCTTTATTATTATGCTTCTATTGTTTATTCATCTTTTTCACTGTTATGATCCACTTTGACCAGAGGGCATAGTCTCCCCACAGACACACCCTAAGTTCTCACTGCTAGTTGGCAACCTTTGATTCACGGGGAGGCATGTTTGAGGCCATGTGGTCAGCCAGTTTAGGTTACTCAGGAGTGAACTGAGTCTAGGATGTCACAGATGTAAATATATATTTATATATTTATATATATATATAAACATGCGTACACAAATGCATGTATATATATATATAAACACACACACACATATAAATATATATATATACATATATTTATATATAAAAACACATATATATTTTAAATTTAGTCGTGTTTTTAAAAAAATGTGGCTATTTTAGTGACATTTCTACCAGTATTTTAAAACGTGGATAATTATATATCTGTGTGTATATTTATTTATTTTTTTATAATTATAATTATATATATGTATACATGCATATATATATTTACACACAAACACACACACATATATATATAAACACACAAACACATATATAAACATGTATATATATATAAACATATATATATAATATAAACATATATATATATATATATAATATGAACATAAAATATAAACACACACGTATATATGTATAATATATATAAGCATAAAATATAAACATATATATATATATATTAAAATATAAACATATATATATATATAATATAAAATAGAAACGTATATATATATATAATAAGAATATAAACATATATATATTATAAATGTGTGTGTGTGTGTGCGTGTGTGTATAATATTAAATTTTTAAATATTGAAATCTATTTTTATATATATACCATAATACAATTAAATATCCAAAATTGGCATAGATGAGTTTGTCTGGTCTTTTGGTGTGACACTGAAGGTGTTGGGTTCGAATTCTAATAGAGGTCGATTTTTAGCTTGGGTTCTGTCCGCACATGGAGGCAGTATGGGGCGTGCAGACATACAGGGGTGGCGCTCATTACACAGGGTGGGAGCTTTGGTTTCGTAATTCCCTCTACTAGTAATAAATAATATATATATACATACACACACACAAATATATTAATATATATATTTATTTACTTATTTAATAAATAATATATATATATATACAAATATTATTTATAAAGATACATATATACATATATATATATATATATTTGTATTTGTATTTGTATTTGTATTTATATATATAAACACACACACGGATAAACATATATTTATAAATAAAAACACATATATTTTAAATGTGACCACATTTTTAAGAAAATGTGGCTATTTTAGCGACATTTTTACTATTGTTTTAAAAAATGACTAATTATATACATATATTTAATTATAATTCTATTAATTTACATATATAAAGAATTATAATTATATATATGTATATATGTAAATTTATAATGATATACAAATACATTAACATATATTTAAATATCATAATGTATATATAAGACATATATACATATAGAGAGAGAGAGATAGACATATAAATACATGTGTGTGCACGCGTGCATGTGCGCGTGTTCGTGCGTGTGTGTCTGTAAACACACACACATAAAAACATACTCACACGCACACATATATGTAAATAGAAAGAGATATATATATCATATAAACATATATATATATATATATGCACATAGATATATATTAATATATGTACACACACACACACACACACATATATATATATATATTATAAATAATATATATACACAGATACACACACATACACACACACACACACACACATATATATATATATATATTATTTTGATACTAAAAAATATTAATATATGTATTAATATAAGATAGTATATTTTTATAAATAAAAAATTTGGTATATTAGCTATTTAGGGTGTTGTGTTGTTAGGCAGCGGGTCTAGGGTTCAAATCCCATGGGGGCGTAGGGGTAGTAGGGACAATTGATAGAGGTGTGCACCTTAAGGGGAGTGGGGTTGGAATGGGGGTGAGGTGGGGGCCCGTCACCTGAGGGGATTAGGGGTGGGGTGGTGGGGCGCGTCGCCTGAGGGGAGTAGGGGTGGGATGGAAAGGGGGATTTGGGGAGGGGTAAAAATAATGAATTTAAAAAAAAGTCACATTTTTTACCCATGTTTCTATCAAACATTGATAAATGAGGTATCTTTAATTAGATATGTTTATAAATATCACTAAAAAATAAAGAATAAAAAAATAGTCATGTTTTATAACTCATTTACTGATGTTTTTAGAAACATCGGTAAATGAATTAGCAATGTTTTAAAACACCGCTAATGAAAAAACAAACGTGGATGGTATATGTTTTTTTGTAGTGAAGTCTGCATTGTGGGAGATTCTTTATTTCATATTCTAGAGGATCATGGAATTATATTTACATTCTTTGTTGTCACAAAAACCTAGATTTTTTGGTGATATTCTTCATTTTTCTAAACAACTTTTGTACTACAGTGAGAAGTTGTGTTATTGGGTGTGACTCCCGACATATGTGGTGGTATGTCACATGATTTCTTATAAGTGTATTTAAATTGGGCATATAGTGAACATAATTCATGGTTGAGGGGAATAACTAGCCATGGTAAGGAGTAGGATTCCACATTGGATCTGAACATTCTAGAATATGTGTGTCCTTCCTCTTTCATTTTCTACATGATCGTGTGAGGAAGATATTTTCTATTTTGAGTGTATCATACTCTAACAAGTCATATAAGTTTATTTATATTTAAAATAAATTATAAAAAACATCCTCCACTGATTCACCCCCCTTCTTAATAGAGGATGTCAATCTTGTTAGACACTTAAGAGGATTTTTTGAAGACTAGTTGTTAATTTTATTTGTTTACAACCAAGTCATTGAAGTAATTTTGAGGTGATTTTATTTTTTTGAGATGTTTTTGAGGTAAGTTGAAGTAATTCTGAGCTTTATAAAGGAAATCTATTTTTTTGAGTTTTGACGGAATTTTTGGAAAAGTGTTTTTTGTGTATGAGTCATAATAGGTTTTCATATGAGTCATTATGGACTCTGTATGAGTGAATTGCTTCTATATATATATAGCGACCCAGGATTCTCATACATGGATATTACATATTTTTAGATGAATATTCAATACATTACAAAAACACACATCTAAGGACTATAATAGTTTACTACCTTTGGAAATTTGGGACACGATATTCTAATATGGTGAATGATCTTTAATGTTTACCTCAAGTGTCTTCCCATTTATTACTCTTAATATATATACCCTACATAAAACCTTTCATCGTCACCTAGGGAAAGGAAACATAATAAAGGGTGAGATCTGATTCTCAGTAATGGTAAATATAAAAGATATCAATCTATGATTATATGAAAACAAGATAAACCTAAGGGTTTGTGATCATGAACATTACCTAAAAAGATCATACCCAATCTGTCATGGATCAAAAAAAAGATTCATTGAATAAAACTTTATCATTTCAGAAAACATGGTCCATAAGAGTGAGAAATCATCATAAATCAATCGTAAACCATGATCACGTGTCATAAAAGTGTGTCACTATCATAAATATATAAAACCATTTCATATGTGAAGGTAAACTACCAAGAGCATCAATATAGTGGATTAGGACTTATCACCTATTTCCCATTATGGATTGGGATTCACCTCTTTCCCATTGTGGATCGGGACACACCTATTTCCCATAGTGGATCAAGTCCATTGACTTCTTTCCCATCATTATCTCATGAGATATAAAGCATTAAACAATGAAAAGTATGGAGATATAGGG
This sequence comes from Viscum album, assembly GCA_963277665.1. Lineage (NCBI taxonomy): Eukaryota > Viridiplantae > Streptophyta > Magnoliopsida > Santalales > Viscaceae > Viscum > Viscum album. The sequence goes on from OY728138.1 coordinate 623,018,582, forward strand.
TCCCGCCCATCTCATAATGAAAACCATACATGTTTGTGCCACAATATCATAAAACATTCAACATATCATCACATTATAACTTGTGTAATAAAAAATGGTTGCGTAAACATTTCATCAATTAATCATAACATAACACATAAAAAAAATGGGATTCATAAACATTTAATCAACATAAACATTGACTATTGAGAGAAATAATAAGGATGGTATCATTAAATCTTATCCCTAGTAAAGCATAAGTAACATCAGAGGATGTCATCTTAGATGGAAAATAATTTTGAAATGGTACTTGGACCATTTCTTGAGGAAAATAACTTCTCTTTTAATATAACTTTTATTTGAAAATAACTTTTTAAAACTAAAAAATTCATAAAATATTTTGGAAATATTTTTCTTTTAAAAAACCCATGAAAACTTACAAGGGAATATTTCAAAATCATTTAAAAATATTTCTTGAGGAAAATATACTTTCTAATTTGAAAAAACACTTTTTAAAACATAAAAAAATTTAAAATCATATTATTTTAAAATAAAAATAAAAACTTATAAATTAAGATTCAATGAAAATAATGTTCATGGGGATGGGTAGTTTCATTCATATTGTATATGCTAAAAAAAATATTCCTTTTACATTTTTAGTAAAAGTCAAAGGAGAATTGTTTGGAAAACGACATGAAGATTCATTTCAAAACATTTTTGTAAAAAGTAAAACATGGGTAAAAATGTCTTTTAAAAATCATAGGATAATAATAAAACATTTTTTAAAACACTTTTTTGAAAACATGGTTTTGAAAGAAAACAAATTTCTAACTGAAGAGATAAATAAAGTTGGATTTTCTTAAAAATATTTTCTCAATTATCTTAAGTAGCGTGGAAAATGGTACTATTACATGAAAATATCATGAATAACTAGATGATAAGAAAATTAATTAGTTTCTTGAGAGTGTGATTATAATATTTTATCATTAAAAACACAATCATAAAAAATCTTGATAAACAATGAGATTGTAACATAAGATCTTTATCACTTTGGTAAATTTGAGACGTAAGCCCCATGAAAGAATAAAATTAAATAAAACTTAAAATATCATTATAATAAATAAATTAATGATATTACGTATCAAAGTTTTTGTATATACACCTCATAAAAAAATAGGTCTATAATATAACATATGTCTCAAAGAAGTCAAATTAAGACAAAATTCTCTTACCGCTATAGTAAATTTTGAACCGTAAAACCCATGATAGAGAGATCATAAAATAGATATGTAAATCAACATAATTTTAAGGATAATAATATTAAAATTAATTCATGGGTAGTATATACACTACATAAAATAAATAGGTGGTGAATATAGAATGTGTCTCAGAGAAGTACAAAGTGAGACGGAAATCCCTTACCGTAAGTCTCAACTTCCTTCATACTCATTAGAACCTCATATATAATAAATATAAGTTTATTATAAATCTATTACATAAAATAACCTATATATATAATACAATATATTATTTACTTATTTTCTTTTATTACCCATTTATTAACAATTCCATGCTAAAGTCACGTTTAGGGCAATAACCACTATGTTTTTTATATATGTTTTGATCTGTTATTTTTTTGGTAAAATTACTTTTATTATTATTTCATAATATCTAGAATGATAAAAATTATATAAATATCATATATATACAATATATATTTATTTATAGTAATCCATAAAACTTAGTGATAGAAAATGAAATACATCATTCATGGAGATGGTTGGTCGTATGTAGGCATGAACGTTGTTACCATTTTCTTATTGTATTGAAAGAAAGAAATTTAAATGATATATATTATCATTACAGAATAATTTTTATGTAATATATATCACATGTTTTTATTAAACTCTCCCTTAATACATTTTGTGTAAAGCGTTAATGAATCACATTGTTTCGCGAGGCAGTAGTCCACCGTACACACGAGCAACGTTATCGTAGTACCAAAAAATAGAAATAATGAAGGTATGTGTAATATAATAATTCAAAAATAATAATATTATTATATAAAATAAATAAATCTATCAATATATCTAACCTTGAGAAGTAGTAATGGAAAAATGAACGACATCGATTCGCGGGGCGGTGGTCCACCGTACACACGAATGATGATTTAATAACTCATTTTATAGAAGTGGAGATGTTTGTACATCATTAAATTAATATAAAAACATTAAATTATATTTAATATATTTATTTTATTATATAATAATGATATAATAATGATTTAATGGGGTGGAGGAATAATTAATACAAAAGTGCTCATTGATGAACGTTGCCTCTTCTTCGGGTATCCTCCTTAGGTTTGCATTAAAAGACTTATTAGGATGTCTTTTTGTCCAAAATAAGTCTTATATGATGAGTAAAGGGAATTTTAGAAGTGATTTGGTCAGGTATTTTCTGAACTAAAAGGGTTTTAAGGTGTGAATAAGAGAGGGGATCAGATGGCCTTTTATAAGTGGGGGAGAGGAAAAACTTGGTATTTTTGAAAAGAATTTAGTGCTCTCATGTTTTTCATATGTCACAAGGTTAAAAAATAAATTAAATTTGAAAATTATAAATGATAAGGTCTAAATATGGATATAAAATATATTTTAGACATGTTTATAGGTAATTCTGACCCTTATTTTGTTAGTTCAACACCCCGGTAAGCCCATTTTACCTTAACTGTGGTAATTAATTTTTACTGCATTCACTATTCATTTGGTTCAAAAAAATTGACCTTATCAGATAATATAAATTATGATAATTCTAAATATTAAATCAATTTTTAAAAAATCCATTTACATAAGTGGAAAAAATTAATTTAAAATTAATCCAGCAGACGTGATGAGAAAGTGGGTTTTTAAAGAGAAAATGTTCAAAAGTTTATAATGTTTTTATATCAAAATTAAATATTAAATTGATTAAAATGACCTAAATTGTATTAATGGATTTATAATTTAAATAATTTAAATTTAAAACCAATTTAAATATAATTTAACTTTATAAATAAATTAAATGAAAAGGCAGTTTTCAATTAAAATTCAGTATTTTTCACTATTCATCAAAAAGAAACTTTTCAAAAAAAAACCCAAAAATTTAACTTAAGATAATTTTGATATTATTATTTAAAAAATGAAGTTTATTTTATCAAATAAATTTTCTAAAAGAGTTAAAAATTAATTTTAATACAAGTGTTCCAAAGGCAGCAATACTATTTTTTAAAAATATATAGTTTTAAGTATAAAATTGGATTTATTCCTATCTCTTGTATAGAAAATAAATAAGATTAATGTTAAAAAATTTATTTAATATATAAAATATAAATTTAATTAAAATCATTCACAAAAATTGATTCTTTTAATTTATTGAAGTAAAATATATTTATGTGCTTAAAAATAGCTTATCATAAAATGATTTCTTTTATTTTCAAAAAGGTATTATTTTCATTTATAATTAATTGGTCAAAAATAATTCATTATGTATACATGTGTAAAACATGTATTTTTATAATTTAGTCAATCCTATTCATACCTTCCATTCCAATAGCTAGGGTATACCTATCATATTACATAATAATATTTTAAAAGTATATCATGTTTTTTTAAACTCAGTGTTACATGCAACGCAAGATAAATTTGGTATTATGTATAACATAAGACAAAATTAGTATTGCATGTAATGTAATAAAAACTTAGTTTTATGTGTATCATAATCCAAACTTAGTGTTTTCATGTAATGCATTCTAAATTCAGTGTTGCTCATAACGCAAAATATCGAAAATATTAAATTCATTTGAAAATTATATATTTCAAAAAAATCTCAGGGTGTTACATTCTACCCCCTTAAAATGAATTTATCACTTTAAATTCATCTCAGTTATTAGAGGCTTAAAATTTTAAAATCCCTTCATAAAAACCCACATTGTAAATAGGGTTAATAAAACATCCTCTTGAAAAGGAGAAAGGGATGTGAAAAAGTCATTTGAAATAACACATACTAGGTTTCCAAATATGAGAACATAGGTGGGAAGTGAAAATAGGGACATATAAGAGGAAACTAACACCCAAATACTAATGGAGAGTGATAGAGAACATTTATCACAATAAAGTGGTGATCTAAATAAGGTTAATGACCATAAATCCATAAAATAAAGAGTTAGGGAAATGGTTATTGATATCATCAAAAATGATGATTATAGGATAACATTTTATTTCAAGATACTTTTCTTAATGTTGAATAATTTTCACTAGAAGATATACTTACTTGATTTCATTCCATAACAATATCATCCTTTTATTTTTCCTTGATTAATTTCCACATTATATCTTACTCCAATAAATGAAGGTGAATATTTAATGATTGAAGCACTAATAGATCATAAGATTCATAAAGAATGATAATTCATTCCTTATATCTCTAGTTGTATCTAAAAAATGGTTAGAATAGGTTATTTAATATGAATGATTATTCATATGAAGAAATAATACATTAATCTCAAAAACCTCATTTAAAGTTCAAAATAAACCATTTCATAAATGTTTAACCATATAACCCTTCCAAAATTCAAAAATTATAAAGCAGGTCACTAAATTTCTCAAAAATAAACTTAAAATTAATCCCCCTTATATTATAAAGTATCTCTTGATTGTTACATGCCATACATTTTAATACCTTCATATTATATTCTCTTAAAACATAGTAATAACCTGAATTACCATAGAACCTCAATGAAAACATGCAGGCTTCCTCATTACTTGAATAAAACCATAGATTATTAAATATATTCCATGTATCCAATAATGTTGTAAACTCCATCAATGATAACATAAACCAATTTGTCCACGCATCATTAATCAGATCCAAGGTCATCAGTACTATACAATATAATTTATCCAACATCGTTATCTCAATATCAGGAACATATTAAGGGTTATATTGCCTAAATCAAAATATTACCTTATCATTGGATCACTTTTTTAGTTCATCAGCATCTTTCAACATATTCTTTCAAATCCTTAACGAAAAACTTATACTGAACAATACTTATATATTTCACAATTCATATAATATAATTCTTGAATCTGAATATATAAATACTTTATTCATTAAACTTTAATAATTGTCATGGAATTGGTTATTCCTTGGTCTAGAAGTCAATTCTTAGGTCAGGGCATTGATTTGGGTAATTCCCATGTTCCCCACACATAATACATTGAACACCTCGACAATTTTTCACTCTATGACCTTCCTTTACACACAGATAACATCTTCCCCTCCATTTGAGATATTCATCTAGGTTCTTCTTTCCACCTTCTTGACATGTAGGAAGCTGAATCTTCTTTACTCTATATTCATTACCACATGAAATTTCATAAAATTACACCTTTATCTTTTTTTATGTGTTAGGAATCTCACCTAAGTTCATGTTGTTAATCATATATCATGATTTTAACATCCCATTATCTGCTTTCAGGTATTTTCCTCATCTTTTCTTTTTTTCCTCTTTAATTGGGTGTATCTTGGGAATCCCAATGATAGAGAACAATTACTAAGAAAAATGACTTAAATTTTAGGTGTGTATGTTTGTTTGAATTAATGTGTTACATTTTTTAATGTATTTTGGGGGTTCTCCCCGAGTTTGGAGAATGCTCGAGGTGGTTTTCCTTTTCATGTAAGGATCTGCAGTTTTCCCTATCTATAGGAAATTTACACACCTATAAGGTGTACATGACATGTAAGGGTTGTCAAGATCATGTCATGATTTGAGTATAAATCATGAATGATTACACATCGTGTAAGGGTTACACACCATTTAAGGATAAAATATCAGTTTTTAATAAAAATGTGTTGGTTTTTTTAGCGTATATGAGCCCTATGGATTACACGACATTTAAAGGGATTACGCGCCATGTAAATTTTGTGAGTTGGGGATTTAGGGTGATACACGGTTTATGTTTCATTCATTATTCCATAGACTTCTTCCCTCTCTACCTAGGGCTCTTCTTTAGTGATTTTGGGAGCCTTTGTTCATTCCGAATTGATTCATTTGGCATTGCATCATCAGGAAAGTTGCATTGCATATCTCTGGGTAAGAGATACTTTCTATTTCTTTATTTACCTTGATCTTGTTGGTGTCTTTGTGTTGATTTGTTGGTTTTTTTGATCTGTGGTGATGTTTCCTCTTGATTATCTTTAGATATATTGTGTGATATTGTTCTGGGGGTTGTTTCCTTTATTTGTTTTGGTGCGGTAGATGTGCGTTCCTGAGGTATGTGTTCTTTCATCTTCTCTGATGACCCTTTTGTTAAAATGAATCAATTTTGAGATGTATAGATTGATTCAAGGGAATCCATTATTATTGTTTGTTTCTTCCTTATGGTGGATTCCATTGTGGTAATGTGTGAACTAAGTTTTAAGGTAGGTGGTTTCATCTCTATCCTATGTTGTTGAACTACATTACTCCTATTTTTTGATAAATTGTTTTATTAAAATAAATGGAATGATGTGACTGATTTTTTTGTGTGTGTGGAATTGGGTTTTTATAAAATATGGGTTTCCATTGGTTTTGGTAAATAAAAAGGGTTTTTTAAAGAATTATGAAATGGTTTTTTAAATCATGAAATAATGAAATGGTTTGATGAAATAGTGTGGAAAATAGAGTGCATAGGAAGCCTTGGGTACTTAGATGGAAGGTATAGTAATAGGTCTCATCCACTATCTGGGGGTTTTCTCATGGGGATTTCTTATGTTCCCTATTATTATTGTTCTAGGGAATTGTTATACCTGTTGGGGGTTCACTTTTTGGGGTGTTCCTCTTCTCTCTAGGATTGATGTATATGCCTAGAGGATTGATTCATATGTGATTATAAAGGTTAGTTATGAGTTTCATAGTTATCCTAAGATAGTTTGATCCTTGGTGTGATGTTGCATGTGTTGCTTCTTAGCCAATTTGGGCAGTTTTTGGTTTGTACTATTTTGATTATACTGCTATGTATTTGATATGATATGTGATGCATGATTTAATTTTACATAATATATATGATTTGATATATTTATATGAAATTATTTGAAATTGATTTACCTAATTTATTTAAAAATGTGAAAAAGGGAAATTAAACTGTTTTTTCATGAGTTTGACATAAAAACTGTTAAATTGTATCATGTATTATTTTCATTAAATTTTAAAAAATTTGGATTATTGTTTAGAGACTTGATAAGGAAAACCTGGGTGGGACCCTACTGAGCATATTAACTCACACCCTGCATACCCCTTTGGTGGTGCATGGACTTGGTTATATATTTCTATATAGGGAAAGGAAAGGCATCAGAGTGAGGCAGTGAGGTTTTCTATCAGTTGGGTTTGTGTAGATAGATTGTGAGATGGTATGGGTTTTCCCATGATATCACTTGGAGACTGTTGGAGTAACTATTTTGGTTTGTTGTCCTATGTTATTAGACTTGTATCTTGGAGATTTTTTTGCCAATTTTTCAGTTGTATTTATTCCACTATTCTCTTTCTATTAAGACATATATATATATATTCATGTTTTCTTCCACTATTTCATTCTATACATGTGTATATATGTCATGTTGTTTTCTTTAGTTTGGGAGAAATTGTTCCCTCTATTTTTTTGTTGATACTTGGGTGTTAGTTGTCGGCCTATGGATATTAAGAACACCCTTATAGTATGTGGAATATCAGATCAAGTGCCAATATTGAGAGGGTATCTGGGTCATTTTGTTAAAAAGTGGTATCAGAGGAGGTATGACCTCAATATTTATTGTCTTAGGACATTTGGTAGACTTGAGATATGATTGTTGGGACTTGATAGGTATATTATAGTGATTCCATGGCCATCTCTTGTCGTAATGAGACTCAAGTTACCATGGGATATTGGGATGTGTGTCTCTTATCTTGAGATCTTGATGTTGATCTCAATTTCTTATTATGGGTTTTCTAGTTTGAACTAAAATTATTCTATTGTATGATCATTTATTCTATTTTGGCATGCATCAGTATGCCTTCAAGACGTGTTCTGTGAGTTCCTCAGGAGGGTGCAGTTGATGTTCCTCAAGAGAATCCTCCTACGGATCATAACTTTATCGAGGCTATCATTTAGGTAGTTTGTGCCATGGATTATAATTTACCACAATCTCATAACACAGTTGTTGAGGTACATCCATAAGCTATAGGAGATAGGGATTGATCATGGTAGTTCTTGTGTGAGAATACATCATCCTTTAAAGGTAAAAATAAACCTCAAGAATTGGAGTACTGGATTGATAATATTGATTAGATCTCTGAATTCTTAGATACACTTGAGAGTATCAAGGTGAAGTTCACATTGTTCATACTTTAGGGTCCTAGAAAGTGCTAATGGGATTCCATGGTATAGGAAGATAGTCGTGTGGTCTTAGACTAGAATGGTTTCAAGACTCTCTTACTCCAACAGTTTTATCCAAAGTTGCTAATAATGTTGAATTATTTAGAGTTCCTCTCTTTATAGTAGTGAGATCATTCAGTGTCAACATACACCAATTGGTGTGTGGATGTGGTTCATTTTTCACCATAGGTTGTAAAGAATAACCGGCTAAAAGTTTTGAAGTACCTAAAGTTTTTGTGACTAGATATCAGATCACAAGTATTTATGTTGAATATTTAGACCTATATGAAGATAGTGGATAGGGATATGATGGAATAAATGAATATTATAGGAAATTTTGGATATTATTCCCCTTCTCTTACACATAGTGGAATATTTAGTGGCATTCCAAGGAAAAAGAGGAAGTGGAATGATCATCCCCGGAGTGGTGGAGGTGGTTCTCAGTAGAAGGACTCTTCAGTTCCTCTAGTTGCAGTTAGTGGTGTGCCTATGACTTGAAATCAGTGTGGAAAGGTCAGACACATACAATGTTATTTTTCTTCACCTGCAAAGATGTGTTACAATTGATGACGTTACGGACATCTGCAACATTTCGGTAAGGCTATGTCTACACATTGATATGGTCAGGGATTATCAGATCCAAAGGCTACTACAGTGTAGTCAGATTATTCTAAGACTAGAGGGATATATTTATAGGCCTCAAGAGTGAATCACCTTTATAAAGTAGATGAGTTTTGGGTAGAGGTAGATATAGGTCTATAGATAGTGAGAGGTACCATCTTTATTACATCTTCATAGTGATTTCTTTACTTGATACTAATGTTACATGCTCATTTGTATATGGTTGTTTTTTTGATATGTTTAACCTTCCAATGAATCTCATGTCCTTTGTTATGAATTTAGTGACACCTCTTGGGAAGAGGAAATAGTAGTGGTTTCAGTGTCCTTGTGCACTATTAATAGCCGATGCGGAGTTAGTCTATGATTTTCTTATTCTTGATTTGGATCGATTTGATGTCATTATTGGGATAGATTGGCTTATTGCTCATCATGTTGAGGTTGATTATTATAATTGATGTTTATTGTTTCTTATGTCTGATGGGAGCTCATGGGTGTTTTAGGGAGAGTGGTATATGAGGTTTGGTCATGCAGGAACTTCCCACCCATGGATCAGGAGTTTTTTGTCTATTTTTTCAGTTGAGCCTGATGAATTTTCTTCTGTTGTTGATCTTCCCATTGTTTTTTTGTATTTTCCTAATGTTTTCCCAGATGATTTCTCTAGGATTCCTCCAAAGAGAGGTATATTTTATAATTGAACTGATACCAGGTACATATCTAGTTTTGATACCTTCCTATCATATGTCACCAGTAGAGTTGAAAGTGCTCAATATTCAATTTGATGTCCTGATGGAAAAGGGTTTTGTTTTCCCTAGTGTTTCACCTTAGGTAGCCCCAATGCTCTTTTCTAAGAATGCAGATGGTTCACTTCAATTATGACTATATTATCGAAAGTTTAACTAAGTAATGGTTAAGAAAAAGTATCTTTTACCTTGTGTGGATGATTTTTTTGATTAGTTAAAGAGTGAAAAGTGGTTCTTGAAGATTGATATTTTGTCGTGTTGTCATCATCTCAGAGTTCAAGAGTTTGATATAACAAAGTTGTATTTCAGGAGCAGGTTTGACCATTATAAATATCTTGTGATATTGTTTGGTTTGACTAATGCGCCTACAGTTTTTATTTCTTTGATGAATAAAATATTCCATGAGTATCTCAATGATTTTTTGGTAGTGTTCATGGATGATATTTTGGTTTACTAGAGATCTGAGCGTGATCATGAGCACCATAAGAGTTTGGTTCTGGAAATACTGAGGAGCCACTATTTTTATATAAAGCTTTCTAAATGAAATTTCTAGATCCAAGAATTGAATTTCTTAGAGCACGTGATTTCTGATAATGGATTATCATTTAATCATGAGAAGGTAAATGTTGTTTTTTCTTTAGAAGAACTGTAGAATGTCTAAGATTTAAAGATTCTTTGATATTTTTGGATACTACTTATGGTTCATCAAGGATTTATCAAATTTGGTGTCACCTTTGACATATCTTAATATGAAAGGGGTGAAATTAACATGGGGTGAAAATTTCGGTCTTCTTTCGATGAGCTGAAATAGATTCTGACGTCGGCTCCTATTCTGATCTTATCTGAGCCCGGTAAGGGGTATGTGGTTTTCTTTGAAGCTTCAAGCACTGGTTTTGGTTGTTTTCTCATGTAGGATGATCATGTGGTATCTTAGGTCTCTCATCATCTTTTACTGCATTATAATAATTACCCCACTCATGATTTAGAGTTTTCTATAGTTATGAACATGCTTAAGTGTTGGTGATACTATATTTTTGGGGAAAGGTTCACAATCTTTTCTAACCATAAGAGTTTGAGATATATATTTTCTTATAAATAATTGAATCTTAGAAAGAGTCAGTGAGTGTAATACCTTTAGATGTTTGAATTTGATATCTCCTACACCTTGGGGAATGGGAATGTCATTGTAGTCACTCTTAGTGAGAAAGTGTCATCGTAAGCTGTTCGGGAATCTAAGGAAGAGTATAACCTTATGGGGATTTTTTCTCAGTTCCATTTGGATACTCAGAAGGATGTTTCAAGAATCTTTTTCACTAATTTTCAGTTATCAACATCTCTCCTTTAGTATATTCTACAAATTCAGCAGTAGGATGATGAGTTTAGAGGGATTAGAGAAACCCTATATGGTGGGGAGACCGTTTTCGGTAGGTCTCTCTCTTTAGATGGTATTCTTATTTTTTGGGGATCGTTTTGTCGTCCCAGAATATATGAGGATATTCATTTTTTTTATTTTAATAGTTATTCATGTTTCATTCATTCAGGCACTAAAAAGATGTATTATTACATGATATGGTGATTCTTGTAATATGTATGTTTAGGAAATTATGAAGTTACATGGGGTTTCTTCTATTATTGTTTTATATAGGGATAATAGGTTTACTTTGAGGTTCAATAGGAGTCTCTAGGAGGTAATGGTTACTTGAGTAAGATTGAGTACAAATTATCATCCACAAATAGACAGCCATATGGAGCACGCTATTTAGATTATAGAGGATATTCTCTATGCTTGTCTCTTTGATTTTGGTGGATCTTAGGATATCCATTCATTACTGGTTGAGTTTTATTCTAACAATAGTTATCATTTTTCGATCATAATGGATCCCTTCAAGGCCTTTTATGGTTTCCCATGTAGTTCACCTCTTTGTTGAGAAGAGGTGGGTGAAGCTTCTTTTGGTGGGACTGAGTTTGGTTCAAGAGATGTCTGTGAGGATTCAGGATATATGTCAGCAGCTGGTTATAGTGCAGAGTTGACAGAAACCATATATATGTAAACAATTTCATCCTTTATAGTGTTCCATAAGTGGCCAAGTTTTCTTGAAATATTATCCTCAGTTGGGTCACCATTGGCTTGGAAAATAGGGAAAGTTGGCTCTAAGATATGTTGGACCATTTGAGGTCACTGAGCAGCTTCGGTAGGTTGCTTATTAGTTTTAATTTCTAGTTCAGTTAGTAAGAATTAACTATGTTTTACACATTTAATAGATTAGGAAATACCATCTTGATCCCTCTCATGTTATGAAATGGAAAGATATTGAGTTTGATCCATATGATTCTGTTGTTGAGCATCCAGTTGAGATCGTTTACTCTCAAGTAAAATTATTGCATGGGAAGTCAATTATGTTGTTCAAAGTGTTATGGAGGAAGATATTAGATTCTCATGAGACTTGGGAGAATTAGTTTTTGATGAGGGATAAGTGGACTCACTTATTTATATGAATTCATTCTTCTACATGACTTATTGGGTACGAAAAGTCTTATGGTGGGGAGTTTGTAAAATCATGTTACCCTATTTTAGGTATTTTTTCATATTTGATTGTTTTACTCTTTAATTGGGTTTGTCTTGGGACTCCCAAGGATGGAGAACATTTTCTGAGAAAAATAACCTAAGGTCTGGGGATGTTTGTTTGTTTGAATTAATGGTGTCTGGGTATAAATGTGTTAATGATTTTGCAGGGTTCTCCCCAAGTTCCAAGAACACCTGAGGTAGTTTTGATTTTCATTTAAGGATCTTTAGTTTTTATTGACAATAGAAAATTTACACACTATGTAAGGAGTACAGGACATGTAAGGGTTTTCAGGATCATGTCATGATCTAATTATACAACATGAACAATTATATGCCATGTAAGGTTTATATGTCTTATAATGATAAAATATCGGTTTTTAATAAAAAGACAATGGGTTTTCAGCGTATATGACTCCTTTGGATTACATGATGTGAAAAAGTATTACACACCATGTAAATTTCACAAGTTTGGGATTTATGGTGATACATGGCTGATGTTTCATTCATTATTCCACAACCTTCTTCCCTCTTGACCTAGGTCTCTTCTCCAGTGATTTTTAGAGACTCCGTTTATTTTGGGTTGATTTTTTCAGCATTGGATCATCAGGTCAGCTTTGTTTCATCTCTCCAAGTAAGATATCCCTTATGTTTCTTCATGTCCCTTGATCGTGGTAGTTTCATCGCATTATGTTATTAGTTTTTTTGATATGTAGTGATGTTTCTTCTTGATTATCTTTAGATATTTTGTGCGATCTTGTTCTAAGGTATGTTTCCTTTGTTGGTTATGGTGTGGTGGGTGTGTGTTCTTGAGGTATGTATTGTTTCCTATTCTCCTCCAACCCATTCTTTAAATTTAATCAATTATTATATTGTAGATTTATTCTAGGGCCTTTTTTGTCCTTGTTGGTTTCTTCCTTATGGTGGATTCTATTGTGAGCGTGTGCAACCTAAGTTTTTAGGTAAGTGGTTCCATCTCTATCCTCTGTTGGTGAACTTCATTACTCTTTTTTTCTGATAAATTGTTTTATTAAATTAAATGGCATGATGTGATTTATTTTTATGTGTGTTTGGAACTGGGTTTTTTAAAAATATGGTTTTCCCATGGTTTTGGTAAATAGAAAGAGTTTTTCAAAGCATTGTGAAATGGTTTTGTGAAATGGTTTTTAAATCATGAAATGGTGAAATAGTTTGGAAAATATAGCACATGGTAAGACTTGGGTACTTAGGTTAAAGGTATAATAATATGTATTCTCCACTATGGGAGGGGTGTTTTCTCATGGGGATTTCCTCTTCTCCCTAGGCCCATTGTTCTAGGGTTTTGTTAGACCTATTGGGGGGTTCACTTTCTAGGGTGTCCCTCTGATCTCTAGGCTTGATTCATATGTCTAGAGTCTTGATGCGTGCGTGATTTCCTATGTTAGGTATGAGTGTCATAGTTGTCCTGGCCTAGTGTGATCCTTGCCATGATGTTAGTCATTCTACTTCTTAGCCAATTTGGGATGCTTTTGGTTTGTAGTATTTTTAATGTACTACCATGGATTTGATATGATATGTGATGCATTTTTTAATTTGAAATGATATTTCTGATTTGATATATGGATATGAAATTATTTGAAATTGATTTACCTACTTTATTTGGAAATGTGTAAAAGGGGAAATTAAACTATTTTTCCATGCTTTTGATATAAAAACTATTAAACTGTATCATGACTTGTTTTCTTTAAAGTTGATCATGCTTGGATTATTGTTTAGAGACTTGATATGGAACACCTATTTGGGACCCTACTGAGCCTATTAGCTTACACCCTATGTACCCATTTAGTGGTGTGTATACCTGGTTATATCTTTCGATACAGGGAAAGGCAAGGCACCGTAGTGAGGTAGAGAGGTTTTCTAGCAGTTGGGTTTGGGTAGATGTATGGTGAGATGGTGTGGGTTTTCCTATACTACCACTTACAGACTGTTGGAGTGTTTATTTTGGTTTCATTTTCCTTTGTTGTTGGACTTGTTTCTTTGAGATATTTTTACTACCTTTTTTAGTTGTATCACTTACAGTGTTCTATTTCTGTTATGACATATATATATATATATTCATGTTTTCTTCCACTATTTCATTATGTACATGTGTATATATGTCATGTTTTCTACTTTAGTTTGGGAAAAATTGTTCTATTTTTTTTTTTTGATGCCTGGGTGCTAATCACCAGCCCGTGGAGATCATAAACACTCTTCAAGTGTATGGTGGATAAGGTTGGGTTCTAATATTGAGAGGGTATCTAAGTTAGTTTATTTCAAAAATAGTTAATTGGGTATAATCACAATATATTTATCTCTAGTCATCGTCCAATTTGGTTTCACATAGTAACTGAATTGTACATCAAATTCAATGTTAACATGATTTCTTATGGTTCCATCCATTGACTAAAACCAAAAATCATAGTGTGAGAAACACTAATCATAATGGGAAACCAAATAATCATGAAAATCACTTATAGGATGTCTAAATCATGACACCTTCATTTTCAATCCATGACACACTATTTTTATCCTAGGTTATTTATATTTATCTTATATTTAAATACTTCATTTTGTTTTATAAAGAGTTTTTGAATTTAAAATTAATATCCCCTAGAAGTTTCAAACTAGGTGTGTAGTAAGGCCTGTTGTCATGCACTAGTTTCCGATCGAGTCTAGATTGATACGATGTTATGGGGGTTTCTACCCCTAGGTATATCTGTGCAAGAGCCACATCCACTTGTAGTATCCATGTAGAGATATAATTTCATGTAAACCCTTACTCTATCCTTTATCAAAATTATAGGACATTTTACTACACTTTGAATCATCCTTATACTTATCCTTAGAGACAACCCTAGACATATCCTTAGAAATATCCATAGGTATCTCACTAAAGTTTTCTCATCCTAATTTCCAAAGGTTAACTAAACTTTTCCTATGATACCAAATATAGTGAACCAGGCTTCTCATACATGGATATTAAATATTTTTAGATGAATATTAAATACATTATAAAAAACATGCACCTAAGTACCATAATAGTTTATATCCTTTTGAAAATTGGAATAAAACTTTATTATTTTAGAAAACATGGGTCATAAGAGTGAGAAATCATCATAAATCAATCATAAACCATAAGATCGTGTCACAAAAGTGTTTCACCATCATAAATATAGAAAATCATTTCATATATCAAGGTAAAATACTAATACCATCAATATAGCGGATTGAGACTTATCACATATTTCCCATTGTGGATCAGGACACACCTATTTCCCATTGTGGATTAGGACACACCTGTTTCCCATTGTGGATAAAGATGTAGTTGTCTCCCATTATGGATCAGGACACACCTATTTGCCATAGTGGATCAAGTCTACAGACTTGTTTCCCATCATTATCTCATGAGATATAAAACTTCACCTAATTCATTTGAGGGACATATAGGTCTCACCCATCTCATAATAAAAACCATACTTATGTGTTCCATAATATCATAAAACATTCAACATATCATCACATAATGACTCATGTAAAGAAAATGGGTTTTATAAACATTTATTTAATATAAACATTAACCATTTGAGAAAAAATAAGGATAGTATCATTTAATCTTATCCCTAGTAAAGCATAAGTAATATCAGAGGATGTCATCTTAGATGGAAACTAACTTTGATAGGACACTTGGACCATTTCATATGGGAAATAAATTTTATTTTAAAATTATTTTTTAAAACTAAAAATTCATAAAATATTTTTGAAATATTTTTCTTTTAAAATAACAATAAAAACTTATAAATGAAGCTTTTAAAATCATTTAAAAATTTATTGAGGAAAATATCTTTTCCACTTTGAAAAAGAACTATTAAAACATAAAATATTTTTAAAATCCTTTTATTTTAAACTAACCTTGTAAAATTATAATTGAATCATCAAATAAAATAATTTTCATGATGACAGGAAGTTTCGTTCATGTCGTACATGTAAAAAAACAAATATTCTTTTCATATTTTCAATAAAAACCAAATGAGAATTATTTGGAAAATAAAATGAATATTACTTTCAATTTTTTTTTAAAAAGTCAAAAATGGGTAAAAATTTCATTTAAAAATCATAGGATAATAATAAAACGTTTTTGAAAACATTTTTTTGAAAACATGGTTTTGAAAGAAAATGGATTTTTAACTGAAGAGATAAATAAAGTCGTATTTTCTTAAAAACATTTTCTTAATTATCTAAAGTAAAAAAACTGTAGTAAAATGGTAATATTACTTGAAAATATCATTAATAACCATAGAAGAATAAAATTCATGAATTTATTGATATATGGATCATAATATTTTATCATCAAAAACATAATCATAATTAATCCCAATAAACGATAAGATTGTAACATAAGATCATTGCCACTTTGGTAACTTTAAAACATAATCCCCATGAAATAATAACATTAAATGAATCTTAAAATATCATTATAATAAATAAAATCATGATATTACATGTAAAATGGTCTATATATACACCTCATAAAAGAAGATAGGTGCATAACATAACATATATCTCAAAGAAGTAAAATTGAGACAAAAATATCTTACCGCTTTGGTAAATTTTGAACCATAAACACCATGAGAGAGAGATCATAAAATTGATATGTAAATCCATATAATTTTAATTATGAGAATATTAAAATACATTCTTGTTCAGTATATACATCACATAAAAGAAATAGGTGGTGAATATGGAATGTGTCTCTCAAAAGTAAAATGTGAGACATAAATCCCTTACCATAAGCCTTAAATTCCTTCATACTCATTTGAACCTCATGTATAATCAATATAAGTTAATTATAAATCTATTAAATAACCAAAATTATATATATAATACCATATATTATTTACTTATGTCCTTTTATTACCCGTTTATTAACAATTCCATGCTAAAGTCACGTTTTGGGTAATAACCGCTTTGTTTTTTGTATATGTTTTGAATTTTTATTTTTTTGGTATTCTCAATTTGATAATTATTTAATCATATACATGATTAAATCCATGATATAAATATCATATATATTCAGTATATATGTATTTATAGTAATCCATAAAACTTAGTAATAGAAAATAAAATATGCCGTTCATGGAGATGGAAGGTCATACATATGCGTGAATGTTGTTTCTATTTTCTTTTTATATTGAAAGAAATTGAAGAAAATTTATGATAAATTGTTTTAACAAAGTTTTTTTATTTTTTAACAACTAAACTTTTTGTATAAGAATGTTTTTTTATTCAATAATCGGGCCCATGTTATTTTCCAGACACAAGTTTCTGGACCCAGGGTTTGTATTGAGCTGCACCGGACACAGAAGAAGTTAGGAAGATAAAGTTTCTATTTGATGGAAGTTTTTCTTTTTTGTAATCAAATAAAGAAATAATTTTCTGTGTTTTAAAGAAGCTTTTGAATGAATAAGTCTTTTTGTTGTTGAAGAGTTTTGAAAGAGGATGTTGATGAAGATTTTGAAGTAAGAAATTATAAAGTTTTTAAACTTTCTAAAAAAAATCAGATGATTATTTTTTAGTCATAAATTTCTCACAAATCATGAAAACTTTCAGGATAAAATCTTTTGAAGAAATGGTGTAGAGGTTTGAATAAATCATATTTTTATAAAAAATCACTGAAAATAATATAGAAATTTAATTCTCTAAAAAGAAAAAAATCATATTCACTAAAAAAATCAAATTTAAAAAAAAGAAACAAAATTTGGATTCACTAAAAAGAAGTAGAATTATATTCACTAAGAAGTAAGTAAAATTAGATTCACTGGAAATAAATCAAAAATTCAAATTCACCAAAGAAAGAAATAGCTTTCAGAAAATTTGAAGAGGTAAAACTTGGAATTCAATTTTTTGTAAATCTCATAGAAATATAAGGAGGTTTGACGAACTCAAAGTTGAATCTTAAATGCAAGAGATTTTATGAGTTTTGATATTTGAGGAAGTAGGGAAATTTTTCGAGTTCCCCACTTCTATTTTCTAAGTTTCCTATAAATACTTTCTCATATCATTTTTTCATTTGTAACTTTCTACATACACACGAAAGGTAGAGTGTTGGAGAAATCTAAGTGAAAGTCCCCATCATATTGAAGAATAATTGTATTGAGAATTCTATCAGAGTTTGAGTTTTTTATATTATTCTGAGAAGATCAGATCCAGAATTATTGTTCATAAAATTGGATCTGGGATCTAGCTACTTTTTATTCAGAAAATTGAATCCAGTATCATCGTATTGATAAAATTGGATCCCGCCAAATCGGACTGAGGATTCGAACTGATCAATTGTGCATTAGTTTTAAAAAAATCTTTATTCATTCATTTGAATCATTTTCTTTATAAGAAAAAATTATAAACTAATAGGAGATAGTATAATATTTCCTATCGGGAGATAAAAGGTGTCTAACAGTAGTTTTCACAAGTTGTATTCAATTCTTCATAATAGTGGATTTCCATAGACCCACAAGAGTGGCTATAGAAAGGAAATAGGTTCTTATACTAAGGCCAGACCTTATAAATCTCGTGTTCTTTTCTTGTTTTCCAACTTTTACATGCATGAGTATTTACTAAAAGTTGATAAGGAAATAAATCTTAATAGTTGTAGGGTTTAAGTTTATAAAAGTTTTGAAACTTATAAAAAGTGAAAAACTGATTCAACCCCCCCCCCTCATTCTTAGTTGTTATTTGATACTTGAAACTTTAATTAGTATCAAAGGTTCATGTTTCCTTATTGAATCCTTATTATGGATTATAAAAATTCTGTAAATAGTAGAGGAATTCCCACATTATATGGAAAAAAATATTGTGGATGAAAAAATAGGATGATTACTTATCTCTTATCTCTTGGCTTGTAATTTTTCGATGTTGCTAATATTGGTTTTCCACCTATTGAGAAAGATGCTCCTATGACATTTGCTGATAAAAGAAACATATAAGTTGATGGAAATTCTAGAAATGCAAACCTTATGTCCTTATTAGAGAATTTTTATCAGAAGTTGATGGATCTAAAAACTTCAAAAAGTATATTGGACAATGTAACACTAAAGTCACGTAATCAAAGATACAAATTTGGAATAGTAAGTATGAAGACATCAGAATGAGGGATGAAGAAACAATTTATGAATACTTCACCAGAGTAAATGAAATTGTTTTCAACATCATAGGATTCATATATGTCCTGGAAGATTATAAAATTGTGAAGAAACTTATAAGAAACTTTCTAGACATGTTTGATTTTAAAATTTCTTCTTTAGAAAATAAGGATGATTTATCTCTTGATGAATTTCATAACTTTCTTGTTTCTTATTAAATTAGGAAAGCTACAATTTTTAAAAAGAAGATGAAAGATAAAATGGATTTTAAAGCTATGAGAAAGATGAAAATCTAAGATGTTGATGAAGATAATCCTTGTGATTCTGATGACAAGGAAGATGATGGGTTGAATGAAAAAATCATGTCTCTCATATCCAAGAACTGTCGAAGAGGAATAGGAAAGTATGGAGGTAAACTTCCTCTCAAATGTTTTGAGTGTGGTGGAATCGGATACTTTTCTATGAATTGTCCTAACAAGAAAGTTGAAGAATATCAAGATGATTCTGATGAAAATACTTTATGGAAGAAGTGGAAAAAGATGATAAATAAGAAAAGTCTTCCAATAGACACAAGAAGAAGTTTACATGAAATAGAAGAAGTATGTTAGCGGAATAAAAACTTTCAAAATTCTTTTAGAGAGAAGTTATTAGCACTATTGTACATGATCAAAATAGATGCTTGTTGAGACTAGAAACCAACATGAATCCTTATAAAATGTTGTATAACAAAAAACCTTCATTTAAATACTTCAATGTCTTTGAAAGTCCATGTTTTCTCAAAATAAAAAATATAGATTTGGGGAAGTTTGATGAGAAAGCTGAGGAATGAACTTTCATGGGTTATTCACCAAATGGGATAAGTTAAAATTGTTGGAACAAATGTTTACAAAAGTTAGTTGACTCATATGATGTGAAGGTAATTGAAAATCAAAGTTCCTTATCAAAGGTTGTTGAGAATGATAAGGAGGATAAATTGGATACTTCCAATAATAGTGAAAGTAATTCAAAACATATTTATTGTGATTCCTAATAATTGTGTGATAAGGAAATTAAAAATGTTAAAGAAACTTTAAAATGTCCTACCTTATGAAAACATGTTGAATCCAAAAACATTATTGGGAATCATAAGGATCTGGTTCAAACCAGAAGGAAGTTGAGATTAGAAAATTAGACTTCACTTGTCTCCAAAGTTAAACCAGAATCAGTTTTAGAGGCTATTTGATATAAAGAATGGGTGGATGTTATGAGAGAAGAGTTGGATCATATTGAGAAGAATTAAACATGGTAAATTGTTCCTAGGCCAATAAATAAAAATGTTATCGAAACCAAGTGGGTTTATAGAAATAAATTGAATGATCATGGATAAGTTTCAAGAAACAAAGCAAGACTTGTTTGTAAAGGATATGAACAGGTGGAAGGTGTAGATTTTGATGAAACATTTTCCCCATTTGAAAGGCTAAAAACTATTTGAATGCTTCTTGTAGTGGCTTCCCATCATAATTACAAAGTTTATCAGATGTATGTAAAGTCATCTTTCTTAAATGGTGATATTGAGTAAGAAGTTTACATAGAAAAACCTTGTGGATTTCTACTTTATGAGTATGGAAACAAAGTTTTTAAATTGAATAAATCTTTGTATGGTCTAAAACAAGCACCATGTGCATGGTATTTTAATCTTGATAATTATTTGAGAATGTTGAACTTTTCTAAAGGAAAAGTTGATAGCAACTTGTATGTGAAATATGTTGACTCTGGAACTCTAATTGTAATTGTTTATATGGATTATATAATTTTTTCTGGGGAGATAGAAGACTTTTGCCAAACATTTTTTGAGGAAATGAAGAAGAATTTTTAAATTTCAATGTTGGGAGAATTAACTTTCTTCCTTGGCTTAAAAGTTTAACAAAAAGAAAAATAAATTTTCTTATCTCAATAAATGTATGCTAGTGAATTATTAAAGAAGTTTGGGATGATAGAATCCAAAAAATTTTAAACTCCTATTTTAATTACAAAAAAGTTTAGAAAGATGAATCTAGAATAAGTGTGAATCAGAAAGTCTTTTGGAAGCTAATAAAAAATCTTCTTTACCTTACAGCTTCAAGGCCTGATATTTTTTATGTTGTGACTTTGTGTTCCAGGTATCAAAGTAATCTAAAGGAATCACATATGTTGGTAGTAAAAATAATTCTAAGATATGTCAAAGGAATAATTCCACATGGGTTATTATATAAAAGAAATTTTTAGATGAATTTTCTTGGTTATATTGATGATGATTGGGCTAGAGATTGTAATGATAGAAAGTTAACCTTTGGAGGATCATTTTTCTTGGGTAAATATTGTATGAGTTGGCATAGTAAGAAACAAAGTTCAATAAATTTGAGCACTACCGAATCTGAATATGTTGTAGCTACTTAGGCTTGTACTCAAATTTTGTGGATGAAATTTAAGTTGGAATATTTTAAAGTAAAAGTTTCTAAACCATTGAAGACACTTTGTGATAATTATAGTGCAATTTATATTTATAAAAATCATATCTGACATTCAAGATCAAAACACATTGATATAAAGTTTCACTTTATAAAAGTGAAAGTTTCTACTGGAGATGTATTGTTTGAATACATTTCAACAAAGTATTAGATTTATAATATCTTTACAAAAGAAATTTTGAAAGAAAGGTTTGTGAAATTGAGGCTGAAACTTCATGTTCAGCCTCCTCCCATATCTTCTTAAACCTCATAAGTAAGTTCCCCTAGTGTTCTTTGGATTATGTTGAAAAATAGGGAGAGAAAGTAACAAATTTTTACTTTGTAAGAAATTTTTACTCATCTTTCTTTTATGAATATGAAGCTATGGTTATTATATAATGGGGGGAGAAATAAATAATAGATGAGAAAAAAGTGTGAAAATAATAGTTAGGAGAGTTTATCTTTAGTTGGATACAAAATTTTATTACCACCAAAGGATGGAATTCCTTAAATAACAATACTTTATCCAGTAGTGTAGTGTCAGGACACTCTCTTTTGAAAAAGGATATGTTTTGATAAAAGTCAAAAAAACATGATTTTATTACAAAAGTTGAGTTGTGAAAAATTATAAGAGTTTGAAAAGTTTCTAATGAGGGTTGTCAACAAATCCAAAGGGAAATATTGAATAACATTTGTGATAAATTGTTTTAACAAAGTTTTTGTATTTATTGACAACTAAACTTTTTGTATAAGAATGTTTTTTCTATTCAAAAATCAGACCCAGGTTGATTTTTGGACATAAGTTTTTGGACCCAGGGTTTGTATAGAGCTGCACTAGACATAGAAGAAGTAAAGAATATGAAGTTTTTTTTATGTAAGTTTTTATTTTTTGTAATCAAAGAAATAAATAAGTTGTTGAGTTTCAAAGAATTTACTAAATGAAGACGTATTTTTGTTGCTTAAGAGTTTTGAAAGAGGATGTTGATGAAGATTGTGAATTCAGAAATTAGAAAGTTTTAAAACTTTATAAAAAAATCATAAAATTCTTTCCTAGTCATAAAGTTCTCACAAATCATAAAAACTTTTATGATAAAATCATTTGAAGAAATGGTGGAGATGTTTGAATAAATTGGATTTACTGAAAAAAAAAAGAAATTGAATTCACTAAAAAGAATACAGAAATCAGATTCACTTAAAATAAATACAAATTGTATTCACTAAAAAATAGAAATCTGATTCACTAAAAATAAATAGAATTCAGATTCACTGAAAAGAAATAGAATCAGATTCACTAAGAATGAAGGAGAATCAGATTCACTATAAAGGAATCATAAAATCAGATTCACCAAAGATGGAAACGAATTTCAGAAAAATTGAAGAAGTTAAACTTGAAATTCAATTTTTCGTAAATCTTTGAGAAATATATGGAGTTTTTATGAAGTCAAAGTTGAATATTAAAGGCAAGATATTTTTTGAATTTTTGAGACTTGAGGAAGTGGATAAATTTTTAAAGTTTCCCTATTCTATTTTCCGAGCTACCTATAAATACTTTCTTAGATCCTTTTTTCATTTGTAACTTTATACATACACGCGAAAGGTGAAGCACTAGAGAAATCGAAGTGAAATTTCTCATCTGATTGAAGAAGAATTGTATTGAAGATTCTATCAGAGTTTGAGATTTATAGATTGTTTTGAGAAAATTGAATCTAGAATTATTTTTTAGAAAATAAAATCTAGGATCCAGCTTCTTTGTATTGAGAAAATCAGATCCATCATCATCATATTGAGAAAATCGGATCCATCCAAATTGGATTGAGGATTCAGACTGAGCAAGTGTGGATCAGTTTAAACAAAGTATTTATTCATTCATTTGGATCATTTGTTTTATAATAAAAAAATTTAAACTAACTTGAGTTAGTATAATATTTCCTATCAGGAGATAGAAGGTGTCTAATGGGAGTTGGCACAAGTTGTATTCACTTCTTCATAACAGTGGATTTTTATAGACCCACAGGAGTGGCTATGGAAAAGATGTAGGTTCTCACACTGAGTTCAAACCTTTTAAATATTTTGTGCTTTTATTTATTTCCTAATTTTTCATGCAAGATTATTTACTAAAATTTTATAATTAAATAAATCTTAATAGGTTGTAGGGGTTAAGTTTCTAAAAGTTTTGAAACTTATAAAAAGTGAACAACTAATTCAACCCCTCCCCCCTATTATTTGTTATTTTATCCTTAAAACTTCATAAAGAAAGTTAAATGATATATATTATTATTTAGAAAACATTTTTATATAATATATATCACATATTTTTATTAAAACCATTCTTAATACATTCTATGTAAAGCATGAATAAATCACATCGCTTCGCAAGGCGGTAGTCCATCGTACACACGAGCCACATTATCGTATTCCCAAAAATGGAAATCAAGAAGGTATGTGTAATATAATAAATCTATAAGCATAATATTATCATAAATATCATATATAAATAATAAATCCATAATTATTTCCAAAATTGATGGTGCTAATGTAAAAAATAATGAAATCGGTTTGTGAGGCAGTAGTCCACAGTACAAACAAACAATGATTTTGTAACCCATTTTATGGAATTAGAAATGGTTATTAGTCATAACCTTAATATAAAAATATCCCAGTATATGGAATATACATATTATATTATATAAGCATGATATAATAATAATTTAATGGGTTATAGGAAGATATAAAACAAAAAATATCATTGATTAATATTACCTATTCTTTAGATATCCTCCTTAGGTTTGCACTAAAACCCTTCCTAGGATAGATTTATGTAAAAAATAATGCCTCTAGGATGAGGGTAGGTAATTTGGTAAGTGATTTGGGAAGTTATTTTCTAAACCAAAATGTTTTTAATGTGTGAATAATAAAGGATAGGGGGTGGATTTTTATAAGTGGGGGAACAGACACAATTTGTATTTTTGAAAAGAATTGAGTGATTCGGCATTTTTTATATGTAAAAAGGGTCAAAAATGGCTCAAATTATAAACTTATACATTATAAGGTATAAATATGGTCATAAAATAGATTACATACAAGTTTATTGGTAATTTTAATCCTTATCTTTTTAGTTTAACCCCCTGATAAACCCATTTTTCCTTAATTGTGGTAATCTATTTTTACTGCATTCACTATTCATTTTAGTAAAAAATTAATTTCAACTTATTATATAATATAAATTATTTTGATTAAAAATATGGAATAAATTTTTCAAAATTTAATTCACATAAATGGAAACTTTTAATTTTAAATTAATCTCAGGGACGCTATGAGAAAACGGGTTTTTAAAAAGAAAATGTTCAAAAGTTTACAAAGTTTTTATATAAAAAATCAATATGAAATGGATCTAAATGACCTAAATTGGATTAATGGGTGTATAATTGAACTAATTTAACTTCAAAACCAATTTAAAATATAATTTAACCTTATAAATAAATTAAATGAAAAGGTAATTTTTAATTAAAATTCAGTATTTTTCACTATTCATCAAAAAATGGAAGTTTTCAGAAAAAAACCCAAAAATTTACCCTAAGATAATTTTATATTATGATTAAAAAAATAATTTTATTTTATAAAATTCATTTTCTAAAATTAGTAAAAAAAAATTAATATAAGTGCGCCAAAGGCAATAAAACTGCTTTTTAGAAAAATATTATTTTATGCATAAAATGGGATTTATTTGTATCTCTTGTTTAGAAAATACATAAGATGAATATTAAAAATTTTATTGAATATATATTATATACATTTTATTAAAATAATTCCCCAAAAGTGTTTTGTTTAATTTATTGAGGTAAAATATGTTTATGTGCATAAAAATAGTTTTCAGAAAATGATTTATTTTATTTTCAAAAGGTTTTTATTTTCATTTATAATTAATTGGTAACCAAAGAATTAATTATATATAAATGTGTAAACCATATATTTATAATTTATTTAATCCTATTCATAATTTCTATTCCAACGGCCGGTGGATAACTATCATATTAAATAATAATATTTTAATAGTATGTCTCATTTCATTTAAACTTATTGTTGCATGTAACGCAAGCTAAAATTGGTATTTTGTATAACACAATCCAAAATTATTGTTGTGTGTAATGAAATATAAACTTAGTTTTACATTTATCATAATCCAAAATCATTGTTTGTGTGTAACGCAAGCTGAACTCAGTGTTGCATGTAATTAAAAATATCAAAAAGATTAAATTCATTTGAAAAAATATATATTTCACAAAATATATAGGAGTTACAATATATATAATAGATTAACTACATATGTGTCTTTTTAAACTATGTATGAGTCATCACATCTGTGTATGAGTGTTTTCCATGTTGCATATTTGTCATCATCTGCTATGTAGGTGTCATCAAACTCTGTGTATGTTTTATCAGGCCAGTGCATATGTATCTACACTTTGTGAAAACTCCAACAAATATATTGGATGAAGTATTTTAATAAAATTAATTTAGTAGATGATAAATATGATCCTAAATGTAAAAAAATTACAAATCATTTGTTATTTAAGAAAAATTATGGTTCCATGACGCCCACATCATGAAAAATAAGATCCTTCAGAAGATCAACTAAATGAGGACAAACCAAAAATGCATTTATTTTATTTTCTATAATAATGAAGATTTATTGATGGGATGATGTTTTTCTAGTCATCGGTTCCAAAAATCACTGGGAAATATTGTAGTGATTCAAGTTGAGTTTGTTTTTAAATAATGAGTTTTTTGTAGTTGATATTTCAAGTGTGGAATAATTATGAAGCTAAGCATGGTTGAGAATTTGAGTCCCAAATGTGTTTATAGTTTCTTATGCATGTAGAAATGGAATATGATTCCTATTGAGTTTTTCTTGCTAAAGATAGAATCTAATAAGTTCTAACTACATTTTATACCTGTTAAGAATAAAATAAGGTTATTTTTAGAAAAACTATTTGAGAACATAGAGGTTGATACTCTTAGTAAGATATACATGGGTATCATGGTTGAAAAAATGTAATTACTTGCATAATACCTTTATTTTAATAGGATTGAGACAACTTTGATATTATATTTTAGGTAAGATGAAAAGGATGGGTCTTTTATTGTTTCCACCTATACAAAAAACATCAAATAAAGAGAAAATAGTGATAAAATAATCTTTTAGAGGAAAATTTAATTATTGATCGAGTGAATGGTATTGTGTGAGAGAGTAAAAAATAGAATAAGAAGAAGAAGAGTCTAATAGTGAGGTTGAGAGTGTTGAGAAATATTTGAATACTTGAGCTTTTATAATTGAGAATAGAGACATTGAGGTTGTTTCAAAGTGGCTATAGTGTTTAGGAGATGTCTTTTTTCCAATCTAATAGTTTTGAGTTTGAGTAAATAAGAAGAGGAAGATATATAAATGGTACTACATGTTGTGAGTTAATCAATCTAATATTTTCGGTATTTATTCACCAAGTAAATTATGGAGTGGTAGTTCTTGAAGAAAGTGATTTATGCTTCCCTAATATTATCTTGTTGGATTGAAGGATGTGTTTTATTAATAGTTTTTGATGTAACATACACTTAAAAAAAGATAACTCTCTCATATCATGGTTCTCCATATTGTATTTCCACTATCAGGAAATATTAGAACCTATGGGATAATTATGGTGACCCAATCCTTAAACATAATTAATTTCATGATTATTAATATTCTTTTCCAGTAAGTACACACCAAGGATCAAGAGGTCTAGTTTCTTTAGAAGATTAGACATAAAAATACATCGTATTGAACATAAAAACATCATATTTATTTAAAAATCCACATATTTCCCCTAACTCCCATAGATATTCTAAAACTACATAAGATATCCTGGGGAAAAATACATAAGGAAAAGGGTGAGCAAAAAAAGCTTAGTAAGGGAATAAACATGGAAATAAAGCATAGCATGAGATTCAAAATGCATAACATTATATCATAAATAGGATGATAATAAGCATAGAAACACGGAATAATAAAATGATATCATAAGATCATGGAATCATAAACATGTAGAACTTATATAAAACATGATATCATAAATAGAAGTCAAGGCCCACCCCTAAGACCATTATCATAAAGTGGAAAAAGTCTCATGGTGGATTAGGTTCACTCCCTAATCCCTTACATAACATCTCATGAGATATAAATATTTACCTAATGAATTTTAGGGATATATAATTTTAAGTCCACCCATTACATAAATTAAAATTATACATATACATGACACATGAGGAAAATAAATAATATGTAAACCATAAGAATGATCAAACCCATGAGAATGAATTGGGTTTCATAATTCTGATTCAAGGCATAACTGAAGGATAAATAATAAGGATTCCCAAGAGAATAAGGAATTAAATCATTTGAACTTTCATAATTTAAAAATGGATATAGGTTTTGAATATAGAGATCCAATGTATAAAATTCATGAGAAGGATATAGGAGGGAAAAAATGAACCACTTGGGTGGTGTTTTGTGAAATAAGTAAAGGATCTTTATAAAGAAGAAAATACCTTATTGTTTTCCATAAAAACAAAGTTGAACCAAGAGGGTTATATATAAAATAATGAGAGTTTTTATAATTTATTCATGGTTTAAAAACATTTGATGTTGGTAATGCTTGATGTGAGATAGGAAATAGGAAAGTTCCCTTAATCTGGGTTTACTTAAAAGTGGTAATTTCAAAGGGAACTAAAAACATTTATAACCACAATAATGAAAAGGATATTTAACTATGTATATATTTAATGGAAATATATAAAATATATATATAAGAAGTGCATGAGAAGAACATTGAATTAAAAGGATAAAAATAAAGAGAATGTGTAAATGGAAAGTCACAAAGGAGGTCTAGAAGATCCGTTATTATATTCTAAAGCACATTTGTTGAAAATATCACATAATAAAAAAATATAATAAAACTTTATTTTGAAAATATGATAATTTAAATATAAATTTCACATGATATAACACTTAATTAGGTTTCCAAGTAAAATTTAGAGCATTTACGGGAAGGGAAATTATGGATAAAGAGAGGAAACCGATGTTTAAACATATGGGAATTATTTTTAACATAGTTTCATTTTCAAAAAGGATTACAAATAAATAGTAAATAAAATTTGAATTAAAGTGATATCCTAAAATATAAATAGGTTATACCATATTAAATAAAAGATGAAACTCAAGGAGAAACATTATAACTCAAAAAATCAGATTAAGTTATAAAATGCCCTTATATTTTAGGGAAGAAATCAATCATAACCCATAGAAAGGAAAAGAATGAATGGAATTGAAGTTTCTAAGTTAAATAATAATTTATGATATTATAATTCATGAGGGTATTATATACACTATACAAATGAATATTGGTTCATAATATTAAATCATGCCTCAGTGAAGAGTGATTGAGACGGAACTATTATGGCTAAAGAAACGTTCAAATAAAACCCCTTAAAATAGATAAATATTGAATTTGAGGTTAAAATACCATGAATAAATATTATTTATCATTTTATATATATAATTGGTAGTATATACACCATTTAAATGTAATTAAGTGCATAAAAGAACATGTGTCTTAAAGAAGGAAGTTTTGAGATGAAACCCTTATGGATTTAATAATTTTTTAATAAAAAATCATTGATGTAGGATTGAAATATAGATGTAGATTGCTCAATTACAAGAGGGGGTGAATTGTAGGTTTAAAAACTTTTGTTTTTATCCTTAAGAAAATCTATGTTTAACAAAGTTAAACAAGATGGATTCACAAACCCTCTTTAGTTATTAACTAAGAAACTAACTTTCTTAGGATCCAATAATATGGATCCAATAAAGAGACTTTAAGAAAATTTTACTTAGGGAAATATTCTAACATAAATCTTATAGAATATTATTTATATCAGAGTATACAAGTATAATAAAGTTATAATTTATTTTTTTAACAAAAATCAGCAGAATTAAAAACTTGTAACAAAGACAAGCAAATAATTATATTAAATCTTTTAACCTAAAGATAAGGGTATCCAAAAACCTTGGATAAAGGTCCCTTGATTTATAATTTGAATAAATTCTGTCTTACCCACACCAGGTTAAGCCCTTGATAATATTAGAATCTATCTTTCTATCCCTGCATGCCCTCGATCTCTAAGGTGATCAGCACCTCTATCTTCATATCCCCATAATCCCTCGATTGTACGCAACAACAATAAGAGAAGCACTAGGCAGGCTAAACAAGATGTTCACAGCTTGAACAAGTTGTTCATAGCATTCACACAAAATAGGTTTGAGCAGAGATCTCACAGCACAAATTCTGTCTCTATAATTCAGCACGTAGGAGTTCCACATGAACATCATTCAAATGGATGGGTATTTATTGGAATGAATTCCAATGGCTGACTTCCACCTCCAATGGTTGTATTTTTCCTTAAATTTTGGAAATACATGTACACATTTCACTCAACCAACGGTTAGTTAGAAACAGATTGTATGGTATCATTTCATGTAAGAAAACATGAGAAACATTATCATGTTTATGAAATAATAATATGTAAGAAAAAATGTTGTCAATCTTAAAAAACATTAACAAGTTTAAGAAACATTAACAAGATTAGGATTTGATAAAATGAAACGTTACTTTAAGGAAATTAGTTAACTATAAGAAAATAATTTAATCGGATTCTTAATAAAGTGAGAATTAGAATCTAGAAATATTGACAATCAGATTCTGAAATAAAACAGAATCAAATTCTGAATTCTGATGAATTTGGAATCTGATTTCTAAAGAAATCAGAGTCTGATTTCAGAAGAAATTGGAGTCTAATTTCAGGAGAAATTGGAGTCTGATTTTAGAATAAATCATAGTCTTATTTTAGAAGAAATCAGAGTCAAATTTTAGAAAAAATCAGAGTCTAATTTCAGAAGAAATCGAAGTCTGATTTTAGAAGAAATCAAAGTCTAATTTCAGGAGAAATAAGATTCTAGGGAACTGTAATATTCTAGGTTAGATACGAATATGATTTTTTGACTTAAGAAAAAAAATGGTTAGTCTTGGTTTAGGAAAACACTAGATAATACAATGAAATCCATAGGTAAAGTCAAAAACATTTTTAGAGAAAGTAACTTTTCCTTAAGAAAATATTTCTTAGAGAAAAATAATTTTTATTAAGAAAATGTGTTTGTGGTCTTAAAAATATAAAGGAATGAGAATTCATAAGTAAACTTATTAACTCAAAAATATCCCCCTTTTTGGAAAGAACAAACAAATTTTATTAAAATAATATAAGGTCTAAAAATTTTCATTTTTGAACTTAAAATAGATACTTATCTCCCCTTTACTTTGTTTAAGGCTTATGATGAATACGACTAACCCCCCCTTAGGTTTTGAAATCCCTAAGGATATTATTCTTGTCTTTCTTAAAGAAATAACTCTTCATTACTTAAGAATTTATTCTTTAAGTAATCTCCCCCTTACTTAGGCATTATCTTTCTTAATATTCTTTTGATCATTATTTTATCCCCCTTTGTGGTTTTCAAAAAGGAATGGAGGGAAAGAAAAAAATGTACCTAAAAGGTTAGGAATATACAAAACAAAAACAATGGAAAGATAAAAAAATTCATTAAGATGGGAAAAAATTTTACAAGGAAAAAATACAACAAAAGATTATATTTGAAAAATCATTCATCCTTCTTTTTATCCTTTAAAATCAGATTTTTCAAGGTTCCCTTTAGCTACTTCAACTCTTTATGATCATCTTCATACTTCATGATCAACTGATCATGATCCTGGTTTTTCTTTTCTAAATCTTTGATCCTTTATTCCTAAGACTTAAGAATTTATCCTTGAGACTTTATCACTACTTCTTGATCTTTTAACTTTTCATCCATTTCTTCTCTGAGTTCCCTTTCCCTTTTCAAATTTAAAGTAATAGAATTCAGCCTTCCATTTAATTATTTATCCTCTTGTATTTGGAAAGTTTTCTCTTGATTTAGTTTAACTAAAAGACTTATTGAAAGGTTCTTTATTATGTCATCAGACTTATCAAAGGAATCCTTGACTAAATCTTTGAAATAATTCATAATTTTCAGATCATCAATCACTGACTTAGACCACTTGGTTATCTCTTTTCAAGATCTTCTATAATCATCATAACATATTTGAAAAATCTTGAACATAGCTTCAAGTTTGATAAACTTTCCCATGATAATTATTATTGAATTTAACTTCTGATTGATTGATTGTTGAAGTATTTTGAACCTAGAATCAATACTTGGAAATAAGGGAATGGTATTCACAAGCTTCTTCAATGAATGAACAACAAAATCATGTCCTAAGGAAGATAAAGATTATAAAGTAGATTCCTTTGTTGGTGAGGGAACTTTATCTTGATCATATTCTTTTCCCTTAGATGTTACAAGAACAACTTTCTTCTTGTATTTTTTAACTTTAAATTTCTTTAGTGAATCAACAACAACTTTCTTACCTTTCTCAGCTTTAGAGATTTCTTTCTCAACTTTCTGAGTCTCATGCTCACTATCAGAAATTTGGACTATTTTATCATCATCATAAAATTCTTTATCAGAAACTTTTTCACCAATTTCCTTATCATCGTTAGGATGAATAAAATCATGATTACTATTTTAATCATTTGAAGGTTTATCAAACTCATACTAATCATCATCATTTTTCAAAACTGATTGACCTTCAAGATTATCTTGGTGGATTCATCTTGGGAAGTTCTTATAGAAATATTTTTAGAAGGTCTCTCCTTATCCTAGTATTTTTTCACTATTTTTGATTACATCATCACTTTCCTCTTCCTCTTCTTATTCTTATTATTCTTTATGCACTTCTTCTTCTTCAATAATGGGTTTTAGAATCGAAATAACTTTCTTTCTCTTATCTGCACCTAGAGTTTCAATTTCCATTGGTTCTTACAAGAAGGATTCTGATACCTGAACTTGTTCAGATGCATTCTCTATATCTCTAATCAAAGATTAAACAATCTCGGATTCTGACATCTTCTTCTTTAACTTCTTCTCTTTATCTTTCTTCTCAAGATCTTTAGTTGCTTGAATCTTTAATGCCTTATCCTCAGCAGGGTCTAACCCAAAAAGTGCATCTATTTATTTATTTTTCTTCTTCTACTCTCTCCATTTAAATACCACTTCATCAGAAAATGTCTTTTTCTTTTTTGGCTTGGGTGGACCAGATACCAACTCAGGTACTGATACTTTCTCTTTTGGTTATGGTTCTTTATAATTTCTTTTCTTTGGAGTTTTCTTGGAACTTTCTCCTACTTCACCTTTCTTGTTGGTAGCTTGATCATCATTATCAAAAATATCAAATAACTCTTCTATTTTAATACTAAAACTAATTTTCATCCTTCTCAGAGTATCATCACTCAACAACATAATCTTGAAAACTCCAACCTTTGATATATAGGTAATTTTGGAGGATTCTAGGCACAAGACAATAATATTCGACAATATTACATGATACATTATGATCTGAGACTTGATGGTTACATTATTGATATTACTGATGGTTAAAATAATATAATTTATGAGGTTTACCTTCCTTATATTTACCAAGAAATACATAATGAAGATATCGCATTTCTTAAGGGAATCAGTATCTGCCTTTCTCGGAATGAGAAAACCTTGCATACATAGAGCTAGAAATATATAATAGGTTGAAAGATGATAAATATTCAGTGAATTTACTACTTTAAGTCCAAGACACTCAATTTCCTTACCCTTCTCAAATGATCCTTCTTTTTTTGGAAATTTTTGTGAAGAAAATATTACTTCACCTTTATAAGGTATATCCAAGATACTAGCTGCCTTATTGAAAGACAAGGAATAAGTCTTCCCCTAACTCTTAAAAGAAAACATTTCTCTTCATCCTTGTTCATAAAAACGAACTGTATCATATAATTCTATAAGAATATCGGGATATACTGAATCTTGATTCTTTTCTTTGGTTACGCATAGACCTTCCCAACTATTTTTCTTTATGATTTTTGAAATCAGATAATCATACTTCACAAAGAAATTTGGGTCCACTAACCTTTCTTTGTAAATTAACCAATACTTTAGTTCCTTATTAGAGGCTATCAGAGTTTTTGAGGAAACTTCAAGAGACATTTGGAGCTTAAGGGAACAAGGAAAACTGAATGGTGACTTTGAAGAGCAGAAGAGCTTCAGCAGAAAATTACTGAGATAATTGATGTGGAATGCAAATAGGGGGTCCTTTATATAGGCTTCACAGTAAAGATTCATATTCCCAAATCAATACAGCAGTTGAGATTTTCTTGATGTGATCTGATGATTGATGTCAATGCCAAAGAAGGATTTATAGGTTCTGATCTTTTTAGTTTTTAAGGAAAAATCATATTTAAGAAAAGTGAATCTGATAAAGTTTTCTTAAAACAAGATAGAAATACCAACAAAAAAATGAAATTACGAAGATTTAAGTAATAAAAAATACCTTACATATTTCTCAAAAATAATTATCAATATTGATAATGTTTTTTTGTAAGAACTTAGGTTTCAAAAAAAATTATTAGGGAAATAAAAACTTTTTA
This sequence comes from Viscum album, assembly GCA_963277665.1. Classification (NCBI taxonomy): domain Eukaryota; kingdom Viridiplantae; phylum Streptophyta; class Magnoliopsida; order Santalales; family Viscaceae; genus Viscum; species Viscum album. The sequence continues at coordinate 623,053,184 of OY728138.1, forward strand.
AGTTCTGAAAATTTTAGGTTCTGAAAAAAAATGGAAAAGGAAATATAAAAAATAAACATATGTAATCTCCCTATGAAAAAGAGTAACTTAATTTTAGGATATGTTTTTAACAAGAAGTTAATATGGATTATTACCTTATGGTTATAATTCCTAACTTTTGTTTAATGTATTAAAATCTATCAAAGGGTATAGATTTTGTAAAAATGTCAGCAAGTTGATCTTACGTTCCAAAAAATTTAAGAATGATATCTCCTTTAAATGTGTGATCCCTAAGAAAATGATGCCTAATATCTATGTACTTTCCACGAGAGTGATGTGTAGGGTTTTTTTCTTAGATAAATGACACTAGTATTATCCCACATTATCTATGTTTTGGAAAAACTCATTCCATGATCTATGAGTGTGTGTTGCATCCACAACACTTGAGCACAATAACTTCCAGCTATAACATATTCAACTTCAGCAGTGGAAAGTGCTACTGAGTATTGTTTCTTGCATGACCAAGAAACTAATGAATCTCATAAGAAATGATAGGTTCTAGATGTACTTTTCCTATCCATTCTACAACCACTAAATTCAGTATCTGAAAAACTTTTTAAAATAAAATCATTTCCAAAAGAATAGAAAAGTCTTAAATACATTGTTCCCTTTAAATGGAGAAAAATCATTTTCACTACTTTTAAATGGGATTATTTTGGATTATATTTATATCTTGCACATAAGAATACTGAAAACATTAATTCTGGATAACTAGCTGTTAAGTATAATAGACTTCCTATCATACCTCTAAAAGATGTTTGATCTCCTGGTTTCCCAGATTCATTAAGATCAAGAGTGTTTGAATTACCGATTGGAGTACTTATACTTTTAGTGTTTTCATATCCATACTTCTTAATAAGATATTTAATATACTTATGTTTAGATATATAAGTTCCTTCAAGTTTTTGAGAAATTTGAAAACCAAGAAAAAAAGTTAACTCACCCATCATACTCATTTCAAACTCAGATTTCATGAGATTGTCAAATGAATCAGTTAATAATTTATGAGTTGATCCAAATATAATATCATCAACATAAATATAAACAATCAAAACATTTTTCTTATATTTATTTATAAAAAGGTTTGGATTACCAGTTCTCTTAACATAATTTTTTTGTAACAAAAATCATGTAAGTCTGTCATACCATGCTCTAGGGGATATTTTAAGTCCATATAAAGCTTTGGTAAGTTTTTAAACATTTTTAGGATCTTTTGTGTCTTAAAAACTAGGATATTTTTCAACATAAACTTCCTATTGAACATATATGTTAAGTAAAGCACACTTCATTCCCATTTTAAAATGTTTGAAATTAAAGAATGTTGTAAAGGCCAGTAGAATATGAATAGATTCAAGTCTAGATATTGGAGTGTAGGTTTATTCATAGTCTATTCCTTCTTGTTGATTATAACCTTTAGAAACTAATCTTGCTTTATTTCTTAAAATGACTCAATTTTCATCACATTTATTTTTGAAGACCCATTTTACTCTAATTACAGAAGTTTCTTTAAGTCTTTCAACCAAGGTCTAGACTTTGTTCCTTTCAAATTAATTTAGTTCATCTTGTATAGATTTAATCCAATCATCATCACCTAAAGCTTCATCAGTTCTTTTAGGTTCTAATTAGTAAAGAAATGATAGATGTTATACTTCATTTCTTAAAGAACTTCTAGTCATTGCAAGTTGATTTACATAACCAATGATACTATCACTGGGATTATTCTTAAGAAATAACTGATTTTGGTTTTGTAAAACCAGTTCATCAATATAAGGTAGAAAATATTTTGGGGTAAATACTTTAGAAACATTTTCTTGAGTATTTTCTTTATTATAAAAATATTCAATCAAAGGTTGATAATTAGTTTTTTAAAACACATCCAAGGATTTAGGTTGGGGTTGTTTAAAAACAAAAGGATCAATTTAATCAAATTTAACATGTAATGTTTCTTCAATAGAATAAGAATTTTTGTTAAAAACTTTATAAGCCTTAGAAGAAGTATAATATCTTAATAAAATTACTTCATTATATTTGGGTGAGAATTTATATAATTTATATTTAGTATTCAAGATGAATAGTTTTCAGCCAAATACTTTGAAGTAATAAACTTTAGGTTTTTGACCAGTCCATAACTCATAAGGTTTTTTATTAAGAAAGGGTCTGATTAAAACTCGATTTATAGTATAACAAGTATTACTAATAGCTTCAGCCCAAAAGTGTTTAGAAATATAATATTCACTCAACATAGTTCTAGTTATATCTTGAATAATTTGGTTTCTTCTTTCAACAACATCATTTTTTAGGAGTTCTTAGAGCTAAGAATTCATGAGTAATGCCTTTTTTACTAAAAAACGTTTCAAAATATGAATTTTAAAATTCTCCTCTATGATCACTATGAATATTTATCAAAATAAGGTTTTTATAATTTTTAACTTTGGATGAAAATAATTTAAAATAAGAAAGGTCTTCATATTTATTTTCTAGAAAATGGACCCAAGTAAATATATTGTACTAATCAACTAAAACAAATACATAGTATTTGCCTGCAATACTTCTAGTTTGTGTTAGACCGAAAAGATCCATATGAACTAGATGCAATGCATCAGAAGTTGAGACTTCACTAATTGAATTAAATCTTGACTTATGTTTCTTTCCATATTAACAAGGATCACAAGTTTTTTAAGAATCAAATCTAAGCTCTGGTAGATCCTTAACAAGTCTTTTATTTTAGAGTTTGCATAAGTTATTAAGGTTACAGTGTCTTAGTATTCTATGATATAACCAATATTGATCTTACATTTTAATAAGGCAAGGTAGGTATTGTCTCCTAAGGTCTTCTAAGTTAAGTTTTTAAACATTATCATGCCTATGGGTAGAGAGAATAAACTCTTCCTTGGTATTGTGTACTATAAATTTTTCATTCCTAAAATTCACAAGGTAACCTTAATCACATAATTGGATTATTCTTATAAGGTTATGCTTAATAACTTTAACAAATAAAACATTTGAAATTAAATTTTTTCCAAGAAGAACAATATTACCTATACCAACAATTTCTCCTTGAGAATTATCTTCAAAAGTTACTTTTCTACCTTTTATCTTGATAATATTTTCAAAGAATTTTTTATTACCAGTCGTGTGTCGGGAACATCCACTATCCATGTACCATGTATTTTTGTTGGTACTTCCTTTGTTTTTCTGAAAATAAAATAGTTATACTTTTAGAATCCAAACTTTCTTGGATCCAAAATTGTTAGAAATTAAAATTTTACGAATCCACATTTTCTTATAAAATTAAGATTTATGAAAACCTAAGGATTGTATTTTATTTAAAAAACAATTTTTCTCCCAATGTCCACCACATCGATACTTAGTGAAAAAAGGAGCACTTTGGGGAACAAAATAGTTATGACTAAAAATAGGTTTTGAATCAATATAACCAAATCTATAACTATTCTTAAGAGGATGAAGTTGTGAATGCATTTTTTTCAAAACCTTCCTTACCAAGAGTAAAGTTTGAAAAAAGTTTCTTTAAGGAAAAAAATTCAGATTTTAGTCTGATAACTAAATTCTTATCCTCATAATCATTAGTATTATAATTTAAGTTAGTTTATAAAATATTTTTCTTAGAAATAATATTTTCAAGATACTTAGAAAGTTTATCCTTCTTAGAATTTACTTCCTTAAGTTTTTTGAAAAAAAAATCAAAATCAAGAATTTTTTTATTAATATATTTTGAAAGATCTTATACTTATTTTATTAAAATAGAGATTATAGATTTTGCCTTATCAATTTTCTTATTGATATTATTATTTTCATTCTCAAGTAACGTGAAAAACCTATATACTTCTTCAAATTAAGGTAAGGTATTATCTTGTGATGAGGAAGATTCTTCATCCAAAGATTCATAATATTCTTCATTAGGAAAATTTTCATTTAAAGAAATATTGGTTAAATATTCAATATTGTGTACCTTAGCCATAAGAAAATGATTTTCAATAGGAAATCTGGCTATAAGACCAATATTCTTCTGACAAAAAGATTCACATTTAGAGGATTCATCTGAAGATTCACCACCATTAGCACTCCAGGTGTCATTATCCTTCAAAACTTTCTTGTACTTAGTCTTGAAGTACTTATTCTTGTTTATTTTTAAATGTCTATCCTCTATTTCTTTCCTTTTGAGCATAGGGAAGTCTGTTCTGATATGACCCGCCCTGTTACATTTATAACAAGTCACTTCTGAATCTTTCTTATCTTTTCTATTTTTCTTCTTGTATCTATATTGGAAATATTTCTTTCCCACAATCTTATTCATCCTTTGAGCAAGATTGGCCAATTCATTCTTAGATTGATCACTATCACTTGATTCAGATATAATAGTAGATTTATTATCTTTTGATCTAGTAACTCTTTCAAGATTCTTGGATTTCATATGATTTTATGTAGTTGTGATATCAATACTTCCATTACCACTATTTTTCTTGTTGATCTATACATCTCTCTTCATTCTAGTTTCCTGTTGTATAATATTTCCAAATAACTCATCTAGAGTGATGTTTGAAACTTTCATATTTTCATCAATATATATTCTTTTAGATTCCCACTCATTGGGCATAATATATATTATCTTATCCATGAGAATATCATCATCAGGTACTTTCTCACCCATAGATTGAAGAGTTTTTATGATAGTCATAAATCTTTGTTGCACTTTGCAAACTAGTTCTCCATAAAGAAATACAAATCCATAATAGTCAGCGCTTAACATAGCTCTTCTTGTCTCTATCACTTTTGAAGTTCCCAAGTGTGTAACTTTAATTTTCTTCCAGATACTATTAATAGCCTCGCAAGATGAAATCAGGATATAGATATTCCTGTTCATATAACATAATAAAGTATTTTTTAACTTAAAGTTAAGTTAATATTATTTCTTTTTTTTATTGGTAAATTGTCTTATTTACTTTTTAAGAATCTTGTAGTCACCAGTTAACATAACAAAGTTATCAACACTGGTGTTGATAATAAAATTCATCATCATATCTCTCCAGTACTCATAATCATTTCAATCAATGATTGGGGGTCTGGTAGGACTTATATTGTCTATAGAACCAATGTTCATTCCTTCCATTATATAATAAAATACAAAATATCTTTTCCACAAAACTTTTTAGTATTAAAAGTTTATAAACAAAGAAAATATTTAAGAAAAACTTGAGAAAAGTAAAGTTCAGTAAGAAATGTTGAGCAAGAAAACCTATATGTAAGTATAATTATTTCTAAGACCTCCTCTGATACCAATTGTAGGATTGAAATATATATGTATATTTCTCAATTACAAGAGGGGTGAATTGTAGGTTTAAAAACTTTCATTTTTATCCTTAAGAAAATCTATATTTAACAAAGTTAAACAATATGAATTCACAAACCCTTTTTAGTTCTTAACTAAGAAATTAAATTTATTAGGATCTAACAATAGGGATCCGATAAAGAAACTTTAATAAAAGTTTACTTATGGAAATATTCTACCTTAAAGTGTATATAATTTTATTTATATCAGAGTATACAAGTATAAGAAAGTTATAATTTATTTCTTTAACAAAAAGTAGCGGAATTAAAAACTTGTAATAAAGACAAGTAAATAAGTATAGGAAATATTTTAACCCAAAGATAAGGGTATCTAATAACCTTGGATAATGGTCCCTTGATTTATACTTTAAATAAAGTTTGTCTTACCCACATCAGGGTAATCCATCGATAAGAATATTGAAATCTGTCTTGTTATCCCCGCAAGCCCTCAGTCTCTAAGGTGATCGACACCTCTTTATTCTTATCCTTGAAATCCCTTGATTGTACACGACAACAATTGAAGTCTCACTAGGTAGGATGAACAAGATTTTTATAGCTTGAACAAGTTGTTTACAGAATTTACACAAAGCAGGTTTGAGTATAGCTCTCACAGCACAAATTCTCTCTCTAAAATTTAGCATGTAGGAGTTCCACACAAACTTCATTAAAATGGATGGGTATTTATAGGCATGAATTTCAATGGTCAACTTCCTCCTCCAATGGTTATATTTTTTCTTAAATTTTAGAGGGACCTGTACACATGTCACTCAGCCAAAAATTCGTTATAATTAGATTGTACGACATCATTTCCTGTAAGAAGACATGAGAAACATTATTATGTGTAAGAAACAATAATATGTAAGAAAAAACATTTTCAATATTAAGAAACATTAACAAGTTTAAGAAACATTAACAAGATTAGGATCCAATAAAATGAAACTTTACTTTAAGAAAATGAGGTAACTATAATAAAATCATTTAATTGGATTCTTAAGAAAGTGAGAATCAGAGTATAGAAATATTGACAATCGGATTTTGAAATAAAAGAGAATCAGAGTCTAAATTCTAATGAATTAAAAATATGATTTCTAAAGAAATTGGAGACTAATTTTAGGATAAATTGAAGTCTGGTTTCAAAATAAATTGGAGTCTGATTTTAGGAGAAATCAGATTCTAAGGAACTATAAGATTCTAGGTTAGATAAGGATCCAATTTTTGACTTAATAAAAAAAATGGTTAGTATTGGTTTAGGAAAACATGATATAAGACAATGAAACCCATAGTTAAATTCAAATATATTTTTAGATAAAGTAACTTTTCCTTAATAAAATATTTCTTAGAGAAAGATAATTTTCTTTAAGAAAATGTGTTTGTGATTTTCAAAACATAAAGGAATGGAAAAGTCATAAGTAACTTATTGACTCAACAATTGGAAGCTTTAAAATAATATAATTATATAAATACCATGAAATAAATAATGGAGTATCCCAAAATAAATTTTTTTGTAGTATATTTAATATAAAAATAAGAATTTTTTGCATAACATTAAAACATGTCTCAAAGAAAAGGAATTGAGACGGAACTCTTACCTCATTTCCGAAAGTTCTCTGCACTTATACTTAACTTCATGGATAATTAAATTAAGTTCATTATATATATATATACATATATATCTAATAAAATTATTTATATATATTTAATATTAAAAGTTCCTTTAACTATCATATGTTATTTATTTATAATATAGATTTCTTATCTATGTCAGTTACTTAATGTTGTTCAGTCAATTTCTTCATAACTCCTTATATATGTTAACCATTTTAGAAATATTTGTAAAATAGTTTCATAATATCCATAATATTAATAGTATTATGTAAATAATTTTTATATATTAAATATATTTTTAATTCTAACCATTATGGGTTGTGATGACAAATGAAACTCATTGCTCGTGGAGGTGATAGTTCGCACATACGTGCGATTAATGTTTCCATTTATCAATGAATGAGAGAGAAATAAAGTATATTATAATTTTACATTTCAAAATAATATTTATATTATATATATATATCATATTTTTTAACAATCCCATCATTAAAACCAATTATGATAGGCGGTATGAAAAATGGAAGTCATCACTTTGTGGAGGTAGTAGTATGTACAATGCACTAATGATATTTTTGTTTTTGTTTGTGGATGGAGAGGAATAAATAATAGGTTTTTAATTAATATAATAAAATATCAGTATAATAATTATACTTATTTCATTATATTTTTATGGGTATAATATATTTGGAAGAAAAATATTAAGGATAAAATGTTATGAAAAAAGTAATACTTACGTTGGAGACTTTATCTTCTCTTATAGATATCATTGGAAATAAGGGCTTAGGATAACTTAGTGTGGCTAGGGGATTAATAAATTTTGAGGTAATTATATGAGTGTATATTTTCAAGGAAATTTATAATGTTAGATATATGTTTAAAAGGGTGTTAGTGACCCCCTTTTTTAATAGAGGAAAAGGGCACTTTTGAAAATACCCTTTATATTTCAATAATGTCATGAAACTATTCCAAAGTCAATGGCTCCAAAGTTTCAAAATAATGGATTTTATGGCGTCTATAGGTAAATAAACACTCAAAAAATACTTTCCATGGAAGTTTTAAACATTTTATAGGGTTTTTACCATTAAGTTTTTACATTTCACTCGTTTAGTTTTAAACAAGGTAACTAGTTTTTAACTAAGTGGTTTTATGTTTTATTAAAAAATACTACATAAAACATATAAAAAAATATGGGTGTTATGAAACTAAATTTAAATTCTATTTAATCCAATTTAATTTCTAAATATTATAAAATTAATATTTTAATTAAAATGGGTAATGTATAGAAAAATTGTTTTAGTGGAAAAAAGACATTTTTGGAAATTATGGATTCTTAATATTATTTAGTATTGATTAAAAATTAAATTTGGTTTAATATATTTATTTATGTGTGTATTAATAATATAATATTCATTATTTAAAGTAGTTTATTTTAATTGATTCGATATAAATTCCATGATATTAATAAAATAATAATTTAAAAAAAATTGTTTCACCGTTATCATGGTAATTAGCATGAATCCTAATAATCTAAATTTTATGCATAAAAATGAAATTTAAAATATTAAATAATATAAAAATTATTATATCAAATATAATAATGGTTTTTTCAAATTAACTTTATATGTTTAGGGAAATTAATCTTAACGTTAGCGCATGTAACGCAAAAAACCACGTTTTTAAGAAGTGTATTTTTAAGCATAACGTTTATGTATAGGAAAACATTATCAATCTTATTGATTCTAATGATATTAATAATATTAGTATTGTTAAAATAAGAGTTATTTTACATTAAAATAAATCACAAAACCTAATTTCTCTATACATCAATTAAATAAATAGACAAAAAATAGTTTTCATAAAATATTACTTGATTTTCTAAAATGATATTCATGGGTTTTATAAATTGAAAATATAATTTTTTAAAATTATTTATTTTAATTTATAAATATATATTTTTTATATCAATGTGGTTCAAAAAACTTCTAATTCATATAAATGTGACGGTGTCAGCAAAATTGACATTTTTCACTATTTACCTAAAAACGATTATTTTAAAAAATCTAAAAATTTTAAACTAAGTAAATTTTGATATTATAAATTAAATAATTAAGTTCCTTTTATTAATTTAAAATTCTAAAATTCATAAAATTTGTTACAATATAAAGGTGCAAGGTGAAAAACAACATTTTTTAGAAAAATGTATTTTTTAAGTATAATGTAAATGTATTTTTATTTAGTATCAAGAAATATATATTGGATGGATGATAAATTATTTTTTATATATATCAAATTCATATATAAAATTAATATGAGTTCATTTTAATATAGGAATTAATAACTCAAAAAATTGAATTTATTAAGCTTAAAATTACTTTTATATTGATACACTCATTCAATTCTATAAATAATAATTACATGATGATATCATACTAATTTCAACTTAAAAACTCCGTATATACTCAGTTAAAGATTTAAGGGTAAGATAACTAGAATTGGATGTCTTGGGTGGTGATTCGACTATCATGGATTTCACAATGAGTTCTACAAGCTTAATATTTTCCCACAAATGATTTTTCTCAAGTCGTAATTGCTTGAGTTTGACTTGGACTTAGTTCAAAGAAAACCCTCGAGAAGCTAACTCTATTATGATCCTTGAAAAATGGGATTCATAAGAAATAATTCATCTTTTGGATGTCATTTATTCCTACTTTATTTTTTGATTTTGTGATATGGTTACTTCAATTTATACCAGTAAATTTAACAGCTAAGTTTCAATAGTCATATTTAAAATTCAAAAACAAACTATTTAATATATTATTTATTTAGGAAGAATATGAAGTGATGTAAATACCCAGAAATTTCAAGGAAAATATTTTCTTAAATTCTTTGGAATTTTACGAGTCCGCAGTTTCTGACGGCACCTGATTCCGAGGCCCGGTGTGCCCGAAATAATTTTCTGAAGTTTTGTTCGGGTACGTTTAGTAGACGTACGAGCAGGAATTTCTATCTTTTGAACCGGTACTCGGAATTGAAATACGAGGACACTGATGAACTTGAAGCACTGGTATTCACTTAAGGAGACCTTTACCGTAGTTGCATTTGGTCGAGAGTATAAGTTATATTTTGGGGATTCATAATAAATTAAATAAAATTGTTGTGTTACGCAATTTTATTTTGTTGGTGGTTATTATCTCCAAAGGGAGGTTAGTGGTGGGGTCCACACCCACATAACCTCCCATGGGAGGATAATATGTGGTGGGGCCCACACGTGCATCTAACCCTTCAACTTCCCTTAAACTCCTTGAACCCCCCCTAACTCCTAAACTCTCCACCTCTCCTCTTTTATTTTAAACTCTCCATATTCCACCCCCTCTCATGAATGTGCCAATACACTTTCAATTAATGAACAATTAATTTTGGCTCCTCTAATTTTTGAAATAATTTGAAAATCATGTGAGGATAAAATAATAGCCTAAGCTATTATTTTGGGTTGGCACTTGTTATATTGGGAGAATTTTGGGAGAATTAGAAAGGGAGAGTTATTCCCACAAAGAACGACATACTCTCTCGACGAAGAACGCGAAGAATACTCCATGACTCGAAGTACGTGAATCAAATTCTCCACTTCTTCAACCGGGGCAAGAAATAAGGCGACGCCACAAATAACGCCATCTACCTTTCTTCTTCCTCCGCGTCAAGGGAGAAGACACCGCCCGCGAGGAACGTCGACTACGATTCCTCCTCAAATGCACCCTGACGTCAACGAATCGACGTCGTCTTCGGATTCTCTTTCTGCGACACAACAAGCAAACATTGGAATCAAGGTAGGGGGGTTTTGATCAATTTTAATTGAATAAAATTGTACCTCGTTCTTTGTTGAAAACCTTGGATTGTCTCTGGCCTTTTGTTATCGCCTAACGCGGAGGGCGTCGGATGAACGAACACGGCATGAAGACCCTCTGTAGGTTCTTGAATATTTTGGTGGCGGTGACCAGAGGCAGTGGCAACCAGAGGCGGTAGCGACCGGAGGTAGCGGCCATGCACTGGCCGCATGGAGGAAACTGCGGCCCGCTACCACGGGCCGCTCGGACGAACCAAAACGGCCGGCCGTAGCCGGCCAGGCTGGTGAACCGCGGCACCCGCAGGTGTCGCGCGGAAAAGGTGCGGCTCGTATCCGCGGGCCGCTTGTTGGAAGAATCGGCTGGCTAAATCCGGCTGGGCAGGAGACTGCGGTGCCTCTTGGCGTGGCGCTGCGGAAGAACTACGAGCCGCTTTGGCGGGCGAACCGGTCGGCCGCCTGCCGGTCGGGCTGAAGGAAACCACGGCACCCACAAGTGCCACGTGGGAGGAACAGCGGCCCACTATATGGGCCGCTCACACAGGAAAAACCAGTCGGCTTCGTCCGGCCGGGCAGTAGGGAGGGGCGGCGCCACCAGGAGAGCCGAACCGGCCCACAACCGCGGGTCGGGTCCGTGGGTGGGTCACGTCCCACCGGGCCGGGTCGACCCCCTAACCGGGTCGGTCCCGCCAGGCTGGGTCCCTGGGTGGGCCGTGCTCCACTGGGCTGGGTCGATCCCCTGCCGGATCGGACCCGCCAAACCAGGTCGGGCCAACTCGCCATCCCAATGGGCTTGACGGGCCGGGCCCGTTTCACTTAAATGTGAATAGCTTCTAGAACGTGTGTCCGATCAACGCGCCGTCTACGTCATTGGGATCCTCGCGACGAGGCAGTCCTTTTGAGATACTCTAAGTGAGTTTTAGACAACTTTGGAAAATGGACGGGTTTGGAACGAGTATAATTCCAACCGGGCCCCTGGAACGGAAAAGCCAATAACTCTCAGACCGGGCATCTGATTGACGTTTCGTCAGTCACGTTGGGTTTCTTTTGATGAGATGAAACTTTGGGATACATCAACTCTGGACTTCGTGATAGTTGATGTATCGACCCCTTTGCTCGAGGAGTGGACCCTCCCGGAATCAAGCGTGTTGTGTGCGAGAACCCTAGAGTTGGATGCGACTACGACGACTACTGTACTGGGATCCTTCGTGGGTTCGACAGCGATGACTACCGTACTGGGATCCTCCATGGATTCAACAGTGATGACTACTGTTCTTGTATCCTGTGTGGGTCCGACAGTATTGACCTCTGTACTTGTATCCTGTGTGGGTCCGACAGAGTAGCTGGTCTTGTATCCTGTGTGGGTCCGACAGAGTAGCTGGTCTTGTATCCTGTGTGGGTCCGACAGCTTAGATGAATCAGTGACTACATCTGATCATCTCTATCGCTATATGAAAGATGTATACCTATGTGAATTGAGTCTTTACTTTCAATCATTATCATCGATGTGATTGACTTTACTTCCTGTGTGGACTGGGTTGTGCTTGGGCTCAAGAGTTAGAGCAGAACTGAGATTGATAACTTAGGTATATGTATGGGAATATACCTAAGTAGGATTGGTTGATACTTCGTGTTTGTATATTTACTTTTTTGGTTTATCCTTTGTGGATTTTGGGAGACATTCAGGGGTCTCGGGGTCCCTACTGAGTATCGTTATACTCACCCTTGCATGGGAAATGCTCATACTTCATTGTGTTGGTTGCAGACGACGGACAACACTGATCGAGGCAGAGTGTTGTGGAGCTGGATTGTACCTGGAGGTGAACCACTTGATGAGACATACACAAACCGGACGGATGGAACTGAGGTGCTAATTAGGCCATCTGTACTCACCCTTCAGGTGGGATTCCCAGAGGACGAATCAGTAGTTGTTGTTTACTTTTCTGCAGTTGTACTTTACTGTTGGGCTTGTATTTCCGGCCCTTTTCTTTCAGCACTTACTTTTGTATCGGTTTTATTTAGTGATTATTTTCAGTTTTTCCTCTACTAATTATGTTCATACTGTGAGTGTGTTACATGTTAAAAGGAAATGCCTTCCCTTTTATCGGGATTACGCCTTTAGTGCCAGTCGCCAGCCCCTGGCCCATGGAAGGCGGGTTTGGGGTAGTCACGGCACGGGCCCCAAGGATGGGTCGTGAAAAGTGAAATATCAGGCCATTACAAGAAGTGTAAGTTATGGGAATCACGGTTTCAAGATAATAATTGACTCAGACCACTTGTATTGATAATAAGATATTAGTTGAAAATCCATAGCCAAGTATAACAGCCTACTTCAGTAAGGAGTGGGCTCAAACATTATGGTTGAACCTTGTAAAAATAATTGTTTTCCTTATTCTTACTTACTTCCATATTATTTAAGTAATTTTGGGTTAATATACTCGATAGGTTCTTATCCTAATCAACTATAGTGGTTTATTTAAAAGAAATAAATTTTAAAAAGAAAGCTACACTAATTCACCCCTCACCTATTAGTGTAGCCAGTCGGTCTACTGGGACTTTAAATTTTTACTTGAATACATTTTCCAATAATGAATTAATTAACTTATCTATAATTACATAGGAATTACCCTTATTCAACTTCTTTAATAATGTACCAAACATCTTGTAATCTTTCTGAACTTCCTTGATTCTCATGTTTGAATACACATATATAAATATATTGTATTTAATACCCAAAAAGTGAGATATAATAATTTCATTGATGAATATTCCTAAAGTAGTATCTTATTCTTAAATTAATTTTATTTTTTGTTTCAATGGACATTCTTACCACATGAAAAGTAGACAGTCTATTGTTCCTTTGTTTACCCATTGATCTTTCTCCCCATGGTCAAGCATTTTGAAGAAGCCTTAGACATAGTGTTAGTATTTGGACCTTTCAAATCACCCTTCCCCTTTTTCACCATATATATAGAAGTATTTTTTAGCTTCATTTCCTTATCTACCTAGTGAAATAGAGTAAGGATATCCAAGAGATACTTCTCAATGTTTTTCATATTAAAATTCACACAAAATCTAAAGAAGCTCCATGAGTTCCATCCAATACACCCTCTCCAAGTTTTCACATGAAGAGTGCCTTAGAGATCTCAAGTCTCTCTTGTTTGGCTCTATCCTAATATAGATCACAGAGATGTTTGAGTATTTTATATGAATCCAAGTTCTCGTGAGACTTTTGGAGATCATCATACATATATGATATCATCAAAAACTATACATCTATCACATAATCCAATTGTTTTCAATAAACAGAAATCTCTTCTTCACTCACCTCCTTGGCATGAGGATCAAAAACTAGGGATTCTAGCATGTAAATCCTTTTTTATTGTCATAGTACAATATAAAAGTAGATTTAAATAATTTTTCTTAATTACCAAAATATATGAGATGTGATAGTTTTATTTATTCTATTAGTCTCCCACTATTTTAAAAGTCCCAATATCCCTCTCCATTAGACTAAGAATATTATATCACATGTAAATTCTAGTGTCAATGATCCATATGTTCCTTCTCATAACCCATGTGAGGGCTTAATCAATTACTCGAAGGTATTTAAGTAGGTAGTCATGCCAACTGCTAGCTTGCAGCTCCTTGATCTATTGAGTGGACTCTCTGGTCTTGAAATCCTGACATGGATTTCCTTAACATTTTCCTCCAATTAACATCAATTATATAAAGTTATGCTTATATTGATTCCTACTTGGTTAGTTCAATCCAAAACCTTCATAAGAAATCCATGATAAAAGTGAGTGTCTTAACAAGTGTTAGACTGACACTTAGGTTTATGGTTCCATTCTTAATCAAGTAATAGAAGGATTTTATGATTTAATATTTTCTTAGGGGATTTTGTTTATTATGAAAAAAAATATTATCTTATCCTTTACACATCATGTTAATATCATGTTGATTTTTCATAATAATTCACCATATTTTGATAAAACAACTTACACATAATCCATTTATTTTACTTTATCTTTCATTTATTTTTATTTTATTTTATTTATGTAATTTCATTCATTATAATATAAACATGTATCACATAAAATATATAACCATCCATCTAACAAAATAAAATAAATAAATTGACTTGAATATGAGATTTCTAATGGTTGATTTTTTAAGCGAACAAGAAATCAACGCATGACCCTGAGGGAAAAACTCACTAAGTCAAACTTGGCTTGAGTTGAAGAATTCCACCATTGACCTATGTATCTTCTTCATTGGTTTCACCTTAACTCAGGTTCTGAATCGCCTCCTCTCCTTGAATCTCTATACTTTACATGTTTTACTCACATATAAGTGAGGGGAACTAGGGGTTTGGGATACATAAAACAATCCATGAGAATACATGTCCTGTATAATAATGGGTAAGAGATGATACTCAAATAACCATATTTAATTTAATAATACTTTATTAAATAATAAAACTCATTCAATAAAATTAAATTAAATAGAAACTCAATACATGCATTGGTTAGTTAAATCTCATGATTAGTCACATACATGTAATGACATCACATTCATACAAGTTAGCATATATTTCTAATCGCTCAATTAATTAAGATAAATTTTCACTTGAATTAATAATTAATGGTATTATTAATTAATTAATTAATTATCTTAATTACTAATCCAATAATTCCTCTAGATACATACAAACCATCCACTGTAATTTAAATAAATTAATTTTATTTAAAATTACTTTAGTACATGTCATGTACTTGGAGGAAACATGATGAGTACTTATGTAAACCACGTGATGTCTGGTCATCATCATATATTGTGAACTCACATGGCATATAGAGTACATGGAATTTCATGTAATTACACAGCTTGTACTATTAATCTATTAAAAACAAACATGTTTTAACTACATGGTGTGTACCACTTTCAATACACACAAACTACACAGTGTGTAATGATACCCACACACAATGTGTGGTTTTAGATTTAATGCATAAATTAATTAATCATTTAATATTTTTTAAACCTTTCCATACAATTTGTACTAAAAATTTATAACACATGAAACACATATTTATTTTTTTTAATGGTGAAATTAATTTTCTTTATGTGTAAATTAATTTATGTGGTATATAGCCTAACTTGGAATATACTATGCATAAATGGGTTTAGGATCACATGTGTGTTGATTACATAGAACGTGTGTATTAATTGATTATACTTTGCATGTGTATTAATTATACATTTTTTATTAATTAATTACACATCGTGTGTGTATTAATTATACACCGTGTGTGTATTAATTAATTATACACCATATGTGTATTAATTATACATCATGTATGTACTAATTAATTACACATCGCATGTGTATTAATTACAAAACCATGTGCATATTAATTACACGCTATGTATATATTAATTAATTACACACACAACGTATTAATTACACATTGCATTTATTGACCATGAAACCACCACTTTGTGTAGGGTTACACAATGTGTAAGTGAGATACACGTCGTGTGACCATGAAAAATCCATTATAACTTTAGATATAACTTCCATGCATTTTTCATTATTTTCTTGGTTATAAGAAGGTAAATGAGGAAGATATCCCAACTTTCGGATTAAAGAATGAAAATTGAAATGAAAAACTAACACGGAATCACAAAATGAATCAATAAACAACTAAATAATTATAAATATAAATGTGACTGCTCTGATACCAATGTACAATCCTTCTAGAGGTGATCCACGCATTCTCCTTGATCTTGAAATGATGCTGATGAATCTCTGGGTGCTATCATGGAGGAATCAATCACCTTACATCATTCTTGTTGATCGCCATAAGTAATCCTTCAATGTCTATGATTTCATATCTTGTTCTCTCAGTCTAGAGAAAGAGGAGGAAATGGTAGAAGATCTCTTGTTGTTGAGAGAAACCTAGAGATGTTCTTGAGAGAATCTCTAGAGAAGAAAATGTTTTGGGCACAAAAATTATTTTATAAGTTGTTAATATATAGTGTTAGGGTTTAATATTTGATAATTAAACAAAGGAACTTAATCAAATAATAAACCTAATCTATTATCTATTCCAATAATGATAATAATAATAATAATAATAATAATTCATGGCATGCGTTAACCTGTGCATTTTTTCAATATCATTTTTTTAAAATAAATAAATTAATAATTATTTAATGATATTCAACACTTATATCATTTTAGATACTAGGTGCTTAACATGGCCCGACTATACTCCTTGCCATTTACTATATAACATCACAGACCCAGATGCCACTCAACAGTGCCTCGAGCTCGGTTGGCCACATGGCCTCAAGTGCATCTCCCCAAATTCCAAAGGATGTTGACTAGCAGAAAGGGCCTAGGTGTGTCATTGGGGATACTATGCCCTCATAACTAGAGTGTAGCACAATGTAATATCAATAACATACAAGTATATAAAGTAGTATAATAACCATACAATAGATAACTAATAGGAATAGATAAACAAGCCAGATGGAATCTCATATACAATGATGATACATGTCATATGTCTCTAATAAATCATCCAAAACATGTGTACATAGAAGGTTTACAACACATGGAATAAAGGTATAAAAGGAACAAAAGCTTTAAACTATCATCTCAATCCTCATCTCGATCCCATGCTCCCCTGCTCCCAAGTAGCAATCAAGAACCTATAGTAGGGAACTTTCCCTTATCAATACCTGCAATCATATAATCTATTTGGGTACCCAAAGGCGGCCCGAATAGGGTGCGATATATAATAATAGTAGGAAACCACCCAAGGTCCATGTCATCCAGTCAGTGAATATATATAACAATAGTGTATAGAAAAAACATAACAAGTAAAGGAAGTACTCAAAAGTAATATCCTATAAGTCTAGGTTCTCATTTTATATCCAAATTCATTTAAAAGGAAAGTCTCTGATTTAACAGTCAGGCCTATGTTATTTATAATCATGTTCAATTAACCATTCATTATCATTTAAATATTAAGTCTCAAGACCCAATGCATAGCCCATCATCCCCCGTGATAACATGATCAAGGATGCCTAAACAGGCCATCCTTAAGGTATAAACAAGGTTGAATCCAAGATTGTGCTTTGTCTTTGAAAACATGTCATAAAAACCATTTCATTACATTATTAAATTTATAAATGATCTCATCCATGTGATTCATAATTTGGAATCCATGTACCACTCCAGGTGTAATATAAACCAACACCCTATATGACCATCTATGGCGATCCTCAAGAACCCAAGTATCGCTCTAGGTGTGGTATAAAATCTCTGTCATTTGTGTCTATACTTGGTGATACACTAAGGGATCCCAAGTATCACCAATGTCAAAATTATAAAATTACACTTGATTCTATCCATGTAATTCTCATAATAATCCATGTATCACTTGGTATATAAGTCAATCCTCAGAGTCCATCCTAGGCAGTCCGCTAGGGAGTACAAGTATCACTTGGGAATAAGAAAACTCAATCCATATGAGTCTGTCCATGGAATTATTAATTTGAATCCATGTTTAACACAAGTCATATTATCATTAAATTTAGTTCAAATAATTCCATTTAGCTATGTCAAGATCAATACCAAGAATTAGTCATTTCAATCTCACCTCAAAAGGTGACACAAAGCATTGGCCAGACATAGAAGACTTGCCTTATAAATACTCACATGGGAAAAACATTATAACAATATTATAATGATTAAACAACCTATCACATGGAATATAATATATTTAACTCACATGGTAATTTCAATATAATGATAAATTCAAGCTTAAACAAGAAACTTAAGGCAAGAGCCTAAGGTCTTGGTCACCCATCCCTTCCTTCAATCATTTCAATATATAATTCACAATTCATATTGAAATTCAATTCACAATTAAATTCATAAACTAATTTATTAATTTGATTTACAATTCATTTCAAAATTTATATCCCATTGCAAGGGGGAAAATATCACACCCAAGTTATCAATTTCCAAGAGCCTTCCATAGTGGTCTAGTTCAATTAATCAACACACCCAAGGGGTGGTTCCCTTTCAAGTTCCTTAACCAACAACAAAAAATTAACATGACTCTTTAATTACATAGTTCTTTCCTATAAATTAAAGGATTTAATTTCATTCAAGGTGATGCCCAAAAATTGGGTGTGTGGCACAATAACATATATAAACACTTTAGTATTTAACAAAAGGCATGAGACCACCTACTGTATACCCGTAGAGAATAGATCATCTAGTATTGTCTCTTGATTTGACTCAAATTAGGAGAAAATCGAATAATAGAAAAAGAACCTATTAATATGAAAAATTATCTTGCACAAAAATAGCTCAACCGATATCCAGAAGAATGAAGAACAATTAAAAAGGAATTGAGAACTAATCGATGTTGATCCAACGAGACTAGCAGTGCTTAAATCGGAGATAGGATGGAGATTCGAGATTGAATACTAGTTTAGATCTTAAAAAGAGATCTAAAATCCATGGTTGTACATAGGAATAAGAATAGATAAATTAGGTTATAAATAAGTGATTAAGTGGGGTTAGTTTGGTAAATTTACTAAAATTTTGGCATCACGTGGTTTAGGTGCACGGTTTGCAAACCATGTGCCAACTGTGCACAGTTAGCTATAGAAGAAGGGAACCCCATGCAGATTCCTTGCATGGTTTGACTAACCATGTAGAAACTTTTCAAAAACCCACTATCAAAATTGCAAACCTGACTACACAGTCATGCGGCCCAAATCGTACGGTTTGTACTAACCATGCACTGGGCCATTTCACCACAAAACATGGGTTTTGGGCTTCGAACCAGCCCCAAACACCCCCAATACCTCCATAACCTCGAAGATAATTCCCAAAAGGCCACATTTAAACATTTGAACTAAGAATTTATGGAAAGTAAAGGATCCATACCTCAAATAATAACCAGGTTCTTACAAACTTTTCCCCTTAAAGTAATTTGACCTCGAATTTCCCTTCCGAGGGTGGTGAAGCATGATCTGTGAATAACTCTAGCAACTGAGATCGTACATTAGCCTCCCGCTCCTAGGTATCATCATATACTTAGACGTTATTTCAAATCACCCATATGAAAGGAACTGATCAGCTTTAAATAACCTTTGTGCTATGGTCCAAAATACGTATAGGTTTCTCCTCAAAGGACACATCGCCCAATGACTCAACCTCCTCAGATTAAAAGGCATGAGACGATTCTGAATTGTAACATCATGGATGAGATACATGGAATACATCATGCATGATTTGGTACCTATGAGGTAACTACAACCGATAGGCTACCATCCCGACCCTCTCCAAAATCTCAAATGGCCCAACATAATGTAGTGAAAGATTACCCTATCTCATAATTCTCCTATGTCCTAGCCTCATTAAAACAAATAAGAAAACCTGATCCCTGGCCTTGAACTCTAGAGGCAATTTTTGGTTGTTGGAATATGATTTCTAATGAGACTACATAGTATCCATCCTCTTCTGAATCAACTAAACCTATTCTGTGGTATCCTAAACAAGATGAGGTCCCAGCATAGCTGTCTATCCTACCTCTAACCAATATAGTGGTGATCGGCATGACCTACCATACAAAGCCTCATAAGGTGTTATCTAAATAGTATCCTAAAATCTATTTTTGTAGGTGAAATCAACTAGGGGTATATGCCTCTACCAAGAGACCCCTAAATCTAGGACACATGCTTGCAGCATGTCCTCAAGCACCTGAATCGTGATGTGCTCAGAAGCACCTATGTACCCAATGCCCTCTATAGCCCTTTCTAAAACTATGAATTAAACCATACATCCCTATCTAAAATGATAATTTGTAGAACCCTATGAAGTCATATTATCTCATGATGTAAAACCTTCCAAGATCATCAACACTAAAGGTTTCCTTGATAGACAGGAAATGTGCAACCTTCGTGATCCTATCAAGAACAACCCATACAAAATCATTGCATCAAGGATACCTTGGTAAAACTATCATGAAATCCATCATGATGTCGACCCACCTCTACTCAGGGATGGGTAACTATGGTAAAATTCTGGTTGGTCGCTAGTGTTCTGCCTTCACCTAATGATAGGTGAAAAATATCATGAAAAAACCAACTACATACCTTTTCATACGTGGCTGCCAGTACTGGAGATGTAAATCCCAATACATCTTGGTGACATCAGGGTTCACTGCCCAAGATGAAGCCTAAAAATATTGCATCAACTCCTCATGTATGTCTATCAAAACCTATATGCGGTCATGTACACGTACGATCTCATCCTTGCCTATGGTCCAACCAAGAGGAGGGTCCTCACCTACCACACTCTCTTGTAATACTAGGACTTCTAAGTCTGATAGCTTTATTATCCTCACTCTATCTAGTAGGGTAGAGGTAATAGCTAAAGATGAAAGAAAAGTCTACCCATTACTATCATGAACCTCCAAGTGCATCTTAGAGAACAAGGACATAAGTCACCACTCGCTACTAGTCTGTTGAACTACGTGTATCTGAGTCCTCCTACTCAATACATCAGCCACTGCATTTCCTTTACCAGGAATGTAGGCATGCTCAAAATAAAAATACTATAGGTACTCAACCCACCTTTAATGCCTCAGATTCAGATCACACTGTGTAAATATGTACTTGAGACTTCTGTGGTCTGTGTACACCAAAAATTCTCTCCCAATAATTAATGTCTCCAAAAGCACAATGTGTAAATAACTGCATCTAATTCGAGATCACGTTTTAGGTAATTTTTCTCATGTGGCGTCAACTGTCGATACACGTATGCCATAACTCTATCCCCCTGCATAATAATTTCTCCTAGACTGATACCCAATGCATTGCAATAAACTGTGTAACTCCTACCCAGATCTGTAAAAATTAGTATCGGTACTGAATCCAATCACCCTTTCATCTCCTGAAAGGTCATCTCACAGGAATATTACCATATAAACTTCACACCCTTCTTAGTTGATCTCATAAGTGGTACTAATAAGAATGATAATTCCTGTATGAAATGCCTATAATAACCATCAAGCCCTAAGAAACTATATACCTCAAAGAAATTATTGGGCTACTCCCAGGAAAATAAAGCTCTCAACTTCTCTAGGTCAACTGATACTCCTATCTCTGAGATAATGTGACCAATGCAGTGAATTTGATCCATCTAGAAGTGGCACTTTGTGATCTTAGCATATAATTGATTCTCTCTTAGTGTATCCAAAACGATCTCAAGATGTTTAGCATGGTCATGTCAATTGTGAGAATACACCAAGATATCGTCCATGAAAACCACCACAAATGAATCTAGATAATTACGGAACACTCGATCCATTAGTTCCATGAAGACCACTAGCATGTATGTGTGAGACTGAATGGCATAACCAAATACTTATATAGACTATACCTGCTACAAAAATTTGTGTGAGGTATGTCTAATGGTCAAACACATGCCTGATGGTAACCAGATCTCAAATCAATCTTCGAGAAAACATTATCTCTTCATATATAGTCAAAGAGATCATCTATCCATGGTAGAGGATACTGGTTCTTAACTAGCAGCTGGTTTAACTTCTATTAATCCACACATAGCATGAGGGTATCATCCTCCTTTTTTACAAAAAGGACTAACAAACCCCATGGAGAAGTAATGGGTCAGATGAAACCCTTTGCCTCTAAATCCTCTAGCTATCTCTTAAGATCTTGAATCTCAACATTATCCATACTATAATAAGTAATGGATACCAGTGTATCTACTGGAACTAGATCGATAGAGAACTCCACCTATCTCATCGGAGGTAATCTTGAGAATTCATTCAGGAAAACATCACTAAAACGATCAACAACTAGAGGGAAATATACCTGACAAGTAATTATCATCTAGATACAAACTTGCAATATGGGTTGTCATCCCACCCATCCCACGATGCTCAGGTCCATTTTGGATTGCTTGGACATCCCATTCATCCTTGTGAGTAAACGCTCCACCCTCTGGTGATGTGAAGGTCACCCTATTGCAATAACAATCAACAAAATCATGAAAAAGAACCAACCAGTCCATCCTGAGAATGATATAATATCCTATCATCTCAAGGAAAAAGAGGTCCCATATGAAGTGACACCCACCAATATCAAGGGGCACTCTATACACTTACATACACCATCTGTTCTAATTCCCAATGGGGTTTCAAGAATCATAAAGCCATCATAAGTATAAAAACTAATCCCAGGGCTCTCCACAACTGGCATAGATATAAATATATGTGAATCCTCAGTATCAAAAAGTTAAGAAGATAAAGTGGAGGATACTATAATAGTACCTATGATAGTAGAAGGCCTGAGATCCTACTCATCAAGGTTCTTTTTCACTATGTATATCTATCCTGAACCACAACCCTATGATACTTCATGGATACCCTGAGCAGATCCACTTTGCTATCAATATAAAGCTGGGGTCTGATTACCATGGTCATGACCACCACCTTGGCCTAATCAGCTAGTTGTACTCGATTTCCCTACCTGATGAGAGGATGTTGAACCTGCTCTAGAATGTGGAGTCAGTGAAGATTATATATCACTAGCTATTGGAGGAAACATTCTATAGAATTGTTATAGATGACCCATCTTACCATAAGATCAATACTCAAATGGGTCCCTCATACATTGAGGAATCATATTTCCTAGTCTACTGCACTTATATCAACTCACCTGGCTACCTGAGTATGTGATATGATTTCTAATATCACCACATGGAATCTCTAAACAATTCTTCCTACTATCAATCGATTTAGTACCAGATATAGATGTTGAACCGCCCTGACTCATACCCCCACCCTCTCTCAGGTTATTATCTATGATAAGTGCTTGATTCACTATTTCAGAAATGGTAGTCAACTAAAAGATATTTACCTATTATCTGATGTCATAACAAAGACCATCATTAAATTTTCTAGATTTATATAACTTTTCACCCATCAGAATAGGTGCGAAGTGATTAAGCTTAGTAAAATGGGCCAAGTAATCCATAACTGATAGTGTGCCATACTCCAGGTGTAAGAATTCCCAGGCTCTATCAGCCCTCAACATCTCAGGATAGAAATATTCATATAAGGCCATATGAAAATCCCTCCAATAAATGTCCTAATGAAGATGTATTTGAGTTATAACATTCCACCACCTCTTAGAGGAATCATGTAGTATATACATAGAGAGTTTTACCCTCCTCTCAAGAGGCATCTCTAGATGCTTAAAGATAGATAGCATTGCCTCTAGACATTACTTTGCAGCCTATGGTTCTTCATCCCCTGAAAACTTGGGCATATGCTACTACTAGAACTCACGTGTCAACTCTTCCATAGTCAGGGTAGGTTACAGTGCTCCCCGAATAGTCTACATAAAGCGTAGGAATCCCTCACAGAACTATTCCTCATCACCTATGTTTGGTACATCTACCAGTGCCGCAACTGGCACTAATAAAGGTTCCATTGGTATCCCATGGACCACTACCTCCATAGTGTGGTCATCACCACCCTCCTAGAATACGACGGAAGGTCATCGTGGTGGCAGGCCTCTACAATACCAAACACACACCTCATATTAGAATTTTATCAAAGTTCATAGCTCAAAAGCGCATATATTTAAATAGGATACACCCCTATGCCTTCTCCATGAGTCATGTCTAGTCTTTGTACAAATCATATAGAAGAAATGGATAATATTTGTTACCCACTACTAAGGTTGGGTATGGGTTAATTTCTCTACTATAAGTAATTCCAGTTTCCATTTAATTTTCAATTGAATTCACATATTCATTTTCATTTTAATTCATACTCATTTTCACTTTTATATCACATTCACATAAAATAGGTTGAATTAAATGGTTCACCAAATTCCGATCCATGAAGTCCCATACACCTCAGGAAACAAAGTGTGGCATCCACCTTATTCATACCATAACACATTCCAAAATACCTATCACAATAGTAGGTATATCTATCATGGAACCTATCACAATAGCATGAAACAAGTAATGTATCCTAAACAACATGGTATAATACATGGAAGGTGATTCTTGTAAAGTTCCTAACATGATACATGATATGGAATACCCTCATATCATTAGGTTACAACATAATAAAACCCATAATCATATCAATAAAAATAGCATAAATCAAGTTCATAACCTAATAGTGGAATCAAATCAACTATAATAGTTAAAATCTAGAAAACAGTAATTTAATTCAAGTAAATTTGGCTTTTTCCTATACGTGGGTTAGCTACACCCAGACACATCTCATTACCAAATCCCTATTCATTTATATCTGTTTCTATTGTCTCAAAATAGTAAATAAAACCAGAAAAGAAGTCTCTGGTACCAATTTTTAACATCTAAGACTCGGATTCCACTCAATAGTGCCCTGAGCCTAGTCATCCACATGGCCTCAAGTGCATCACCCTAAACAATAGAGGTTACCGACTAGTAGCATGGTCCTAGGTGTGTTAGTGGGGTGACTATGTCCTCATCACTAGAGTGTAACATAATGGAATATCAATAACATACAATTATATAAAGTAATATAATAACCATAGAATAGATACCCAACTAGAATAGATAAACAAGCTAGATGGACTCTCATATATACTAATGATACATGTCATGTGTCTCTGATAAAGTATCAAAAATATGTATACATAGTAGGTGTAAAACACATAGAACAAAAGTACAAAAAGGCCAAAAGTTTTCCACTGGCATCACGATCCTCATCTTGGTCCCATGCTCCCCTGGTCCCAAGAAGAAATCAATAACCTATAGTAGGGAGCTTTCCCTTATCAATACCTACAATCATATAGTGTTTTTGGGTACCCAAAGGAGGCCCAAATAGGGTGTGAGATATAATCTCAGTAGTTAAACACCCAAGGTCATTTCCATATAGTCCATGAATATATATAACAACAGTGTGTAGGAAAAACATAAAAAGTAAAGGAATTACTCGAAAGTAACATCCTATAATTCTAGGTTCTCATTTTATATCCAATTTAATTTAAAATGTAAGTATCTGATTTAATAGTCAGGATTGTGTCATATATAAAAATGTTCAATTAACCATTCATTATCATTTAAATATTAATTCTAGAGACTTGGTACGTATCCTATAGTCCCCCGCAATATCATGATCAAGGATTCCTAAACAGACCATCATTAAAGTATAAACAAGACTAAATCCAAGCTTGTGCTTTGGCTAGGAAGATGAGTCATAAAAACCATTTCATTCCATTATTCAATTTAGAACCTGAGTACATCCATGGAATTCCTAATTTGTTATCCATGTAGCACTCCAGGTGTAATGTAAACTAACACCCTACAATCCCATCCATGGTGATCCTCAAGTACCTAGGTATCACTCTAGGTGTGGTGTAACATCTCTGCCATTTGATTCCATCCTTGGTGGTCCATTAAGGGAGCCCAAGTATCACCCATGGAAAAATGATCAAATTCCACTTGAGTCCATCTATGGAATTATCATAAGAATCCATGTATCACTTGTAATATAAGTCAAGCCTCAAAGTCCATCCTTAGAAGTCCTCTAGGGAGTCCAATTATCACTCAGGAATAAGAAAAGTAAAGCCATATGAGTCCATCCATGGAATTCATCATTTTAATCCATGTGTCACCCAAGTCATATAAATATTCAATATATTTCAAAAAATTCCATTTAACTATGTCAAGGTCAACACCAAGAACAATTCATTTCAATCTCACTTCAAAACATGACACAAAGAATTGTCCAATCTTAAAAGAATTTTCTTCCAAATACTCACATGGGAAAAACATTATAACAAGATTCTCATGCTTAAAAACCTATCACATAGAATAAAATCTATTTAACTCACATAGTAATTTCAATATAAATAGAAATTCAATATTAAACAAGTAACTCAAGGAAAGAGCCTAGGGTCTTGGTCACCCATCCCTTCCTTTAATCATTTCAATATACAATTCACAATTAAAATTGAAATTCAATTCAAAATTAAATTAATAAACCAATTCATTGATTTGATTTAAAATTCATTTCACAATTTACATCCCAAGGAAAGGGGGGAAGGGAACACCCAATGTATCCATTTCTAAGAGCCACCCATGGTGGTCTAGTTCAATTAATCAACACACCCAAGGGATGGTTCTGTTTCAAGGTCCTTAACTAATAACCAAACACTAACATGCCTCTTTAATTACATATTAAATGCCTATTAAATCAAGGATTTAATTTTATTCAAGACGATGCTCAGAAATTGGGTGTGTGATGCAAAAACATATATAAACACTTCTACTTTTAACAAAATGCACAAGATCATCTAGCATATGTATATAGAGGATATATCGTCCAATCGCAGCTCCTAATTCGACTCATATCGAGAGAAAATCAAAGAACAGACAAAGAACATATTAATAAGTCAAATTATCTTGCACCTAAATAGTGAAGATGATATCCAAAAGAACAAAGAATAGCTAAAAAGTAATTGATAACTAAATGATACAGATCCAATGAGATGAGTGGCACTTGAATTGAAGATCAAATGGAGAGTCAGGATCAAATCCTAGTTAGAGATTCCAAAAACCTCTCAAATCCACAGATGTTTGTATGAATAATAATAGATAAATTAGGTTTGAAATAAGAGATTAAGTGGGGGTAGTTTGTTAAATTCACCAAAATTTGGGCATTGCACGGTTTAGGTGCATGGTTAGTTGTAGAAGAAGGGTACACCATATAGTTTTCTCACACGGTTTGACTAACCATGTTGAAACCATGCAAAAACTCACTGTCAAAATTGAAGACCTGATCACATGGTCATGCGGCCCAAATCGCACGGTTTTTACTAACCACGCACCAGGCTATTTCACCCCAAAACTTGGGTTCTAGGTTCTGAACCAGCCCCATACACCCCTGATACCTCCATAACCTCAAAGGGAATTCACAAAAGGCCATATTTAAACATTTAAACTGAGAATTAATGGAAAGTAAATGATCCATACCTCAAAGAAGAACCGGGTTCTTACATGCAGAACCTTGAATAATAAATATTTAATAAATAAATATTACTCACATGATATTATGAATAAATATTTATTTTAATATTCATGTAATTAAATAAATATTTTTTTTATAAATAAATAAATATTGTTTATCACCTTGTGTATAAGCATTCAACTCACATATGTATTCTAATTCAAATATAACTGGTGACTAAATATTTATGATCAATAAAATTATAAATAAATATCATTCCTCACTCAAGAGAATATCATTTATTCCAACTATTAAATTCAAATATGATTCAACTAAGATCAATGGAAACGCTATGTGTTGAGGGGAGGGAATCTTAGGAGACACACCAATATCCAAGGTAGGAGGTAGTGTCACACATACCCACACACACAAAAAAACACAAACAGAATCTGAGTAAAAGAAATATGGTTCGTAAAAGAAAATAAAAAAATAGAAGTTCAAACCATAATGAGCATAATAGCATGCAATAATACCATAATGAGAATAAAAAAAATGGTATAAGAAATATAAATAAAATAGGATTTACATGGTTTAACCCCCTTTGTCCTACTCCATAGTAATAACACCACCCATTCCAATTTTTATTATTAATAATCAAAGAAACTAATGGTATATTAGAACTAGAAAATGAGGAAGAAGAAACAATAAAGACAAAAAACTCCAAAGGAACCAGACACCTACATGAAAAAGGAACAAGTAAGCCACAATGAAATAACAAATTTAAAATTTCAATGGGAATATAAGAAACCAAGACTAAACCCCCTTACCAAGGTCAGCCTCACCAGTAGAGAAAACCCTCAAATAATTTTCATATTCATTTGATCCACCACAAGAACTTGAAAAACCATGATCTCTTCACCAAAATAGTGCTCTCAAAACCAACCGTGTGCGATACTGCTAATTAGAGCCACCAATGAGATCTCCCTCTATAGATCATCACCTTCCTCTTCGATTTATATCGACTTCACCTTCTCTCTAAGATTTCAATTGTATATTTAATTGGTGGGAGGGGAGATCTTGAACAATTAAAACCCCTTCAAGAAAACCCTTAAACAACCTTAATAACTTTGGGACATGTGGATTACTAAGGAGCTTCAAGAAGAATTTGTTGCAACAAAATCCTGAGTGGTTGCCTCCATGTAAAGGTCTTCAGCAGTTTCTTCACATAAAGGTCATTGTGGTGCATTATATAAGGGTCATCAATGCTAAGTAAGGGTCCCAACCCCATGTAAGGGTAACTTGGTCCACTGCATAAGGGTATTGAGAACTACCCACACACTACATAAGGGTTTCCAAGGCATTGCGTAAAGGTAGTGTGACCCTAGTGTAAAGGTAAGTCATTTAGGTGCACAAACCATGTAAGGGTAACCTCTGTCTTGCATAAAGGTAGCTTCTCCAATCCAATGGTTACATAAGAGTAACTCGTAAACATTTAATAGTAACCAGAACTACTCAAATTCCATGTAAAGGTACCTCAAACCTCACATAATGGTAGCTTCCAAAGTATCAAGGCTATGTAAGGATATAACAACCACTATGTAAAGATCACTCCTACATTAAATAACTTATTTAAGGGTAAAAAACCACTTACATAAGGTTTATCTGAGAAAAAACATAGTGCATGTAAAGGTAATACCCACCTATATAAGGGTAAATACACTTCACATAAGGGTAACCAATACCTCATGTAAAGGTAACTATCCCTCATATAAGGGTAATAAAAAATAAACAGAATACTTTCAAATTAATTCTAAGCATAATAAAACTAAAATAATGGGGAAAACAATAAAAGGGATATTATTCCTAGCATCAAAAAATCAAAATCATGAAATTTTAATTTATAACATTAAATCATGCCAAAATTAACACTAAGTGTGTGACCCTCTATGCTTATTACTTTGTGTCATTAGCCGAGTTTTCCTAAAGTCTAATATCAGTGTTTAAAAAAACGTAAAGGAACTCAGGGGGGGATAAGTTAATGTCACAAAAACAATAACCACATATGAATGCTCACTATGTAATATAATTCATTTATCTCAGTATCTTGTCAAGAAAGTTACATATTCATGTCATCATTATATATTCTAAATGATTTTTATTCGACTATATAAAGTGAAACAGTCAATCAATATAACCATGGAATTTAATTTAATAGTTTCATTCTAATCAAATGGTTGATATATCATCTTTGATAAAGATGTAAGAGACAAATCATTTATCAACTTATTTATTAATAACATGTCGTCTGTGATGCACCCAACATACTCTACTTTCTGTGAACATATGTCATCATGGTTTTAGTTAGTACATCAAAGTATGTGAGTCATGTTATTTATTAATAATAATCTTTATGTCTATGAATATCCAATGAAATATAAATATGTGGAATTCATACTTATAGGTATTCCCTCTTAATCTCCTACATTAGGTATTACCAAGTGTGAATTTCATGAGATGAAGTATTTTCTGCTTATAAGGATCCAACACCTAATAATCTATATTATTTTTGCCCCATCAGATAATGAAAACCAACCATAATACAAATATGTTCTAGAATATTGTCGTAGCATTTCAAGATTCTCATCTCAACGGGGAACTGCTATGAATTTTCAATGTGAAAATAATTTAATATTATGCAGAATAAAACTCAATATGTGATGAGATATTTATTAATATTAAAGGATTTAAATACATATGTAATATAAAGCATAAATTTCTGAAATTGGGTTCCCTAGACCCAACTTGTGATATAGTTTTATTACCATTACATGTATATAGTTTAATATATATACATGTATTTATCTTACCATAATAGTGTTGATACTTATGCATCCACTATATTTATGGTAATATCCTTAGTTTATGTGTCACATCATAGTTTTATAGCATTTCCCAGGCTATAATGAGAATCGATAGATACTATTATAGTAATCTTAAAGTAGTTTCTTGTGGTTCATATACATCATACTGATATGACATAGATGGTGTGAGACTATCAAGTGTTGGGGGATCATAATCATTGAGACTTATTCTCATGAAGTTTTCACTTAGAGATCTCTAGTAGTTGAGATCTCTAGTAGTTGAGATCATGAGGACAAATCCAACAATAGGAACACCACATGTTTTGGGTGTCATTTATTGTTCCTATATACGAACATGTGCATTGGTCTCCTAAATTGAGATCATTATCAATGTGTGTCACTTGATCACATACTTTTATGCAAGGTTAAAACCATGACAATGAATTTATAGCAAGGTAGATTTTTTTTGGTGCGTCATTGGCGGTATAACATTGGTTGAATGATCAAGATGGAATTTTTTGCTTTCGAGTTGAGGAAGTGATATCTCTAGCATGGTTGATTAGGATGAAAGTCCCTTCATATATCTATGTTCATAGTAGTCAAAGGTAAATCTTTCCAGATAGATTAAAAAATAATAAATCAAGAAAGGATGGTGACACAAGTGTGCATCCTGATTTATGAGATATCATATGAAAAAGAGATTATATTACACAGTGTGTGTTCATAGGTTGGTTGTTGTTACTATGACTATTCCTTATCTCTTTAGGGGGATTAATGGGTTGCTAGAATCTACTCTTGGTCTAGGAATATTATTCACTTCTATCAAGATAAGGACCTAGAGGGTCACACACAATAGTATATTCAAGAATCTGCCATATTTTGGTAAATATGGTGGGCCCCACCATAGGGTCTGAGTGTTGCCCAAGTTTTATCAATCACCGATAAATAAATAAATTCATTATTATTCAAGTAAATAATAATTTGGATAAATTTATTTATTAAAATTATTTACAAGTGTTAAATTAAATATAAGGGTTGATATTATAAAAAACGAATATTATTTTAATATTCTAGGTTTTTTTAATATTATTGGGAGTTACGAGATGAGTTAATGACTCGGGTTTATCTTGCAATATATTTAATATATATTTTAGGTTTGTGATAAAATATAAATGATATTTACGATACATTTAGTTTTTCATAATTATTTATTTATTACTTATTTAGTGGACGTTAAATATATGGGGGTCGGGGAACCCTAACTAGGTATTTAGACCTCAACTATATAATTTGAAGAGGAGATATTTCCATATAATACCCTGAACTGGGAGACACTATAACCAGTTCCCCGGGTCGGTCTATTATGTGACCTCAAGTGTGCCTCCTAGTGCGTCAGAGGCTACCGACCAGTAGTGAGGTTCTAATGAGAAACGTAGAGAGACTATTCCATCTTTATCATAGCAATCCACAATATATAAATTAATAAATGAGAGAAATAGTAATAATAATAAACATACACCACAAATCCATTTCCAAAAAATAGGTACATGCCTGCAACCAACAGTAAATATTCCATGCCATGTCTTACAATGCCAACTGTAAAGAATAAAAACAAAATAAAGACAATCTGAAGAATCCAAAAAATAGGTCTCGGCATAAATTCTAGTTCCCTCATCCATGCACATCCCTAATCCCAAATTCCACCCTCTAGTATAGGGCCTTTTTCCTTATCCTGGCCTATAACCATGAAGTCTGCTCAGGTAACCAATGGTGGCCTGAGCATGGGGTGAGTACAACTCAGTAAGCAACCACTAATAGTGTCTACAAAATATCTAGTCTAAAAAATAGTGTATGTAGAAGTACAATAAAAAAAGGATAAACATTATACAAATGAGTACTATAATTTGAAAATATTAAGATTTTACACTTTTATTCTTAATTCCAAGTGTTACTCATATTCATCAAATTCACTTCGACCTATATCAGTCAACTAAATGACACATAATGGGGTAAAGTTGATCTACATCACAAGAATAATTTTTTCACAACAATATATAAAAAATTACCTTGGAGCCTTAGTACAAGTAATCAAAAACCTTACCTTGGATCCTCTGTCTAGCTAATCATACCACTTGCATTCATTAGGGGCACAGAGCCTCGGTTCAACTCCCTAACCCATGAAATATAAGGGTGGGGCCTCGAGCCTCAATCTAGCCCAACCCATGGATTGGAGACTCAATCTAATCCCCCACCCACACACCAATTCTTTAACCATTTAACACATTTACCATTTTCATTCCATAACCCATTTAACACTAATGTTGACCAAACTCCCCCTTAAGTCACATTAACAAACTAAATACAATTACAATTGGTTTAATTTTATAATCCCTTATTTATATGACAGCAATAAGTATCATTGGTTTTATCTCATAATACCTTCAATTTAACCTTTAACCACTCAATTTCGATTTCAGGGAAGATTCACACCCCATGAGTGTCCTTTATCCCGGCCAAATCAGCATCAACAGATCCCACATGGATCATGAGGGGTTTAATTAATCATTAAACTAACCCATTTAACATTTCCTACCAAGGAGACCAAATGGATAGCATATAAACACCTGATCACAACCACATACACATAAAACAACATCAAGACTATGTGATATAACTTGTAGACCACCTACCTCAAGTTCATAGATGAATTATTGCTTAATCTTATCCCTTGATTTAAACTCAAACATCCTTTAAATCACTAACTTATAATCTAATAGAAAAGTTAGGTTTTATATATTTTGAAGGAGAAGAGCGATTCCACAAGCCCTATTCTAGAAAATAGAGAAAATAGGAGTGTTAGACTCACCCAGATATTTGATTCTCACCCAATGGAACTCAAAATGATCAAGAATTGAAGGAGAATATCCTCCTGGAATATTGGGGAGAATGGATCATAAACCTTGTTGTTGTAGGGATAAATGGGTGGAAAATTAGGTGAGGTTTCATAAATCCTAATTTGGGGAATGGTAAAATCCCCCTTTTTTAATGGGGTTCACAGTTTTGCCGCACGATTGTCCAAACTGTGTGCAACCATATGCCACACTCTATCCAAAGGGGGCCTAGGTCTCACGGTCTCCTAGGGATCCCATACATTTTGACTAACCATGCGTAGGATGTGCAGGGTAGCTCTATACAAGATCACGTGGCTTGGTCCCCCTTCATGCATTGTTTTACCAATTGTACACCACCCTCTTCAGAGCACACAGTTCCAGCACATGGTTAGCACTAACCATGAACCAACTATGCAACCTACAATGGATGGCCTCTTTTCCTCTTCTTTCGCATCTTGAACCCCCAAGACACCCCCAAGGATCCTCAGATTCTTGATAAACATTTCTTTAACCATTTTAAGGGGGTCAAACCAAAAACTTAAACATGAACGTACCTCATTAGAAGTTCGGGATATTACAACCTCCCAACCTTATAACAGCTCGTCCTCGACCTACACTCCCAAGAATCACTGAGACCCCAAGGTAAAAATATCAATCCATGGGCCCACATATCTATCTCCCTCTCTCAAGTCTCCTCCTAAACATTTCCATGATACCACAACACTTGAACCAACTGCATGGTCTTACCTCATAAAAATTTCCCATTGTGGTCCACAATACGAACCATGTGCTCCTCAAAGGATGCATCATCCTCAAGATCAACATCATAAACATCAATCACATGAGATGGGTTGGGGTGAT
Source organism: Viscum album (assembly GCA_963277665.1). NCBI lineage: Eukaryota > Viridiplantae > Streptophyta > Magnoliopsida > Santalales > Viscaceae > Viscum > Viscum album. The sequence continues at coordinate 623,087,706 of OY728138.1, forward strand.
ATTTTTGAAGTTGTGACACATGAAAAACATCATTCATTACACTATAACACTATGTAAGAGACAATCGATACACCATCAGTCTGATCCTCCCCACAATATCAAATGGCCCACATATCTATGCACCAACTTACCCATTTCTAAATCTGACGATGACCCAACCTTAGTGACACATGAAGGAACACATGATCACCCACCATAAACTCAATAGGTTGATGATGTCGATCAACATATTAATTATTCCTACTCTATGAAGTAGCCATATGTTTCTAAATTAACTAAACCTACTCTGATGTATCCTACATGAGACTTGGCCCCAAAAAATCTGATTCCCCATCTATCATCCAACATAACAGAGATTTACATGGCCTACCCTAGAGAGACTCATATGGTTCCATATGAATATTCACCTGATAACTATTTTTTTAGGTGAACTCAACAAGCATCAAGTACTTTTACCAATATTAACCAAAGTCTAGGACACATGCCCTCAACATGTCCTCTAGTACCTGTATAGTATACTCCAACTGCCTGTCTATCTGTGGGTGAAAATACATACTAAAAAACACCTGGGTACCAAGTGCCTTTTGTATCCCTTTATAGAAGTGTGAAGTAAAATTTGGATCAAGATCTAAAACAATACTCTAAGGTAACCCATGAAAACATACTATCTTCCGAACATACATGTCACTCAATTGATTTATGGTAAAAGTCTCCTAAATTGGTAAGAAATGTGCTACCTTGGTCAACCAATCAACAACCACCCATATCACATCATTATTTTGAGGCATCCTTGGAAGACCTACCATGAATTACATGGTGACATCATCCCATTTCCATTCTTGAATGGGTAAGGGTTGTAGTAAACCACCCATCTGTTGATGTTTGGCCTTCACCTGCTGACAGGTGTAGCACTGCATCACAAAACCTATAACTTATTTCTTCATCCCTAGACACCAATATTGTCTATGAAGATCATGATACATTTTGAATAAACCAGGATGCACTGCCCACTTTGAGGCATGAAACTCGTGAATCAAATATTACCGCATACAAGTATACACAATAACATGACCACAAACATAAATGATTTTATCATCATCGATAGTCTAGTTAGAAGGTGACTCCCTATATTCAAGGATTTACCTCAATGACAAACACTTTGTATCCTCATACTATCTTTCCTTGATCCGTCTCAGAAGAATAGACTCAACTAAAAAAGATATGAGGGTCATCTACCTCTATCCTTCCTGAACCTCTATAGCATCTCAGCAAACAAAGCCATCATCTTCCACTCAGAACTAAACTCTTGTACTGTCAGAGTCTGTGTATGTTGGCTCAAGGAATCTTCATCGCTATTCCCTTTTCTCGGTGTATAGTCCAACTCTAAATCAAAATATTTCATGTACTCAACACATCTATACTATTGAAAGTTCAAATCACATTGGGAGAATATGTACTTAAGGATTTTATGATCGATATACACAAAAAACATCTCACATAGAAGGTATTGCTACCAAAATTTCAAGGCATAAACCATTGCATCCAACTCGAGAATGTGCATAGGGTAATTTTGTTCATGTGGCATCAATTGTCATGACCCATATGCCACAACCTAATCTCCCTGAATCAAAACTTCCCTAATACCAATATTATATACATCAAAAAATAAGGTATACTCCTAACCTGGATCGGGTAGGATCAATATTGGTGCAGTATTTAGCTTCTTCTTCAACTCCTGGAAAGAATTCTCACATGATTCAAACCACTCAAACTTAACACCATTCTTGGTTAAGACCAAAAGTGGTGTTTCTAAGTAATAAAATTCCTTGATGAACCTTTAGTAATATCCCACTAAACCCAAAAATCTTAAAATATAAAAAACATTCTTAGGATTATACAATGACACCACTGCTTTTACTTTCTCTAGGTCCACTGAAACACCTTCCTCAGAGATGATGTGGCCTAAGAAGTTTACCCTATTGATCTGGAGATAACACTTAGATAGCTTTGCGTGTAGTATATTCTCTCTTAGTGTACTCAAGAAAATTTCAAGGTTTTTAGAATGATCTTCATGAGTTTGGGAGTACACTAAGATATCATCCACAAAAACAACCAAAAACTAGTCTAGGTATAGATGGAAGATTCAATTCATCAAGGCCATATACACTATAGTGGCATTTATCAACCCAAATGGCATCACAAAAAACTCATACAAATCATACCTACTTCTAAAAGCATTATACATTATATTAGAAGGCCTCACCCTTAGTTGATGATACCCTAACCTCAAATAAATTTTTAAGAACATGGAAGTAACTTTCAGTTAGTCAAAAATATTATTGATATGTAGAAGATTTTATTAGTTCTTAATTGTCATCTGATTCAACTTTCAGTAATCAACACACAACCGCAAATTCCCTCCAGCCTTCTTAGAAAATAAAACTCAAGAACCCCAAGGTGGCGTACTTAGATATATAAACCCTTTATTCTCTAATTCCTCAAACTGTATCTTAAGTTCTTGAAGTTCTGTCGGTGCCATTCTATATGGAGAAATGGATATTGGCTCAACTCTAGGAATCAATTCAATCATTAACTCAATCTATCTCTCAAGTGACAGCCCTAAGAAGTCCTCATGAAATACATCCTAAAAATGATCCACCACATGAGTAAATACATCCTATCACATTCTCCCATCATTGATCATGATACATGCCACTTGGGTTTTGAGCTCACCCAATTGCTGATGAACTAGCCCTGAACAGCCAACCTAGATATTTTATTCCCCTTGGTGGACATAAGTGTCACCCTAAAGTGATGTGAATGTTACCCTTCGGTGGTAACATTTAATATGGTCTTGATGCAACCCCAACCAATCCATTCCCAATATTAGGTCAAAACCTGAACTCTCAAGCACAAACAAGTCCCAAAGAAAACGGTACCCACCAACCTTGAGGGCACACTCATTACATAGTAAGATATTTTTTGCTCGTACTCCTAAAGGTGTATCAATCGACATAACCCCAAACATATGTTCCACTTCTTGTCCCAACACATTCACAAAATAAGAAGATATAAAAGATGTGAGGCCCTCATATCAAATAAAGCACTAGAAGGTGTGAAATCTACAAGGATCGTACCTCAAATAGTCGATGACCTAGCCTCTCCACCACTAGGTGTAGGATGAACTGCATGAAGATGACATGTCTTTCTCCCCTGGGTCTTGTTCTGAGTACCTAGTGTTGTGCTACCCTATTGGTAAGGACACACTTGTCATAAAGCACCACATATATCACCTCGGTTGGTATGGCCAGTGGAACTCCAACTGCCTGCCTTTTATGGGGTAGAAAACCCCCTTCATACACTCTGCATCTACCTTAATACTTCATCACTGCACACCTATTGAGGATTCCTTTATAACCTCTATACATGCCCCATCTAGTCGCATGTTCGGTACTCCACCGGTGGCTGGAGACACTGGCCATGCTTGCATCCTGGCCTGCCCCACTAATAATAAAATACAATCACAGGTAGAAATTTTGGCTATAGACACGACCCAAAACCATGACTATAGGGGTCAAAACCATGGATATAAGATATAGTCATGGTTCCACCTAGTCATGGCACGTATTTTCATGTTTGTAGTTAAAATATATAGCCATGGTTCTCTAAGCTATTGTTGTGGTTTTCCACCGTGGCAACAGAGCTATTACCACAGTGGACAATCGTGGCTATAGCCCAAGTAAACCATGTCTATAGCCCATAAATAATATGCACCCAACCGAATTCAAACTGTGTACCTCTACTGTGCGCACTAGTCGCCTAACCACTACAACACTAATGAATTTTTGTGTGTGTTTATATATATATATATTGTTATATATATTATTAAAAATTGTGTATATAGCATGTAAAATGTGATTATATCCCTTACCACTCTTTTTATGGGTTAATTTTTTCCTGCAAAAGGGTGGGAGACCTATAGCCACAATTTTGAGAAACTGTGGCTATAGAAAATGGAAAGTATAATCTATTTCCACAGTTTAGAAAAATTGTGGCTATAGCCCTTAAAAATACTCTATAGCCATGATTTTATACAAACTATGGCCATAGCCCTTAGAAAAAAACTATATAGCCACAGTTTTACACAAACTGTGGCTATAGCCCTTGGAAAAAACTCTATAGCCATGGTTTTACACAAACCGTTTCTATAGCTCTAGGGAAAATTCTCTATAGCCATGGTTTTTCACAAATCATGGTTATAGCCATAAAAAAGACTCTATATCCACGGTTTTATAGAATCATGGATATAGCTGTTGAATAAAAACTCTATAGCCACGGTTTTACTAAACCGTGGTTATATCCTTCGAAAATATACCCTATATCCATGGTTTTGGAAAACCATTGCTATAAGTCCATGGTTATAGCCTAGTTTTATAGTAGTGCAAGTCACTACCCTTAGTTGTTGGATTTGGTGCCCTAGAACTAACTTCTTTGTACTTTATGATAGACATATATTCATTGGATGGATATCAATAAACTCGTTATCACATCATGATTGTTCTTCTACATAACATTGCATGTGATAATGTCCCAAGAGTAGTTATCACACTAAAAGGTTATAGCAATTCCCCGCTATGATGAGAACCCAAAAGTTCTATGACACTATTCTTAGATATATGTTCTATAGCTGGATGATATCATTTGAGGGACAAAAATGATAGATGCTATCAAGGTTGGAGACTCATAGGAATTTGATACACCTTCTCATGGTGTACGCCCTTGGTGGTATTTAGTAGGATATTATGAGAACGAGACCCGATAATAGGAAATCCACATTTTTAAGTGTCATTGGATGTTCCTATTTGCAGATGTGTGTATTGGTCCTTAGACTTTAAGATTATTATTAATGGGTATTATGAGTTGCGTACTTATATGTATTGGCAAAAACCGTGAAGACATATGTTCACGGTGAGGTAGGGTATGTTGGGTGCGTCATGAGTAATACTGCATTAATGACTAATTCGAGAAAAGATTTTTCCCTTATGTTCCATAATGGAAGTTGATATCTTATGCCATTTGATGGAAATGATATAGCCTAAATAAATCCATGTTCATGGTGTTATATAGGAAAGTTCAATTTTCAGGAAGTCAAAGAATGAGAAATTGAGCACATGTGTTGATGGCACTTGCATGAAACCCGCTTGATTGGAGATATCGAGACAAAGGGATTATATTACATGGTAAGCGTTTATATGAGGTGACATGTCATTGCATAATTAACTTCTTTCTCTATGGGTGTCTTGGCATGTTTCTAGACATTAACCTTGGACTTTAGGCAGCTTCGCCTAATGCCACTAAGAAAGAGGTCTAGAGGGTCACACACTAAGTGTATCCAATATCTCAGTTAAATAATATATTATTTATTATTTAGCAAGTCAAATAAAGATTATTCCCAATTTTAGTTTAATAATTATTCATGGATGTCTGATCGTATTTATTTTGACACTAGTTATTAGAGAGAATATAATGTGGGCAGAATAATTAATAAATATTTATTTTCTATTTAGTGAATATAATATTTATATATTTATTGGAGAATAATGCAGTGATATTTATTTAATAAATAAATAGTCATTATTCAAGGTTCAATAAATATGGTGAAGGATTAGCAGACTGAGTTAAGGGTCCGGTGAGAAATAATAATATTGAATATTATTTTATTAAATGATATTTAATTATAACTCGCAAGTTAAGAGCATGTCAAAAAATAACAATGTTTTTTTTTGACATGGGGGTTTCTCTAGGATTAATAAAATAATTAAGGCACTTGCGAAAATTATTTATTATTACCCTAGTGAATTAAATTCCCAGTTATATTATTCTCTTATTAGCCAAGCGCTAGCCAAGTGATGATTAATGGGTGTGAAAAACTAATTGAAGAAAAGGTCTCAAGCCTAGAGAGTTCATCCCTCTCTAATAATGATCTCAAGAATGAGAGAGATCCTCATCCATTGGATCAAGGAGATCGCTTTGGAAGTGGTTCTCAAGGCGGTCGAAGGAAGACATCGCAAGCACAAGGATCTTCCATGCTAGAACTTGAAGAATTATTCAGTGACATCTGGAGATACATAGAACATGTGTGGATCACCACTAGAGGAGATCTAACCTTGATCTCTACAATGCAATGAAGGTGCAATGCAGATCTGTGGTTGAACGCATCAACAAAGAAAGAATCACCTTGGAGGTAATTATTTGATTTAATTAAATTAATTATAAAAAAATGTGTCGATCCTCTCTCTTAATTATGGGTTTCTATTCCTTTTCTTAAATCCTTGATTCGATTTTTTGGATATTGTCATTCATATTCGTATTGATCCTAGATTGTTCATTGAATATGGAAAAAATCAAAGTTGGGCATCGTCCATCCCGTGCTTCTGCTATGTCCGGAACCTATCTGTTAGAGTTGGTGCCCTAGAACCAACTTCTTTGTACTTTATGATAAACATATATTCATTGGATGGATATCAATAAACTCTTTATCACATCATGATTGTTCTTCTACGTAACATTGCATGTGATAATGTCCCAAGAGTAGCTGTCACACTAAAAGGTCATAGCAATTCCCCACTATGATGAGAACCTAGAAGTGATATGAAACTATTCTTAGATATATGTTCTATAGTCGTATGATATCATTTGAGGGACACAAATGATATAGGCTATCAAGGGTGGAGACTCATAGGACTTTGAGACACCTTCTCATGGTGTACACCCTTGGTGATATATAGTAGGATATTATGAGAACGATACCTGACGGTAGAAAATCCACATTTATAAGTGTCATTGGATGTTCCTATCTATGGATGTTTGTATTGGTCCTTAGAATTTAACATTATTATTAATGGGTATTATGAATCATGCACTTATATGTATTGGTGAAAACCGTGATGACATATGTTCATAGTGAGGTAGGATATGTTGGGTGTGTCACGAGTAATACTGCATTAATGAATAATGCGAGAAAGGATTTGTCCCTTTTGTTCCATAATGGAAGTTGATATCTCAGGGCCTTTTATGGAAATGATATAGCCTAAATAAATCCATGTCCATGGTTTTCTATAGGCAAGTTCAATTTCTGAGAATTCAAAGAATGAGAAATTGAGCACATGGGTTGATGGAACTTGGTGTTAACTAAATCTATATCTTAGGTGATAGCCCTAAGAAGTCCTCATGAAACACATCCTAAAACTGATCCACCACATGAGTAAATATATCCCATCACATTCCCCCATCATCGAGCACAATACATTCCACTTGGGTTGTGAGCTCACCCATTTGTTGATGAAATATCCCTAAACAGCCTACCTAGATATTTCATTCCCCTTGGTGAACATAAGTGTCACCCTAAAGTGACGTGAATGTTACCCTTTAGTGATAACAGTAGATATGGTCTCGATACAACACCAAAAAATCCATTCCCAATATTAGTTCAAAAACTGACATCTCAAGTACAAACAAGTCCGAAAGAAAATGGTACCCACCAACCTTGAGGGAACACTCATTACATAGTCAGATATTTTCCGCTTGTACTCCTAATGGTGTATCAATCGACATAACCCCATGCATATGTTCCACCTCTAAGACCAACACATTTACAAAATGAGTAGATATAACATATGTGAGGCCCTCATATCAAGAAAATCACTAGAAAGTTTGGAATCTGCAAGGATCGTACCTCAAACAATTGATGGCTTAGCCTCTCCACCACCAGGTGTAGGATAAACTATATGCAGATAAAATGTCCCTCTCCCTTGGGTCTTGGTATGAGTCCCTATTGTTTCACTACCCGACTGGTAAGGATGCTCTTGTCCTGAAGCACCACACCTACCACCTCGGGCAGTATGGCTAGTGTAACTTCAACTGCCTGCCTTGTATGGGGTAGAAAACCCCCTTCCTACACTCTACATCTACCTTGATCCTCCATCACTGCACACCTATTGAGGATTCCTGCAGAACCTCTATACATGCCCCATCTATTTGCACGCTCAGTAGTCCACCGGTGGCTGGGGACACTGGCCATGCATGTGTCCCGGCCTGCCACATTGATAATAAAATACCAACACAAGTATAAATTTTGGCTACATCCATGACCTAAAACTGTCACTATAGGGGTCAAAACCATGGATATAAGATATATCCATGGTTCTAGCTGGTCGTGGAACATATTGGCATGGTTGTAGCTAAAATCTATATCCATGGTTCTCTAGTCTATTATTATGGTTTTCCACCATGGCAATAGAGCTATTGTGATGGTGGAAAATCATGGCTATAGCCCAAGAAAACTGTGGCTATAGCCCAAAAATAATATGTTCCCCGCCAAATTTGATCTCTATACCTCCGCTATGCGCACCAGATACCAAACCACTACACCACGGATGAATTTGGATATATATATATATATATTATTAAAAATCATGTCTATAGCATGTAAACCGTGGTTATAGCCCTTCCCGCTCTTTTTTTTGTGGGTTAATTTTTTCCCCGCATAAGGGCGAGAGACCTATAGCCACATTTTTGAGAAAATTTGGCTATAAAAAATGTAAAATATACTCTATAGCCATAGTTTAGGAAACTATGGATATAGCCCTTGAAAAAACACTATATAGCCATGATTTTACACAAATTATGGCCATAGCCCTTGGAAAAAAACTCTATAGCCATGGTTTTACACAAATCGTGGCTATAGCCCTTGGAAAAGACTCTATAGACAGGGTTTTATACAAACCATGGATATATCCCTAGGTAAAAGTCTCTATAGCCATAGTTTTACACAAATTATGGCTATAGCCCTGGAAAAAAGACTCTATAACCACAATTTTATAGAACTGTGGCTATATTTGTTGAAAAAAAAACTTTATAGCCATATTTTTGTTGAACTGTTGTTATAGCCTTCAAAAATATACCCTATAGCCATGGTTTTGGAAGACTATGTCTATAGGTCCATGATTATAGCCCATTTTTCTAGTAGTGTAGGTCACTACCCTGAGTTTCTAATCTTATTCCCTAGATGATTTTTCTCCCACTGCCCTAGTGAACACCATCGAAAATGGTGTTTCCTATCATTGAAATTCATACCACTAGACTACCCAACTGGAACCACATGACCCCTACTAGAAACCTCCTTTAGATTCCTCTTTGAAATGAGAGCCTGATCCACCACCTTAACAGGACTCTTTAAATAGAATATATTCACTTGGGACTTGATCTCATATATAAATTCATTCTAAAAACGTCTCACTATAGTTACCTCATCCCCTTCCAATGCTAGAATAAAGCGTTGTAAGTTGGTGAAGCAGCCAACATAATCCATCACAGACATAGCCCCTTAAGTCAACCTCATAAACTTTTCATCCTTATCTTATCTTAGAGTCTCCATATACAAATGTTCTAGAAACTTTTATTGAAGATGTTTATACATCATACCATCCACCTACTTAGCCTAGACCTAGATATCCCACCTATGCTTCATCAGTCCTGACAACATATAAGTCGCCAACTTGACACACTTCTTAGGAGGATTATCTAAGTGATCCAGAATTTTCTGGATATACTCTATCAAGAACTTGGATACCATAGGTCCAACCTCTCCAACAAACATCAGAGGGTGTTGTAGATAAAACTCTATAATCAGTTCAAACATACTCAGCATGACTCTCCATGGGTCCCATTCTATTATCTGCATAAACTGGGAAATGTTCTCACAAAAATTCTCTTTACTTTTGTTACTTGAGTCAACTGGGTTTTCCTGCTCCACTACTGGAGGTACATTCTATGTGATGTCCTCATGCTTCCCAACCGGTATACATCATCATAGTGTAATCTCTCTACAATTTCAAATGCACGTCTCAAAAACATGTAACATAAATTTTCCACAATTTACACAAAATAGGGATCACTGGTATCCATAAATAATCCTATTCTACATACATTATACCAACGATCGTGATAACATCTCTATCATGATCCCCAACCACCCCTATCTCAAGCCATGTTCAACACGGATTTAAACCCAAACTTACACAAACACCTAGCTTTTATTAGACACCATTTTTAAACCATTTCACTTTCATCAACACAAATTTTCTTATTTAGGCACTAGTTTAACCATTTCAAAAACATAATTTAATTATTTATACAATTAAAACATCTCTATTAGGAACATTTTCTTTAAAACTCAATATAATTAAAAATGCATTTCCAATACCCATACTCAACCACAATCTATCTTCTCTGTGCAGTCTTCATCCGCTCCTGGATGATCTGCACCTTCTCCAGTAGCCTCAAAATGGGCGCACTGGTCAACCTCTGCCTCAGCTCCTAAAAATCTCTGCTGGCATTCTCTGACCACACGAAGACCTAAGCTTATAGAAGATAGAGATCACTGGAGTTCAAGGATGGCGATCACGTTTTCTTACGGGTCTCACCTCAACGAGGTCTATGGAGATTTGGCCAGGGCAGCAAGTTATCTCCATGATTCTTCGGACCTTACTGGGTCCTTAGCAGAGTATGCGAGGTGGCTTACTACCTGGTCCTTCCACTTCAGTTACACCGGGTGCACGATGTCATCCACATATCTTAGTGAAGAGATGCGTGCACGACCTATCTGTTATCATCGAACACGGGACGACCTTCACGGAGGTCCCGGTGGAGATTGAGGATCGACAGGAGCGGGTCCTATGAGGAATATTGATTCCTATGATGTACATTCATTGGTAGTACGGAAACCTTCAGGGGAGCACATGGGAGCAGGAGGCTCAGATGCGTGCTCAGTACCCCTTTTGTTTCCCTAGTGTGTGTTGAAGCTTTACGGGGACGTAAATACCTAAGGTGGGAGTAATGTAAAGACCCATAAATTTCAAGGAATTTTTTTTCTTAAATACCTTAGAATTTTACAAGTCTGTGGTTTCTGACGGTACCTGATTCTGAGGCCCGGTGTGCCCGAAATCAATTTCTGAAGTTTTGTTTGGGTACGTTCAGTGAACGAACGAGCAGGTTTTTCTATCTTTTGAACTGGTGCTCATAATTGAAATCTGAGGGCACCGATGAACTCGCAGCGTCGGTTTCCGCTTAAGGGGAACTTTACCGCAGTTGCGTTTTATGTGGGTTGAGAGTTAATTTTTGGGGAAATTGGAAATAGTTAAATAAAATTGTTGGAACAATTTTATATAAATTCATGGAAGTTATTTCCTCCCATGGTAAGTTGTTGGTGGGGCCCGTATCCACCCAACTCCCCATGTGTGGATATTTGATAGGTGGGTCCCACACGAGCCCCAACCTTTCACCTCCCATAACTCTTTTAAAACCCCCTTAAAACCTCCCTTTGATACCAATTTGTCACGACCCGTCCCCCGGGGACCATAGCGTGACTACCCTAAGCCCGCCTTCCATAGGCCAGGGGATGGCGACTAGCACCAAAGGCGTAATTCCCTAGAACTGGGAAGGCGTTGCCTTTATAGAAAGTAAACACACACACAACCAGAGAACAAGCGAAAGTGAACACTAAGTAAAGCATTATAAAAAAAGTGCTGAAAGTACAAAGGGGACAAAAATACAAGCCCAACTGAATGGTACAGCTACAACTGAAAGGAAAGTACAACTGAAAAGACAACAGCTGAAAGGTGAAGCAGCTCCTGGATCGTCCTCTGGGTTCCTACCTGAAGGGTAGGTACAGATGTCCTCCTCATCACTCCGCGTCTATCGTCCGCTCCGTGTGTCGTCACGCCGAGTGTCCACCTCCGGGTATCATCCAGTCCTCATACAGTCTGCCTCGGTCAGTGTTGTCCGTCATCTGCATCCAACACAATGAGGTGTGGGCATAGCCCGTGCAGGGGTGAGTATAACGATACTCAGTAGGGACCCCGAGACCCTCAAGGTCTCACTAAATCCAACAAGGATAAAACACAAAAAAAAGATCTCAACAGATAACCTTTTCTTAGGTATATGCCCAAGCATATACCTAAGTTATCAAGTAACCCATCTCAATCATGAGGAAAACACAAAGGTCATTGACTCAACTCAAACCAGGATTTTATTCATGATGTTGAAACCACAGATGCTGGAGAACTCCTCCTCTGTCGAGTACAGTGGGTCTGCCGCTACAACCAAGCGCTTCCCACTAACCTTGGACTGCTGAAGTACTCCACCTGTCGAGTATTGTAAGCCTACTGCTACAACCAAGCACTTCCCACCATGGGTCTGCTGCTACAACCAAGCACTCCCCCTCATAGCCTACAGAGGTACTCCTTCTGTCGAGTAGCGCGGGTCTGCCGCTACAACCAAGCGCTCCTCCGCCGTGGGTCTGCTGCTACAACCAAGCGCTCCCCACTGGGTCATCTGAATCACTCCAAGTCGATCGGTCAGCAGTCGTCAAGTCTCAGCCAGCTACTAGGTCTCTGCACTCCGTAAGCTCGTCACCGGGAGGGTCCACTCCACGAGCTACTGGTCGATATTTCCAAGTGTCGCGTAACCTCATGTGGAAGTATCTCAAGGGACCTCCACGTCATAGGGGTCTCAATGCAACAGACGGTGCGTCAATCGGATGTCCGGTCTGTGAGTTATTAGCATTTTCGTTCCAGGGGCCCGGTTGGATTTAAGGTACAATCCAACCCGGCCATGCTCAAACCACATCTGAATCCTGTGTAGAGTATGCCAAAAGAACTGTCTCATCAAGAGGAATCCAACATAGTCGACAGCACTTCAATTTAATGTCTGGTCCTTAAGTTATAAGTGTTTCCACTCCGAGGGCCTGGTTGGTTTCGGGTTCGAACCAACCCGGCCATACCCAAACTTCACCAAAACCTTGAGTGTAATATACCGAAATGACATGTCAAGTGAATTCATGCATGACCTCATTCCATTTAATCCCATGAGTAAAATCTCATAAAAAATAACACCACATGTCAAGTGCATCACCCAATGGTGAAATAACATTTAACTATAATAACGAATATCAAGAAAAACAATCCCACCCTAGGTACTCAGGTTTTCCCCTATGCATGGGTTAGCTACTCCCATGGGTTAGCTACTCCCATGCATGAGCTCATTTCCAAGGCACAAACCACCTGGTCTCATGTCTAACTTCCCTATATAAAGTAAATAACATAAAATAAAACTCCTCTGATACCACCTTATAAAGCCTTGAACCGAGGGCCACTATAAACGATGCCCCAGGTTGATCTATTGCATGACCTCAAGCATGCCCCCCCCCCATTTTCCAGAGGGTTCTAACTAGTATCAAGGGTCTAATGAGACATGTGGGGAGACTATATCATCTTTATCAGAGTAATCCATAATAAAAATAATAATAAACATGGTAAATGGTGATAATAATAAACATGCATCACAAATCCATTTCCCAAAACTAGGTACATGCCTACAACCAATAATAAATATGTCATGTCATGTCTTACAGTTCCAAATGTAAAGAGAAAAACAAAATAAAGACAGGATGAAGAATCCCAAAATAGGTCTTGACACTATGTATGTTTCCCCCATCCATACACATCCCCAAGCCCAAATTTAACCCTCTAGCATAGGGCCTTTTCCCTTGTCCTAACCTGCAACCATGGAGTCTGCTCTGGTACCTAATGGTAGCTGAGTAGGGGGTGAATATAACTCAGTAGGCCACCACCAACAGTGTCTACAAAATATCCAGTCTAAACAATAGTGTGTTCAAAAGTACAATAATAAAAGAGGTAAAAATTAGATAAAAATTTCCATCATTTGATAATATTAATATTTACCACTTTTATCTATAGTTCCAAGTGTTACTCATATTCATCAAATTAACTTTGGCCAATTTCGGTCAACTAAATGATGCATAATGGGGTCAAGTTTCTCTACATCATGGGGACAATCGTTTCATAAAAATATATATAACAACTTACCTTGGAGCCTCAATCTAGGTAATCATAAACCTTACCTTGGAGCCTCATTCCAGGTAATCATAAACCTTACCTTAGAAACTCAGTCTAGGTAATCATACCAATTGAATTTGTTAGGGGAATAGAGCCTCAATACGACTCCCTAACCCATGCAATATAGCGGTGGGGCCTCGATCCTCAGTCCATCCTGACCCATAGAGTGGAGCCTCAGTCCAATCCCCCACACGTACAACTTATTCATGTGTGCATACTTCTTTAATTTTTTAACACATTTACCATTTACATGACATAATCCATTTAACACATTCAAGCTTGAGAAAATTCCCCCTTAAGTTATATTAACATAATAAACACAATTAACCTTGGTTTCATTTCATAATCCCTTTTTTACATGACAACCATAATTATCATTGGTTCTATCTCATAACCCTTCAATTTAACATTTAACCACTCAATTTCAAGTTCAAGGAAGAGGCACACCCCATGAGTGTCCTTTAGCCTGACCAAATTGACCTCAAAAAATTCCACAGAGATCATGAGGGGTTCAATTCATCATTCAATTAGCCCATTTAACATTTATTACCAAGGAAACCAAATGGATAGCATAACAACACCCAAGAAAAACCACATACACATAAAACAACATCAAGACTATGGGATATAACTTGTAGACCACCTACCTTAAGTATGTAGATGAACGCTCACTTAATCTTAGCTCTTGATTTGAACTCAAACACCCTTTAAAGACCCAAAATAGAGTCTATTGGAAAAAATTTAGGTTTTAGAGATTCATAAGGAGAAGAGAAATTCTATAGGCCTTATTCCAAAAAAATAGAGAAAAGAGGAGTATTAGACCCACCCTGATCTTTGATTCATTCCCAATGGAACTCAAAATTTCCAAGAATCAAAGGAAATCTCCACTTGGAAGATTATGGGAGAATGAATCACAATACTTTCTATTATAGGGTGAAATGGGAGGAAAATCGAGTGAGGTATCATAAATCTCGAGGGGGGAAATAGGAAAATACCCCTTTTTAATGGGGTGACGGTTTAGTCATACGGTTGGAAAAACTGTGTTCCACCCTCTATCTAAAGGGGGACTGGGTTTAACGGTCTCTTAGGGATCTCACATGGTTTGAAAAATTGTGCAGAGGCCGTTCAGGGTGGCTCTGTCCAAGCCTGCATGGTTTAGTCCCCCTTCATGAACAGTTTTACCAACCATTCACCACCCTCTCTAGGGTTCATGGTTCCGATGCAAGGTTAGCACTAACCTTATGTCAACCATGCAACCTAAAATGGATGGCCTCTTTTCCTCCCCTTTCACATCATGAACCCTCAGTATACCCCCAAGGCTCCTCATATTCTCGGGAAACATTTCTTTAACCATTTTAAGGGGGTTAAAGAAAAAAATAACCAAGAAATCACCTCATTTGAATTTCAAGATCTTACATTCCAAGTGTCTATTCATAAGTTAGATTTGAGATCTTCTCCCTGCTTCTGAATCCTAGAGATAGAATCACTCAATCCAAGTGAACGATCTGAGAATCCCTTTGTGGATTGAAGGTTGGTGATCATGTTGATCATCGTGACATCAAAGAGATCATAGAAGCTCTATTCTAGCACCCAAAATCTGATGAATGTCGCATGTGCATATTTGAGAAGCATGTGTAGATGATATAGAGGGGTTCAACATCAAATATTTCAAGAAATAGTCACTGGTGACTTTTGATAGACGTGTGTGCTTAAAATTGGAATGAGGTACTCATTATTTTTATTTTTTGTGCTCCAACTAAACCACACAAGATCCTCAGGCCGTATCGAGGCAAGGATCGCTGGAGATGATGAAGTTTTGTCACTCCGATGATAGAAAAAAATTAAATCTCTATCCCACTGCCTTTTGTTGCATGCCTCGATACCAGTAATTGGTATCAGAGTGATCATGATAATTTTTTGAGTTGAGAAAAATATTTTACTTTAAATTTTAAGTGGAGGGTTATAAATCAGTCACAACGAGTCTAACTACATATCGATCCGATCATGGATGACCAAGTTGTGGTGAACTGGAAAAAAATTGTGGATCAAAATAATGTTTATCGAATATTTAAATTGTGGATTTTATGTTTTTTAAGAACATGTTATATATATATATATATATAGTTTTTGAGGTGATTTCAATGACCCCATTTTATTCTGGTCATGACTTGGTCAGAATCCAGCCAGAATCCGGTAACGAGATTTCCTCCAGCTGGTGACTGAAAATTCTACACATTTTGTGGAATTTCTAGCAACGAGAAAAAAAAATAGAATGACTTATTAAATATTTAAGGGGGAAACAAGAATCTTGAGGTTGTGGAAAACTTTTTTCTTTGGGCTTCATGTCTATATGAGCCAAAGGAAAAAATGGCACCCCTTTTAAAAAGTCTAGTGTTGAATTTTAAAAAACCATAGACCCAAAAGGGGTCTTCTTCTCTGTTGGGTCACCCTCCTCCTTCAACCTCGAGCCCCCCCCCCCCCCACCGCCTAGACCTAGAGACCGCGATGTAGAATTCATGTTGGCCGCTTTTCGTTCACCAGAGCGACTCCTGCGCCATGTCCCAGCCATGAATCATCCACCACCTATGCTCAGTCTGACCACCATCATCCCCTCCCTTGCTGGGATTGGGAGGTTGTGCCACCCTCCTACTTTGCACCATCCAAATGCCCGGTTGCCGCCATCACGACCGCCTGCAGCTCGAAAACAACTATCTGTGAACCACCCCCCATCCCGTCTGCCCGAACCCATTGGACACCTTGTCTTCCAAGGCCGAACTATCATCCAACCACCGCGAGCTTGAGTTGCACAAACGATTGGTCGTCTGAGCTGCCAGATCTTGTCAGCGCTTTCTGCCTCTACAGCTGAGCCACCACGACATGGGTCAAGCAAGACCACCGTTGTCCCACATTGATGTCTGGTCGACCCCTTCCTACCTCGCCCTGCTGCTATCTAATCAATAGACTGCCATCATCATCATCTGATAGCTACATCGCAAGCATTAAGGTACCCCAATCACAGCTTCCATGGGTCCAATCAGACCCGATTTTCCCTATAATGGGTCGAGGCAGGTTTTCATGACCCAGAACAGGTCTAAGCAAGTCTATATGGCCCAAAACACCCCTACATGAGGTCTTTCGGGCCCAAGATGGGCTTGCAGGGCTACGACTTGGCCTGCAATGGGCTTGGATGGAGTTTTTAGGGGTCGGGATAAATTAATATAATAATAAAAAAATTAATTTAATTAATTTAGTTCTAAATTAAATTTAATTAATTAAAATTGATTTTTGTTTTGAAATTAATAATATTTTAATATTTTGAAGTATTAATTTAATTTTAGTTTTAAATTAAATCAATTAATTAATTAATTTAATTTTTAGAATTAAAATTAAATTAATTAAGGGACCAAATAAAATAAATTTCTTGAATTTATTTAATTTATTTAATTTATTTAAATACCCTCATACTTTAAATTTATTACGAATTTAATTTTTTTATCACGCATTTATTTATATATTGTTTGGTCTTGAGCTAGTGATCATACATGTGTGTGTATTGGTTAATTGCTTTAATTATTTATTACATGTGTGCGATGATTATAATAAGTAGATAATTAAATGATGGTATGCGCGTCATCTTTTTTTTCAATATGTATAAGGGTCTACGTGCCCACTTTATTTATTGTATATTGCACCACTAGACCCCCTTGTCTGCATTCAAGTATGCATGTGCAATTGATGATGACTTTATAAGATGTGGACCCCTCTAAGACAAGGTGGCACACTAGACAAGAAGCGAATACACTGGACTGGGGATAAGTTGCGATACAAGTCAGGACTCGACTCAAGTATGAAACCCCCAAGGTCACGATTGATCCATTAATTTTAAATTGGATCAATCACAATTAGATGATCAAGACTAGTCAAGTAGAATTATTTCTTTTATGCATTGTTTATTATTTTATACAAGTGCATGCTTATTAAGAGAACCCATAAAATAATAAACAAGAAAAATGCATAAGGATGTGATGTATGTTTTTTTATTTATGCATATTCAGTTGTGAGTGTGAAAACATAGTTTAAACATATTTAATAGAAATAGATTACATTCGTCTCAAAGATATATTGAGTCATAAATGCCTTTAATTGCTCAAATTTGAAAAAAATGGGTGTTTGGGGTGCTCGTCAACCAAAGTTGAGGGTGTCTCCTACTACCGAAGAGTTATTATGATAGTAATGGGTTGAATTTACTAAATTTGGTAGCAAAGAAGTAGTAAAATCTAGTTTTCTATCACTTTAGAGGCAAAGAGTTAAGGGAATTAATGTTATAATTCCTATAAGGTGGGACTTTACTCAACCATTCAAGGAACCATGAGCTGATATGGTTTTTCAGTCTAGAGCCTACCTAGAAACTCTCCAAATAGCGGCATAGTCAAAGCTTTTAGACTATGAAGAGAGGTTTCAAGGATCCTTTCCGCTAGAATACTCAATAGAAAGAGTATTTTGAATCTAATAGTGAGGGCTATTGAAGTTTGATAAAATAGTGGGAGACATTTAATGATTTAATAATTAATTAATTGAAAAAAAATCTAAAATGTAATCAAGATAAAGTAGTGACTAATATAATTTATTTGTTGTAGATCAAAATGGAAATCACCAATATCACCAAAACATTATCACTGTGATCTATATTGGATGAATAAAATATCATGACTGACCATAATTTCCAGGAGTGGTACAAGTGTTTACCCACAGTACTACACCAAGAAAGGGAGCTTTATTTTTCAGAGTTCTCACTTCCTGTTGAGCCACCTCAAGGAGTAATCAAGGTGGATAAAGACAAATAGAAAAGGCATATATATTATGCACTAGATGTATAGTGCATCATGTTTTCAATTATGTCCAGTTAATTACAGAAAATGAATAAGGGTGAAGATGCCTATAATATGTTGACTTGTCTCCAAGAATTATATTAGGAGAGATCTAGGAAATAAAGGCATGAGATATTCAGTGCATAGTATAGGTGAAGGATAAAAAAATGAAATCAAGTAGGACCTCATGTACTTAAGATGATTGGGAACATTGAGAGACTTGAATCCCTTGGGTTTAACCTGAACCAAGAACTAGTGACAGATCTCATTATTTCCTCTTTACTGTCTTGCTTCTCGACTTTCATTATTAATTACAATATGAATAACATAAAAAAATCATTCTTGGGTATTTTGTATTTAGTTCACCAAGCTTATAAGGATATGAAGAATACCAATTCTTCAGTCCTTATAGTGAACAAGAGGAGGAAGGGAAAGGGGTCAAAGGCTAAGTCCACTCTGAAAACAATGATGCATTATCCTTCTAAAAAGACAAGGATATAGAGGTAGGGAAATGAGCAAGAGGTTGTATGCTTTCTATGTGGAAGAAAGACCACTGGAAAAAGAGTTACAGAACTAGGAAGAATAAGTAAGGTGACGCTTCTAATTCAAGTATTTTTTCCATTGAATGCAATATTTTATTATCTATAAGTTGGTTATTGGATATGGAATGTGGTTCACACATTTTAATTCATATATAGGAACCAAGTAGATTCAATAATATTACAAAAGGAGAAGTGGATCTATGAGCTGCAAGTGGTGAAAGTCTAGCAAACTTGGTAGTGGGAGATTATCACCTAACTTTGGCTAGTGGTTTGGTTCTTGTACTAAATCATTGTTATTATGTACCCTCTGTAACCACAAACATAATCTTAGTGTCAAGTCTGGACACTATGGGGTTTTATTTCAAGTTTAGAAATAAATTTTGTCTCTTTTATAAGGATAACATGTGTTATGGTACGATGTGTCTTAACAATGGCTTATATATACTTGAACTCGAAACCCCAGTAATGAAAATCAATGACAAAACTAGTGAGCATGACTCATATAACACCCGCCTATGGCACTTCAGGCTTGGACATATAAATGAAAATCAATTACAAAAAATACATCAAGTAGATTATTCAGATTAAACTGAGTTAAAACCCATGGATGTATGTCACACTTGTTTATAAGGGAAAATGACCAAAGCACCCTTTTTTAGGAAGGGAGTAAGAGACACCAAATTACTATAATTAATTCATACTAACATATGTAGTCCATTTTCATTAGAGGCAAGAGGTGGGTTTTTGTACTTCATTACTTTTAATGATAACCATATTAGGTATGGTTATATCTAATTAATGTGGTATAATTCATATTCCCTTCATATGTTTAAGGAATATCAACATGAAGTATAAAAATAGCTTGTTGAGAAGATTAAGGAACTTCTCTCGAATCGAGATAGAGAGTATCTTAACCAAGCTTTCAGTGATCACTTGAAGTGGTGTGATATAGTATCACAACTCACTCCTACTTATACACAATAGTGGAATGGTGTTAGTGAAAGGATAAATAGGACCTTTCTTGAAATGATTAGATCAATGATGAGTTAGGAAAGTCTTCCATTATTCTTTTAGGGATATACCTTGCAGACAGCGACATATACCCTTAATCGAGTACCAAATTAATCTACATATGAGATTCCATATGATTTGTGGTGTGGAAAGAAACCCAATCTATCACACTTACGTGTATAGGGATGTGATGATTTTTTCAAGACTATACCTAGGGACAAACTGGCATCCCAAATCATGAAGTTCATTTTTATAGGTTATCTTAAAGAAACCAAAGGATATTACCAGTATAACCCTTTAGATACAAAAGTAATTGTGGAAAGACATGTTATATTTCTATAAATGGAACACATTTCCATTGAAAATAATGAGAGAAAGATTGACTTTGATGAAGTTAATGCTTCAGATGTGTACGAGTTGGTATAAGAACAATCTCTATAAGAGATAGTGGGAGATGAAGAAGTTCCTGAGACATAAGTATTGTGTAGGTCTACTCAAGAGGTTAGAGAACCAGAGTGTTATGGTTTTCTTGTCACTGAGTCAGATGACACATTACTCCTTGAGTATGATGAACCTATAACCTATAAGGAAGTAGTAGAAGGAAAGGATACTACAAAATGGAAATATGTCATGCATTCTAAGATGAAGTCCATGTACCAAAATCAAGTTTGGATTTTGGTAGAACCTCTAGATGATATAAAACCCATTGGGTGTAAATTGGTATTCAAGAAAAATATGGACATGGATGGTAAGGTCAACACTTATAAGTTAATAATGGTAGAAAATTGTTTTAGATAATGTCATGGAATAGACTATTATGAAACCTTCTTACCAGTAGCAATGCTAAAATCTATCAGAATGTTGCTTGTAATAGCATCCTTCCATGATTATGAAATTTGGAAAATAGATGTCAAAAATGATTTTCTAAATGGGAAGTTGGTTGAAGACGTATATATGACTCAACCTTAAGGGTTTATTAGTTCAAAGAATGTCAATAAAGTGTGAAAGATGCAGAAATACATTTATGGGTTGAAGTGGGCATCACGATCATGGAATGTTCATTTTGATGAGGCCATAAGAGAATTTGGTTTCATTAAAAAAGAAAGTGACCCTTGTGTCTATGATAAGGTTAATGGGAATGTTATAATTTTCCTAGTATTATATGTTTATGACATATTAATTATGGGAAATTAAGTGTAATTATTATTGTTGGTTAAGACTTAGTTAAATGAATGCTTCTCTATAAAAGACTTAGGTGAAGTAGCCTATATTATAGGGATTAAGATCTATCGAGATAGATCTCAGAGGCTGTTTGGGCTAAGTCAAAGTGCATATATTGACAAGGTTCTAAAAATTTATAGTATGGAATAATCCAAGAGAGGGTTGTTTCCCATGTCACATGGCATCAATATCTCCAAGAAAATGTGTACACAAACATAGGAGGAGATTGAAAGAATAAGTAGAATACCTTATGCCTTGACAGTGGGATATAGCATGTATGTCATGTTATGTACTAGGTTTGATGTTGCCTTTTCTTTAAGCATGTTGGGAAGATATCAAGCTAATACAGGAGAGATTCACTTGGTAGTTGTAAAAACAATCTTGAAGTACTTGAGGCATACAAAGGATATATTCCTGTTTTATGGAGTAAATGAGGAAATAATAGTGAGAGGATACACTTATGCTAGTTTCCATATAGATCATGATGATCTAAAATTACATTCATACTATATATTTTTCTTGAATGGTGGGGTAGTTAGCTAGAGAATCTTGAATCAACCTATGATTGCTGATTCTACAACATAATTTGAGTATATAGCAACTTTTGATGCATCAAAAGAAGTATTTTGGATACCCATCTTTGTCTCAGACATTGGTGTTGTGCCTAGCAGTGCAGTCCTTATTCCAGTTTATTATGATAATACTACAGAAGTGCTGCTTACCCAAGATCCCAAGTCACACTAGAGGACAAATCATATACTTCGGAAGTTTCATATCTTCATTCCCTACTAAAAAAGGAAAAAATACCCCCTTAAATGAGGCCGAAAATCCATTGAATGTTGAAAAATTGGGGTACCCTGACTAAAAACTCAGTCTGGAGGCCTTTTGGGCCTTTTTTTACTCAAAAAATGTGACATGGGTCTCCCAAGATCGTTAGGGTGTAGATCTTATTGCAGGCTTTGATTTGATATGTGGTAGAGCCCAAACGGACACCCGAATCAAAAGTTATGGTCGTTTGAAGTTTGAGTTATGTTTTCAACTTATTTTATATATTTTATTTATTTATTGATTTTTTTTATCTTCAAATTTTTACTAATTGACTATTAATCACTAATAATTAGCAAATTATTAATTAAAATTATTTTTTTCAAATTATTTTATAATCCATTTTCACTAAATATCTTATATATTATGTGTAAATGCCTATTTAGTCTTATCTAAAACATATTTATAATATATATATTAAATTTATATAAATATAAATATATTTATATATTAATATATATTTTTTAATGATTTTTTTTTTGAAATATACCATTTATCGGCACTAGTAAAAAAACACTGATATATGGGGGTCTTTATCATAGCTTCTAAAAAAGCACTAATAAAGCCCCCCCCCCCTTATCAACACTTTTTTACAAGCACTGATAAACGCTCCTCCTTTATCAGCGCTTTTTTACTAGTTCTGATAAAGGACTCCCTTTATCGACACTTTTTTACTAGTGCTAATAAAGGGGGGCCTTTATCAGTGCTTTTTTACAAGCACTGATAAAAGTACCCCTTTAACAACGCTTTGTTTTGGTGCTGTTAAAGATCCCCTTTGACAACGTTAAAAAAAGCACTATTAAAGCCCTAATGCTAGATAAAACCAATTTTGTAGTACTGTGTGAGAGATAACGGATTGAGACTTGTTGGTAGTTGGCTTTAGTACAAGTGGGAGTGTTGAAAGTGGGTGTCCTAGACCCAACTTGTGATGTACTTTGATTACCATTACATGTATACAGTTTGATATATATACATGTGTTTATCTTACCATAATAGTTTTTATACTTCTGCATCCACTATATTTATGGTAATATCCTTATATTACATGATGTATCAAAGGGTTATACCAATTCCCAAGCTATAATGAGAACCTAGAGATACTATGATAGTAATCTTAAAGTAATGTCCTATGGTCCAGATACATCACACTGATAGGACACAGATGATGTGCGACTATCAAGTGTTAGGGGATCATAAGCATTAAGACTTCTTCTCATGAATTTCACACTTTGTTCTCTCTATTAGTTGAGATCATGAGGACAAACCTTTCAATAGGAACACCACATGTTTTGGGTGTCATTGGTTGTTCCTATATATGGACATGTGTATTGATCTCCTAAATTGAGATCATTAGCAATGTGTGTCATTTGATCACGTACTTTGATGCAAGGAAAAAACCATTATAATGAAGTCGTGGTGAGGTAGTTTGTATTGGGTGCATCATTGGTGGTATGAAATTGGTTGAATGGTCAATGTAGAATTTTCCGCTTCTGAGTTGAGGAAGTTATGTCTCCATCCTAGTTGATTAGGATGACAATACCTTCATAAATCCATGGTCAGGGTAGTCAAAGGTAAATTCATCTAAATAGATCAATAAATAATAAAGTAAGCAAGGATGATGACACAAGTGTGTGTCATGATTTATGAGATATTGTATGACAAAGAGATTATATTACACAATGTGTGTTTGTAGGTTGGTTGTCATTGTTATGACTATTCCTTATCTCTTTAGGGGTCTTGATGAGTTTTTATACTTCACACTTGGTCTGTGAACACTATTCATTTTCATTGAGATAAGGGCTTAGATGGTCTCATACAATAGTGAATTTAAGAATCTTACCTATTCTGGTGAATATGTATATATGACATGGTGGGGCCCACAATGAGGTTCGAGTGTTGTCCAAGTTGTATTGATCACTGATAAATAAATTAATTCATTATTATTAAAGTAAAGAATAATTGGGTTGAATTTAGTTATTAAAATTATTTACAAGTGTTTAAGTAAATACAAGGGTTAATATTATATGAACGAATATTATTTTAATATTCCATATTCGTTTAATATTATCAGGAGTCATGAGTTGAGTTAATGACTTAGTTTTATCATGTAATATATTTAATATATATTATAGTTTTTTGATAAAATATAATTAATATTTATGACGTGGTTAGTTCATCATAATTATTTATTTATTACTTATTTAGTGGACGTTAAATAAATGGGGGTTGGGAAACCCTAACCGGGTATTTAGACTTCCACTATATAAGTCAAAGAGAACCTATTTCCAAGTGACTATTCATCAGTCGGATTTGAGAGCTTCTCTCTCCTCCCAAATCCTATAGAGATAACTACTCAATCCAAGCAAATGATCCTGAACACCATCTTGGATTTAAGGATGGTGATTGTGGTGATCATCACGACGTCAAATAGATCATCGGAGCTCCGTGCTAGTACTCAGAATCCGACGAACAACACACACGCTGATTCAAGAAGCATGTGTGGATGATCTATAAGGGTTCGACATCAAATCATTTGAGCAACGGTCATCGGAGGCTTGCGAAAAATGTGTGTGCTTCAAATCGGAATGAGGTACTCATTATTTTTATTTTATGTGCTCCAATTAAACTACGTGTGATCCTCGGACCGTATCGGGGCTCAGATCACCGGAGATAGTGAAGTTTCGTCTCTCCGGTGATGGAATTTTTTTAAATCTATGTCTCACCAGCTTCCATTGTGCACCCTGATACCAGCACAAAGTGGTTGGTTCAAGGATACAACTCCAACACCTTGGATGTGGTCTCTATATTATGGGAAAACCAAGTAATTTTGCACGTGTTATGTTTTCCTTAACACACACACACATGCACACACACCTGTGCATCATATATACATATTATATTCATTATATAAAAAATAATAATGCACAAAACATGTAATTTATTCATTATATGGTTATATATAATGCACAAAACAAGTGTAAACGCATTGTATTATGTTCAATGTATATCATTTACATTATATTAATTATTATGTGCATTTTATGTGTGCATGTGTGTTATGTTAACATACACAAAACATATGTTATGTGGATAAAATATAATTAAAAATATTTAAAACTTGATTAATAAGTATTTAAAATAAAAAATCTATATTTAGTGTTATAAAACTAAATATTTAAAAAAATATTAAGAATACATATTTAAACATTAAGATATTAAAAATTAATAAAAAGGATGCATTCCCACAACATATGTTATATGTATTTTTTGACAAACATTTTCATCAATAAATAAATAAAACCTTACCATGTTAGATCACCATTAAACATAATTTTTGGATATCTTGGTAAATAGTTTGTTGATAATGGATTTATCGGTATATTTTTTTTAAATACATTTCTTGATAAATAAGAATGATCAGTTGACGCGCCATGTTTTTTTTAATTAAAAAATGATTGATATACCTAGACTAAAACTTCTTGGTTTTATTTTTAAAAAAATATTATTTATCCTTCCATTGTTATTATTTGTAAAAGTTTATTTATTTATAATTTAAACAAATAATATATATTAAAATTAATTATATATATATATATATTTGTATAT
The DNA here is from genome assembly GCA_963277665.1 of Viscum album. NCBI lineage: Eukaryota > Viridiplantae > Streptophyta > Magnoliopsida > Santalales > Viscaceae > Viscum > Viscum album. The sequence continues at coordinate 623,113,755 of OY728138.1, forward strand.
AAATTTATAAATTTATATAAATATAATTATATAAATTTATTTACAAATATATATTCATATAAATATATAATTTTATAATATATTATATTTGTTATAATTATAATTTATTAATAATTTAATAAATATAATTATATTTGTATATAATATTTCAAATTTATATATTTATATAAATATATGAAAAGGGTCAACCAGGATCAATGTATCACTGAGAGAGAGAGGGGTAAATCAGTTATGCCTTTTTCTTTTATGTTATCTTTCTTGTATAACAACTTTCGTCTCCTGTAAAAGATTTTTCACTTTACTAATAACAAAACATTCACACACTCATAGAAACACAAGTATTTACAATATTCGTTACTAAATAAGAGTAGCTAATCCATGGCATGGTTTGAAAATAATTCAACACCACACAATACACAAGAAACAATCCTTTTGTGTGGATAAAACAAGTGACAAATATCCTTACACTTGTGTAGCACTGTGATCAATACAATAGTGCATGTACTTATTTTAACATGAATGATGTAAAACAAGTTTTGTAACAAGTTTATAAACCTTCAACAGTTGGTTCCAAACATTTCACTCTGTGGATTCAATAAATTTCACTTTTTTAATTCTTCAACAAAACAAATCTTCACTTTCCTACCCAGCACCAGGTATAATCAAATTTTTTGGAATTTTTATGAAAAATTAGTTTGATGCCTCGGTCCAAAAAACTATTCTAAAAAGATAGTCTAGAAAAAATTCTAAATCGCTTCTTCCTTTTCCTGAAATCATTAGTCTAATTAGTTGGTCCGATTCAAGAAACTATGGTTGCAACCTCTCCCTTACACTTCTTCGATTCGGAAAAATTTCTCAGGAAATCTATGTCCTTAAACTTTTCCTCTTCCGAATCTTCCTCAAAAACTTCAGCACTCTCGCTCTCTCCCATACATAAACAGTGTAAGAGTACATTGTACTTTGACCTCTATTTATAGGTGCCTCAAAAATAGAATGGGCGGGAAACCAATTTTATTTTCCTGCTCAACCAAATTCCAAAAACTCAAATTTCACTTACATTTCAGCTTCATTTTTTACCATTCCAGTGCTTCTCAACTCTTATGGATTTTTCTCAAAATTTCTTGAATCTTATCACAACTTTGGCCTTCTTCGAACTTACAAACAAATCCTCAGTCTGGTACAATTTTTCATTCTGATACAACATATGTAAGACTGAAGAATTCTCATTTTGATGCTCTAAACCAACTGAAACATTAAAACTATTCTACCATAAACATCATTGAAACTTCTGAAGATTTCAAACACTTTCGACAACCCTTCAGTAGTAGCTTCAAAATGTTCCACCTTTTTCTTCATTTTTTCAACAAATTCTCAGAACGATGGAAACTGCATTCAATGAAGTTTAGCCTCTATTGTGGGGAGCGCCCCTGCATGAGAGGCAATCCCCAAATAATAGCCCAAATCTATTTGGATGTTTTGATTCGTTAAAAACCGAAATGTGAAAACAATGTTTATTTACAGTTTAATACATGCAAACTGATAAACAAATAATGTTTGACTTGTAATTCCATAGCATCAAATGAATATATTTAAAAGAATTAAACAGCAGTAAACAACACACTGGCAGTAACAATTACAATAATCAAGCTTGCAATATTTCTCATTAAACAGAACACAAAAATTGTACAACACTGATTTAATAAAACCCTAAAAATGAGAAATTAAGGGTGCAATAGCAATGATGAACAGGGGAGTACAAATCCCAAAACAACTTCTATTTAACTAGATAAATTAAATCAGAATTTAATATTCAAGAAGAAACAAACATTCAACATTTTACAGGTTGAATTAAATTCAGAAATTGAAAGTATTAAAAGATATAGGGATTTAACGTGCTTCGGACCTCTTTTGGTCCTACGTGCACGGCAAGAACACCACCCGACTCATGTGTTTTATTATACGAAAAATAAAACAAATACAGGATGCAGACCAAAAACCAAACAAAGGCACATCACCAACAATACATAGAATTTGAAACAACTTAATACAATAAGTGTTCAGGAATCTGCAACCCAGTCTACTTACCACAGACTCGGTGTACCTTATTTGATGACTCTGTCCGGCGACATGTTGGGAATTGATTCTTGAAACACACAAGAATGGCATGTGCGGAAACAATCAAGAACAAGATGTGCACCCCAGGATCTGAAAAAAGCTCAAGAATGGTGCACGAAAGGCGTGCTGGATCTTTTGTGTGGAAAAACGACATCGCCCATCCTTCTTGGATCTAGAAATCTCGCACCACCGAGACAACATCTAGATCTGAAGATCTTTGAATCTCATGCAAGCTCCCAATCCCCATCAGATCGATGCACTACTCACTGCCTGGCCTGACTGTAGGAGGACCTCGAACCATCTTCCCCAATCTATCCAGATCTGTACGCCTTTTGAAATAGCGATGCAGGGGAGAGGAAAATCTAGATCTATCCGGTAATGAACCTGCGCTTCAGGGGAGATGATGTTCAGATCACAGATCCCATGCCTCTCTGTCATGCCAATGTTGATGCTCTCTGTCTGGCCTCACTACAGAAGTACCTCATCGGATCAGGGGTCAATCAGGAGCCAACAACCCTCAAATCTCATCTTCTCTCAAAAGAAGGCACCGCAAGGGGGTGATGAAAAAACCCCTACCATAAAGAGAAACCGCCTAACAACATACCTGTGGAGCAAATTCCATGATGCAAAAACCCAAAACAGAACTAACGGCGTCATTAGCCTCTAGAGAAAATGTACGGCCATGATGGATTGGGCAGCTACCTCCACGAACGACTAGAAAAAAAACACATAAGAAAAAAATATAAAAAGGCAATTTTTAAATAAAAATAAAATTTCACAGCCTCCGATGATTTATTGGTGTCACATTCAGTTTGAGGAGTCTTGACCCAATTGAAAACAAACAACACTTTTGCTCTGTAAAAATGGTTGACTACATTGTTGAACTTCATCAGATTGATTGGACTCTGATCCCATCTAATGGATTGGAAAACTTTCTCAGGAAATCTTTGTCCTTAAACTTTTCCTCATCCAAATATTCCTCAAAAACTTCAGCACTATCACCCTCTCCCACATGTAAATGGTTTCAGATTACATTGTACTTTGAACTCTATTTATAGGCGCATCAAAAATGGAATGGGTGGGAAACCAATTTTATTTTCTTGCTCAACCAAATTCTAAAAACTCGAATTTCACTTACATTTCAACTTCATTTTTTACCATTTCAGCGCTTTTTAACTCTTATGGATTTTTCTTGAAATTTCTTGACTCTTCTCACAACTTCAGTCTTCTTCAAACTTACAAATAAATCCTCAGTCTGGTACATTTTTTCATTTTGATACAACATATGTAAGACTGAAGATTTCTCATTTTGATGCTCTAAACCAACTGAAACATTAAAACTATTCTGCCATAAACACCATTGCAACTTCTGAAGATTTTGAACGCTTTTGACAACCCTTCAGTAGTAGATTTAAAATGTTTCACATTTTTCTTCATTTGTTCAACAAATTCTCAGACCGATGGAAACTACATTCGATGAAGTTTAGTCGTTGTTGTGGGGAGCACCCCTGCGCGAGAGGCAGTCCCCGCATAATAGCCCAGATCTATTTGGATGTTTTGATTCGTTAAAAACCAAAATGTGAAAACAATGTTTATTTACAGTTTAATACATGAAAAATGATAAACAAAAAATGTTCGACTTTCAATTTCATAACATCAAATGAATATATTTAAAATAATTAAACAGTAGTAAACAACACAATGGCAGTGGAAATTACAACAACCAAGCTTGCAATATTTCTCATTAAACAGAACACAAAAACTATACAACACTGATTTAATAAAACCATAAAAATGATAAATTAAGGGTGTAGTAGCAATGATGAACAGGGCAGTACAAATCCCAAAACAACTTCTATTTAACCAAATAAATTTAATCAGAATTTAATATTCAAGAAGCAACAAACGTTCAACATTTTACAGGTTGAATTAAATGCGGAAATTGAAAGCAGTAAAAGATACAGGGATTTAACGTGCTCCGGACCTCTTTTGGTCCGACGTGCATAGCAAGAACACCACCCAACTCACGCGTTTTATTATACTCAAAATAAAACAAATACAGGATGCAAAACAAAAACCAAAAAAATCACATCACCAACAATACACATAATTTGAAACAACTTAATACATAAGTTTTCAAGAATCTGCAACCGAGTCTGCTTACCACAGACTCGGTGTACCTTATTTGATGACTCTATCCGACGACATGTTGGGCACTGATTCTTGAAACACACAAGAACAACATTCATGTAAATAAGAAAGAACAACATGCGCGCCCCTGGATCTTAAATAAGCCCAAGAATGGTGCACGAACGGCGTGTTGGATCTCTTGTGCAGAAACATTTCATCGACCATCTGCCTTGGATCTAGAATTCTTGGACCACCGAGACAACATCTAGATCTGAAGATCTTTGAATCTAGAGTAAGCTCCCAATCCCCATCGGATCAATGCACTGCTCACTGCCCGGTGTGGATGTAGGAGGACCTCGAACCATCTTCCCCAATTTTTCCAGATTTTTACGCCTTTTGAAATAGTGCTGTAGTGGAGAGGAAAATTTAGATCTATCCGATAATAAACCAGCGCTTTAGAGGAGATGATGTTCAGATCACAGATCCCATGCCTCTCCATCATGACAATGTTTATGCTCTCTGTATGGCCTTGCTGTAGAAGGACCTCACCGGATCGGGGGTCGATCAGGAGCCGAGAACCCTCAAATCTCACCTTCTCTCAAAAGAAGGCACCGCAAGGGGGTGATGAAAAACAAACCCTTCCAGAAAGCGCAATCACCTAACAACATACCTGCAGAGCAAATTCCATGATGCCACAACCCAAAACAGAACTAACGACGTCGTTAACCTCTAGAGAAAATGGATGGCCATGATGGATTGGACGACTACCTCTACGAACGGCTAGAAAAAAAATGCATAAGAAAAAAATATGAAAAGGAAATTTTTAAATGAAAATAAAATTTCACAGCCTCCGATGATTTATTGGCGTCACATACAGTTTGAGGAGTCTTGACCCAATTGAAAACAAACAACACTTTTACTCTGTAAAAATGGTTGAATACATTGTTGAACTTCATCAGATTGATTGGACTTTGATACTATTCAGTATGAGAACTTTCTCAGGAAATCTTTGTCCTTAAACTTTTCCTCTTCCAAATCTTCCTCAAAAACTTCAGCACTCTCTCTCTATCCTACACGTAAATAGTGTCAGAGTACATTGTTGTTTAACCTCTATTTATAGGTGCGTCAAAAATGGAATGGGTGGGAAACCAATTTTATTTTCCTGCTCAACCAAATTCTAGAAACTTGAATTTCACTTACATTTCAGCTACGTTTTTTACCATTTCAGTGCTTCTCAACTCTTATGGATTTTTCTTGAAATTTCTTGACTCTTCTCACAACTTCAGGATTCTTCAAACTTATAAATAAATCCTCCACCTGGTACAATTTTTCATTCTGATACAACATATGTAAGACTTAAGATTTCTCATTTTAATGCTCTAAACCAACTGAAACATTAAAACTATTCTGCCATAAACATTGTTGCAACTTCTGAAGATTTTGAACGCTTTCGGCAACCCTTCAGTAGTAGCTTCAAAATGTTTCACCTTTTTCTTCATTTTTTAAAACAAAATCTCAGACAGATGGAAACTACATTCGATGAAGTTTATCCTCTGTTGCAGGGAGCGCCCCTGTGCGAGAGGCAGTCCCCACATAATAGCCCAGATCTATTTGGGTGTTTTGATTCATTAAAAACCGAAATACGAAAACAATGTTTATTTACAGTTTAATACATGAAAACTGATAAACAAATAATGTTCGACTTGCAATTCCATAACATCAAATAAATATATTTAAAAGAATTCAGCAGCAGTAAACAACACACTGGCAGTGGCAATTACAACAATCAAGCTAGCAATATTTATCATTAAACAAAACACAAAAATTGTACAACACTGGTTTAATAAAACCATAAAAATGAGAAATTAAGGGTGCAACAACAATGATGAACATGGCAGTACAAAGCCCAAAACAACTTCTATTTAACCAGATAAATTCAATCAGAATTTAATATTTAAGAATCAACAAACGTTCAACATTTTACAGGTTGAATTAAATGCGGAAATTGGAAGTAGTAAAATATACAGGGATTTAACGTGCTTCAGAACTCTTTTGGTATTACGTGCACGGCAAGAACACCACCCGACTCACGCGTTTTATTGTACTCAAAATAAAACAAATATATAATGCAGACCAAAAACCAAACAAAGGCACATCACCAAAAATACATAGAATTTGAAACAACTTAATACAATAAGTGTTTAGGAATCTGCAACCAAGTCTGCTTACCAAAGACTCGGTGTACCTTATTTGATGACTCTCTCCGGCAACATGTTGGGCACTGATTTTTGAAACACACAAGAACAGCATGTGCAGAAACAATCAAGAACAACATGCGCGCCCCTAGATCTGAAAAAAGCTCAAGAATGGTGCACGAACGGCGTGCTAGATCTCTTGTACAGAAACACGCCATCGCCCATCCTTATTGGAACTATAAATCTCGCACCACTGAGACAACATCTAGATCTGAAGACCTATGAATCTCGCACAGGCTCCCAATCCCCATCGGATCGATGCGCTGCTCACTGCCTGGCCTGGCTGTAGGAGGACCTCGAACCATCTTCCCCAATCTATCCAGATCTGTATTCCTTTTGAAATAGCACTGCAGGGGAGAGTAAAATCCAGATCTACCCGGTAATGAACCGGGGATTCAGGGGAGATGATGTTCAGATCATAGATCCCATGCCTCTCCATCGTGCTAATGTTGATGTTCTCTCTCTTGCCTCACTGCAGAAGGACCTCACCAGATCATGGGTCGATTAGGAGCCAAGAACCTTCAAATCTCAGCTTCTATCAAAATAAGGCACCACAAGTGGCGGATGAAAAAAAACCCTACCAAAAAGTGCAACCGCCTAACAACATACCTAGAGAGCAAATGCCATGATGCCAAAACCCAAAACAGAACTAACAACATTATTAACCTCCAAAGAAAATGGACAGCCATGATGGATTGGGTGGCTACCTCCACGAACAGCTGAAAAAAAATGCATAAGAAAAAAATATGAAAAGGCAATTTTTAAATGAAAATAAAATTTCACAGCCTCTAATGATTTATTGGCGTCACATCCAGTTTGAGGATTCTTGACCCAATTTAAAACAAACAACACTTTTACTCTCTAAAAATGGTTTACTACATTGTTGAACTTCATCAGATTGATTGGACTTTGATCCCATCCGATGGATTAGAAAACTTTCTCAGGAAATCTTTATCCTTAAACTTTTCCTATTCCAAATCTACCTCAAAAACTCCAGCAATCTCACTCTCTCCCACACATAAATGGTGTCATAGTACGCTATACTTTGACCTCAATTTATAGGCCTGTCAAAAATGGAATGGGTGGGAAACCAATTTTATTTTCCTACTCAACTGAATTCTTGAAACTCGAATTTCAGTTACATTTCAGCTTCATTTTTTACCATTTCAGTGCTTCTCAACTCTTATGGATTTTTCTCGAAATTTATTGACTCTTCTAACAACTTCAGCTTTCTTCAAACTTACAAACAAATCCTCAGTCTGTTACCATTTTTCATTCCGATAAAATATATGTAAGACTGAAGATTTCTCATTTTGATGCTCTAAACCAACTGAAACATTAAAACTATTCTGCCATAAACACCATTGCAACTTCTGAAGATTTCGAACACTTTCGACAACCCTTCAGTAGTAGCTTCAAAATGTTTCACCCTTTTCTTCATTTGTTCAACAAATTCTCAGACCAATGGAAACTACATTCTATGAAGTTTAGCCTCTGTTGCGGGGAGCGTCCCTGCGCGAGAGGCAGTCCCCACATAATAGCCCAGATCTATTTGGGTGTTTTGATTCGTTAAAAACTGAAATACTAAAATAATGTTTATTTATAGTTTAATACATGCAAACTGATAAACAAATAATGTTTAACTTGCAATTCTATAACATCAAATGAATATATTTAAAATAATTTAATAGTAGTAAACAACACACTCACAGTGGAAATTACAACAATCAAGCTTGTAATATTTATCATTAAACAAAACACAAAAACTCTATAACACTGATTTAATAAAACCATAAAAATGAGAAATTAAGGGTGTAGTAGAAATGATGAACAGGGCAATACAAATCCCAAAACAAATTCTATTTAACCATATAAATTCATTCAGAATTTAATATTCAAGAAAAAACAAACGTTCAACATTTTATAGGTTGAATTAAATGCAGAAATTGAAAGTAGTAAAAGATACATGGATTTAATGTGCTTCTGACCTCTTTTGGTCCTACGTGCACGGCAAGAACACCACCCAACTCACATGTTTTATTATACACAAAATAAAAAAATACAGGATGCAGACCAAAAACCAAACAAAGGCACATCACCAACAATATATTGAATTTGAAACAACTTAATACAATAAGTGTTCAGGAATCTACAACCCAGTCTTCTTACCACAGACTCGGTGTACCTTATTTGATGACTCTGTCTGGCGACATGTTGGGAACCGATTCTTGAAACACACAAGAACGACATGCGTGGAAACAAGCAAGAACAATATGTGCGCCCCTGGATCTGAAAAAAGCTCAAGAATGGTGCACGAAAGGTGTGCTGGATATCTTCTGTGGAAACACGACATAACCCATCCTTCTTGGATCTAGAAATCTTGCACCACTGAGACAACATCTAGATCTGAAGATCTTTGAATCTCGTGCAATCTCCCAATTCCCATCGGATCGATGCACTACTCACTCCTTGTCCTGGCTGTAGGAGGACCTCGAACCATCTTCCCCAATCTATCCAGATCTGTACACCTTTTGAAATAGTGTTGCTAGGGAGAGGAAAATCTAGATCTATCTGGTAATGACCTTGCGCTTCAGGGGAGATGATGGTCAGATCACAGATCCCATGCCTCTCTGTCATGCCAATGTTGATGCTCTCTGTCTGGCCTCGCTACAGAAGGATCTCATCGGATCAGGGGTCGATCAGGAGCTGAGAACCCTCAAATCTCACCTTCTCTCAAAAGAAGGCACCGCAAGGGGGTGATGAAAAAACCCCTACCAGAAAGCGCAACCGCCTAACAACATACCTGCAGAGCAAATGCCATGATGCCAAAACCCAAAACAGAACTAATGGCGTCATTATCCTCCATAGAAAATGGACGGCCATGATGGATTGGGAGGATACCTCCACAAACGGCTAGAAAAAAAGAGCATAAGAAAAAAATTTGAAAAAGCAATTTTTAAATGAAAATAAAAGTTCACAGCCATAGATGATTTATTGGCATCACATCCAGTTTGAGGAGGCTTGACCCAATTAATAAAACACTTTTGATCTGTAAAAATGGTTGACTAAATTGTTGAACTTCGTCAGATTGATTGGACTCTGATCCCATCTGATGGATCGAAAAACTTTCTCCAGAAATATCTGTCCTTAAACTTTTCCTCTTCCAAATCTTCCTCAAAAACCTGAGCACTCTCACTCTCTCTCACACCTAAATGGTGTCAGAGTACGTTGTACTTTTTCCTCTATTTATAGGTGCGTCAAAAATGGAATGGGCGGGAAACCAATTTTATTTTCCTGCTCAACCAAATTCTAGAAACATGAATTTCACTTACAATTCAGCTTCATTTTTTACCATTTCAGTACTTCTCAACTCTTATAGATTTTTCTTGAAATTTATTGACTATTCTCACAACTTCAGCCTTCTTCGAACTTACAAACAAATCCTCAGTCTGTTACCATTTTTCATTCCGATACAACATATGTAAGACTGAACATTTCTCATTTTGATGCTCTAAACCAACTGAAACATTAAAACTATTATGCCATAAACATTGTTGTAACTTCTGAAGATTTTGAACGCTTTCGATAGCCCTTTAGTAGTAGCTTCAAAATGTTTCACCTTTTTCTTCATTTGTTCAACAAATTCTCATATTGATGGAAACTGCTTTCGATGAAGTTTAGCCTCTATTGCGGGGAGCGCCCCTGCGCGAGAGGCAGTCCCCACATAATAGCCCAGATCTATTTGGGTGTTTTGATTCATTAAAAAATGATATGCGAAAACAATGTTTATTTATAGTTTAATAATTGCAAACTGATAAACAAATAATGTTCGACTTGAAATTCCATAACATCAAATGAATACATTTAAAAGAATTCAACAGCAGTAAACAACACACTGGCAGTGGAAATTACAACAATCAAGATTGAAATATTTCTCATTAAATAGAACACAAAAACTCTACAAAACTTATTTAATAAAACCATAAAAATGAGAAATTAAGGGTGCAACAACAATGATGAACATGGCAGTACAAAGCCCAAAACAACTTCTATTTAACCAGATAAATTCAATCCGAATTTAATATTCAAGAAGAAACAAATGCTCAACATTTTATAGGTTGAATTAAATGCAAAAATTGAAAGTAGTAAAAGATACAGGGATTTAACATGCTTCAGACCTCTTTTGGTCCTACGTGTATGGCAAGAACACCACCCGACTCATGCGTTTTATTATAATCAAAATAAAAAAAAATACAGGTTGCAGACCAAAAACCAAACAAAGGCACATCACCAACAATACACAGAATTTGAAACAACACAATACAATAAGTGTTTAGGAATCTGCAACCGAGTTTTCTTACCACAAACTCGGTGTACCTTATTAGATAACTCTGTTCGGCGACATGTTGGGCACTGATTCTTAAAACACACAAGAACAGCATGCACGGAAACAATCAAGAACAACATGCGCGCCCCTGGATCTAAAAAAATCTCAAGAATAGCGCATGAACGGCGTGCTGGTTCTCTTGTGTGGAAACACGCCATCGCTCATCCTTCTTGGATCTAGAAATCTCGCACCACCGAGACAACATCTAGATATGAAGATCTCTGAATCTCACAAAAGCTCCCAATCCCCATCGGATCTCTGTGTTGCTCACTCCCTGGCCTGGCTGTAGGAGGACCTCGAACCATCTTCCCCAATCTGTCCAGATCTGTACGCCTTTTTAAATAGCACTGCAGGGGAGAGGAAAATCTAGATCTATTCGGTAATGAACCAGCGCTTCAGGGGAGATGATGTTCAGATCACAGATCTCATGCCTCTCTGTCGTGTCAATTTCAATGATCTCTATCTGGCCTCACTAGAGAAGGACCTCACTGGATCAGGGGTCGAGCAGGAGCTGAGAACCCTCAAATCTCACCTTCTCTCAAAAGAAGGCACCTTAAGGGGGTGATGAAAAAAACCCTGCCAGAAAGTGCAACCGTCTAACAACATACCTGCAGAGAAAATTCCATGATTCCAAAACCCAAAACAGAACTTATGAAATCATTAACTTCCAGAGAAAATGGATGGCCATGATGGATTGGGCGGCTACCTCCATGAACGGCTAGAAAAAAATGCATAATAAAAAAATATGAGAAGGCAATTTTTAAATGAAAATAAATTTTCACAACCTCCGATGATTTATTGGCGTCATATCCAGTTTGAGGAGTCTTGACCCGACTGAAAACAAACAATACTTTTGCTCTGTAAAAATGGTTGACTACATTGTTAAACTTCATCAGATTGATTGGACTCTGATCCCATCTGATGGATCGGAAAACTTTCTCAGGAAATCTATGTCTTTAAACTTTTCCACTTCCAAATCTTCCTAAAAAACTCCAGCACTCTCGCTCTCTCCCACACATAAACGGTGTCAGAGTTTGTTGTAGTTTGACCTCTATTTATAGGCATGTCAAAAATGAAATGGGCGGGAAACAAATTTTATTTTCCTGCTTAACCAAATTCTAGAAACTCGAATTTCACTTACATTTCAGCTTCATTTTTTACCATTTCAGCGCTTCTCAACTCTTATGGATTTTTCTCGAAATTTCTTGAATCTTCTCACAACTTCATCCTTCTTCAAACTTACAAACAAATCCTCGGTCTGGTACAATTTTTCATTCTGATACAACATATTTAAGACTGAAGATTTCTCATTTTGATGCTCTAAACCAACTGAAACATTAAAACAATTCTGCCATAAACACCGTTGCAACTTCTGGATATTTTGAACGCTTTGGACAACCCTTCAGTAGTAGCTTCAAAATGTTTCACCTTTTTCTTCATTTGTTCAACAAATTCTCAGACTGATGGAAACTGCATTCGATGAAGTTTAGCCTCTCTTGCGGGGTGTACCCATGTGCGAGAGGCAGTCCCCACATAATAGCCCAGATCTATTTGGGTGTTTTTATTCATTAAAAACTGAAATGTGAAAACAATGTTTATTTGCAGTTTAATACATGCAAACTGATAAACAAATAATGTTCAACTAGCAATTCCATAACATCAAATGAATATATTTAAAATAATTAAACAGTAGTAAACAACACACTTGTAGTGGCAATTACAACAATCAAACTTGCAATATTTCTCATTAAATAGAACACAAAAACTGTACAACCCTGATTTAATAAAACCATAAAAATGAGAAATTAATGGTGCAACAACAATGATGAACAGGGAAGTACAAATCCCAAAACAACTTCTATTTAACCATATAAATTCAATCAGAATTTAATATTCAAAAAGCAACAAACGTTCAACATTTTATAGGTTGAATTAAATGCGGAAATTGAAAGCAGTAAAAGATACAGGGATTTAACGTGCTTCGGACCACTTTTGGTCCTACGTGCACGGCAAGAACACCACATGACTCACACATTTTATTATACTCAAAATAAAATAAATACAGGATGCATACCAAAAATCAAAAAAAGGAACATCACCAACAATACACATAATTTGAAACATAAGTGTTCAGGAATCTGAAACTGAGTCTGCTTACCGCAGACTCGGTGTACCTTATTTGATGACTCTGTCCGACGACATGTTGGGCACTAATTTTTGAAACACACAAGAAAAACATGCATGGAAACAAGCAATAACAACATGCGCACCCTTAGATCTGAAAAAAAGCTCAAGAATGGTGCATGAACTGCATGTTGGATCTCTTGTGTGGAAACATGCCATCGCCCATCCTTCTTGGATCTAGAAATCTCGCACCACCAAGACAACATCTAGATCTGAAGATCTCTGAATCTTGTGCAAGATTCCAATCCCCATCGGATTGATGCATTTCTCACTACCTGGACTGGCTATAAGAGGACTTTGAACCATCTTCCCCAATCTGTCCAGATCTGTACACCCTTTGAAATAGCACTGCAAGGGAGAGGAAAATCTAGATCTATCTGGTAATGAACCAGCACTTCAGGGGAGATGATGTTCATATAACAGATCCCATGCCTCTCTGTTGTGCCAATGTCGATGCTCTCTATATGGCCTCGCTGCAGAAGGACCTCACCGGATCGGGGGTCAAGCAGGAGCCGAGAACCCTCAAATCTCACCTTCTCTCAAAAGAAGGCTCCGTAAGGGGGTGATGAAAAAAACACCTGCCATAAAGCACAACCGCCTAACAACATACCTGCAGAGTAAATGCCATGATGCCAAAACTTAAAATAGAACTAACGGAGTCATTAACCTCCAGAGAAAATGGACGACCATGATGGATTGGGTGGCTACCTCCATGAACGGCTAGAAAAAAAATGCATAAGAAAAAAATATGAAAAGGAAATTTTTAAATGAAAATAAAATTTCACAGCCTCCGATGATTTATTGGCGTCACATCCAGTTTGGGAGTCTTGACCCAATTGAAAACAAACAACACTTTTTCTCTGTAAAAATGGTTGACTACATTGTTGAACTCCATCAGATTGATTGGACTCTGATCCCATCTGATGGATCAGAAAACTTTCTCAGGAAATATTTGTCCTTAAACTTTTCCTCTTCCAAATCTTCCTCAAAAACTTCAGCACTCTCGCTCTCTCCCACATGTAAACGGTGTCAGAGTACGTTGTACTTTGACCTCTATTTATAAGTGCGTCAAATATGGAATGGGCGGGGGAAAAATTTATTTTCCTGCTGAACCAAATTCTAGAAACTTGAATTTCACTTACATTTCAGCTTCATTTTTTTATCATTTTAGAACTTCTTAACTCTTATGGATTTTTCTCGAAATTTCTTGACTCTTCTCACAACTTCAGTCTTCTTCGAACTTACAAACAAATCCTCAGCTTGTTACCATTTTTCATTTCAATACAACATATGTAAGACTGAAGATTTCTCATTTTGATACTCTAAACCAACTGAAACATTAAAACTATTCTGCCATAATCACTGTTGCAACTTCTGAATATTTCGAATGCTTTCGACACCCCTTCAGTAGTAGCTTCAAAATGTTTCACCTTTTTCTTCATTTGTTCAACAAATTCTCAGACCGATGGAAGCTGCATTCAATGAAGTTTAGACTCTATTGCGGGGAGTGCCCCTATACGAGAGGCAGTCCCCACATAATAGCCCAGATTTATTTGGGTGTTTTGATTCGTTAAAAACCGAAATGCAAAAACAATGTTTATTTACTATTTAATACATGAAAACTGATAAACAAATAATGTTCGACTGCAATTCCATAACATCAAATGAATATATTTAAAATAATTCCATAGTAGTAAACAACACACTAGCAGTGGCAATTACTACAATCAAGCTTTCAATATTTCTCATTAAATAGAACCCAAAAACTATACAACACTGATTTAATAGAACCATAAAAATGAGAAACTAAGGGTGTAGCTGCAATGATGAACAGGGCAGTACAAAGCCCAAAACAACTTATATTTAACCAGATAAATTCAATCAAAATTTAATATTCAAGAAGCAATAAATGTTCAACATTTTACAGGTTGAATTAAATGTGGAAATTGAAAGCAGTAAAAGATGCAGGGATTTAACGTGCTTCGGACCTCTTTTGGTCCTACGTGCACGACAAGAAC
Organism: Viscum album; assembly: GCA_963277665.1. Taxonomy (NCBI): domain Eukaryota; kingdom Viridiplantae; phylum Streptophyta; class Magnoliopsida; order Santalales; family Viscaceae; genus Viscum; species Viscum album. The sequence continues at coordinate 623,128,844 of OY728138.1, forward strand.
ACCATCCGACTCACCCATTTTATTATACACAAAATAAAACAAATACAGGATGCAGACCACAAACCAAACAAAGGAACATCACCAACAATACATAGAATTTGAAACAACTTAATACAATAAGTGTTCAGGAATATGCAACTGGGTCTGCTTACCACATACTCGGTGTACCTTATTTGATGACTTTGTCCGGCGACATGTTTGGCACTGATTCTTAAAACACACAAGAACAACATGCGTGGAAACAAGCAAGAACAACATGTGCGCCCCTAGATCTGAAAAAAAACTCAAGAATGGCGCACGAATGGTGTGCTGGATCTCTTGTGCAGAAACATGCCATCGCCCATCCTTCTTGGATCTAGAAATATCACACCACCGAGACAACATCTAGATCTGAAGATCTCTGAATCTCGCACAAGCTCCCAATCCCCATCAGATCGATGGGCTATTCAATGTATGGCCTAGCTGTAGGAGGACCTCGAACCATCTTCTCCAATCTATCCAGATCTGTACACCTTTTGCAATAACGTTGCAAGGGAGAGGAAAATCTAGATCTATCTGGTAATGAACCAGCGCTTTAGGGGAGATAATGTTCAGATCACATATCCCATGTCTCTCTGTCGTGCCAATGTCGATGCTTTCTGTCTGGCCTCGCTGCATAAGGACCTCACCGGATCGGGGGTCGAGCAGGAGCCGAGAACCCTCAAATCTCACCTTCTCTCAAAAGAAGGCACCGTAAGGGGGTGATAAAAAAACCCTTCCAAAAAGCACAACTGCCTAACAACATACCTACAAAGCAAATGCTATGATGCCAAAACCCAAAACAGAACTAACGGCATCATTAACCTCCAAAAAAAATGGATGACCATGATGGATTGGGCAGCTACCTCCACGGACGGCTAGAAAAAAACGCATAAGAAAAAAAATATGAAAAGGCAATTTTTAAATGAAAATAAAATTTCACAGCCTCCGATTACTTATTGGCGTCACATCCAGTTTGAGGAGTTTTGACCCAATTGAAAACAAACAACACTTTTGCTTTGTAAAAATGGTTGAATACATTGTTGAACTTCATCAGATTGATTGGACTCTGATCTCATCCGATGGATCAGAAAACTTTCTCAGGAAATATCTGTCCTTAAACTTTTTGCTCTTCCAAATATTCCTCAAAAACTCCAGCACTCTCGCTCTCTCCCACATGTAAACGGTGCCAGAGTACGTTGTACTTTGACATCTATTTATAGGCGCATCAAAAATGGAATGGGCAGGAAACCAATTTTATTTTCCTGCTCAACCAAATTCTAGAAACTCGAATTCCACTTACATTTCACCTTCATTTTTTACCATTTCAGCGCTTCTCAACTCTTATGAATTTTTCTCAAAATTTCTTGACTCTTCTCACAACTTCATCCTTCTTCAAACTTACAAACAAATCCTCAGCCTGGTACAATTTTTCATTCCGATACAACATATGTAAGACTGAAGATTTCTCATTTTGATGCTCTAAACCAACTGAAACTTTAAAACTATTCTACCATAAACATCATTGCAACTTCTGAAGATTTCGAAAGCTTTCGACAACCCTTCAGTAATAGCTTCAAAATGTTTCACCTTTTTCTTCATTTGTTCAACAAATTCTCAGACCGATGGAAACTGCATTCGATGAAGTTTAGCCTCTGTTGCAGGGTCCACCCCTGCACGAGAGGCAGTCTCCGCATAATAGCCCAGATCTATTTGGGTGTTTTGATTCGTTAAAAACCGAAATTTGAAAACAATGTTTATTTACAGTTTAATACATGCAAACTGATAAACAAATAATGTTTGACTTGAAATTCCATAACATCAAATGAATATATTTAAAATAATTCAATAGCAGTAAACAACACACTGGCAGTGGTAATTACAATAATCAAGCTTGCAATATTTCTCATTAAACATAACACAAAAACTGTACAACACTGATTTAATAAAACCATAAAAATGAGAAATTAAGGGTGCAACAACAATGATGAATAGGGAAGTACAAATCTCAAAACAACTTCTATTTAACCAGATAAATTCAATCAGAATTTAATATTCAAGAAGCAACAAACATTCAACATTTTACAGGTTGAATTAAATGCGGAAATTGAAAGCAGTAAAAGATATAGGGATTTAACGTGCTTCGAACCTCTTTTGGTCCTACGTGCACGGAAAGAACACCTCCTGACTCATGTGTTTTATTATACTCAAAATAAAACAAATACAGGATGCAGACCAAAAACCAAACAAAGGCACATCACCAACAATACACAGAATTTGATACAACTTAATACAATAAGTGTTCAGGAATCTGTAACTGAGTCTGCTTACAACAGACTCGGTGTACCTTATTTGATGACTCTATACGGCGACATGTTGGGCACTAATTCTTGAAACACACAAGAAAATCATGCGCGAAAACAAGCAAGAACAACATGCGCACCCCTGGGTCTGAAAAAAGCTCAAGAATGGCGCACGAACGACATGTTGGATCTCTTGTGCGGAAACATGCCATCGCCCATCCTTCTTGGATCTAGAAATCTCGCACCATGGAGACAACATCTAGATATGAAGATCTCTGAAACTCATGCAAGCTCCCAATCCCCATCGGATCGATGCGCTGCTCACTGCCTGGCCTGGCTGTAGGAGGACCTCGAACCATCTTCCCCAATCTGTCCAGATCTTTACGCCTTTTGAAATAGCGCTGCAGGGGAGAGGAAAATCTAGATCTATCAGGTAATGAACCAGCGCTTTAGGGGAGATGATGTTCAGATCACAGATCTCATGCCTCTCCATTGTGCCAATGTCGATGCTCTCTGTTTGGCCTTGCTGCAGAAGGACCTCACTGGATTAGGGGTCGAGCAGGAGCCGAGAACCCTCAAATCTTACCTTCTCTCAAAAGAAGGCACCACAAGGGGGTGATGAAAAAAACCCTGCCAGAAAGCACAACCGCCTAACAGCATACCTGCAGAGCAAATGCCCTGATGCCAAAACCCAAAACAGAACTATCGGCGTCATTAACCTCAAGAGAAAATGGATGGTCATGACGGATTGGGTGGATACCTCCACAAACAGCTAGAAAAAAAATGCATAAGAAAAAAAATATGAAAAGGCAATTTTTAAATGAAAATAAAATTTCACAACCTCCGATGATTTATTGGCGTCACATTCAGTTTGAGGAGTCTTGACCCAATTGAAAACAAACAACCCTTTTGCTCTGGAAAAATGGTTGACTACATTGTTGAACTTCATCAGATTGATTGGACTCTGATCCCATCTGATAGATCAGACAACTTTCTCAGGAAATCTCTGTCCTTAAACTTTTCCTCTTCCAAATCTTCCTCAAAAACTTCAGCACTCTCGCTCTCTCCCACACGTAAACGGTATTAGACTACATTGTACTTTGGCCTCTATTTATAGGTGCGTCAAAAATGGAATGGGCGGGAAACCAATTTTATTTTCCTGCTCAACCAAATTCTAGAAACTCGAATTTCACTTACATTTCAGCTTCATTTTTTACCATTTCAGCACTTTTCAACTCTTATGGATTTTTCTCGAAATTTCTTGACTCTTCTCACAACTTCAGCCTTCTTCGAACTTACAAACAAATCCTCAGTCTGGTACAATTTTTCATTCTGATACAACATATGTAAGACTGAAGATTTCTCATTTTGATGCTCTAAACCAACTAAAACATTAAAACTATTCTGCCATAAAAACCGTTGCAACTTCTGAAGATTTTGAACGCTTTCGACAACCCTTCAGTAGTAGCTTCAAAATGTTTCACCTTTTTCTTCATTTGTTCAACAAATTCTCAGACCGATGGAAACTGCATTCGATGAAGTTTAGCCTCTGTTACGGGGAGCGCCCCTACGCGAGAGGCAGTCCCCACATAATAGCCCAGATCTATTTGGGTGTTTTGATTCGTTAAAAACTAAAATGCAAAAACAATGTTTATTTAAAATTTAATACATGCAAACTGATAACAAATAATGTTCGACTTGCAATTTCATAACATCAAATGAATATATTTAAAAGAATTCAACAGCAGTAAACAACACACTAGCAGTGGCAATTACAACAATCTAGTTTGCAATATTTCTCATCAAACAAAACACAAAAACTGTACAACACTGATTTAATAAAACCATAAAAATGAGAAATTAAGGGCGCAACAACAATGATGAATAGGGTAGTACAAAGCCCAAAAAAAACTTATATTTAACCAGATAAATTCAATCAAAATTTAATATTCAAGAAGCAACAAACGTTCAACATTTTAAAGGTTGAATTAAATGTGGAAATTGAAAGGAATAAAAGATACAGGGATTTAACGTGCTTCGGACCTCTTTTGGTCCTACGTGCACGGCAAGAACACCACCCGACTCACGTGTTTTATTATACTCAAAATAAAACAAATACAGGAAACAGACCAAAAACCAAAGGCACATCACCAACAATACACAGAATTTGAAAAAACTTAATACAATAAGTGTTCAAGAATCTGCAACCGAGTTTGCTTACCACAAACTCGGTGTACCTTATTTGATGACTCTGTTCAGCGACATGTTGGGCACTGATTCTTGAAACACACAAGAACAGCATGCGCAGAAACAAGCAAGAACAACATGCGCACCCCTGGATCTAAAAAAAGCTCAAGAATGGCGCATGAACGGCGTGCTGGATCTCTTATGCGGAAACACACCATCGCTCATCCTTCTTGAATCTAGAAATCTCGCACCACCGAGACAGCATCTAGATCCGAAGATCTCTGAATCTCGCGTAAGCTCCCAATCCCCATCAGATCGATGCGCTCACTGTCTGGCCTGGCTGCAGGAGGACCTCGAACCGTCTTCCCCAATCTGTCCAGATCTGTACGCCTTTTGAAATAGCGCTGCAGGGGAGAGGAAAATTTAGATCTATCCGGTAATGAACCAGCGCTTTAGGGGGGATGATGTTCAGATCACAGATCACATGTCTCTCTGTCGTGCCAATGTCGATGCTCTCTGTCTGGCCTCACTGCAGAAGGACCTCACCGGATCGGGGGTCGAGCAGGAGCCGAGAACCCTCAAATCTCACGTTCTCTCAAAAGAAGGCTCCGCAAGGGGGTGATGAAAAAAAACCCTGCCAGAAAGCGCAACCGCCTAACAACATACCTGCAGAGCAAATGCCATGATGCCAAAACCCAAAACAGAACTAACAGCATCATTAACCTCCAGAGAAAATGGACGACCATGATGGATTGGGCGACTACCTCCACAAACAGCTAGAAAAAAAATGCATAAGAAAAAAAATATGAAAAGACAATTTTTAAATGAAAATAAAATTTCACAGCCTCCGATGAGTTATTGGCATCACATCCAGTTTGAGGAGTCTTGACCCAATTGAAAACAAACAACACTTTTGCTCTGTAAAATGGTTGACTACATTGTTGAACTTCATCAGATTGATTGGACTCTGATCCCATCCGATGGATCAGAAAACTTTCTCAGGAAATCTTTGTCCTTAAACTTTTCCTCTTCCAAATCTTCCTAAAAAACTTCACCAGTCTCGCTCTCTCCCACACGTAAACGGTGTCAGAGTATGTTGTACTTTGACCTCTATTTATAGGCGCGTCAAAAATGGAATGGGTAGGAAACCAATTTTATTTTTTTGCTCAACCAAATTCTAGAAACTCGAATTTCACTTACATTTCAGCTTCATTTTTTACCATTTCAGCGCTTCTCAACTCTTATGGATTTTTCTCAAAATTTCTTGACTCTTCTCACAACTTCAGCCTTCTTCGAACTTACAAACAAATCATCAGTCTGGTACAATTTTTCATTCCGATACAACATATGTAAGACTGAAGATTTATCATTTTAATGCTTTAAACCAACTGAAACTTTAAAACTATTCTGCCATAAACACCGTTGCAACTTCTGAAGATTTCGAATGCTTTCGACTACCCTTCAGTAGTAGCTTCAAAATGTTTTACCTTTTTCTTCATTTGTTCAACAAATTCTCAGACCGATGAAAACTGCATTTGATGAAGTTTAGCCTCTGATGATTTATTGGCGTCGCATCCTGTTCGAGGAGTCCTGGCCCAATTGAAAACAAACAACACTTTTGCTCTGTAAAAATGGTTGACTACATTTTTGAACTTTATCAAATCGATTGGACTCTGATCCCATCCGATGGATCGGTCTCTAGACCTCGCTTGGTTTATCAGTCCCAACAACTTAACAACACTGTTTTGCATCTGATAGAACTCTGCATCTGATGCCATAAAGATACCAACAATTTGTCTAATGCATCGGTGTCAGAATCTCCTATAATAGATCGATGACACATCACACCCACTGAACCGGTATTAACAACAACTTCTTTCAAAAACTCAAGTAACTGATGGCGTCGAAGAAACGATTCATCTAATGAGTTGGTTCGTCCAATGGATCGGTCGATCACCATTTCTGCAAAACCTCCCACTAAAACAAAATCAAACTTCTAAGACAACAAATTATCTCAACATCCGGTACTTATTTCACTGATGATCTTATACCAGAAAACTTCGACTTCGTATTCTCTTTTGTTCCACAAACTTCTTCCTGTATCATGACTTCTTAGTGATGTTGAGAACATTAGGATTGACATAACATCGTCTAACTTAGGTTGGAAAGTTCTATGATTTCCCATCTTTTCAACACCTTATGTCTTTCTATCAGAAACTTAAACCAATTGACAAACCTTTGAAAAACTCGAACACCTTTCCCCCTTTTTTTCACAAAGTTTGGATCATAAGTTTGTAGAAAACTTATGATGTCGAGAATTTACAAAACAACAAAGCATCGTCAGAATAATTGTCGAATGTCTCGTATGACATTATGTATCCGATACAAATTCTCACTCCGATCGAAAACTTCATTCCGGACACAATGTGAGTCTGAAAGACAACTTCAATTAGAAAACATTTTCTGAACAAAAAACTAAATATGATTGATTTTCTTAAGAACCGTGCGTCCGATCATCCGAGTCTAGTACTCCATCTGATCACCAACACTTACAAAGTGAATTATTTTTTTGTAGTGACAACAAAATACAAAACAAACATTGACAACTTCTTTTAGCATCCGAAAACTGCTTTCATCAAACTTGGTCCCAACAATGTATATTTGCATATATTTATAAATATATATAAATATATATTTTCATATAATTGTATACATTTAAATTTCTGTTAATAGAAAACATATAAATTTATCTAAATATAATCATAAGAAATATAAATAAATTTATAAATAAATAAAATTCTATATACATTCATATACAAATATATAATTACATATATTTATAGATTCATTTATATTTATATAAATATATAAATATATATTTATGTTTATATAAATTTATATACATATAAATTTATATATATATATATAGATTTGTATATAATTATATATATATTTTTATAACTGTATTTATATAAATTTATATATTTGTTATAAATATATTTTTATAATTAGATAAATTTATGAGTTTGTTATAATTATATTTAAATAAATTTATATATTTTTTATAACTATATTTATATAAATCTATTTATATTTATGAATATACACAAAGATAAAATTATATAAATATAAATATATAAATTTATACACGGATATATATTTATATAAATATATAAATTTGTATAATTATACACAAATATAATTAAATCTGGGGGAAGGGAACAAAGGAAAGAAAATCTGCAAATGCGAAGGCTCGAAACCAGGACCTCTTCAACTCACCACCACAAGTACACCAAGAACAGAACCACTAAACTACGCCCTATGGGGCATCGACAAATATAATATATTAAAAATTATATATTCATATAAATATGCATATGTGAATAAATTTATACCGCGTCTTTATATTTTTATTATAAAAAAATTGCATTTTCAAGGGGGAATGACGGAGGATCAAAAGCTGGGTCCTGAGATGTCATTCTCCTCATTTGTAATAATAAATCGATGAAGGTGCGGTGACTCGTACACGTAACTGTTTTCCGGCAAATCCCTAGCTTTGCTTCAACGGACATCGGACTCCGCTCTCGGCGGAGGGGCGAGAAATCATCCGCCGATGAAGTGAAACCTAAGCTCGCTGACAAGCAATCTGACCCAAAATCGGAACCGCAGGCGGTGGCCAGCTTGAACGGCGCAGTCGAGGTCCCTCGCCAACGCCGAGCTGATATCACCGTCTTCGAGTTCGGATCCATCGCTGCCTCCGCCGACAAGGTCACTCTTGCCGGATTCTGCCCCGTCTCCGAAGAGCTGGAGCCCTGCCGCTGGGAGATATATCCGGCCGACAGCGACGACCCTCCCCAGTTTCGCGTGCTGTTCCGAGAAATACATCGGGACGCATGCCAAAAACATGTTAGATCTCTTGTCGATCAATTGTTTCGAAAGATTGAGTAAGGAACTGCTGTATTAAGTTATCTAATTTTAAAATAAACACCCCTTGTGTTAATTGCTTTTTTTTTTGGGTTCTTCTGAGTTTCATGATCCTTCACGCTTGCTCGCTCAGTCTACCCCCCGAATTGGTTGCTACTGTAGTATTCACATATATTGCATTGCCCACTCATTCATTTGAACTGTTAATCATCACTGCCTGGTTTGGATCCTCGTGCAACAATGTTAGGTTTTATGAGGATGCGGAACAAGCTGATCTTCTACCGAGCTTTGGTTCTTTTAACTGTTCTTGTGGGCAATCTGATATCAGTAGTTATATAATCTCCTTTTTACCAATCCATTTTTAGATCGGGGTATGCTATAACATGTTATTATTGCCCTCAGCTTATTTTTCTCAGTTTTTTGCCCAAACTAGCAGGGTCTTCAACGGGGATCAGTCCTTGTTCAAGGTTCTGCTTCATGATCACCAAGTTATTACACTGCTACATCTTTGTTTTACTAGTCACCATGTAAATTTCTGTTGATGGGTTAGACATATTTTTTTTAGATGCCAGGATTTTGAGCCCCTATTCATGTTCATGAACTTCAAGAATGGACATTTCCAGCTTATCATTCCTCTTATCTTTAGTCTGCTGATGGTCTGGCCTTTATGAGTATGGTTCTTTGAAATTTGCTAATATGCGATGCCAAGATCGTTATGGGACGGTATATATAGTCAGAATGCATTGTATATTATGTAGGGATGAAACTAGTGTAATTCTAGTGTCACAGTTGGCCTTTGAGCTGTTAATGGATGCACATTATTCATAGCAGTATTGTTAATATTGGATGGAAAATAATGTGAAACACACATTAGTAATAAAACACCTAGTTATTGGGAGTATTCATACAAATTGTTAATTGTAAATACTGATCGAGGATGTTGTAAATGTAATTCATGGCCTTAAGTTACATATAATGCATGTTACTTGTTAACCGATGATAATTTCTTTGAATTTGTTAATTGTTAATGTAATGCATGTCACTTGTGTAGTTGTCATATGATGCAAAATTCATAAAAACTACTAGTTTTAAATATAACATTATTCATGCATCTTAGTGATCATGGGTTGCAAAATTCATATTCTTTTTTAGTTGTAAATATTGATCGAAGTAATTGTAATTGTAATGCGCAACAGTAGTAAATATAATACAATTTACTTGATAACATCAAGGTTTTATAGAGAACTCGATCCTTTAGTATGCATTCAATAGTAGAAATGGAATTAAAGGGGAAAATAGGAGAGGAGAAATTCCAGGAGACCCCATGGTACTCCCAGCCCAAGCCAAGCCGAACAGAATAACAGAAAAGGAATCTCCCAGTACAGCTGACCCCATGCTGCTTATAATAGCAATTGCCCCCCCTGCCACGTGGTCTAACTGCCTGAGCAGCCCACCTGCACAGATTTTCCCTTGCCCTTTCTAATATAGACCTTCCATTCCCCAGGAAGATCTTGGGCTCTATTAAAGTGTCTTGCGATATTTTACTTGCAAATATAATGCATTAAACTTTTGTAATTGCATGCAAGGCACTTGAGAAATATTCATTCACTGTAGTTGTAAATAATGTGAGTTAGGTCTATTTTAAAGAAGTCTGCTTTGCAATGATTAAATTTGGTCAGTTATGTATCAATAATGTTACTTTGTAATACTACTATTGTTCTTCATTTTTTTTGCAAATTATAACATTTAGGCTATTTTTAAAATATGTTTCATCACTAATGGTTTAATAACATTTTTTGTAAGAGTTAGGTATATTTCTTTTAAATAGGTTTCAGTAATTTACTTGGTCACATTTTTTTCAATAATCTTTTTATATCATTATTGGCATATAAATAAGGTTAACTAATTTATTGGGTTATAGATTTTTTTTTGTAAAATAATTATTGCTTATTTTTATAAGTGGGCTAGGATAAAATTCATTAGGAAGGATGACGCATATATAGTGAGTGAATTTCTCAAAATGCACATCTTCCATAGGTTTGGGACCTCAAGTGTATCAGTGAGCGATTTAGGGACTCGGTTTTGCATCCAAACCATGAAAAATTTTATGAAAAAACTTGTGGGTGCGCATAAAACTTCTATTATCTATAACCCATAAACAAATGCTCTTGTTAAAATTTTGAGCAGGGAAGTTGAGAGAATTCTAGACAAAATTTTCAATCTTTCAAAGAAAGATTGGTCTGAAAAGTTAAGTGAAGCTCTTTGGGTTTATCATACAACTTATAAGACATCTGTTAGGATTCGACTTGATTGGATCACTGAGAGGAAGATGGTGAATCATTGATCCTCTTTTCTTTTTTGAGTTTCTCCTCTGAAAACTTAATCTCTTGAACTGGTGAAGATTCTCGATCCACTTGTTATAAACTCTAAACCTTGATTCGCATGCATAAATAAAAGTCAAGCACAACACATGATATTTACATGGTTGGACACCCATGCCTACTCCTTGCCATGTTGGTTAGTCCCCCAACATGGATTCATCCACTACTTCGCAAACGTCTTACATCACAGAGTCTTCACTGTGTTCATACACCACTTTTAGAATCCACTAGAAGATACAACGTCTCTACAAGATATGATCCAACAAGGATGGACAACACTCAGTGATCACTTCACCTCTTGATGCTCCTCCTTCACCAACAAATGGATCGATAGATTTTAAGTGTACTTTTTTTCAAGAACTTCAACAACCGATGTAGATGTTCAGCCCATTGCTCTCAAAACTCCCCCCAAAATCTGAGCGATCTGGTCTTCTTCAATTCTTCATGAATACTCAGGGTCTTAGGACTTCTCTCTTCCTCCTGAATGTCTCATGCTTCACCTCACGAGCTCTGCTTCATGTGTGCTCTTCTTCACAAACTCCTCTTCTTGGAGTCTCTCTCTCACGAAATGCACAGTGACTTCTCACCTCCGCTCCTTCCACTCTGCTTGCGGGTCACGATCCTCCTGCCTCAAATAGAGAGACCATGCACACCAAAGATGGGCTCCATAAACCGCCCATAACTCCTCCATAATTCCTCACGAATTGCGCCATAATTGCTACAAGGCAACTGCTTGTGGGACTTCTCTCTCTCCTTTGCGGCGTGGAATAATTCCACATTTATTCCACCAAAATGAACGCTGCATACTCCTCTGAATTATGCTGGAATCATGTTGGAATCATGGCCTAAAACCGAAGCCAATGATTATGGAAGCATTCAAGATCCGTTCAAGCATCGCCACAATTAATTTGCCGAAGTTCCACGCGTTATAGCCCGACACGCCTTGCATGATGGCCTGGTGCAAAGTTCTTGGCTGTTTTGCCTTCAACACGCTGACCACCATGGGTGTGGTCTCCTAGCACTAGCTGTTTTGTCATGCCAAACCACCTATCGACCATGACTTCTTTTAGGGCGTGGGGCTGGTCGTTTTGGCCATTTCAAACTGCAGGTCATCACTTGTCGACAACGGCTTCCTGCAGCGCTCAATGCCCATTTTGGGCGTCCCCGATTCTCATAGGTAGACTTCACAAGCACCACGGCTTTCACCATGGGTGTGGTCAAGCTCTTTTCGACCTTCTCAAAACCCCATATAATCCTTGCAGTGCTGCTCCCAGATCACGACCTTCACTATGCCCGTAGTGGGCTTAGCTGTGTCATAACACGGGGACCACTACGACGTGGTCCTTATCCAGGTTGCCCGTGTTGGGCATCTGCTCAGCAACACACCCTCTGCTATGGGCGTGGCCTGCTCCTGGCTTCTTCTCAAGCTCCACCACAACCACCTCTAGGGCGTGACCTGCTCCTGGCTTCTTCTCAAGCTTCACCACGACCGCCTCTGGGACGTGGCCTTACCCGTGTTGGGCAATACCTTCACTAAGATGCCTTTGGCCTACCTCTTGACCATGTAGGCCATCACTATTGGGATCAACCAATCTTCTAAGCATCACTTTGTTCATCTTCAACATATGTTGCCAACAATGCTATTCTCAACAAATCCAACTTGTTTCATTGAGATGCCAACACCCATCTTATCATCAACCTTCCTATTGTCAACAAATCCAATACAATCCTTTCGAATTGCTAACAATCCCCCCCTTAGGATTTTGTTGGACAATACCCATCTTCACCATCTTCATCTTCCCAAATCCCTACTCCTTATTGACAATGAAATTCAAAGGTTAAAGAAGGGGTCTTCTTCATCTTTTCTTCTCACAAACATCTTCTCGTCCCTTTTGTCACTTCAAAGAGAGAGATGATATCACATAGTTCCTTAGCAAATAGCTTTTGATCTATCCTTCAAGCTCACGTGGGCTAACCCAGTATAAAAAACCGGAGAGATATAACCAAGGTGTTCTAAGCTGTCCATCCAAACTCATCATGTGATAACATGCTCAGAAAAACTTCACATTTCTCATCACGGGCTGCTATAAACAAATTTAACATGAATATCTTGCATACATCTCAACACACAATCAAAACAGTTGCATGAAATATAGCTCCCCCTTTTCTCACCCAAAGATCAACCAACTCTCCCCCTTGATAAATATGCTGAACATATTCATAACAATGGAGTGAAAATGTGGTTCTCATACCTTATTTCCAGATTTCTCCAAGTTGTCCAGAAATTCCAGATTTTTCTCAAGGAGCTCCCTCTCAACAGATGCACTCATATCCTCTTCATCATTGATAGGTACTCCATGAACAAATCATCCTTTTTGCTGTTTAAAAATGACAGCCTCAAATATCTCTTTCAATTCCCTGCATGTTAGCATAAGATATACAAAAGATTAAGGGAATAAGGAGGGGACCTCTTTAAATCTCAAGGGAAACCCGTAGGTTGAGAGAATTCTTTCCTTCCAATCTCAACATCATTCTTGCGTGAAACGATTTTCTTCACCTTAGGAATTAAGACATCGTCACTTCCTTGTGATTGTAGTGTCTTTATCACACGCCCATTTTGCTCACATCTTTCATACTCTTCAACTTATCACTTGTGGATGTCTTCTCAAAGACCTTTGACTCTTCTTTAAACACAATTTTCTTTCTTTGATTTTTCATCCTCATATTGTCACCAAAACTCCCTCTTTGTTCTTGCTTCTTCTCATGTAAAGACATGTTGAACTAGCATGAGTAGGCTTTGTGTTCGTACCTTCCACAACACCAACAATATCCCTTGAATTGAGATTTCCTTTACTGATTCCAGATTTTTTCAGAATGGTGTTGATGCTGTCCTCCTCGAGCCCTTTTTAGCTTAGGGGGTTGTGCTTTTCTTAGCACATTCCTTTCTTTCTCCTGTGTGGAGGTTTTCCTCTCATTCTTCTTAGATTCACTTTGAGCACCTGCACCGTTAGAAACAGAAGTTCTATTTTCAGGCTGAATAGGTGGAGGCTTACCTTGTTCCTTTGATCCCCTCTTTCCACCGTCATGAGAAGATTCTCCTCTAATCTCGATAGAATTCTTGAAATCTTTTCTAGCCTCTTTCAAATCAGTTTGAGTTGCAAAATAGATAGATTGTGTCTTGAATAGTTCTTCTGTAGCAATCAATTTCTTCTTAAGATCACATATCATCTTCTCTTGCTCAGCCATCTTCAACTTGTGTTCTTTGATTTCTTCCACATGGGCTGACTTCCTTTTGATCAGCTCCTCTTTTTCTTCATCAACAAGCCCTTTTCCCTTTTTACTAAACTTACTCATTTGAGTAGCCATTGCCTTGTTCTCCTTTTCCAACTTTTTCTTGTCTTTCCTGAGTTGTGAAATCTGCTCAAAACAATATTCCAACTTACGTTCCCACTTGAGTTTCGTTCTTTCTTCTCTATCATCTTCACTGTTGGACAAATGTGAACCTTTCTCCACATGAGCAATAAGAGTGATCTCATTCTCGGAACTGCTGGATGAGTCTTCATCATTGCTCAAAAAGCTTCTTTTGGTGCTGAATTTCTCATTTTTCTTCTCCCTTTTCTTCCTTCGAGGGCTTTCAACTTCATCATCCGATTCAGATTCCTCAACCTGTTTCTTTGAGCAAAACTTTGCAATATGACCAATATTATTGCAATTAAAGCATCTAAGAAAGTGCTTACCCTTTGCCCTTCCATTTTTCCTTCAAGAATCTTTTTGACAAGAGAACGACTACCTGATTGAGATCTTCACCATCTTTTGAATTGATTTCCTAAACTTCTTTATTCTTCCATTTTCTCATGGCTTCAAATGCAACTTCTACTTGCTCTTGCTTCTTGAAAGCTGGTGCCTTCCTCATTTCATACACAATAAGAATATTGTCTCTCATCTAATGAGAGATCTTCTCGACCTTCCAAAGCCGATACCTTTGGATCAAACCGATCCAGAAAGTTTCTCATAAGCTTCTTCACAATGCTGGTGTAACGTCCCGACTCGGGTGCCACGCGATGGTGCCCTGAGCCGGTTTACTACGTGACCTCAAGTGCGTCTCCCCGTACGCTAGAGGCTGCCGATTAGTAGCGAGAGTCTGGTAAGTCAGTCACGAGGAGACTATACCTTCATTTGGTAAAACACCAACTGAAATAAACAAACGCAGAAGCATATATAACCAGAACAATACTCATGTCACAAGATAACCAAACAGGAAATACAATACTCAACTGAAAGGAAAAACATGCTATGCCAATATAAGTGTCAAGTGTTTATAATGTAACTGAAAATAAAGACACTATGACTCCCCAAGCGGGTTCCGAACCATGCCCGATCCCCTCATCCAAGCTCCATCCCAAATCAGCAATCCATCCCAGGGTCTTTGCCCTTATCATGTCCTGCTGCAATATAATCTATTCGGGTACCGATCATGCAGTTCGGATAGGGTGCGAGTACAACTCAATAGACCACCACCAACGATGTCTAAAACCAGTCTAGTCAAAAGATAGTGTATGCAGTTCTGTAAGAAATAAGTACAATGCACAAATAACCAATTTTTACATTATCATTTATTCTTATCTAACTACTTTAACTCCAGGGTTCCTAAGGTGACCCATACCCCAATACTAGCTTTATCTCGTACCGGAGCCCGAAGTGTTCCCTAGGTAATATCATATCTTAATACCTGCTTCTTGCCGGAACTCGAAGTATTCAAAGGTGCTATGATATCTCAATACCCGATTCGAAGCGTGCCGAAGTTCGAAATATTCTCGTGTGAGGCCATAACTCGGAGTGCCATTACTTCCATTCTTTAATTTCACATCTATAAGCCACATTGCCAAAGTTACCAATATCACAAATGTAAGTAAGATGACCATGTTACCATACTTACTCCTCAATAGAATGACCGTGTTCCCATTCTCTTACTCATAAGTATAATGACCATGTTACCATTTATACTTCTCATTAGAATTACCATGTTCCCATTCTCTTACTCATAAGTATGATGACCATGTTTATGAGGCTCCAACCTTAAACATTACATAATATTGAGTTAAGTCAATAATTTGAATTTTAATTCACATCGAAGATCTTTTCAGGTTTAGAGCTTTAGAGAATTAGGTCATAACTTATATATAACAACTTGAATATTACAAGTAGACACTTCTACTCACTATCCATTTTTTTTTCATAAAACAAAAACTCTTTAAAATGAAACATGACATTGTTTCATGTTTTAACAGCATAACTTTTCCTTGATCCCATCCTTAACTCTATTCTTTCTTATTATCCTGTGAAAAACATTTCAAAACTTGGAATGAGCATAAAAAGCTCTGTAAGGGATACATAAAGAAAGAAAAACGGTTAGTTTTAGGATAACATGAAAACGATGAATACTTTATTATAAAGTAATATTTTTCACCTTTAAAAAGTTGTAAATATACTTCATTGAATATAAACTCATTGCTTACCCTTTCTGTAACCAAACGATTACCACAAGCCCATAGAAAGCAACATATAACATATAAAGGTAACTTGTGACATAAACATACTTAAATGAAATAACCATACGATCTACTTCCACACATATCACTAAATGGAATAGCCATACAACCGACTTCCATACCCAATGTATTGGAGCTTCTAACGTAACCACACGTCCTTAGTTTATCACGGAACCACCTGTCATTTGGTTTATCATGTAACCACCCATCATTGGTTTATCATGTAACCACCCGTCAAATGTCCAAGTACCATTATATAATAATAACACATAAAATATTGAAAATATCAACATTTCACTAATAACATTTCATTTGCAATCACAAGAAGTCATTTTAAGACATTGAAATAATCAATCCTTTTCAAAAACCATTTTCAATACCAAAATACGTAAAAGGTGTATATGTTATTTATTTTCCTTAAAAAAAACATTACAACTTGTTAAGGAAGCCAAATATCAAATAATGCTCGCGATGACGGAAATGTCGTTGTCACCGCATACGTTAAAAGCATTCCTTTTGTCGTTTAACAAAACGCTTCGTAGAAAAAGGATTCCCTTTGAATGAAAGTAAAAATCATTGGACTTTATTATATACCGTGTAAAAGAAAGAGGTGTATATTATCAAAACATGACTCAATGAAAGGAGATCGAGACGAAGTTCCTTACATTGAGTCTGATTTGTCACGTATGTTCTTTGTTCTTCCTGAATAATAAAATTAAGTTAATTTCTACTTGATTAAGAACCTTTTTTAAGTTTATTATTCCTTTTATATAACTTATTACCAAGTTATAAAAATTACATAATTATTTAAGTTAATATCGGTCGTTTTGTCGATATTGAGAACTTGAGTTGAAAATGATCTTGTTATAATTACAAATTGTCCATGTGGTCAAAAATACATTATCTTCATAATAGTATTCATGATTTAAATATCATATATATCCAGTATATATGTATTTATAATAGTCCATAACATTTGGAGATGAGAAATGAAATGCACCGTTCATGAAAACGGTAAGCCGTACGTACTCATGAACACTACTTTCATTTATTTGTCATATTAAATAAATGAAAAATAAATGATACATAAATATATTATAATTTAAGTATAATAACATATGATGCATATGTTACATAAGTTCACTAACTCCATCCTTTATACGTTCCATGTATTGCATGAACGAGTCATATCTCTTTGAGGGGGCGGTAGTCCGCACTTCCTTAAATGAAATTATCGTATTTACACATCATGAAAAGCATAAAAGTATGTTTGTAAATAAAAATTACAGTATCATAGAGACAATATAAATATAATATATATCATATATAAATACAGTTCCATCATAATGACCATCATGAGAGGTGATAGGGGGAAATCGAACAATCATCGTTTCGTGAGGCAACAATTTACCATACACAAAAACAGTATGTTCGTATCCATTAGATTGAGGTGTGTGTAAGTGTAGTTCAAATCCTTCTAATAACAACATCCTAGTATATTGAGGATACCAGTGTTGTGTAATCAAAGAATAAGAATAGAATAGGGAGTGGAGAAGTAAAATAATGGAAAAGAACTTTAGAGAAGACACTACCTCTTAAAACGTGCAACTCCTTTGATTTGATCCGAAAGGATTTCTTGAATTGTCTTCTGCCTAAAGTAAGGCTTCTGTTGGGTCGAAATCCTCTCAACCAATAGGTTTTAGACAAGTTTAGGTTATACATTTGACCTTATCTTTTAGCTTTAACCCTTAGTTAACTAATTTGACTCATACGAAGTCTTCTTGTATATTCATACTATATGGTTAATATAGTTACTATAAAATGCCAATTGAGCCTGAAATGGTTCATTATCGACATTTTGAGCATTATCTAAGTCATTTGGTCGAATCTTAGATTTTTAGGACTATTATATCATTTAATAAAATAGTATTTGTTTTAAAAACTCATTTATGTCAATTTTTATACTATTCATATCGTGAATTTTTTAAAAATCCATAACTTGATTCTTTCGAACAAACTTCATTAATTCAAATATAACGAGTCATAATCATCCCTAAAATTCGTGGATGACATAAAAAGTTTAAAATAAATTTATTTTAATATTTATAGTCTCATTTATTTAAATCATTCATTAGTAAGGTAATCACTACATCATCATTGTGTCATAAATATATTTATTTATTTGATGTCTAAAAATTATAAATAAAATACCATGATGTAGTGTTTTTTTTAACTTTATAATAACTATTTATGGTCGAAGAGATCACTTATAAAACCCCATATAAAAATTGTTTTACTAAAAGATACATGTTTAGGTTATATTTTTTTTTACTTTAAATTAATTCTTATAAAATGTCATTTTCACATCCAAGTGGCTCCGTTGGGTCCCAAAATCGACCCAAGGATGTCCATGGTTGGACAAATCTCATCCAATAGGATTAGGACATGTGTTAGGGTAGTTTAATATTATTATAATATTATTTTTTACCTTTATTTACCAGATTTACCTTTTAACCATGATAAATAAAATAATTACTGAAGTTACTATTCATAATGTCTAAAAATAAAATGTAACTATTTACACAATTTGGAAATCCTGATTCCAAATATGGATTCTATTTTTCCAAAATCAAAACACAGAATTGGTACAAATTAATTTAAAATTAATTCCCGTTGTCAAAACCAAAAAACGAGTTTTTAAGAAGTAATAGCGATCAAAAGATTGACATCTGTTTATGTTCAATTTCAAAGTGAAATTATTTCGAATGACCAATATTGTATTAAATGATAAAAATATAATCCAATTATACTTTAAAACCAATTAAAAGTACAATCTAACTATATAAATAAATTAGATTAAAAGACAGTTTAGAATTAAAATGCAGTATTTTTCCCTATTCATAAAAATATGAATTTTATCAGAAAAATATCAAAATTTCATCCAAATTAAATTTTGACATTCCGCTTTTAAAGAAGAAATTTATTTTGTCAAATTGAACATATAAAAGTGACAAAAACTATATTTGAAAAGGCTTCGCCATCAAAATGCTGTAAACCGTCATTTAAAAAAATATTAGAGTATTTAATGCTTAAAATTGGATTCATTCTCATTTTAAGGCTCTAAAATTTATTGGATAAATGTAAAACATTTAACAAACATGTATAATCATATTATAGTTAGTTCTGTTCATTCTCACCATTACAACGACTAGGCGTTAATTACCTTTTAAAATAATAATATTATTATATTATTTTTTGGTATAACTCAAAGTTGCGTGCAACGTAAGATTTCAAAGAAACCCGTTATTGTGTGTTGAGTACGCTATCAGACAAAATGTTCTCTTCAATGTAAAATTAATATTTTATTCGTAAATAATAATAGATATGAAAAAATATTGTTCTATAAATACCTGAGATGCTACAATGTTACCATTTGTACTTCTCAATTTTGAATGACCATGTTCTCATTTGTTCACACATAATTAATTCATAATTAATTATCCACATCAATCTCATTACTAATTCAAACAATTAATTAAAAACAACAAATCCATTAGTTAACTCAACAATTAACTAAACATTTCAATTATCATTAATTAATTCAATCAATCAATTAATTAATGTCACAATTCATATCCTAATAATTAATTTTTCCAGAAATATTTATCCCATTCTAAATCTCAACTCATCATAATTAATCCCGTAATTAATTATCTAGATCCTAATATCAAATCACATAATTAATTTACAATTAATTATCTCAACTTAACTAATTCGATATCTCATAATTAATCCACTAATTAATTATCTAAATTATAATCCTTAATCTCGTAATCAATTTCCCAAATTAATTATCTAACAGGACATCCCCTTAGTTTCATGATTAATTCCTCAACTAATCATTTAATTTAACAATGCTTTGATAAATCAATTGGTCAATCTGATTAACCCAATTTAAGAAAATCAATTGCTAAAGCTAGCAATTTTACAAATTTTCATATACGTATCAAATCCACGACTATGAGAATTAGATTTTATACCAACTACCTTAATTAGTTGATGGACGTTCGCTCAACGAAAATCCTCAAAATTCGAGCAGCACAACGACGTAGATCTGAGTTCCGTATCTAAATCCCTAAATCAAGATCAAAGATATCAAGATCATACCAAACTAGATCTAGATCTACAATCCAAGATCTAGATATCACTGATTAGGTTTATATCTAAATAAAGAGAGAATAAACTCCTCCAAAAGATCAAGGAAAGGGAGAGGATAAACATAGGGATGAGATCCACTTACCGGGAGAAGAGCGGATCTTTGATTTGGGCTTTGGATCTTGAAGAACGAAGGTCGGACGACCTTGGAACCCCTTTGGAAAGCTCCGGAATCACCCAAAATCGTTAAGTCCTAAGACAAGGTCAAATAGGAGGCGTTTCGGGGGTTCGGGGGATTTTAAAACTAAATTTTGGGTGAAAAGAAACCGCGCGCACAATTTCTTGGGTAGAGGCGCATGGTTAGGCTAAACAATGTGCCAGCCATGCAGACCTCACTATCCGGAGTTGCACGTTTTCCTAGATTTGGGGGCACGGTTTGTGAAACTGTGCGCCAACCGTGAAAACCTCTCCGCCTGGGTTCACACAGTTAGCTGGGCTGGGCGCACGGTTTACCCTAACCGTGCGCTAATCGTGCACATACCCATTTTCTCAAATTCTCTTAAAAACTCCACCCAAACACACCCTAATACACCCAAAGTCATAACTCCAATCAAAGGTACTTAAATAAAAATGAGAAGTATCTAAACTCAAGCCCAAGATAACTCCAGAAAAAGTCGGGATCTTACACCAGAGTCTTCAAGTTTCTCACTAAATCTGCAAATATTGCTAATTATTTCATTTACCCGAGTGAAATAGCTATCAACATCTTCATCTTCATCTCCAGTCATTTTAATATCCTCAAATATGTTCCTCCAAATTTGAAGCTTGGCTTCCTTCACTTTGATGTTTCCCTCATGACCGCTCCTCAATTTATCCCATATCTCCTTTGTTGTTGCAGGACCCATTACCTTGGTGTAGGTCTTCTCTGGAAAAGACATCAAAATAGCATTTTGCACCTTTCCATCCATCTCCATATTTCTTTTATTAGCATGCGTCTTCCTTTCCATCCAGTTCCATATTTCTTTTATTAGCATGAGTCATACGAGCATTATTAGCAACAGGTTGAAAACCAATTATAACTGCATCATGTACCTCAAGGCTGAGAGAAAGGAGGCAAGGAAGCATTCTATTCTTCCAATTGGGGGAGTTTGTTCCATCAAAGATAGGAACTCTTCGGTCGTTCACAGAATTGTGATTTTCCATTGCTCAACAACTTCTCTTAGATCTTTAGAGGTAACTGATAGAGCCTGAGGTAAAAGAGGGGTTAGTCTATTTTAGAAGTGGTAATAAATTTATTTCATGTGAGCATTATTAGCAACAGGTTGAAAACCAATTATAACAGCATCATGTACCTCAAAGCCGAGAGAAAGGTGGTAAGGAAGCATTCTATTCCTCCAATTATGGTAGTTTGTTCCATTAAAGATAGGAACTCTTTGACCGTTCAGAGAATTGTGATTTTCCATTGCTCAACAACTTCTCTTGGATCTTTAGAGGTAACTGATAGAGCCTGAGGTAAAATAGGGGACTGGTTAGTCTATTCTAGAAGGGGTAAGAAAGTTATCTCAAGGGAGAATTAATGCTGGGTCCATGTGCTGTAGCGGGAGGGGGTTTTCTATTTTAAAAGGGGGGTGGGGGCAATAGGGAAAATGAGGAAGGAAAGGAATATTCTTCTATTTTAGGGAGTTTTCTAGCTGGATTGGATAGGGGAGTACCTATACTCGTGTAATTTCTTCTTTCTTTTACCCGCAAGTACTGTTTCATACTTGCTAAATACATAGGATATTGTTCGAATATTTTAATTGAGACTGGGGGAGTCTATCATTTTTTACCTAACCTGCCGGAAAAAAATTAGCGCATCCCCCAACCGACCATCTTCTCTATGGAGTCCTGGAATGCTAATCATGGAAACAAGGAACCAGACACTAATTGAAGGTATAGAGCAATGCATTTATTAGGTCGAGACAACTCTCTCAGATTTGGTGGTGCGATGGGTCTAGTGTATGCACCACCACAGGCCACCGACTCAGTCACTGTTGCTTGGTGGGTAGAACTGCTAGTCTTCGACGGAACAGTTCCTAGGGGTTGGCTCACTCATGCAGAAATATATTTCTGAAATCATCAAAATCCTAAGTGAAGTTGGCACTCACTCAAGTATGGATGGAGCTGCTATCCATTGGTTTACCATACTTCTCGTAGTACATCCGAATGTCTCTTGGCAGGTTTTCAAGGAGGAACTAATTGAGCGTTTCAGTGGGTTGGACATTCAAAGTCCTTATGAGGAGTTAATGACCCTTAAAAAAAAAGGATCTGTGGAGGAATATGTTAAACAATTAGAATATTTAGCTTTTTTAATCCTGCATCAGCCTGAGCAGCAGTATGTGTGGTATTTTTTGCATGGATTGTGCTACGAAATACAAAATTGAGTATGTATCCGCAATCCAGAGACGTTTACAAGCAATGAGACTTGCCCAACATGGGGAATTGGCCATTACCAAAGGTTTCAGAGCTCAAATTCGAACTTGGGGACCCCGAGCTTACAACTAAGGTCGCGAGAGTGATGTCTAGCCCACAAACCAACTGACCGGGGTTGTACAATCCAAACTTGCCTCCACCCTGACCTTACCAGTGTGAGGAAGGCTTAGGAGGAGGCGGACGACTGGAGAGCTCCAAACAAAATTCTTTCGGAGGACAAGGAGTTCATCATCCATCGAATTCCAAATGGGAGGATCAGAGAAAAAGTGGGCTATGTTTTTCGGCGTGGACTGCCTTTCAACCCCATGCACAAATGCACTGACACAAAGTTGAGGGTGCTACTACTCAGGGAGGATGAGGGTGGCAATGAAGAGGAAATGGAACAGAATCAAGATAAACGGGACCTCCCAGATGTAGCAGAATGCAAAGTAATAGAGTACTGGGTGCCAAGCATAGCATCCAAAGAGTGAGGGAGTTTCGGCCATGAAAGTGGAGGGTAATGTGGGTGACATCCCCATTCTGGCGTTGATTGATAGTGGAGCTACACATAACTCTATTTTCTCTCAAGCTTATGAAGTTGCTGGGATTGACTATACAAGAGTCTAGGATAATGAATGTCAAATTGGGTGATGGACATTGGGTGATTTCACAAGGAGTGTGCCAGAATCTGAAGCTTACAGTGGGTGACTATTCCTGCCATATAGATGCTCACATTTTAGAGCTTGGAGGGAAAGACCTCATTCTGGGAATTTCCTGGCTACGAACACTCGGAGATGTGAAAATCATTCGGGAGGACATGACCATCAGTTTTTGGGTCAGGGGTCATGAATTTTTTGTCCTAGGAGCCGGACACACCATCCATACAGTTTTCATCTCTGTGTGGTTGCATTCTGCAACCTGGTGACCAGGGTGATCAAAAGCAAGGGCCTATGGAGAGCAGAAGGGACTCCCGCTTGACCCATGGACAACAACAAACCCTGCAGATCTTATTTAGAGAGCTTCAAGAGGTTTTTCAGGAACTTTCTTGTCTATCCCCTCATCGCCAACAGACACATAAAATCAGGTAGGAACCAGGGCTGGGACCTGTCTCTGTCAGACCCTATTGATATCCGCATTGTGAGAAAAATGAAATTGAGTGACAGGTGACTAAAATGCTTCAAGCAGGGCTCATTCAACCCAACTCCAGTGCTTTTTCCAGCCCTGTTCTCTTGGTCAAGAAAAAGGATGATACCTGGCTGTTATGTGTTGATTATCGATCACTTGACTGTCCCTGACAAATTACTCATTCCAGTTGTAGATGATTTATTGGATGAGCTTGGGGGTGAAACATACTTTTCAAAACTGGACGTCAAGTCTGGTTACCACTAGATTTGAATGTGGGAATGCTTTCCAAACCCATAATGGGCACTATGAATATTTAGTGATGTCATTTGGGTTGACTATTGCCCCTCCACCTTTCAGGAAACCATAAACGATTTATTCCGACCTTTTCTTTGAAGGTATATACTGATTTTCTTCGATGAAATTCTGGTTTATAGTGACAATTGGGAGTCCCATATGGGGCATTTGAGGGTTGTGTTGCAGATACTCAGGGGAAACCATTTTTTTGCTAACCTCAAAAAAAGTTATTTCACTCAACATCAAGTGGAGTACTCGGGGCATATCATTTATGATGCGGGTGTCTTGATGGGCCCAAACAAATTTAAGGCCATTCAAGACTGGCCAATCCTGGTGACGGTTAATGGAGTTCGAGGATTCTTGGGGCTGATGGGCTACTATTTGTAAGTTTAGACAGGGATATGGAATATTATCTCATCCCCTCACTGCTCTGAAAGTCAAGCGCGGGTTCCAATGTTTGTTGGCAGCCCAAAACGTGTTTGAACAACTGAAACAACGACTCACTACAACCCTAGTCCTAGCTCTCCCAGACTTTCTGAAGGAATTTTTGGTTGAATGCGACCTTTTAGGAAAAGGTATCGGGGCTGTGTTGATGCAAGATCACCGACCCATCACCTATTTTAGAAAGGCACTCTAAAAAAAGCATACTAAAGTCAATATATGAAAAGTGATGGCCTTCGTATTGGCCATTCAACATTGGCAGCCTTACATATTGAGAAGAACTTTCATAGTATGTTCTGATCATCACAGTCTTAAGTATTTGCTGCACCGACAGAAAACAACCGTAGTTTAGCAATTCTGGATAGCTAACCTCTTGGGCTACCAATTTGATGACAAATTTAAACTGGACAGGGAGAATGCGGGTGTCGATGCCTTGTCATGACAAGGTGAAGATTCATAACTACAATTGCTTTAGTCCAGTTCCGTGTGGGAGGAAGGGAAAACTTTGACCGCATACATTCATGAAGACCCATATCTTCATCGAGTAATACTAACAATACAAGAGGGAAAAACAACCAGCCCTGATTTTACATTTTCTTAGAGGATTCTCAAATATACAGATCGACTGGTCATCCTTGCTTCAACGCAATGGGTACCTAGACTTTTGGAAGAATTTCATACCATGCCCCAGGGCAGTCAGTCAGGTTTCTACCGAACCTATCGGAAGTTGGTGGCGAACTTGTACTGGGTTGGAATGAAGAAACATGTTCAAAATTATGTACAAAATTGCACCACTTGTCAACGAATTAAGTATCCCACGCTCCCCCCCGCATGTTTGTTGCAACCTCTAGAGATTCCAGTAGCAATGTCAACGTGGGTCTATTTTAATGAAGCACCCTTACACGACCAAGGGCATTTCTGAGATCTTTGTACGGGAAGTTGTCCACTTTCATGGGACCCCTCTTCAATTTTTAGTGACTGGGATCTCGTCTTTGTTTGCCACTTTTTGATTGAATTTTTCCACTTCAGCGGCACAAAATTAAACCTTAGCTCTGCATACCATCTGCAAACCGATGGAAAAACCGAAGTAGTAAACCGCTACTTGGAAACATATTTATGTTGCTTCGCTCGAGAAAAATCGAAAAGGTGGTCCTATTGGATTCCTTGGGCCGAACTTAACTATAATACTACTTAGCAGTCGTCCATCCGAACCACCTCATTTGAAGTTGTCTATGGTCGAACTCCTCCTACGATAGCTAGCTTCCTTCCCTCTTAAATTTGTGGAGAAGCAGTGATCACTACTTTGGGCGAACACAGAGAGGCATTAAAACCACTGAAGCACAACCTTCTCCAATCCCAACATTATATAAAACAATAGGCTGCCAAGCTCAGATGTGCAGTTTCTTTTTAGGTTGGAGACCAAGTGTATTTGAAGCTGTGCCCTCATCACCAACAGACGCTTGCCCAACAAATTAACCAGAAGTTGTCTCCTTGATTCTATGGGCCCTTCACTGTCCTCAAACAAGTTAGGCCAGTCACCTATCAGTTAGATCTGCCAGCCTCCACATGCCTCAACCCAGACCCAAGGCTCCACATTTCCCTGTTCAAGAAAACAACTGACACATAGGTGGTTCACTCAACTCTTCCCTTAGAATTGGTGGGTGATGCTGGCCAGAACCCGAAGAGATCCTCTCATGACGCCTCAAACAACAGAATATCGTGGAGCTTCTTCAGGCATTGATCAAATGGCAGGGGAAACCGGTAGAAGAAGCAACTTGGGAGGATGCTTTCACCATCCACAACCAATTCCCTACATTCAGTCTTGAGGACAAGATTAATTTTCAAGGGGTGACGAGTGATAGAGCCCGAGGTAAAAGAGGGGACTGGTTAGTCTTTTCTAGAAGGGGTAAGAAAGTCATTTCAAGGGATAATTAACTACGGGTCCATGTGCTATAGCAGGAGGGGGTTTTCTGTTTTAAAAAGGGGGGACTAACGGGGAAAATGAGGCATGAAAGGAATATTTTTATGTTTTAGAGAGTCAGCGAGCTGGCTTGGGCAGGGGAGTGTATGTACTCCTGTAATTTCTTCTTTCTTTTACCTATAAGTACTGTTTCATACTTGTTGAATACACACAATGCTGTTTCATACTTGTTGAATACACACAATACTGTTTAACTGTTTTAATCAGTAGTGGGGAGTTTGTCAGTAACCCCCTTTGATACCACTTATTAGGATCTGTCTTGATTGGATCATTGAGAGGGGGAGGAGGTGAATCAGTGATCCTCTTCTTTTATGAGTCTCTCCTCTTAAAACTCAACCTCTCGAATCGATGAAGGGCATGGATCTACTCGTTATAATTTCTCAACCTTGCTTCGTATGCAAAAATAAAAAATCAAGCACAACACAAGATATTTATAAGGTTCGACACCCATGCCTACTCTTTTCAAGGTTGGTTAGTCCTCCCAACGTGGATTCATCCACTACTTTGCAAACCACTTACAACACAGAGTCCTCACGGTGTCTACACACCACTTCTAGAATCCACTAGAAGATACAATGACTATAATTTATGAACCAACAAGGATAAACAATATCCTGTGATCACTTCACATCTTGATGCTCTTCCTCCATGAACAGATGGATCGACCTGTAAGTGTACTCCTTTAAGAACTTCAATAATTGATGTCGATGCTCAACCCGTTGGTCTTGAAACTTCCCATAAGAGTCCAAGAGATATGGTTTTCCTCAATTATTCATGAATACTTAGGGTCTCGATGTTGGGCATGTATTGCCTAAAAAATACTCAATAATTTATGATGATTTTGATGCTAAAAAATACCTTTGTTTTCTAATGAAGTTTGCTTGAGTAAGTTTTTAGGAATTTATATATGGGTTAAAGAAATTTAAAATTATGGGAATTACTCTAGAAACACTATTTCAAACCCTATGTTCAGAAAATGAGTGTATGGTTCATCATCTCTACGTTACCCTGAAAAGTGAAACACTTGCGTATGGTATCAACCCTATGCTACATTAAACAATTTGCATTTGGATCAGCATCCTTACGTTTGGAGAATTGTCAAACGTATGGATCAACAACCCTATGTTGGAATCTAGAAATAATGTTCATACCCTATGTAAAATTTGAACGCATGGTTAATCAATGCTAGGTTTGAGATATTATGCTAAAAAGGTGAATGTATGGATTATCATCATTACGCTACTTTTGTTCTCTATGTTATGTGAAGATGAAAGTATGGTTAAGGAACCATATGTTATAAGGAACCCTACTCTATGTGAAAGGACCCTACGCTACACGAAGGAACCCTACATTATGCAGTTCAACCCTACTTTGTGTTTTCAATGGTGAAGTTTTTAAGTCGTGTTTTCAATCCGAGATTGCTGCAACGATCGAGTCAAAATTGAAAACCGATTCAAGGGTTGTTATGATTGTTTCAAAGAACTGTATTCATTGGATAAAATTTCTCTTGTTCTTAAGAGAAGTTACGACTCCCCTGTTCAATTGGAATTTGAATTTTCGTGATCAATCCGACTATTTTTTTGGACATGGAATACCAAAGTAAGCTATCTATTCTATATATTCTTTCAAAGTATATCTTCAAAAATATATGTGTGATAAGTGGTTCACATATGCGACTATATTATTGAAATTATCTTTTACAATGCTCTACTATAATGAACGATCAAATCTCTATTATTTGTAGAAGAGGCTATGCTTTGAAAGTTCTACATATTTCAACCTCGAGTTACTACTGTTGTTTAGTTTCTATCTTATTGAAAATCATTTTGCAACAAGGATTGCTTCAGACTGTTTCATTCTTGAAGATATTCTTTTCTGAAGAAGAAGATCCATCAGTTGTCAGTTGCTTGCTGCTGCAACTGTGAAGAACAACCCGAATCAACAAATCAAAATCTTTTGATTTATTGGAGTCTCAACTGCTCATATTCAGTTTTGGTGGAGTATCAGCTTCTCGATCTAAGATGTATATATTTGGTTCCCTATTAAAGAACCAAAAAGCTTTGTTTTTAGTCTTGTTGTAAATGTGTCAACTACCTACACTTAGTTGTGGTTTCATGGTCTTGTGTTAAGATGACCATTCTAGTGAAATTACCAAGCTCAGAGAGAGTGATTGGTGGAGTGGACTAGGGGATCTTTGTGCCCCGAACCACTATAAAAAACTGTGTTTTATTTCTATTTTATCCGCTGCTCATTTTCATAAAGAAGAAAACAATGTTTATTTGCATAAATCACAGCGGGTGTCAAAAACTAGAACTGTGGAATATTTTTGAAAATACACAATTCATCCCCTTTTGTGTTAATTTTTATATTTTGACCTGACAATTGATATCATAGGTGAGCTTTTGGATAAAACTATAACAAGTTAAAAAGTATAAGGTCTATACAAAGATGACAATGACTGATCTTAGAGAAGGAATGTCAATGGTACGTGCTCTGTACTTTAATGGTGAAAATTATAGATGCTAGAACTCTTGAATGATTATCTATCTAAAAAATCTTGGATTCAATGTATACTAAAAAATCATTACTCCTTATAATATTTCTGAGAAACCAGAAACTTGGATCACTGAAATAGAAGACAAGTATGATATCAATTCAAAAGCGATGAATGCTATTATTTGTGGTCTTGGATTAGATGAATTTAATCATGTATCCCAATGTCCAGCTCCCAATGTCCAGCTGCCTATGAAATTTGACAAACTATAGCAATTACTTATGAAAGAACAGATAATGTTAGACATATGAGGTATGCTACAGCTAAGCTAAAGTTTGACATATTTAGAATGTTTGATGCTGAAAGCATTACACAGATGAATGGTAGTCTTACAAAAATTTTCAACAATATTATAGCCTTAGGTGAATCCATCAAACAATGTGACCAAGCTTTGAAAGTACTAAGAGTACTACCTTCTAAATAAAATGACATATCAGCTGCTATTTGTCAATCATCTCTTATGGAGGATCTGACAATGAAAGAAGTAATTGGTACACTAATGATTTATGAAGTTGGGATAAAAGATGAAGATGGAGATCATAAGATTATAGTAAAGAAGGAAAATACTGCTATGAAGGCGACATCTCAGAAAGCATAATAGAAGAACAAAGCAAGAAGTCAAAGAAGAGAGAAATTCAGATTCCTCAGATTCTGAAATGGAAATGGTTCAGCTGGCCAGAAAATTCAGTAAATTTTACAAGAAAAGAAGATTCAAAAAATCCTTCAAGAATGATGACAAAGAATCAAGAGAATTTTGATGTTATGAATGCAAGAAATTGGGTCATATCAGACCTGATTGTCCTCAACTAAAAGATAAAAGAAAAAGACCAAAAAAGAGATATCAGAAAAATGCTGATTATGAGCACAAAAACAAAAGATCAATGGAAGACACATGGAGTGTATCTGAAGACTCCAACAACCCTTCAAAATCTGATTAAAAAAAAGAGAACAAATCTAAAATCCAACATGTGCTTTATAGCAGAAGAGAAAAATGTACAAACTTATTACTCTCCTGATTCTGATTCTAGTAGTTGTTCAAATGACAAAATAGTTGCCTATTGCTCAATGTTAGAAGAAAAATATGATTCCTTATTAAAGAAATATAAATCTTTGAAAAAAATTCATAATTCTATTTTAGGCAAAAGAGATACCATGCTAAAACAATATCAAGAGTTACTTGAATAATTCATTTCCTCTGTATCAAACAATATCAATCATGAAAATAAAATCAAGGAATTACAGGATGAAGTGGAATCCTGTAAGAGTGATGCTCTTGTTTTTACTAAAGGAGAAAATATCTTAAATGCGATTCTTGGAAAGAATGTCATTAAAAGGGAAAGATTTGGAATAGGAAGGGTGAGAAATAAAAATTGTATAAAAATGATTTTATAGCCAATTCTAAAAATGATACCAGTTTTTTTTGTGGAATAAAAGGTCACGTCACTAATAAGTGTTATTTGAAAAATCCTCAAATTAGTGACATTAAAAGAGATTTTGTTTCTAAAAGTTTGTTTGAAGCTAGCGATGTAAATTATGGAAAAATAGAGCAGATCTAGATTCCCAAATCATTGCTCGCTAACATTGCAGAACCCAAGAAGATATGAGTACCGAAACAAACTTTTGTTTAATTACTTTTGTAGGAAACATATCACATAAAAATAAAATCCATATGGTATATGGACGATGGGTGTTTCAGGAATATGAGTGGAGACTCAATAAACCTTCATACACTGACTCAAATTGATGGAGGACTAGTCACTTTTGGTGACAATACGAAAGGAAAAATAGTTGGAGTTAGAACTATTGGACATCCAAAGACTATTTCAATCAACAAAGTATTGTATGTTTAAGGGTTAAAGCACAATTTGATAAGTATATCTCAACTCTGTGATGATGAATTTTTTGTTGATTTTTCTAACAATTCATGCTCTGTGTTTAAAGATAAGTTGCTTAAATTTAGAGAACTAATAATGTTTATACTTTGGATTTAAATTCTACGTGTGAACAAAAAGTTAATTGTTTAACTGTTAAGACAAATGAATCATGGATTTGATACTTGAACACTGTAATGTATATGTATGCTTTACATAAATTATCTAAGAAATAGTTAGT
This sequence comes from Viscum album, assembly GCA_963277665.1. Taxonomy (NCBI): domain Eukaryota; kingdom Viridiplantae; phylum Streptophyta; class Magnoliopsida; order Santalales; family Viscaceae; genus Viscum; species Viscum album. Next base: position 623,160,319 of record OY728138.1, read on the forward strand.
TTCTGATTTGCCTAATCTTAAGTTTGACAATGACAAATTCTGTGATGCATGCCAAATTAGCAATAAACATAAATCTTCTTTTAAATATATTAAAAAATTACTATATCTAAATCTTTAGAACTTATTGATATGGATTTATTTGGACCATCAAGACTAATAAGTTTGGCTGGTAAATTATATGTCTATGTTTTAGTAGATGATTATTCTAAATTTACTTAGGTTTATTTTCTAAAACTCAAAGGTGAAGTATTCACTGTTTTTGAAAGTTTTTGTAAAAAATTTCAAAATGAAAAAGGTTTTAAAATAATTTCATTGAGAAGTGATCATGATGGAGAATTTTAGAATCAAGAATTCAATTCTTTTTGCTCAAATCTAAATATTAAACACACCTTCTATGCACCAAGAACAACCCAACAAAATGGATTTGTTGAAAGGAGAAATAGAACTATTTAAGAAATGGTAAGAACTATGTTGAATGAATACAGTCTTCATACCTATCTTTGTGCAGAAGCTGTAAGCACAACCTGCTATATCATGAATAAAGTTTTAATAAGGCTTATTTTCAAAAAGACACCCTATGAACATTGGAATAACTGAAAACCTAAAGTAAAGTACTTTGAAGTTTTTGGATGCTAGGTTTATATCTTGAATACTAAGGGCCACCTTGGTAAGTTCGATCCAAAAGCTGATGAATGATTTTTTTGGGATATTATGCTACCTCTAAAGCTTATATAGTGTTTAATAAAAAGTCAAGGATTGTTGAAGAATTAGTTCATGTGAAGTTTGAGGAAACTAATCCTTTTATTAAAGAGAAAGATCAAGCAGATGAAGCCATTGACTCTTTTGACAACATGAGACTTGAAACCCCTAAAAATGATTTTTGAAAATAATATTAATAAAATTCAGTCTAGTTCAAAAGAACATGATACTAAAGATCTTGAAAGTGTCTTGCCTAGACAGTCTAGAACATTAAAGCACCATCCTCTAGAAACTGTTATAGGAGACCTAGACACAAGAATTAGAACTAGAAGATATGTAGGAAACTTAGTAGAATTTTCTATATTTCTATCTTAGTTGGAACCTAAGACTATTGAAGAAGCCTTAGAAGATGAGATTAAGATGCTAGCAATGTAAGAAGAGCTAAACCAATTCAAAAGTAATGAAGTCTGGGAACTAGTAGAAAGACCGACCAATTATTCAGTTATAGGAACTAAGTGAGTCTTTAGAAAGAAATAGGATGATCAAGGGATCATAACCAGAAATAAAGCTAGATTAGTAGCTAAAAATATAATCTGGAAGAAAGTATAGATTATGATGAGACCTTTACCCCTGTAGCTAGATTAGAATCCATTAGAATCCTTTTATTTTATGCATCTCATATTAATTTTAAATTATATTAGATGAATTTCAAGTCTGCATTTTTAAATGGTTATTTAATAGAGGAAGTTTATATTGAATAACCTTATGGTTTTGAAAATCCTCAAAAACCAAACTCTATTTTTAAACTCACTAAAGCTCTCTATGACCTTAAACAAACACCTAGAGTTTGGTATGAAAGTTTGAGTTTTTTTTTCTTTTGAAAAATGGATTTACTGTTAGATTGGAAGATCCAACACTTTTTAAGAAAACAATTTGTTCTAATATTTTATTAGTTCAAATTTATGTTGATGTTATTTTTGGTTCAACTAATAAAAAGATTTGTAATGATTTTTCAAAATTAATGAAAAAATAATTTTAAATGAGTATGATGGAAGAATTTAACTTCTTTTTAGGATTTCATATTTATCAAAAATATTATGGAAATGCTTTAACTCAAAGTAAATATATTATCGATTTACTGAAATCTTTGGACTTGAAAAAAAAAACAAGACATATACAACTCCTATGTGTATCAATATAAAACTTGATTTGGATGAAGTTGGAAAACTAGTGGATAACAAGTTATATAGAGGTATGATTGGTAGTTTATTATATATTATTGTTAGCAGATCAGACATTATGTTTTCTGTATGTCTTTGTGCTAGATTTCAATCAAATCCAAGAGGTTACCATCTAATTGCTGTTAAAAGAATTTTTAGATATTTAAAAGGATCTGTTTTTTAATCTCTTCTTTACCCAAAAAATTCTGATTTTAATTTAATTTCATATTCAAATGCCGATTTTGGAGGTTGTAGATTAGATAAAAAAAGTACCTCCTGAACCTGTCACCTTTTAGGAAAATATTTAGTATCATGGTCTAGTAAGAAACAACACCCAGTTACCCTATCAACTACTGAGGCAAAATATGTTTCTGCTGGTAGTTGTTGTGCACAAGTATTGTGGATGAAAAACACCATACTAGACTTTGGGTTAAATTTTATTAGTATACCTATTTTATGTGATAATACTAGTGCTATAAATATTTCAAAAAATCATATAAGTCATTCTAAGACTAAGCACATTGATACAAGACATCATTTTCTAAGAGATAATGTCTTTAAAAAGGATATATCTTTAGAATTTATTAATACCGAATATCAATTAGCTGATATTTTTATTAAACCACTTCTCAGTGTATGTTTTGATTTTATTAAAGAGGAGTTAAGATTATTTAATTTTAAATGAATGATTTATTTAATTTATTTTATTTCAATGTTTGTGTTTATATTTTAAGTACTGTATATGTTGTATATAAACTTTTATCATTCTTTATTTTATTTAGTTATGTGTTAGTTAAATTTTAAAATAATTTTATTTTATTTTTCTTTTCAAATTAAAAACTTAATGAGTACATTCTCAATCAGTGCGAGAAAACTATTCGCCTTCTCCCGCTCTGTTTCTCCTCTCTTACACATCCCTTCAATTTACAGAGTATCTCTCACTCTTTCAATTCCCATTTATCGAAACCCTAAACCTTCAATCCCTTCAATCTCGAAACCTTCAAAGATGGAAACCTCTCGAAGATCTGAAGATGTTGAGTTGGATGCAGGTACTTATCCGCCAGGGAAAGCTCACAAAGTAATCCAAGGAAAAACAATTGATTTCGATTATTTAGATTCTACAAATCTTTCACTCTAGGAAGAAATAAGATTTCAAGGTCTGGATTATACTTTTGTAGAAGACAACATGCCTGTAGTATATGACATTAACATAAAGGAATTTTGTAGAAATGCTTCGTTCAGTCTTGAATTCGATGAAGATACTACTGTCTCTAAGATTGACAATACTGAATTTTCTTTTTCTTCTGTGGAAATGGATGAGTTGTTAGGTTTTCCCCACGAGGAGGAGTTTCAGTTTGATTTAAGGAATATAGTTAATGATTTTTTTTCATTGGACATTATGTTTTCGTTGTTTGGAATGAGAACTATCAAGAAAGCAATGAAAAAAGAGCTTAATCCTAACCGTCGTGCAATGGAGAAATTCATTCAATCTGGAATTTTTTCAAGGATTGTTGAACTAGAGAAAGTCCTATATCTGGACATTTATATCGTGTTTTTGTTTTTGAATCACATGAAGTTCAATTTCTATCGGTTTATGATAAGGTATCTAAACCATTGTTGCCACAAGGATGCCAAGATGAGATATTATCCCTATGGAAGGATTATTTTATTTTTACTATGAAGAAAAGGAAATGTTTTCAATATGTTTTTTGAAAAAACATGTCATTACAACAACGTCTTAAATGCTGGGGCTGTTAAGAAGTTAGGATTTGTTTGGAGCAATTTTTGCAATAGTATTCTGCCTGTTGGTGCAGAACAAAAACAATGGCTTATGACAACTGCTTAGGGGGAGAAAAGGATGATTCATTCGGTTGGATTTGTCAGACAGAGACCTGATGAAGAGGCCGACTCTAGGACAGAAGGAAATATTGTTCAGCAAAGAAGAATTATAGTTGAAATTCCAGAGACTGTGGATGAAGTGCCATGAGCAGCTGTGCATGAGGCTCTAGTGGTTGAGCATGTTGATCAAGATACTCATAGTCAAGAACATTAAAGGAAAGATGCCCTTGATCCTGCAACTCAATATCTTATTGTTCCTGATTCTGAAACCGTTGGAGGATCTACCTTAAGAGATAGATCAGTTGGTAATGAAGAGCCAAGTTTGGCCTTGGTTGAAGTTCATAACAGGGAAGATATCCTTGACCCTGACACTCAATCTCTTGAATCTTCTGATTCTTATACTGAAGCCTTGGTTATAAAGTTAAATCTGTTGGAGGCTCAGGACTTATTTCTTAGACAACAATTTGAAGTTGATAATTTTTTTTGAAGAGTTCAAAAGTTCTACAGTGTCAAGATCTGAGTTTGAGGCTCAGAAGCTCCATCTAAGGCAATTCAAAGAAAATCTTATTTCTGTTGGAGACCTTCAAGAGTTTATCTGCAAAATGTCTAGAGATTTCAGTTTGTTGAAATATGAATCTGTCAATAAGTCATATTTTGACGAGTTTAAGCTGATGATAGGGAGAGAATTTTAATCTCTCAGAGAAAGAAATTGAGCATCAACCTCCTCTCAACAGACACCTCCAGACCTGATCAGAAGGCTTGAAGAAATTACTTCAGTGCTGACTAATTTCAATGATAGACTGTACACTCTTCAGTGTGACAATACTCCTTTAGTGTTCTGTTAGAAAATCAAAGACATCTGGTTAGTCAACTAACTTCAAATGAATCATGGTTGGGATTAGTGATTAATCAAGTTAAAGATAATTTGACTTCATTAATTCAGTCAGAGGAAGCTGTGAATGAGTTTATGAAGGTTAATTTGGTTGAGAATCTAAAAGTTGGTCAAGATTTGAAGAAGATTCTACAACTGTGGTCAGAGGTCTTTAACAACAATTTCCAGAGCTTGCTGCTGAAGCTCATTGATATCAATGGTGCTGTCTAAGTCCATTCCTCATCCTACTGCACCCACTTCCTCTAGAGATTCTGATCATAGCCCCTCATTTTAAAGGCCCTTTGTTGACCGAGGATTGTACTCTAATTTTAAAACATTTGAATTCATTTTAAATTCAATTTTGTTAATTCTTATTTAGGTTTATTTTCTTTTATTTAAGTTCAATACTTAACTGTCAATCCTAAATTTATTTCTCTTCTTAGTTTTTATAACTATTCATTTATAGTTAAGTGCTATATTAATTATAGTTTAAATAATTTATTCTTTCAAACCGTCTTTTTGATATCACAAAAGGGGGAGAATATTTGTAAGATAGGGGAGAATATCTACGGGGGAGAATATTTTCAAATCACAACATCTCATTAGAGAAAATATATAATTTACAAGTATCTATTTTCCTTTATCAAAATAATACTGTGAAATCGAAATATCAAAATATTTTCTATATCTATTTTTGTATGTTTACAAATCCTACATTTTATTTAAATTTTGTTATGGATTATGTTATGAGTTTTGTGATCATCAAAAAGGGGGAGATTGTTGGATATGTATTGTATCAACAATATTCAATAATTTATGATGATTTTGATGCTCACAAATACCCTTTGTTTTCTAATAAAGTTTGCTTGAGTGAGTTTTTAGAATTTATATCTGGGTTAAAGAAATTTAACATCACATGAATTACTCTGGAAACACTGTTTCAAACCCTACATTCGGAAAATGAGTGTATGGTTCATTATCCCTACGTCACGCTGAAAAGTGAAACGCTTGCGTATGGTATCAACCCTATGCTACGCTAAACAGTTTGCATTTGGATTGACATACTTACATTCAGAGAATCGTCAAATGTATAGATCAACAACCCTACGTTGGAGTCTGGAAATACTATTCATACCCTATATTCTGAAAATTTGAGTGTATGGTTAATCAATGTCACGTTCGAGATATTATGCTAAAAAGGTGAATGTATGGATTATAATCCCCGTGCTACTTTTGTTCCCTACATTTTGTGAATATGAAAGTATGGTTAAGGAACCATATATTGGAAGTAACCCTACGCTACACAAAGGAATCCTACACTACGCAGTTCAAACCTATGTTGCGTTTTCAACGGTGAAGTTTTTAAGTCGCGTTTTCAATCTGAGATTACTGCAAGGATCAAGTCAGAATTGAAGATCAATTCAAGAATCATTATTATTGTTTCAAAGAACCGTATTCATCAGATAAAATCTATCCTGTTCTTAAGGGAAGTTACGACTCCCCTGATCAATTGAAATTTGAATTTCCGCGATCAATCGGGCTATTCTTTTGGATCTAGAATACCAAAGTAATCTATCTGTTCTACATATTCCTTAAGATTATTTCTTCAAAAATATATGTGTGATATGTGATTCACATATGTGACTGCATTATTGAAATTATCTTTTACAATGCTACTGCAACGAATGATAAAATCTCTATTATTTGAGAAAGAGGCTACATTTTGAAAGTTCTTCATATTTTAACCTTGAGTTACTAATGCTGTTTAGTTGTTATCTTATTGAAGATCATTTTTCAACAAGGATCACTTCAGACTGTTTCATTCTTGAAGATATTCTTTTCTGAATAAGAAAGATTCATCATTTTTCAGTTTCTTGCTGCTGCAACCGTGAAGAACAACCTGAATAAAAAAATCAAACTTTTTTGATTTATTGGAGTTTCAACTGCTCTTACTCAGTTGCGGTGGAGTATCAGATTCTCGATCTAAGATGTGGATATTCGGTTCCCTGTTAATGAACTAGAAGGCTTTGTTTGTAGTCTTGTTGTAAAGGTGTCAACTTCCTGCACTAAGTTGTGGTTTCATGGTCTTGTGTTAAGAAGATTATTCTAGTGAAATTACCAAACTCATAGAGAGAGTGATTGGTGGAGTGGACTAGGGTATCTTTGTGCCCCGAATCACTATAAAAAGTTGTGTTCTTTATTTCTGTTTTATCCGCTGCTCATTTTCATATAGAAGAAAACACTGCTTATCTGCATAAATCATAGTGGGTGTCAAAATCTAGAATTGTGAAAGATTTTTGAAAATACACAATTCATCCCCCTCTTGCGTTACTTTCTATATTCTAACCTAACACTCATGACTTCTCTTCTGAATGTATCCTAGCCTCACCTTACTAGCTTTGCTTCATGCACGCTTCTTTTCACCAACTCCTCTTCTTGAAGTTTGTCTCTCACAAAATGCGCAAAGACTTGTCACCTATGCTTCCTCTGCTCTGGTTGCAGGCCACTATCCTCATGCCTCAAATAGAGTGGCCATGCATACAAAAAATGGGCTTCATAAACTATCTATAACTCTACCATAATTCTCTATGAATTAACTACTGCAACGTAACTACTTGTGGGACTCATTTCTCTCCTTTGCAGCGTGGAATAAGTCCCATTTATTCCACCAAAATGAATCATGCATAATCCTATGAATTATTCCAGAATCATGGTCTTAGATCGAAGCCAATGATTGTGGAATCATTTGAGACCCATTCAAGCATCACCACAATTAATTCACTGAAGTTACACACATCACAACCCGACACACTTTGCACCATGGCCTGTTGAACAATTCTTGGCTATTTTTTTCTCAGCACGCTAACCACCACAGACATGGTTTCTTACTTCTAGCTGTTTTTTCATGCTGAACCACCTGTTGACCACAACTTCCTTTACCACCGGTGTGGGGCTGGACGTTTTGGCCATTCTGAAATGCATGTCATCACCTTCTAACCACAACTTCGTTCAATGCTCAATGCCTATTTTGGGAATCCCCATTTCTCATTGGTAGACTTCAAAAGCACGAGGACTTTCACAACGGGTTTGGTCAAGCCCGTTTTGACCTTCTCAAAACTCCAGCTGTGGAGATGCCCAACATGAGCAACTTGGATAGGGACACGCCCTTTGCTATGGGCGTTTCCTACTCCTGGCTTCTTCTCAAGTTCCACCGCAACCACCTCTAGGGCTTGGCCTTGCCTGTGTTGGGAAATACCTTCCCCAAGATGCCTCACCTCTTGACCATGTAGGCTATCACTATTGGGATTAACCAATCTACAAGCATCGCTTTGGTCATCTTTAACATGTGTTGTCAACAATGCTATTGTCAAAAAATCTAACATGCATCATTGAGATGCCAATGCCTATCTTTATCATCGACCTTCCTATTGTCAATAAATCCAACACAATATTTTGGAATTGGTAACAACATCCATTTAGATGTATCCATTTAGGCTTGTTTTTTATAAAGCATGTCATTTACCTGTTGAGTTTTGACACAAATCTTATGATAATTCAAAATTGTATGGAAAAAACCCAATATGCTTCATGAAAAACATTTCCTTAAAGGTATTTCATAAAGGTGACCATGTAATGCTTTACTCTGTATCTTCAATCTCGATGGTGGGGCCATTTTTTATTTTTACCCATGTCCATATTTTAGTGTTGTGATACTTGAAGACCCTTCTATCCCAAATTAGTTCACATTGAATGGACATTGATCGATGCACCACCACGAGAGGCTACCTACATTGGGATCTTACAATGCTAGAAAATCCACTACTATGAGGAAAGACTCACCTTTGGATGGGAAATAACCCACTCCAAACTAGGAAACACCTTGTATTTTCACTCTCTAAATCTCATACCCCCCCTGATGTGCTCTTCCATTTCTGTAACCCCCATCCCTTATTTTACCTTTTTTCTTTCAAGTGTGCGTGTTAAAAAATAATAAGTCATATAAAGTCATCATAATTTTTGAAATTTTGTCAAACCTTATAGGGATTCAAGAGGCTATGTTTTTATCTCAAAAATATTATATCTTCATAATCTCTAACCAATAAATTTTGAGCCAACCCCACTAAAGAATGTTTTCTTTTGGATTGGAAAATAAATTTTATCTTCCCTATCTGTGAGATACATAATGAGCTTTTATGTCAATGTTATATATGACATAAAATCTCAGTGTGTACCTCATCAGATGGAAGAATTGTCTTGAAAGAAGAGGAGATCCATGACCTTGTCCTTCATTTCTTTCAGGATCTGTACACGGCTGGTGAGTCCTCCATCCCCACTGGGGTAGCCTCTTGAATTTTGCTTATCATTACTATGGATATGAACAACAAGCTCACTAAGGACATTACTGATGAGGAAATCCTTTCCGCCCTCAAACAAATCCACTCCACTAAAGCCCCATCCCCACATGGATTCCACACACTCTTCTTTAGAAACTTATGACACATCATGGGGCCTGATCAAGGGACCTCTGACACGGGAAGTCCGACTTCACCTCCATCAATGAAACCCTCATAACTCTCATTTATAAAACCCAAAAAACCTCTCAGGTTTCTGAGTTTCATCCCATCAGCCTATGCAATGTCACCTATAAAATTTTCTCCAAGCTTTCGGTCAACTATCTCAACACCTTTCTTCCTTCCATTGTTTCAGAAAACCAAATTGATTTTGTCCCCAGAAAGCTTATCTCAGACAACACAATTATTTCTCATGAAGCTTTTCACTCTATGAAGACCCACAATGTGGCCAAATGAGGAATCATGACCTGGAAGATGGACATGACTAAAGCTTGTGATAGATTGGAATGACTGTTCATCCAGTTCGTTCTGAACAAAATGAGATTTTAATCAAGATGGATTGACATTATTATGAAATGCGTTACCTCCGTCTCATTTAAGATACACATTAATGGATGACTCTTGCGGAGCTTCTCACCCTCTAGGGGACTTCACCAGGGAGACCCCTTTCCCCTTCTCTGTTCATTTTAATGGTGGACGTTTTCTCTAATCTCATTTCAGCATCAGCTATGGATAGTTTTGTTCATAGAGCAAAGGCCTGTCGCTAAGCCCCCGCATTTCCCATATCTTCTTTGCCGATGACTGTCTCCTTTTCTCCAGGGACACATTAGAAGAATGCAAGAATATCAGCCTCCTTATCCACCTCTATGAAAAGGCATTAGGGCAAGCTGTGAAACCCTCTAAGTCAGCAGTTTCTTTTAGCGTGGGTGTTCCCCCTATTAGGAAGGTTAGGCTCCAACGGGCGTCTGAATTCCAAATGGTTGATAAACACCACAAGTACCTTGGGATACCTATAGTCTTTGGTCGATCAAAAAAGGAAGTTTTCTCCAGCATCATAGAGAGGGTGGATAAAAAATTCACAGTTGGAGCTACAAAAGAGTCTCCAAATCAGGAAAATAAATTCTCATTAAACCAGTTGCCCAGTCTATTCCCTCCTATTTTATGACACTCTTCAAACTCCCTAGATTCATCACAGATCAACTCCACTCTCACTTCTCAAAATTTTAGTGGTGACTCAATGAAGGAAATTACAAGGCTCACTAGATCATTTGGGACAAACTCTGCAAACCCAAGCCTCATGGGGGAATGAGGTTTAGGGACCTGCGCCTCTTCAACGATGCACTTCTTGCCAAAAAAGGATAGTGATTCATTCAAAAATCACATTCTCTCTATGCAAAGGTTATGGAGGCTAAATATTTTCTCTATGTTGATTTTTACAGTGCCCCATTAGGCCCCCACCCGAATTTCCTATGGCATAGCCTATGGGGTTCACGTGCGACCCTCTTGAGGGGACTTTACTGGAGAATTGGAAATGGATCCTTTGTTAACATTTGGATGGACTCATGGTTGGTTGATGGTAATGGACTCAAAACAACCTCTCCCGCCCTTGAAGGTCTCAAAGATGCAAAAGTTCTCTCCCTATTTAATGAGGATGAAAGAGAATGATGCCCTGAGAAAATATTCTCCTGGTTCAATAAAAGGGACAAGAAAATTATTCTTAGTATCCTGGTTGTTTGGGATCTGGGACCTGATCGTTTATGCCGAAGTGGGGAAACTTTTGGTACTTATACAATCAAATCTGGGTATGCTCTTTCCTCAAGCGCTCTGACTCACGAGGCAGTGAATCTTTGGAAATCTATCTGGTGCCTTCGTATTCCCCCTAAAGCTCACTATTTCTAGTAGAAATTTTGCACCGTGATCCTTCCCTCAAGGGGTTCCTTTCCTCTCATCACGCATCAGACAACCCAACATGTCCTATCTTTGTATTCATGCCCGAATCCCCCATGCACACCATTTCCCACTGTCCTGAAGCAAGGAACTTCTGGCGCACCTTCAACCCTCATGTTGACATCCTCATGGATATGGCTCCTGACCTTGCAACTCTTCTCACCAAATGGTCTTCGCACATCGCCGCCAAGGACCTGGCTTCACACTGCACAATTTCATGAATCATTTGGGTGAGGAGAAACGACATTCTCTCTAACCAAGTCTCCAAGACATGCACCCTTTGGGTTGAGAACGCATCCCACTGGCTTTCAGCATGGAACCACAACGAGCTTTGTTTGACGACCCTCCCTTCAATCATGATCCTTGTACTTGGACACCCCCCATTGGTGGCACCCTGAAAATTAATGTGGACACATCACCTTCGTACAGAGGCATCATAGGTTTAGACGCCATTTCTTGAGACTCTCATGGGTTAATTGTTGTGGCTCTTCACTCTTCCTACTTGGCGTTTCTCTTACCCGCAGTCACTGAAGCTTAAGCAATTGTTCTTGGAATGAAATCCGTGTTGGAGCAAGGGTGGAAATACATCATTTTGGAATCAGATTTCCTCACCATCATCTATGCTATCTCTACTCCAGAGGAAGGCCTTCAGCCTTTTGGCCTCCATATCTCGAAGATCAAGTCACTTCAGATCTGTTTATTGACTTGCTCCTTCTCCTTTACCAAAAGGGAGGGTAATATGACATCTCATCATTTAGCTACTCGATGCCTCTCGAATCACCCATATGTATGGTTGGATCTGTTCCCCAGTTGGTTTGTCTTCATTTGTTTTACTCAATCTTCGATCTCTTAATATATGAGTTACTCTGTTTTCTTCAAAAAAATGACCATTTATTTGCCTTGTGTGTTTTTTCATCATCAATTGTGAGTCTAGAGTTAAGGAGATTCAAACTTGAATTTCCAAATATATTGTGAATGAAAATGACAAACATTTTCTTTAGGCTCATGAGAAAAGTTTAACCAAATATCTTCTCTTAAGAAACACATTGTACCTTTTTTTTGAAAGATTAGGATCCCCATTTTTTGATAGCCAAGATACAATCCCATGAAATTGTCTCGACCAACATGTCATTGAGAGTTTTCTTATTCATTGATGATTTATAATTTTTTTTGTTCTTTTGTATAAATTTATTTGAAAATTATTCAAAACGGTAAAGAAAATTTTTAATAAGAAAAAAAAAAGGTAACAAAACAAAGAAAAAATAGGGGAAAGTTAGAAATAAAAAAATTAAAAAGAAAAATTTCATTTTTCTTGTTACCATGAGTTTTTGTAAGAGTTCAAGTTTTGTACATATTTTTATAATCCTCCCATGTTAAATAATCTATTTTTTTATCCATTTTGAATATGTGTATGTGAAACTTTTCATGTATCATTTCATTATCATTTTTAGTTTCATCCAGGTTAATGTCGATGCCTCATTTCCCTCTCTTTTGGATCATTTTCCTACCATCCCCTAAGCCATAGAAAAACACTTTCAGAAGATGTTTTGATAAGTGTATTCTTTAGGATGGAAATGGAATGTTTAGACCTATAATACTTATAAATGGATGGAGAATAAGTGAACTTTAATGATAGATATACATTATTATGAGAAACATGAATTATGAGTAAAAACTTTTTCCAATTTTGATTTTGATCAAATAAAATGAAGTGGTGGTTGACATAAAATTGAGGAGAGAAGGTATGTTTAAATACATGGTGGAAGAGAAAGAGTCCCAACCCCATGATTGGAAAAAATAGAATCTTAATATTTGTTAGTATACACAAATGATTTTGTTGTGCATTGGGGATTGCACCAACCTAAGTACGTGGGGGATGATAAAAAATTTTTATTCATCATATTAAATTATTTTCAATAATGATTTTTTCATAAAAATGCATCATTGTTAAACAATGTTCATTTTTGAGATTTAACATTATTGGAAAATATTGTTTAAATTCATCTCTTTTTTAAAACATTTTTATGAACTTTAATGATACTAAGATAAATTATGAAATTATTGTTTTTCAAGATCTTAGAGACATTTAATGTAGGCCCACAAATATACTCATAGTTTGGACCGCATGTCATTAATTGGATCATATCTCCCAAACTACATTTTCGGATGACCTCAAATTTTGTTTTTAAAAATTCTAGTCTCAAAAACAACATAACAAAATATTATGGTTTGGTACATGACTGTTTTTTTTTGTGTTGGATGACTTTATTGTGCTCTATGTTATTGTCATCATATCATAGTTTTGATTTGAGATGAGGTATCCATTAATCGAGTACCGACACTATCCAATCCAATTAAATAGGGTTAGTGTAGTGCTTGGTTATTTTTAGGTTTGGGGTACTTGATTTAAAACCCGATTAACAAACAGGTAGAGTTAGATTATTATACTTAGGGTATCATAAACACAAATTATTTTTTAATTAATCCATAATATATTTTTAAATGATATTAAATTTTAAAAACTTATTAATTTATTTCAAATCTGGTAAATATTTTGTATTTATAAATAAATTTCAAATTTTAATTCTCTTAAATTAATTATTATTAGTTCATTAACTACATGTTATTAAATGAAGAAACTGTTATAAAATATATTTATTTAATTTTTTGATATGCTTATTCTCTATAAATAAAATTTAAATATTTGAATTTTTGTGTAATTAAAAAAGTTAAGGTAGTTACAAATATAATAGGATAGAGTGAATAACTAATTTATAAAATAAACGGGTTAGGGTTCGGATATCCCAAATTTCATGGGTCCCTGACCTGTTTTCATCCCTAGTTTTGTTGCTAAAAAAAACCTAATATATTTATTTCTAATATTTTAGTTTATGTGACATGTTAAGTTTATTATTATTATTTTAAAGTTTTTCCTAATAAATGAAATTTAGGGATGTGTGAATATTATCTTAGATTTATATTTATTAATGGAAGGGAATGGTTTTTTCGGCTATTTCAATTTACATGAGAAGTTTTCAATCTTATGCGAGTTTGTGTTTTTTAGAAGCCACTCTTACTCTTATGCGGATGGTTACAGACTCTGTTTACTATTATTTGATGTTCAATTACGTCAATTGAATATTTAGGAGAATAGAGAAGCACAGGATTGAAGGATTTCTACTTTACTTTTATGTAAATCATTATTTCATTAGTTTACTTCTAAGACCAAAGCTAATTGGTTGTGTTTAAAAAAAAATCGTTGTGAATATGTGTATTGATGATAAAATACCAGCGTTCAACTTATTAAGAACATCCTTATGTAATTGCAACAGATATAAAGATTAACAATAGTTTCTTTCCTTGCCAGAAAACATTTTAATTAGCTCTATTTAAAAAAAATAACATTATTAGCGGTGGTTTAAATTGTCATTAATTATGGTTGTATATGGTTTACCATTGGTTAAAATTGTGGTTATTTTCTTATTCCAACAAAAATAATTGTTTCAGAATTTTTGCCAGCCAGAAAACGTACAACTTGAAACATCAGAAATTTATACCTACAATAGATCGCCACAAAACATATGTAATAATTTGAATCCATTATCCAAATGCATTCGAGGCAGCTGAGTTTCGAAACTCAGTCGCAGTATCATTCGGTCCCCAATTAAATTTGGGGTGTGATGTCGTTGGATGAAATCATCCTTGACGTTGGTGTGATGATGGGTGGGTGCAACTACAGTGCAACTGAAAAGTGGAGTGCATAACTACAAAACTTCCACGATACATTTCACACATAAAAACAAAATAGATAATTGACATGTCCGATTTGATCCGATTATCCATGCTATATATGATGTGTGTCTGGATCAACACTTAGAATACTTCCAAGTTGTACAAAATACCGATCATCTTGCTGACAAAGAATTCTTTCTCTAACTCCTTTATCTCCATCAATTCCTTGATGACGTGTTAAATTTTCTATCGGAAAATAAATACATATTATTTATGTCCCTTTCACATCTTGCGTCCTTCAAGAATCATGCCTGCTTCAACCTCAAAATCTGCCAGATGTACCATTTATGCAATTTTCATGTCTCGAGTTGATAGAGACTAGTACATTGTCTCCTGTAAGGAACATCCAATCTTTTCTCGTCAATTTCGACTTGATCAGATTAACACTCCATGCGATCTGGATACGATCATAATGCCTTCTATTCAAACCAAACTCTAGCCATTCTTCATTGCTAAACTGCAATTCTTAAAACTCTTTCTGGATAGGTCCTTTAGTCTAGTGACTTGGGTACAAGTTCCATAGAATGATCAATCTGTCTGCTAATCTGATAGGTTCGTTATGTGCAACCCACCATAGAAAATTTGGATATGCATTGTTTAGAACCATCTTGACCATCTATGGTACCCAATTAAATGTGGAATTTATCTTCTTAAATCCCAAGAAATTTATTGCTCCCATTCAGAAAGATTTTTGGTACTTAATAAACTCTTCTGGTTCCATTACCGTGTCTGGTATATAGAGCTTTGGAATCTCTATTTCTGACATCCTCTAAAACCTTTTTAGGAATGGATATTCTTCCACACCCATTTCCTCGATCTACTTAACTTTGTCAAGAAGACCATAAACTTGTACCTTTAGCTGAATCTCATCGGTAATGATCGTACTACTCATATCCTGATCTATCTTCTTATAATCCTCCATAAGGTCTTCAGATTCTTTAAGCATATCTAGAACATGGTTCATACCTCTCTTGAATATCCAACTTTCCTTATTTTTCTGAATCAGATTATAGACAACTATGGATTTGTTGTTAGAAATATTTGGAATCCTTTGAAAATATTTCTAGATTTCTTTTTTGGATTTGGGTCCTTATCTAGCTCATCATTCGTGCTTTCATGGTCTTGATCATGCTGAACATTCTAAATCTTATTTCTCTTCTCAAGTTCTTTAACTTGATCAGCCCAGATCTTCAAAACAATTTTCTCTTTCCCTTTAGAGATTCTACCTATCTATATTTTCTAGTTCTTCTGAGCCTTCATGTTTCTCGGCTTTTCTACACATTGAGTGCTATAATGGGCTTTATGACCACATAAAAAACATTCAATATGACTTTTATCCTTATAATTGAAGTCTAAGGATCTTTTTGAAACACTTTCTAGTTTTTCAGCCTTCCTAGTTGAAGAACTTGTGTTGTTTGATCTTTCGACCTTACTGGATGAAGATCCCTGCTTCTGAAGGAGATTCTTTGCTAAAATTCATTCATTTTTGACTTATGTCGTTTATTTCCTTGACACCTACTAGAAAACACCCCATACCCATGGTTTAGAATCGTGGGTATAGCCCCTAAAACCACAGGTATAGCCTATACCCACAGTTTTAGGAACCGTGACACTGAGATCCCTCAATATAGAGCTATACCGATAGTTTCTATAGAAAACATGAGTATAGCCTTAGAGGATTTTATTATATCCACGGTTTAACCCAAACTGTGGGTATAGATTTTCCCAACAGAAAACATATACCCACGATTTTCCAAACTGTGGGTATATGTAGCTGTCCCCATTTGGAAACAGCTGCAACTCTTCACCATCAGCAATATCCTCATCACCAACAACATCATCTGGAGCAGCAACACCACCACCAACAACAAAATCATCATCATTATCATCACCATCATCATCATCACCACCACCATCAGCTCGACCGCCACTAGTACCCTCATTGGCATCACTTGGGCCATCATTTAAAGAGCGTATTGATGTCATATATGAATCAACAATGGTAGCATCCTCTGATGGAAGTGATTGACTTATAACTGACATAGATTTCAGGAAGTTTTCGATGATCAGTTTACTTTTTTCACTCTCCTTTAAAGCCATTTTTTTGGCCCCAACTGCTTCTGTGTGAGTGATTTGCAGCTCGATGGTCTTATAGGTTTGAGAGGAGCCCGATGAGGACCAATACCTAGTGGGGATTATGTTTTTCCCGGGTCAACATCAGACTCTCCCCTGGTGCTTCTCACCTAATTCCTAACTCAAATGATCATCTGTTTTGAAGTTGTCATCATCTTTATCATCAAGGGCCTCCAAGGCAGATTGTTGAAAATATAAACAAGATATTTAATTATGATTTTCATATAAATATTTGAAATATAAATAAAAAACTTATAATATTTTCTTATACTTGTGAATTTACTGCATTTACATCCTTTTTCTTCCTACTCAAGAAAAATTATTTTGCTCAAGGCACACGACCTTCGATGCCCAATACAAATTGCTGCAAATGACATTGATTAGTATACACATATTCACAATATAAACCTCTTATAATCCTGAATAATAATAAAAGGGAATAACTTTTAAATGAATGAACAATTCATAAATTTAAACATGTGATAAACATTGATGACAAATTCATAAATAAAAGTTAATCATAAACACTTTATAAATTTAGCTACTCATTATGAACATTTCATAATCTTAAATATGCATGATTTATAATCATTTCATAATATAAACTCCATATTATTCATTATATAGAATTTCCTTTATATATATGACATTTTTATTAAATATAAAAATTTTATATTTCAATTTATTATGAAAACTATTTAGATAATCTAAAGGTGGATTTTTATTCACGCACACACACTACAAAGAAGGCTCGGGGACTCGACCCCACGAACTGCACCCCATACCCCAACCCCCCAACCCCCCAGCCACCACAACCACTTGCGAGGGGCATATTTAGATAATCTAAATTTAACATAGTTAATAATATTTAATCCTTGATCAAATAAATCATCAAAAATATTTTGACATGGTTTCAATAATATCAAAATAAGGCCCCTAATTTGAATAATTCAAATTATGTATTTTTGAACAATTCATAATCTTTAAATATAAATACTTTATTTCTAAGTCATAAGGAATGACAATTGACCATTAGGTCATTAAGATAATTAGGCCAATAGGCCAATTGGTCGTTAGGACATTAGGACAATTGGCCATTAGTGAATTAGGTCAATAGGCCATTAGACCATTAGGTCATTGGGTCAATTGACCAATTCATCTAGTCATTAGTCTAAATGAACATTAAGCCATTAAACCAATTGGCCAATTCATCAAGCCATTAGGCCATTGGACCAATTGATCGTTAGGCCTACCATTAAACCGTTAGGACAACTGGTCATTAGGCCGTTAGGCCAACTGACCATTAGGCCATTAGGACATTAGACCAATTGGATAACTGTCCATTAGGCTGTTATGCAAATTGGACATAAGGCCATAAGGCCATTAGTACAATTGGTCATTAGACCAATTGACCATTAGGCCGTTTGAAATAGGTATTTTCAGCCTTATATTAAAGGTATTAATGACAATAAAACTTAAATTTCAATATGAAAAGATAACTAAGTAATGATATAAATTTAGATATTATTTCTATTCATATTAAAGTACCCAGTGCTTCTCATTATCGGTTATTGTAGTGCGCCTAAATATGTGTAGATACGTAATTGAATCTTTGTTATTTGTGTTTTTTTCCAACACATCCTAAAAACAAAAATTCAATACAATTAATAAGAATTAAATTTTATATGAAAACCATTAAAGATTAGAAATACCTTAAACTCATCACTCTTCCAATATGTGATCATTTTTTGATATTGTACTGTTGGACAATTGAAGAATATGAGTACACCATCTAAATTAGAACTAACTCTACTCCTCCAACCAACATATAACTCATTCTTATATGATCACCAGAACTCTCCAAGATCTATCAACCTTGTAACCTTAGCAGCTTCACCATTGGGAAAGTTAAACCGATGCAATAATGAACATGTTAATTCATATAAATAGAACAATAACATAGATATAAATTTAATAACTTTTCTTACTCATATTTATGCTCATGATTTGTACATAATTCCATTACTAATATGTCTCTATGAGTCTAGTTCAACCAGAATGATATCATGGTACTTGGCTAAATTAGATATGAAACTTCTACACTACTTGGAATTTTTACATATAATCTTATTTGTCTACATTGTAATTCACCATTATTTTTGTTTGGCTATTCCAGGCTTCCCTCATACAGGTGCACCCACATTGTCTACTATAAGATCACACTGAAGAATATAAAAGGTAAAAAAGAAGAATTAAGTCACAGTAAAACATGAAAAAAATGATGTGATATAATTTGAAACACTTATAATAAAAAAAACCTAATGTAGGCTACTCAATAGGCTCTGATGGATTCATGGGCTATCCTGAATCAGTAGCCTTTGAAGGATGTGTCTGTTCCGATGCATGCTCTAGGTTTTCTTCATGCACTGGAGTGGAAGCTGAAGGAATAGAATCATCCAATCCTAGATGGATAGTAGGAAATGGAGGTGATGTAGACATGGAAGGATATGGGTAGTAGGGTTGGGGATACATTAAAGGACATGGATATTGAAAAGGTGGAAACATCCTTGAAGGCGATGTAGACATGGTATGGTAAGAAGAGGATAAACAAGATCATGATGGATGCATGGGTGGGAACATCCATGGAGGCTCAAGAAGAGGATGGAAAGGTGTGGTAGATGGGGTGTTTGCTGGTGGGTCAGGGTGGGAACATGTATGGAGGATGCTCCATCTAGGTCTAGGAGCATCCACGCTCGGACCCATGCTAATAGGATGAGGATGAGTCAACTCTATTGCAACTGAATGTACCTAATTTTTTTAATAAATAATATGAACATGTCATTATATGTAATGCAGAATAAAAATATTAAAATTATTATACTCACTAAGGGAAGTAGAGGAGGTAACCCATGCTCGCGCATCTGTTGATCAACATCAAATAATCGCTTCCTTCAAACTTCTGCAGTATTTTTCACAATTTTCATAAGAAAGAAATATAATTTTTTTAGAAATAGTTTTAAAAAATCATTCATACATCTTATAAGTCAAAGAAGTCATAAAAAATTCCATAACATGTTTTAGTAATAATAATTTAAAACCAAGTTATACATTTTTAAAAAACCTATTTTAAACCTGGTTTTTTGAATTGAAATAAATCTAATTAAATGCAATGAAATCGAACAATACTAAAACAAACATATCATTCCAAAATGAAACTAAATTAAAGTAATTACAGTAATACCAACTTGAGAAACCCATGTCAAGGTAAAATGAATGAACTGTGAACATATATGCTTGCTTCTATATATTACCCACCACTACTTTAGGTTCAATATAATCTCTCACAATGTTACAATTTGAGTCATCAAATGCAATATTTTGGTCAACACCAATGGGATAATCAATGGTTTCAATTTTTTCTCCATCATCATGAAAAATATGTCTTGGTATTACTTCATTAATGACACCATAATCAGGTCTAAGACGATCTTTTGCATAACACACTTATTTTTCCATTTATAACAAAATATATGGTTCATAGGTAGTTAGGAATCGACTCATGTCAATAACTATGAATCCAAAATCATCAATAAATGTACCATGTTTCATCATTTAATCAAACCATTTACATTTCATCATAGTGAATCCACCTTGAGAGTAGTAATACAATAACAATATTTTCTCAACAAGTTTATAATAAGACACATTTTCATATTGGAGCTGACTATCTGATGCACTGGCATAACAGTCCATTATAGCAGTTAACATAAAGACATCATGTAGTGTTATAATTTTTACCAATTGATAAGTTGTAACAAATTTATACCCATTGATTATTAAAGATTTTCATTCACGAACTAAAGAATTGGGATCAAAAGCCAATGCACTTAATTCTTGAGAAACAGAGTCAACATGTGAACTCAATACCTGAAATATATATGAATAATATAATTAAATGAATATATATTTTAAGTTAATTAAAGTAATGGTTATATTTTGATTTCAACCAAGTAAGAAACTCTTGACCATGCAAAGCCTCTCCCCTTCTCAAAGGCAAATATCAATGAACTCCACTTATAATTTTTTTATGTTCCCTACATAAAATGATAATAGAAGTTTAAGGTATATGTGGAATGAAATAGTATGAGATAACATATAAATATTCAAATTACTTACTTGATATAGTCATCTAACAAACCATAGTTAAACAAGACTATGTGATGTTCCATATCCCGCTACCAATGTATACGACTCAGAAATTCCTCCTGTTTGGGGAAGAGATGGAAATGAGGGATCAATTTTCCCATATTGCTCATCTTCATTTCTCATTGGAAAGTTATATATTGTTCTCACATCAAACAAATACATTGAATAAAAATCCATTCATTCTTAATGCAGATAAACTCTCACAATGGAACCTTTAAGATGATTCATGTTTCAGTCATAATATTTCATTGTGCATATATTTATTTTAGTAGGATACATCAACCAAAAAGAAATAGGTCTCCCCAAGAAGTGTTTCGATTGGAATGTGAACTATTAAATGCAGCATGCAAGTGAAAAATAATGGATTAATTTTTTTTCCAACTCACACAAAATTAATGGCGCCTCTTGCTGATTTTTTATCAAGAAAGTATTTGATAACCTTTTAGCATAAAGGTCTCTAAAAAAATGGAACAAGCGAATCACTGTCACCCTTAAATTATTGGATAGAAAATACCATATTGATATTCAAATAAATTCATGAAGAATGATGTGATAATCATGAGTTTTTAGGGATTTTAGTTTCAAATCCTTTCTGTTGAATCATATAGATATGTTTCTGGAATATCCATCAAGAACCTTGATATTCTACAAAACATACAGAAATTAATTTTTCTCTAAAGGTTTCATCACATAAGAATCACAAGGAACTTTCCATTTATTTTCACCAACACACACAGGATACAGTTCTAGTCGAATACCCCAATCCAGTAAGATCAAAAGTCATATTTGGTTTCCCCCTTTATATTAGAATAATTAAAAGAAACATTTAACATATATTTGTATCAATGTGAATTACATTTAAACAATGATGTAACAAATTGGTAGATCAATATAGAAACTCAAAAAATATACTTCTCTTTTTCCAATTGTAAGTGGCTTCATTGTCAACATTTTTCTTCTTTTTAGATTTCATCTAACCTTTACCTAATGAAAAAAAATGAAATCTTTCAATTCATTAAGAACATTAGTTCCTAAAATATGTTGAGGTGGATGTTCAGTGTCAACAGTATTATTAAACCTATAAGGATTCTTCTTGTATTGATGATCCATTGGCAAGAATCATCGATGCCCTATAAAATTGAAACTACGATGATATTTAAACCTTCTCGATTGTGTATTCTTTATAAAAATAGGACATGATTGTTTTCCCTTCATTATACAACTAGTCATCATTGCATAAGAAATGAAATCATTATAGCCCATAGAAGGGAAGCACACATCTAAAATATATTTTTTAAGAAGCATCGAATGTGCGCACACTCATATCTCAAAGATGATTCAAATCTCTTATTAAAGGTTACAAGTAGGAGTCTATATCATTAATAGGATAAGAAGGTCTAGATATTAGTATAATCAAGAAAGTGAAAGGTTTTTTCATACACATCCACAAAGGAATATTATAAACATGAATAAAAACTGGCCACATGCTGTGAGAAGTAAGCATATGACCAAACAGATTAAAACCATCATAGGATAGACCCAACCTAACATTACGCACCTCAGCTAAAAAATCAGGATGTTGTGCATCAAATGAACACTATGATAATCCATTTATAGGATAAACCAACTCACCATTACCTTTAATTACTTTAGTATCATTCCATAAAATATTGGCTAAAATTTCTATAAACATGAATAGATTTTGAATCTTGGGAATAAATAGAAAGTGACAAATGACTTTCTATAGAACATGAGATGATGTTACTTCTGTATTTGGATTCCATTGAGATGCACCAAATTCTTTACAGTCATTAAGGTATGTTGTTTCCTCCCAAAATAAACTATAATCTTTTAGAAAATCATGAATTTTATTAGTATAAAATCTAAGATTCTTAATTAACTTCCATGGCTTATAATGATTTGAGGGAATATATACACCATCAGGAAGAAATTCCTTAAAAAATTTAAGAATATAATCAATGGATGTATTAGAAATTCCATACATGGTTTTTCCGTGATATAACTGCATTAAGAATTCCAACTTTATCATTTTAGTATATTCTTGATATACATGAGTTCTAGCATTATCCATTAAATTTTTCACTTTCTTAACATCACCATCTTCAGTATTTTCCTCATGTGTATTGATATCATTTCCTTCTTACACTGACATAATATCTCTCTCGTGACGATACAAAAATGGAAATCGATCAAATATCAAATTCTCCATGCCACATCTTTCTTTTTATTCATGAATAGTAGAAGGTTGTCTCGTATCTCCATTGTGATACCAAACATAATAGTTTTTTTAAATACATCTTTCATTATATGGTAGATAATTTCATCCCAGATTAACCATGGTCTTCCAACACAATTATAACATAGAAACTATATATGAACTCCATCTGAAGCATTGTTAAATGAAAAATCTAAAAAATTCACCAAATTCTCTTGAAACTCAGTTGAATTCCAATCAGTATGATACACCCATCTTCTATCCATTCTATTATAGGGAAAAAATTATGTTCCAATCAATAATGAAAACCATAATTATAATGATATCCAAATTCAAATAAACATTAAAAGTACAGTGTAGAGGAAATTAAAGAACACTAATAGGAATCCAAATTAAATATAATCCATGATATAAGTGACCATTATATAATACTCTACTATCAACCCAAACAAAAAATAAGACATATCATGAGCAAAAACCAAGGCATAATCATAAAAATTCAAACAAGGTTCATGTATTTCAATAATTAACAACTAATAAATACAAGAAAAAAAGTGTATTTATTAACCATATAGGTCTTCTCATCTGAAAACATAATTGAGGATAACATTTAGTCATGAAAGAATTTTATTTAAGGTTAAAATTAATTATATTATTCAAACTAACTAGATTATGCAATTGAAATGACCCTAAAAAAGATATTATAATATCCCCCACACATAAATGATATTATCTCCTTTATCTTTAAAAATTCATTATGAAAAATCAATTAAATGAAATATGGAATATAATTATCCCAAGTAAAAAATAGATACAACCAAATATTGAGTTCTAGTGGATCTCATGGATGAATCCTTCTATAGTTGTTCAAGTTTCTTTATGTTCCTCTTGAAAAGTAAAATATTAGTTTGATGAGTAAGGGAATCAAACCATGAAAAATAAATTAATAAATAAAAAATTAAAAAAACTCCAAAATTTAGGTTATCTTCCAAAATTGATCGATTTAGTACCTTCAACCTGACTTATCTTTCAATTCATTATTTTAAAGTTAAGGTTTTCAGATTCTCCAAAGAGTAACCATCAATATATGGGTTCCATTTGATATTTCAATTTAAAAATTTCTATTATTAGGTACATTCATAATCTAAAATGGTCTTGACTGTAATAAATGAGTTTGGTGACCCAAGTCTTGAGACTTAAACTAAGTTATCATATAGGCTAAATCACACCAACCTAATCTTTAGTGGTTTAAAATTAGGGTTGAGTGATAAAATAATCCATTGTGAAATTATTTTCCCACAAAATACATAAACTAAAATAGAAAATCATGCCTATGTAATGTAAAACACTTAAAAAATATTAAAAAACTATAGTGAAAAGAAATTAATTTTTACAATATCAAAAAAAGTACAAAGACACATGTCAAATAAAAGTATATTTATAAAAGTGACTCATTCCCATGAAACTAAATGAATAAAAGACAAAAAATAAGAGGAGGGAAGGAAATATTAACTATCAAATATCATAACAAAAAAATTGCCACAAATAGAGGAAGAGCACCTGATTGATGGGTGCAATGTTGCTTGAGGGGGGGGGGGGGAGGGGGGATGTCAAAATCACCTGAGGAGGGGAGGGGGATGACAAAATCACCTGAGGAGGGGATGGGGGATTCCAAAATTGCATGAGGAGGGTAGGGGGGATTCCAAAATTGATTAGGGTTTGAATGAGGAGGATGGGAGGGGGATCCTGAGAAATCCTGCCTATGTAAAGGGCTATACCCATGGTTTAAAAAAAACCATTGGTATAGATCAACCTATGTCAATGGTTTTTTAAAATCATGGTTATAGGTTTGGGCATAAAATATATACCCATGATCTCTCTAAACCATGGGTATAGATACTTAGGGATAGAGGTAGTTTCTAGTAGTGATAACTGGGAATTCTACCACAGAATGATTAGCAATGAAAATTGGACATCGCCTTGATCTTCTACATTCTGAAATTGCACCTACAAGAGTCAAAGTAGCATGTTAATTTATTTGGAATGAAATTATTTTTTTCATTTAATATTTTCTATATTAAATTTATAACATTGTAATTTCTTCCTCCACGACACTAATTATTCTTGGGAAAACATTTTTAATTTTATTATCGTGAAATTCTTCATATAAGAACTATTTGTACTTATAGTGAAAAGTTTTCCCAAGAAAAGTTTTTTAGGACTAATTATTTTAAGTACTATAATTAATTATCATTCATGGAAAAGATAATTATTATCTTTCCATTAAATAATCCACTCTAGTATCTACTGATACTTTCATCATGGGTTTTCCTTATCTTTAGGATACATCCCCATACTGAGCCCGATGCATCTATTTCAAAGATAAGTTGATTTTCACTCCCATATGGATACTCCAATTCTGAGAGGTTATTAGATTTCTACTTCAGAATTATGATCACTTTAGAATCTTCTTCTATCCAATTATAGGGTATCTTACTTGAAACCTTCATCTGGTTTGGAACTAATATTTTTTCCAAATATCTGATGTATGCTATCACTACTGGAATGGAGGGCTATACCAACACTTTTATGCCAATGGTTATAGAAAACTGTTGGTATATGTGGAGTACACACCTTTTTCCCAACGGTTTTATCAAACCGTTGGGATATCTCCCAATAGAACCCATTTTTCCCAATGGTTTGATAAAACTGTTGGGATATCTCCCAATTCCACCACCTTTACCAACGGTTTTAGTGAACCGTTGGTAAATCATAGTTTTCCCAATGGTTTTAAAAAACCGTTGGGGAAAAGTTCCTCTAAATACAAAGATCCCCCAATTCTCTGTTCGCCCGACTGCAGCCCTGAAATTGAAGCTCTCCCGACGCTCTCTCATTACCCAGTCTCCGAAACTCCATCCATCCTCTTCAATCAAACAATTTTTATGTTCTACACTTTAAATCTATAAGTTCTACCTCAGTTATAATGTTATTCATCTATTTTTTTATTTTCTATTTTGATTTGACCTAAACGTGAGGGATCTCTCTATACAAAGACTCAGAAACTCGTTCCACTCATAGATCCATCTTAAATCAAACAATTTTGTAGTTCTACACTCTAAATCTATAAGTACTACCTTAGTTTTAATGTTTTTCATCTATTATTTTTGTTTTTTGTTTTAATTTGGTATAAACTAGGTTGTGTTGTTTATGGAATGCAAAGGTTAGTGATATTGAGGATGAATTGGATGTTGGTTGGGTGATGGATTGGAGTTATGATGTTTTTTGGATTAAGTTTAGTTAATTTTCAATGAATTATTTGGGGATTTAATCCCTTTAACAGATCCCCCACTCCTCATGGACCCTGGATACCCCCCTCTTGGACCCTGGACAGTCCCCCCCTCCTAGAACTTGGACAGCCTACCCCCCCTCTTTCCTGAAACCTGGACATCCCCCCTCCTAGACCCTGGACAACCCCCCTCCACCCTCCTCCCAGGAACTTGTATAGTCCCCCCTCCTTCCTGGACCCTAGGAAGCCCCCACCCTCCACCCTGGACCATGGATAGCCCCCCTCCTTGATGGACCTTGGACAACCCCCCCTCCTTCCTGGACCATGGACAACCCCTTCTCCCCTTCTCCTGGACCCTGGAAATCCCACCACCCCCCTTCCCGGACCTTGGACAGCCCCCACCCTCCTCCTAGACCTTGGACATCCCCCTCACCCCCCTCCTCAACCACCAAATACCCCCCCACTTCAAAACTTTGACCACCAAACTTGGACATGATGGATTTTCTCTAAAAAGATAGATTTGATCCTCAAACCACCTCAATAATATCCTAAACAATGCTTATAATGTGGTTTTCACCACATAACATCCAATTGTATGCAAAGTCACTAGTCTATCCTCCCTTGGCTAGATTTTAAAAAAAGCGCTCAACCTTAAGGATCCAAATAAAAATAAATTGATATAAGACATTTGATAATGGATTAAAATTTCAAATTGGGATCCAATGAGGAATATTTGAGATATTATGCATCATGTCCATGATTAAATCCATTTTTATATATCCGATAAGTTATTTTTCACAATTTTCACACATTAATTGTTTGTAAAAATGGGACAAACATTTATAAAGGTTCTAATATATAAAAATGAATCTATTTGTGGATGAAACTTAACCAACAATGTCTAGCTTATCTGCCTCTTCCATGATCATCGATGTGCACGTCCCGTCTCCATCTGACCTCGCATGACGGGTGACTCAGCGTCTGGCTGATGATGAGCACCAGATTCTCTTACTTCCACACCAGATTCATGCCCGCTACGCTCCTGAAGTGATCAATCCCACTAAGCATCCCTATGATCTTGATGACACAACCACCAGTTCTTGTAAGAGGCAGATGAGTTCTGAGCTGATGGACCAAGACGATTGACCAGTGTCCATCCATCTGGATGAAGACGTAAAACTTAGCGCTTCCTGGGAGGCAAACCATGTTCTAGAGTTTCATCATTTTGTTTTTTTACTTTGTTTTAGGAAATAAACATGGCATGTATGCAACAATTTTTTAGCTGCTTCTGATCTGTATGTGCACTTGTCATTACTCTACATGACTACTTCTATTTTGTCTGATCCTTGGTGTTATTTTTTATGACATGATGCAACTATGTGCTGTCTATGTGTAGATTTTATAGGTATATAAGTATCTTCACTTTTCATTATTCCATTCTTTTAGTGTTTAGGCCGATGGTACGAGGGAGGTTCGTACCAGAGGTAGACGAGCATCTCCGCGTACCTGACTAGACCCTTCCCCTCCCACTGACATGTCATCCTCCTCCCTGGACCCCAAACATCCCCCATGACATCCCCCACCCTCCTCTTTGGTCCCATGACTTACCCCAAACATCCCCCCAAATATCCCCTCCACCCTCCTCTATGGTCCCCGGACAGCCCCCCAGACACCCCCCAGACAGCCCCCTCACCCTCCTCCCTGGACCCCGGATAGCCCCCGACGCTCCTCCTCAGTCCCCAGACAGCCCCCAGACATCCACCCCACCCTCCTCCCTGGACCCCAGACAGACCCCCGGACACCCCTCGAATGTGACATGTACGAGTCAACCCCACCTCAATACGAGGCTCGGTGTGGTTAACACCACTCAAAATGCCTCTGTTTTGTTAAAAATGGACTTAATTTTAAGTGAAATCAAAAACTGACATACGGTAAACTGACCAAACGCATTATGATTCTATTGATACTATAGGAAAACGATCCATGTGTCATATGTGACATGTACGAGTCAACCCCACCTCAATCTGAGGCGCGGTGTGGACGATACCATTAAAAATGCCTCCTTTTTGTTCAAAATGACTTTAATTTTAAGTGAAAACAACAACTGGCATACGGAAAACTGACCAAATGCATTCCAAATATGTTTAAACTTTAGTAAAATGATCCATGGGTCATATGTGATGTGTACGATTCAACCCCGCCTCAATCCAAGGCACGGTGTAGCCGGAACCACCCAAACTGTCCCTCTTTTGTTTAAAATGGACAATATTTTACGTACATACTCCAAACCAATAAAACGGATTCTGATTGTGTTGATACTTTTTAAAAATGATCCATGACTCATATGTGATGTGTATGAGTCAACCCCGCCTCAATTCAAGGCCCGGTGTGGCCGACACCACTCAAAGTGCCTCTATTTTGTTAAAAATGGACTTAATTTTAAGTGAAATCAACAACTGACATACAGCAAACCGACCAAATGCATTCGGATTATATTGAAACTTAAGGAAAACTATCCATGAGTCAAATTTGACATGTAAGAGTAAACCCCGCCTCAATACGAGGCTCGGTGTGGCCGACACCACTCAAAATGCCTCTGTTTTGTTAAAAATGGACTTAATTTTAAGTGAAATCAACAACTGACATACGGTAAAAACACCAAACACATTAGGATTCTGTTGATAATACAATAAAACGATCCATGGGTCATATGTGATGTGTAAGAGTCAACCCCGCCTTAATCCGAGGTGCGGTGTGGATGATACCATTCAAAATGTATCTCTTTTTTTCAAAATGACTTTAATTTTAAGTGAAAACAACAACTAGCATACGAAAAACTGACCAAATGTGTTCATAATCTGTTTAAACTTTAGTAAAACTATCCATGGGTCATATGTGATGTGTAAGAGTCAACCCCGCCTCAATAGGAGGTGCGGTGTGGCCGGAACAACCCAAACTGTCCCTCTTTTGTTTAAAATGGACAATATTTTACGTACATACGTCAAACCAATCAAACCACTTCTTATTGTGTTGATACTTTTTAAAAACAATCCATGACTCATATGTGATGTGTAATAGTCAACCCCATCTCAATCCGAGGCCTGGTGTGGCCGACACCAATCAAAGTGCCTCTATTTTGTTAAAAATGGACTTAATTTTAAGTGAAATCAACAACTAACATACGACAAACTGACCAAACGCATTTTGATTCTGTTGAAAATTAAGGAAAACTATCCATGGGTAAAATGTGATGTGTATGAGTAAAATTCGCCTCAATATGAGGCGTGGTGTGGTTGGGACCACTCAAACTCCCTCTCTTTTGTTCAAAATGGACTTATTTTTAAGTGAAATCAGCAACTGACATACGGGAAACCGACCAAATGCCTTTTAATTGTATTGAAACTTTAGGAAAATGATCCATAGGTTATATGTGATTTTTAAGAGTCAACCCTGGCTCAATCCAAAGTGCGGTGTGGCCGGTATCACTCCAAGTGTATGTATTTTATTTATAATGGACAATATTTTACGTACATACGCCAAACCAATAAAATGGCTTCTGATTGTGTTGATACTTTTGAAAAAAGATCCATGAATCATATGTGATGTGTACGAGTCAACTCTGCCTCAATCCGAGGCCCGGTGTGGCTGACACCACTCAAAGTGCCTCTATTTTGTTAAAAACGGACTTAATTTTAAGTGAAATCAACAACCGACATACGACAAACCGACCAAACACATTAGGATTATGTTAAAACTTAAGGAAAATTATACATGGGTCAAATGTGACGTGTATGAGTCAAATTTTCCTCTATCCAAGGCGTGGTGTGTCTAGGACTACTAAAACTTCCTCTCTTTTGTTCAAAATGGACTTATTTTTAAGTGAAATCAACAACTAACATACAGGAAACCGACCAAACTCCTTCGGATTGTGTTGAAAATTTAGTACAACAATTCATGGGTTATATGTGATGTGTAAGAGTAAACCCTGGCTCAATCCGAAGCACAGTGTGTCCAGTATCACTCCATGTGTATGTATTTTGTTTAAAATGGACAATATTTTACGTACATACGCCAAACTGATCAAACGGATTCTGATTGTGTTTTGCACAATGACCCATGTATCATATGTGACGTTTTTGAGTCAACCCTGCATCAATCTGAGGCCTGGTGTGTCCAACACCACTCAAAGTGCCTCTATTTTGTTAAAAATGGACTTAATTTTAAGTGAAATCAACAACTGACATACGAAAAACTAACCAAACACATACGAATTCTGTTGAAAATTAAGGACAACGATCCATGAGTCAAATGTGACATGAACGGAGATCCCCAGACAGCCCCCACCCCCTTCCTGGACCCTAGACAGCCTCCCCACCCTCCTCCTTGGACCCCGGACAGCCCCCCGGACATGAATAACATTTTCCTTTTGTACCACTGTGTATGCAAGTAAATGAGACTCGTATGCCTTATGTATAATTCTATTACAATTTTATTAAATGTTATACCTCATGGATGATATGTAAATGTAGGCATGTTGATTTCACATGACTTTTTTTATTTCTTTGACCATGCAATGTTATTTGAGATTATTCCATTTTTGTATGTCTTGAACTATATGAATGACTTGGTAAGATTATTATCTCATGCTCATCAAATGCATGTAATGATATGATATAATTTGAATACAAATCCTTGCTTCACATTCTCCATGACCCCCATACTCGCTCCCTAGAAATCTCCCCTCCCCTCTTCCTAGACAACCCCTCCCCTCTCTGGACACCCCCCCACATCACATTCAATGCAAGTCATGCATCACTCTAGATGATGCACAAATATTAACCACATTGTTAATTCACTTTATCACACATACCCCTCATGAACCAATTTCTATCATAATCATCACCTTTTTGAGTAAGAAAAAATTGATATGTGTGAACCCAATAAATTTAAATAGGTTAATTGGAAGAGTTGTTGTCATATGAAGATTGAAATGGGGAATTTTAGTACATGGAATGGTTGGAAGAGTGATGTTTTTATGTGTTTTTTTGTGCTATTTCCAATGTTTTTTGTGGTGTTTGAATTCTATTTCTAGTTTTTATTTGTGATGTTTTTTATGCAGGTGTATCAAGTAGAGGTAGCTGTATGCAGGATACTGGTTTTTTGTGAAAATACCCAATACCAACGGTTTAGAACCGTTGGTATACTTTGAGCATATATGAATATATACCAATGGTTTATCTAAACCATTGGTAAAAAGCTATACCAATGGTTTAGAACTGTTGGTATGCTTTGACCATATATGAATATATACCAACGGTTTATCTAAACCGTTGGTAAAAAGCTATACCAACAGTTTTGAACCATTGGTATAAGCTCAAAAATATGAATTTCCCAACGTTTTTAAACTATTGGTAAATCCTTTTGCCAACGGTTTAGAGGAACCGTTGGGAAATTAAAACTTCCACCACCTTTTTCCAATGGTTTTCCTTAAACCGTTGGTAAAGGGATTTCCCAACGCCTTACTTCCCTACGGTTTGGGAAACCATTGGTATATATTATACCAATGGTTTTCCAGCCTATACCAATGGTTTTAAACCATTGGTATTGTCTATATTTACAGTAGTGTATGACATAAATTAATATACCAAGAAACACTTGTATCTTATTATGATCTATAAGATCATTTTAGAAAGTTTATAGCTTCTTTTCAATATGTGATTGAAGCTTCTCTCTACTTCCTTGGATATGTAATCTCAATAATTCTATCTTTGGTTGCATCTAAATGATCTTCCTTTCTAAAAGCATCATCCATTATTTTCTAAACACTTCAACCACCTGCTATAGATGCTCAATATTCACTTTTGTATTTTTACTAAATACAAGCACATCATCAATGTAGGCTGCCAAAAATTGTGATAATCTACTGAATGCCTTGTCCATTATCCTTTGGAATATTCTCGATGCATTCTTGATTCCAAATGTCATAACTATCCATTCAAACAATCCAACTTGTGTTGTAAATTCCATCGATGATATAACCTTCTCTTTGATATTAATCTACCAATATCCCAACTTGATATCAAACATAGAATATACCATTGGCCTTTCATTTTTAATTATACTTTTTAAATACTCATGATTAGTAATATTTTATCCATTATCCTTTGTGGCACAATTGAGATCACAATAATCGATAACTATCTTGGCTTTACCACACTGTTTCTTAGTATGATTTATTAACATGAATACCACACTCCTATGAGGACTTTCACTAGGCCTGATTAATCCAAGATTGATTAGTTATGGAATATGTTTCTCAAAATCCTTAACCATTCCATTTGGATAGGAAATTCCCTTGATTTTAATCACTATAATGGGATATCTAGGGGTAATTTAATCCTATGACATTGCCTTATACCACAATTTTAGATGGTTTTTTGAATAATTTCTGATAAGTAAACTATTATCTTGGTCAATGCCTCTTCTTCATTTATCCTCATAACTTGCAACCCAACTTGTTCTTTCCACTACCCAATATTTTTGTTGTATTCACTATCATAATTTGTATACTTTTCTATTTGGATAGTAGATAATTTATTTTCTAGAACCATTATGGTTTTTACAAAATTAGTTGGAATCAAATAATTTTTGAGGATAATTCCTTCTAAAAATATTATTATAGGATGATATCTTCTCAGGAATTGATTTACAATTAAGAAGTTATCTGGGAATTGAGGAATAAAGAAAAGCATCTAATCTAAAAAAAATTCTCCCATTGAGTTCTATATAAACATCATTTTCCACTTCTTGAATCACAACTGTTTCATTATTACCAACTGTAACTTGCAATTTTTTGGATTCCTGGGT
Source organism: Viscum album (assembly GCA_963277665.1). Taxonomy (NCBI): domain Eukaryota; kingdom Viridiplantae; phylum Streptophyta; class Magnoliopsida; order Santalales; family Viscaceae; genus Viscum; species Viscum album. The sequence goes on from OY728138.1 coordinate 623,193,767, forward strand.
TACTTCTAAAAATTGGATTGTGCAAGAGAATATACATCCTGATCAACTAGGGAAGTATATACAACTCCACCGATGCTTAGTTTCACCAATATAACACATTGTTATATCTTTGAATTGAGTAACTAAGATCCCATATGTCCTAAATGATATTATTCATCCTCATAGATAGGTAATTGAATAGTATTTTGTCCAAATATCCTTCTATACACTAATGTTTTAGGTGCTTATAATAAAGTACCTTTATCTTTTCCAACTAAGATCCTTGGATTCTCCAAAGGGTTTTCAATTATTTCCGATTTGATATATTCTATCTTCAAATATAACATGCTTGATCTTGATCTTTTTGATCTAATACCATCCCCATATTCTCTGATTTTAACAATGACAAGTATATTTCTAAATTGTTTGATCACATCTAGAAAAAGTATCTTTTGCCTTCATTCTCCCTTTGTATCTAGTGTATCCCATCCTCTAGGACAGTTTAGCCTCTTAGGATTTACCACCTATGGTTTCATTGATCTATTTGATATTCCTTCATCTTGGAAAATATGTGTAAATATTCCCACATCCTTTCTTAAATATGGTATCCTAGTATTCTAAAACTTTACATAAATATGAGTAATTACCCTGACACATCTTCTGTCAGGTGGATATCCCAATGTTTTCTGTCAATTCCTCATATTGATTTTTTTACTTCTAGAGTTCTTATAATATTTTTATCTATAAACACAACATGAAAATATGAGATCACCATCACCCATACTGTTTCCAATAATACATTATATAAATTGTCTAAACTACCATCCACCACTGCAATTAGGACTGGTCTATATTTTCATTTTCTAAAAAGAGTATCTACTATGATATGGATTATTCCAAAATTCACATAGTTGTAATTTTTATAGACAACCTTACTAATTCATTCTGGTTTTAACAAAGGAATTGTAAATAATCCTATATCTATTTTGTAGACTTCATTTGTCACTTCATCCTTTAAGATCTTGGTCATTTCTTGATATGGTACCCAGGAATTTTGGTATACCTTAGACCAATAGAATATATAATTCTTCCATTCTTGACCATATCTTCCTTTTGAATGGATTTTAGTTTCTGAAGAATGAACTATATCACCTTTCATTTCATCTAGTTTTACTAGTTATGGAGAGTCTTCTTGTGCACTATCCTCTTCTCAACTCATAACAATTCAAAGCGAGCTCAAAACTTTGTTGGGGTTATTTCCTTCCTCATAATTTGAGTTATATTCTTCCACCTATGAGTACTCTGAATATAAATAATATAAACTCTCATCATTTGAGTTTATATCATTACTCCATATAGACTTAAATAATATATACGACGAATCTTCCATCAGTATTGTTTTGAGACTACCTCTTTTTCTAAATGCATTTGGGAAAGTGTCAGATCTATGACCTTTCTTCCCATAGAACCAACAAAAATCACAACCGAATATAGATTTTCCTTTAGGTAATCTTGAAAACTTCCCATATTTTCCTTAATTTTTTCTCTCACATCCTTCTATATTCTATTTTTCCTAATACATCTCTTAGATTTTTATGGACTTATGCATGAAAATATACTTTATGATCTTCTTTTACCAAATATTTTCCAAAATTTATTGTGTGATATCTTTTGTTCACATTTTCCATCCTGATTCTAATTTATGAACAATATTTTATGGGTTCTTCCAAGATCCTACTTGGTTAGACCACACCCATATCTTCATGAAACACCCTCTACCTTCAGGAAATAATAATAACTCATATATGACATATTTATTACATTCTTAAAGATATTCCTTTTTATAAAATAGAGTCTTATCACCCACCTTATTATTTCTGCTCGAACTCCCAAATTATCATGCAAATATTAACTTTGAGAAAGATGAGTCTTCAAGGTTTTTTGCAATATTTTAGGCTAGCTACCTAGAAGCTTCAAAATAAATACATCTAGAGAATATTCTTGATATCTTGGTCTAAGAAGATAATAACGATGAGGAAAATCATGGATATATTATTGAAAATAGAACATGCCACAAATATGGATCTTGGTTAAAGCTGTTCTAGAAATTTCTACCATTTCCCCATCTCGATCAACCAATGAATTTCTTGAAAACTCCTATTTGAGGAAATTAGCTGCTAATAGTTTAACCTCAATTGATAATGTGACATATTTATAGATAACTGTTCTCACTTCCAAGTGCCTTAACATCATATCCCAAAATCACCCTACATTACCTCTCGAGGTAGCTCCTATAAAATTGAGTTCACTATTTATGATCCATGACTATAAATCAATGGAAAATATATAATATCAAAGGTATAGATCCCATTTATCAATGGCCACTCCAGTATCCTTTTCATAGTCTATATTAAGGATTATTCCATATTGCGGAATACCTTCTATATGCATATTCCTTAGTTTATATTCTTCCTGAATATAGCTATGATATAAGGGATTGACTTCCCTATTGATCTTATAAAAAAAAATCCTTGAATGATCCTTTCTATCATACCCAAGGAATTGGTTTATGGGAGATCACCTTCCATAATGGCTTGTCTTCCCAAGGTTTTACACTGAGTCATTTGGTGGGAGATGAATTGGTCTCTTTCTTATTCTTCTTCTCTATGAGTCTGTCTTTTAGGTCTTCTAATTTCTTTAGGCCTTTAGAGACATGTTTTATATCCCCAAGATCTCATTTCTCCTAAGTAATAATATCATAAATCTTTTTATGATATTTCTAGATACTTAGAGGAATACTTGAAACTTATTCTTGATATTCTTAAGCTTATCCTAATAAATTCCAAGAATAATCTTATGTAGTATATCATCTTAATATACTTTATCTTTTTGTATCTTTGTGTGGATTTATATTAGAGACACTATCTTCTGGCCAATTAGAAGCTTCCCTTGAATCTTTCCATTCAAGACTCTTCCAAATATCTCGAATATTTGGCCCAAAACTAGATCCTATTTCGGACATATATTACCATTTGAAGAAAAATACTTCATCTTATGGATATCCTATAGTCATTTCTAGGTTTTCAACCAGCTACCTAGCTTGTTGAAGTTGAGATTAAGTATGCATGATTTCTACCTTTAATTCCTTCAAGATTGTCATGAGTCACCTGGTATTTCTATCCTAGATCGATCAATTTGGGATCCCTTTTATATTTTAGATAGGCTTTTGGTATTTGAATATAATTCCTTATCCAGATATAGTTGGCTTTTTTCTCTTAATAACTCATCCTTCTTTCTAAACAGTTTTACTAATAATAGATACCTTTAACTATAGAATCTGAAGTTTCTTACTACAAAAATATGAGTTAGTTACCAGTATAGAAGATCCTATCAGTGTTTTAATGCCTATAGGGATAATTCCTATCATCCTTAAAAATATTGTCGCCAATACATTCTCTAAATTTGATACTCAATCATTTTTTGTTTTAATAAGTGATTCCTTATCTTTAACTGTATTTTTCTATCGAACCCATGTGGTGTTGTTTTTTATTTGTTTTCAATAAGTATAATATCAATATGTGTTGAGAAGAAAAGCTTTTAATAAGAGTGAAGTACCCAAGAACATGATAATATTGGATGAAGTGTCTAGTTGGATAACCCAAACAAGGTTGTCTATATGTACTGAGTTAATAATATTAGAGAACAACTTTCAATACGGATTAGAAAGTTCCCTCATGTTTGATTCATGCTAAAGAATCCTATCAATAAGGGGGAAGAAGTAACCAAATATCCTCCATGAATGAATGGTAAGGAATATGATTAATACTGTGTCATTAAAGATATTATTGGGGATCCATTCACATGTGTAAAAGGTTTAAATTTATTAGATACATCCTTATAGTAATTGTAACAACCTGACCCCAACCCATTAACTTGGATAGGATCAGAATGAAACTGACTTTAGGTGTATCCCTTGGATACCAAAGGTTTTAAATAAATTCCCAGGGTATCACAATATCATTGGGGGACAATTTAACCTTTCATATGGAACAAACTACAACAGAACAACTCTAATGAAAAAAATATAAATATGGTGCATAATAAAAGTCAAACCAACTCAAACACATAACCAAACATATCAAGATAAAATATCAAAATTGAGTAACTAAATATGATAATAATCATAGAAGTAATGACCAAAAATATCTCCAAATAAGTATGTAACACCAAATACTCAAAAGGAGAAAATAGGGTGCCAAATGCTGCACTACACCAATCTCTATACCATGACTTACTCTAAACCCATACCTCCATTTTCAACAACCACAATATCAAAGTGATCCTTTAGAGAAATAATAGGTCTTCCACTTACCTAAATAATGTCGAAAAATGTCTATATATGCACCAAGATACACATGAAAGGCGGTGAGTATATAAACCCAGTAGATAATCCTCTAAAGACATACCATACATGATACTTGAACAAAAAACATGTTAGCTCACATTTTATATAAAACATGAGAGAAACATAAAAAATAGTGAAAAAGATATATATAACTCACACAACAACACACAACCATTCCATGAACTCATGAACCCATAAAATGAACCAAAATATACCCTCTAGGAACCATGTCATAAACCTAATGAATCCCCCTTCCAAGAAGAATGAACTAAATGGCCCAAACTTATGAGTGGAAACTTTCCCCACTAACCCAAGTTTTCACTTGGTGGAAAAATCCGTGAGCCCACATAAAAATCACTGATAAACAATCCTAAACCAAAAAAGGACCCATCTATATACATCATGAATGTACACTAACCCATGTCAAGACAATTTTACACACAATGAAGTTCATTCTTATTAAATCCAAAACACCACTTATACATTTTACCAAAAATGCTGTGGGAATCAACCACAATATTTATTCCAAAAACCAATCAATAACCATAGATTACTCCAAAGGAAATTTATCAAACATCCTTCATTACTAAACATACAAATTTGACTTTAAAAACTAAATCCTTTAAGTTCTTGATAGAAGTAGAGTGAGAGATAATCCACCTAACTCAACCAAGATTTTCTTGAATAAATGAACCAAAAACTTTTATATCAAGGATTTTATAACCATCCTTCAATGGATAAAAATAAGATCCACATAAAAACACACCCTAAACAAAATATTTGGGCATGTAATCCCTAGATTAGGGTTTCTATCAAATGAAAATGATAAGATATAATAGAATAAGAAGAGACGAGAGTCTCACCTTTGATTATTAGGCCACACATTCCAAGATTCATAGAGAGGGAGATCCAAAATAAAGAGGATCACCAAAATTATCCAAAAAAAACTCTAGGTTTTAGATCCCTATATAATATGGAATAAATGAGTGTTTTAAGGGGATAAGTGTAGTTAAAAACTCATTTTCAGTTTTTTTTCTAAAATCGCACATGGTTTGGTAAACCATGCACTAACCATGAAAAAATCCCTACAAAATTTTTACAGGGTCGTATAGTTTACCCAAACTGCATGCCCAACCATGAACTCACAAACCCAAAAAATTATAGTGTTGAATGACTTACCCAAACCATGTGCTTGTTTAGAGTCCCCCATTTCTTCTTGCATGGTTTCCTGGGGACCATACATAATTTCTCCTAACCATGAACCAATAATGTGATCTTAAATGAGCATAAAAAATATACAAAACACTTTAAAAATTCCCAAAACCAACCCCAACCTCTTTAATGGTTAAAAAAATATAATAAAACATGTAAATACCTCAAACTAGGGGTGTTACATTCTCCCCACTATTAGGCTTTCCATTGTCGAAAATCTGGAGGCTGGCGGTGCCTTAAAAAAGCTTAGGTCATTTGTCTTTTATAAATGTGACCCACTTCCAAGTATCTTTATACACCTGGACATGCTGTGATAATATCCACACCGATGAGAAACTTATGCCTTGAAAGATATTATCTTACCTATCCAAAATGTGAACCAAGGTGTGAATAAAAGTAGTATATGACTCGAGAGTTATGAGATCCCAAATAATTATATAAGAAGCACTGATATGATAATTATTTAGCTTAGATATGTGGAAAACAACACGAATTGAATCAAATCCTATTGTTAGAGCTAGTCAATAAGAAACTTCACCTATACGCTTTAGAATCTCAAATGGACCGACATACAAAGGGGCTAGTTTCCCTTGTTTACCTAGGTGGTGACGCCCCAACCTTAGAGATACTTGAAAGATTACATGATCTTCCACTTCAAAATATAAAGGAGGAATATAATGATATTAATAATATTTTTGACTTATTTGGTACATTTCTATTCATTTCTTGGTTAACTAGATTTTCACATTAGTCTCATGCATAACACTTGGTCCAATCAATAATGTTCTCTCAAACTATACCCAAAAAAATAGAGAGTGATATAAACGACCATATAATGCTTCAAAAAAAGACATATATATTATTTATTGACTGTATGCATTGACCACCCATCTATTTGAGGATGATATTTCATTATCATGGTCAAATAATTTTCAAAATCTTGTTTCAAGTACTGCCAAAACTGTGACGTGAATCTAGGATCTCACTTCGAGATGATAGAAATTGAAACCCCATGAAACTTCACTTACCAAATATATAACTTTTACTACTAATCTACCAAATTAGTCTCTAGGATTTTTATAAAGTGTGTCGACTTGGTAAGTTTTCCAATAATCACCCAGATGGCATTGTTATTTTGAATCACCCTAGTAAAACTTGTGAGAAATTCCAGGATAATTTTCTCCCATTTCCATAAAAGTATGAATAATGATTATAACATGCTATATGGTCATTGGTTTTAAATATTCACCCATTTATAGGTGATATATTTCATAACATATTCCACCACTTTTTGATTTATTCCTAACCATAAAAATGGTCCTTTATTACCTTATATATTTTCTAAATACTTAGATGGATAACCCACTTTGGGTGATATTAAGCACAAATAAGCTAAACTTGATAGGAAGAAGGAACTGAAATCTGATCTCAAAACCACAATATGCAATTTTTATCCTCTATTCATCCATCAATGGTCTCCCTAACATTGAGGTATACCATAATGGAAAGGAAATCAGGTCATGATTATTGGGTCTCCTTGACTTTTTCAACTAAGTTAGGAATATAGATGACTAGAAAGAAAACCATGAGGCCATTCTACTTAGTACAATATAAATTCATGTTAGAAATCACTCCATTAGTTTTGATTGATCCTAAGATTCTTTTACCACTTGGTTATATGAATTATGACTTAAGTCATTGACCACTGAATTCCTTTTCTCGTACATGTAAACCAATTCAAATTTGAATGTTTGAAGGTACCCCATCGAACGTCACTACCTAAGGATCAAGTCTCTTTGTAAAAAATGAATCTAAAACTTTTGTGATTAGTGAACATAGTTAGATTCTCACCAAAGAGATAGTGACATAATGATTTTAACACATGAACCACCATAAATAATTTGAGATCATGTATTGGATATTTATTTTCATATAATCTTAATTTTTGTAAGATATAAGCTACAATATGGCCTCCCTATATGAGTACACAACCCAATCCAGATTCCGATTCATCATAATAAACAATATGACCCTCACCTAGTTTTAGTAGGATAAATATAAGTTTTTAAGTAATACACTCCTTAAGTTCCTTGAAGGAATCCTAAAAATCATTTATCAAATGGAATGAGATACCCTTCTTTTTTAATATAATTATTAGGGAAGATAGGAATAAGAAATAATGAACAAAGTGATAATATAAAATTTTCACTCCAAAAAAAATTCATACCTTAGAGACATTCATAGGAATATCCAAATAAATAACAACCACAATATTTTCAAGGTCAAACAATATGCATTTTTTAGAAATGAAATTTCCAAGAAATCAAACTTATTATGTAAAAAATTCACACTTAGGTAATTTTTCATAGAGATGCTGGTATCAAAATGTTCTCAACATAATTTATAAGTTATTTTCATTGTCATCATGTTGGTTGGAGTGGATAACTCCAGAGGGGGGGGGGTGAATTGAGTTTATAATAATTTTTTACAAAACTATTTTAAAACTTAAATCCCTTAATTTAATAAAAATTTCTAATTAATCAAAATTTTAGGAATATATAATTTTATTTTTCAAATAGCATATCAAAAGAAGGATCAAGGCTTAGTTAAAATAACTTTGAAATTACATTAAATTTTGAAACAAATATACTTGTATCAAAAAAAGTATATAAATCACTAGATTAAGTTAATCATCAGAGTAAGGTTTTGTTCAAAAGTTTTATAAAACTGAAATAGGTTTTATTTAAAGAAAACCAAATAGGTAAAGAGCAGTAAACAAGTTACATAAAATATAGCACAATAGAATTTAATAAGAGGTTTAGTCTCAATCTGAGACTTAATCTTTTTCACTTGAATCACCTTCTACCAAGTAGTTTATTATAAAATGAACTGATCTAAAACCTGTATTGGGTTTTATAAATAATAGATTACAAGTATTTCTTGGTAAAAAATATCTTCCATAGTTATGAGTGGGATAAAACAAGTACAAGTCACACATGACCTCTTTCATAGTTTTTGAGAGTAAAAATGAAGAAAATTAAAAGAGATTTTCAAGAACTCTATAATTTTGAATAGAAGATAGTGTGTATAGATAAACAGATCAAAACAACACACAATTAAAATATACAACATTAACCAAAAGAGAAAGTGTTTAGATATGAAATTTTTTTGTGCTGCTCAATCTAAATAGCTTCTGTAGCTCATGAGAATCTAAAAATATTCATGAGAATATTTCACATAATTTTCAGTGAAATAGATTATTATAAATTTTATGGAAAATCCTTTATCCTTTGTTAGTTTGATGTTATTGTATCTTTTCACTATTTTTACATATTCACCATGAACACCCACACATTCTCATTATCATCATGCATGAGAGGTGTCTTCTAAATATATAACATTCCAAGAGATCCAATTATCTATTGAAAAATAATAATAATATAATATGTATCCTCGTACTGAGAGAAAATATATAAAGAATGATTTTTTCTTTAAGTATTCCTTGGACTTGTTTAAGAATAACCATTCTTAAATCCACATGCTTCTTTCCAACATTAAATTCATAAACTAACCATTAGAGAATTAGTTTTGAAATTAATTTTGGATATACATGGTAGATTTACTAGTGGTAAATTCTTTGATGGTATCATCATGAAATGATGGTAGATCACTAACAATATAATCTATAAGTGTTAAGTGATTTGACGGTAGCAACATTGTGGCAGTAGTGGTATCACAACCTGACAGTAGCATGATCTGGAAGTAGATCATCCTGGTGGTAGAATCGTTCAATTGTAATAGTAGCGGTAGATTTTACTTTGAAATATCATCGAGTGATGATAGAAGATACTAGTGGTAGGATATTTCAATAGTATAACCATCTAATAGTTGCGGTATAAAATGGGCAGTAGTACCATGCAATGATTGTAGTGCTTTGTGGTAGCTCTGTTGTACTAATAGTAGCAAAGAGGGACAATAACACTCCATGACTTATGATAGATCATTGTAACTTATGGTAGATCAACACTTATCTAAATTTTACAACTTTGAAAAAAATATAATTTACTATCATAAAACATTAAACTTATTAGAAACATAATAAACATGATTTTGGATCATTAAAATAAGGAGGTTATCAACAATATCCCCATTTTTGATGATAAAAAATCATGGTATTTATAAACCATATATAAAAACCTAATAGATAAAAATAATATACAAATAAAGATTCTTCTTAAAATTTAAATTCCATATGTGATACACTTGGTTATCCATTCAAGTTATATGACATGCCATTCAATTAATCCTCATTTTTGGATTATCAAAATGGTAAAAATAATTATGAATACAATAAAAAAGAATATAATAATGAATAAAAAGAGAGTTATTTCATCGATCATTAAAAGGTAAACAATACACCATAAAAAGGATAAAAAATCATTCTTATCAAATATTAATCTAAATACGAGGAAGAATCATTTTTTTGAGATATGTAGGATTCACTATATCCTTTAATTTTCTAGTGGAAGGAGGAATAGAAGAGAATGCAGGTAGATATGAAGGTTCACATGACTAAAATACAATGATAAAAGCTACTACAGGTTTAATCTATCTCACAACTTCAATAGGAGTGAGACTGAAGGGGATCATGAAGATAGAGGTAGTCTGGATAGAGATGGAGCTAGTTAAGGGAATGGTTGGTTGAAGATATGTAGGAGATATCACTACTTTCATGGAAGTATACAAAAAATGTTCCATTGGCTCAATAAAATGAGTGATAATCCTTCAACCATGACCCATGATTTTGGTGAAGTCTATCTTCTACTACATAAAGATCTTGAGAAGAGGATTTAAATATTTCAACTAGATCACCTGCTCTTTGATATCCTTATTCATAGGTGGCATTATTAGGTTCTAATAAAAAAAATTAAATTAAGTATTCAATTGATGATTTTTATAAATACTTGAAAGATAATACTTTATACCTTAGTGATAGTTTCTCTATCACTCCTATACTCATTCAATCATTCTCTAATCGATTTATAAATATGATCACCATGTGATTTTATTTGATGAATTTATTATTGATGAGAAGAAGTAGAAGATACCATAACATCCTAATAATCTTCTATCATAATGTTTCTAATCAAATAAACATCAAACAAGGAAGGAGAAGGTGGTGGAGCACTAGAAGTGGAAGCACCAGCCATAGGAAGTGACTCTAATCTCTCTAGAATAGATAACCACCTCTTAATAAAGCTTCCTATCACTTCCTTCATGATGGATCAAACTTCATCCATCTGATCAGCTAACCTACTACTATTAATTTCTAGTTATTTCATTTTAATCATTATCTTTGGCTGTATGTGAGAAATGAACAATGAAAATAACCACTGGGTATTAGCTTTATTGTATTTGGTTTCTTGAGGAGGTGAGAATATGAGCATCCCACTGAGACCTGTCAATTGGATTACCTTAAGGCATATGAATCTAATTTAGTCACATAACTAGGAGGATTTTTAGGATAAGTAGGATGAGATGGAATAATTTCTTAGCTAGGAAGGGTGTCCTCCTCATGTCTAGTCTCCTCACCATGATCATCATAAGGAATAGCTTCTAACCTTTCTGCTTGATAAATACTTTCAATTAAGGATCCCTTATGATAATTCTTAGAAACATAAATGGAAAGTACACCATGCGCTAGTGTACTTCCCTTATCTTCACCATTACCACTATCATCATATTCTCTATTAGAATCAGGGTAAGAAATACCTAGTAGCTTAGATCCTGGATATTTCTCCCCCTTATATGATTACCCATCTTTAGCTTTGTCTGAAGAAACTATCTCAATATGAATTTTTGAGGTCTGACCCTATGAAGTAACTGGTTCATCCCCGTGACCAGATTCTTAGTTGGGTGACACATGTTGGGTAGAACATGGCCTTACTTATCCAATAGACTCACCAAATTTAGAACTACTATGAGTAAGGTTAGACTATTGTTTCTTATCTCTATCATCATCATTCGATCCATCTGACTCATCAAATACTTCTTTTGAATACTCAGAGGAAGACTTCTCTAACTGAGGTTCCTTTGAAACTTCAGTTTCTTCACATTTATCACCTTATTTATGCAGTATTTTTCTATTAATAATAGAAAGAGGAGTTATGGATGATCTATAGGAAAAAATGGTACTTTTGACCACATCAGGGTGACTTCCCAATTCCACTCAATTAGGAGTAGATGCTTCTACAACAACCTCAATAGCCTCAACTTCATCATCATAGAAATACACCACCACTTCATCTAGCTCCAAGATGAGATCTATCACATCTCTTGGTCTAGTAGGGTGATAAATAGGGTTGAATATTTCATACAACTTATCATTATCCTCCACCCATTTCCTTAACCAAGGATTCTAGTTTACCTTCATCCTTTTATAAGTTGATTGAATTAAGAAAAAAACACTACAACTGGTTATCTTCTCTTCACCTCTAAGTATAAGATATTTGGATTATAATAAGGAAGATATCATCTTAATATAGGAAAAGGAATTTGACCTAAAATATGGTTTTCAAAGCTCTATCATGTGAACCATTAGATATCTACACAGATTTATCTTATCTCCCCATTTCATAAGAAATAATAAAAATATATCCTGATACCTCATAATTCTAAAGTCTCCCATCTCAGGATAAATCATATGCTAGATAAACTTAAATAAAAAATGAAATTCCCCATTCAAGTCCACCGGAATTGGTCTTCACATAGAAACATTCCCATTAACCTCTATAAGAAAATTTTCAATCACAAAATCTTCAAAAATGGGAATAAACCTTGATAATCCCTATATATACCTGAGTGAGAAATTTTCAAGCATTTCACCCACTACTTCAATGAAAAACAATATTTATTATATCTATCACTATATTAATAATGTATTAATTTTCTCCAAGAATATACTCTACTATAATATAATAATGGTTAGCCAACCAAGGATATAATGGTTAGTCATTCTTTGATAACCATTTGATCCATTCTTGGTCCTAGATCACTTTCATCACATGCAACTTTCTTGAGACTAACCATTCAGTATCTATTTCCTTTTCAACAATAACAACCCATGACGCAAGATTAAAATTATTTGGAAATACTAGATAACTAGATTCTCCTATTGATTTCTTCAAAGTATGTGACTCATCATGAGAAAAAACTATACATTTTACATGCACCATTTTCATAAAGATTTGAGGGTTGATGTTTGAATGCACAGAAGGTAGATAGATAAAGGTGGAAGGAAAGAGGTTTCAAAGGAGTGTGTGAGAATGAGATCCTTAGACTTAGTTTTTAGGTAGATTTATCATTTAGGTATTTAAAAATTTGAAAACAAATTTTAAGTATAATATAATAAAATTTGATAAAAATAATAATTTTAATTTAAAGTTAGTAATGGTATGAAAATGAAATAATAGCTCATGAGATAGTAGATCCCAACGGTAGTGTTCATGGTATCATGTAGTGGTAGATACCAAAAGTCTCATGTCAATGGTAGAATTATTATGGTAGAATACCTATGGTAGAACATAATGGTCACATACCAATAGTGGATCCTTATGGTAGAAAGATTCATGGTAGCATAATTAATGGTACACAACTAATGGTAGAAAAGATAATGGTATCATAGATAATGGTATAAAACTAATGGTAACAAAGATAATGGTAGCATAGATAATGGTCGATAAAATGACAGTTGATAATAATGGTAGATGGAGCAAAATAGCACCAGTATAAAGAGTTTTCTACCATAAGTAACATAACTTTAATAAAAAAAGACTAATAAAATATTATCATTCCAAGTTCATGTCTAATATAGATTATTATCTCATAGTTAAAAGGCTTGGTGAATATGTTAGAAATTTAATTCTCAATACCTATTAATTCAATATTTATATAACCCTTTTGAAGATTATGTCTCAAAAAGTTATGTCTTATATCAATATTTTTTTTCTATAATGAGATACATGATTTTTAAAGATACTTACCATACTCTTATTATCAAAATTTATAGGGATATGTAAAAATTGGTATCCATGGTACAATAAAGTTTGTTTCACCTATAAAATATGTGAATAAAAATTTCATACAGCTATGTACTCAACTTCATCATTGGATAATGCAAAAAAACTCTATTTCTTACTACACCATGAAACTAGAGACTTGTATGAAAAGTGAAATGTTCCAGATGTGAATTTTTTATCTAACTTACAAACAAAAAATATATATTTTAATAACTCAGTAAATCAAATGCTTGTCCTTTAAGATAAAATAATCCTAAATTGGTTGTATTCTTGAGGTATTTAAAAATTAATTTTTACAATAAGTAAATGCCACTCTTATGGGTATACATGAAAATGATCACACATACACATACTAAAAATTATATCAAGTTGACTAATAGTTAAGTATAATAATATTCCAACCATACCTCTATAATTTTTTGATCAACTAGTTTCCCAGTTTTATCAAGATTCAGATTGCAGCTAGTACTTATGAAAGTATCACTAATTTTAGTACTATATATGACAAAACTTTTTAAAAGATATTTAGTGTAATTTTTTTGATTTAAAATAATTACATCATTATTTTGAAAAATATAAAAACCAATAAATAATTTATGTTCTCCCATTAAACTCATTTCAAATTCACTTTGCATTAATTTTGAAAAATTAGTACACAAATAATTTCTTGAAGATCCAAAAATAATATCATCAATATAGATTTGTACAAAAAAAACAACCTTTGAAATTATTTTAATAAATAAGGCAGGTTAATCTATTCCTTTAGTAAAACATTTTGAAATTAGAAAAGAGTTGATCCTATCATTCCAAGCTCTATGAGATTGTTTTAAACCATATAAATATTTTGTTAATTTAAACGTATGATTTGGAAAGTGAGGGTTTGGAATACATGGGATTTTTCTACAAAAAATCCTCAATAATATAAAATTTCGTAATTCAATATTGAAATCCATTTTATATAGTTTGATATTAAAATGTGCAGTATAGGCACACAACATTCTAATGGATTCAATTGTAGATACTGGTGAAATGGTTTCCTCATAATCAATACCTTCTTATTGACTATATACTTGTACAACAAATCTATCCTTATTTCTAATTATATTTCCTAAATCATAAAACTTGTTTATAAACACCCATTTAGTGCTGATAGTTAGGTAGTCTTTGGGTCTTTAAACTAGTTCTTAGAATCCATTCTTTCAAACTGATTGAGACCTTCTTTCATTTAAATTACCAAAAATTCATCATCTATCACTTCTGTGATGTTATTAGGTTCAAGATGTGACAATTAAGTTTGATGTTCAACCTTATTTCTAAGATAATATCTTGTTCAAGTTCCTTTATCTAGGTCACCTAAAACTACATCTAAGGGATGATACCTATGAGTTATAATATCTCTAGGAATATAAGTGTTTTATAGAACATTATAATCTATAGGTTCGAGTTCAGGATATTCAATAGAACTGGGTGTATTCTTTACAAGAGGTATAAAAGAATTACCACCTGGTTTAAAATTTATGAATAGACTAGAAATTTCATCCTCAAGATTTTCAAAGTAGGTCTTAGGTTCATGTGGTTTTGTATCATAAAATTTGACATGTAAAGATTCTTCTACAATCTTAGTCCTTTCATTAAACATCCTGTATTATTTACTAGATGTATAATATCCAATAAAAATTACTTCATCACTTTAGGAATTAAACTTGTCTAAATTATATTTTTTGTTGAGTATAATGAATTTACATACAAAAACTCTAAATTAATTAACCTTTGTGTTTCTACCACTCCATAATTCATAAGGGTTATTATTCTAAAGAGTTCTAATTAAAACTCTATTAATTATATAACAATCTATATTCACAGCTTCTTCCCAAAAATAAATAAGTAAATCATACTCATTAAGCATTGTACGAGAAATATCTTAATGGTTTTTATTTCTTTTCTCTACTATACTATTATATTGTTGGGTCCTAGGAGAATAAAAGTTATAATTATATCCATGTTGTGAGCATAATGATTTTAAATATTAATTTTCAATCTCACAACCCTGACCACTTCTTAAGATTTTAATTCAAATCCCACTAATATTATTTAAAAATCTAGAATATTTTGAAAAACAATAAATAACTTCACTTTTATTATCAAGGGAAAACTCCCATGTATATCTTGAATAATCATCTACTATAACATAGACATAATACTTTCCTATTAAACTAAAAACTCTAGAGGGTCCAAACAAGAGCATGTGAATCAACTCTAAAGGTTTTCAATTTGATACTTCCTTCTTTTGTTTGAAATATATTTTATTCTTATTTCCATTTTGATAGGTATTATAGAATTTGTTTGTTGGAAATTCTAGTTTGGGTAGATCCTTAAATAAGCCTTTCTTGGCTAGCTTTATAAGTGATTGAATATTTCAATGGCCTTGTCTCCTATGCCAAATCCAAGATTTTTTGTGAAAGGAACTTAGACAAAAAACTTTCTAAAAGAATAAGGAATTTAAATCTATAGCATAAACATTATCATTTTTCATAGTAGTAAAAACTGAAGAATATTTGGAATCAAAAACTTTTCAAGCATCATTTTGAAACTTAACATGAAAACCATCTTCACACAACTGTGAATTACTAAGTATATTATATTTTAGTACATCTATAAATAATACTCTAGAAATTAAAACTTTATTAGAGTTACCAATTTGACTGAGACTAATTATCTTCCCTTCGGAATTATCACCAAATGTGACTTGTCCACCATCAACTTTGACTAGATTCTTGAATCTCAAGTAGTAGCAATTCAGATGTCTAGAACATCTTCTATTGAGACAACATAAGGGATTATTGGAACTTCTTAAGCATGTTTCCTACAAAAAACATTTAAACCAAAAATTACATTGGTACCCATATTTTCTTAGGTCCAGAAATGTTACTAATAAGTTCTTTAGGAATCCATAATTGTTTAATTGGGTTTCTATAAGAAGTAATTTATCTTTTAGAAATCAATCCCTTATTAGGTATAGTTAAATAAGAGCTACTAATTGAATTAGAAGAACTATAACTTGGGATAATTTTTTTATTAATTCTTCTCTGTCCAGGTTGATATCCAATTCCTATGGTATACTTAGGTGATTTTTTACTAAGAATATGGGTTAATGTTTTTCTTCCATTAGTGATCCTCTCCATACCTTTATTCAATTTATTATTTGATAATTTAAGATCATTATTTTCTTTAAAAATTTGATCATTATTATCCTTATCTATTGTAAAATCAATTTTAAAGTAAGCAGACAGAGCATGATGCTTCTTTAAACTTTTGTATTTATCTTTTAATTAATTAAATGTGTCTTCTAGAATGTTACAATATTCAAATAATTTATCACTGGGAATATTTTATTCACTATTTTCATTCTCATAAAGGTTGGAAATATGAGTAGGATATTCAAGAAAAATATTTGATACCTTAGATGTGTTTTTCATAAAACACATATTTTCTCTATAATTTTTGTATTCCATAATTGAGTCTGAATCAATTAATTTGTACTCTAAGACACTCTAGGTGGATTTAATAGCCTTTTTATATCTCTTGTATTTGTCCTGATACATTTTCTCATATTTTAACTTAGGATAGTATTCTTTAATGTGTCCTTTTCATTTATATTCATAAAATATTACTTCATTTTATGAATCATTCTTTCTCCAATACTTTCTACAATTACCTCTATTATTATATATACCTTTTTCATTATATTTATTGAATAAATTATTCTTTTTGTAATTTTTTTTGAAATATTTGGCCAAGTGATCCATCTATTTATCACTGTCTGATGATGATTCATTATCACTAGAAATTTTAACCTTATTATTTTATTTTTTCTTTTAATCACATGTCTTTAAGGTTACTAAACTTTTATTTGTTTCATAATCTTATTCTCTATTAACTTTAATCTCCTCCTCATAAATCATGATCTTTCCAATAATCTCTTCCACTGGTAACTTACTTATGTCACATGATTCCCTTATAGAAATTAAAGTTCCTCTTTATATATTTGGTAAACATTTGATAAGTATCATCACTTGATCTTTACTATTAATGGTATTTCCAAGAAAATGAATTATGTTTACAATATCATTGAACCTGAGATACATATCAAAAATAGGTTCACCAGGTTTCATCTTAAATGTATCATATTTAATCGTGTAAGTATTTAATCGCATTTATTTAACATTGGTAGTTTATTCACAAGAAAAAGTTGGTGTATCCCAAATTTTGATAGCAATCATGTAAGAATATATTCTATTGAATTATTCATCTCCTAAGAAAAAATATAAGGAATTCATAGCTTTGAAGTTACAATTATAGTCTATCCTAGTATCATTACTCCAGTGTCTTCTAAGAGCTTTAGTAAATTCATATTTATCCTCAATAACAATCCAAATATCAAACCCCATGCTCTCTATATGAAATTTCATCTTAATATTCCATTTAGAATAGTTAGTTCCATTAAAATAATGAGACTATTATTTAAAGTTCCTTCTTTACTATTGTTATCCATAAAGAATTAAATTTAGATAAAATAGAAACTTAATAATTTTAAACAAAAATAGATCATAGTTAAAATATTTTAGAAATACTTTGATACCAAATATTGGTTGGAGTGGAAAAATAAAGAGGGTAGTGAATTGAGTTCCCAATAAAATTTCTATTTAAAAACTTAAATCCCCAAATTTAATAAAATTTATCTGTTTAAAGAAACTTTAGAAATATATAATTTGATTTTTGAAATGTTTCTCAAAAGATCGATCATAGCTTAGTTAAAATACTTTTGGAAATACTCTAACTTTTAAAAAAAATCTACTTGTATCAAACACAGTATATAAAACACTAGATTAAGTAAACTATCAAAGTAAGGTTTTGTTCAACTATTTTAGAAAATTGAAACAAGTTTGATTTAATGAAAAAAATAGGTAAAGAGTAGTAAAAAAGTTACAATTAATATAGAAAAATGGAATTTAATAATGGGTTCAGCATCAAGCAGTGACTTAATCCCCACTAAATGGGAATCATCCGCTTCCAAGTAGTTTATTATAAAATTAATAGATCCACAACTGGGTATGGGTTTTACAAACAACAGTTTTTAAGGTTATCTAGGAACAAAGTCTCTTCCCCAATTATTCCTAGGATAAATCAAGTACAAGTCACACATGACCTATTCCACTATTTTTCATGGTAATACAGATGGAGATAATTGAAAGTGAGTGTTAAGTTCTCTCCAATTTTTTACATGAGACAGTGTATATCGATAAATAGATCAAAACAACAAAAAACTCAAATATATAGTATAAACAGAAAGTGAAAGAGTTTAGAGATGATCAAATATTATTCTAATTAATCTGAATAGCTTCTGTATATTGGGATAATATGAAAATATTCATGAGAATATTCCACACTGTTTTCAAAGAAAGTGCAATGAAACTAATTTTTGTAAATGTTCTGGAAAATCTTTGTTCATTATCAGTTTTATATCACTATGTATTTTAAATCTTTTCAAATATTCACAATGCACACCCATGCATTATCATCACCATAATTCATGAGGGGGATATTATGGATATATATAATTATAGGAAATTTAACTATTCATTTCAAAATAATAATAATACAATTTGAATCCTTGTATTGATAAAAAATATAGAAAGACTAACTTTTTATTTAAGTATTCTATGTAGTTGTTTACTGCTAATAATTATTAAATCCATGTTCTTATATCCAAAATTAAATACATAAAATAGATATTGGATAATTAATTTTGAAATTAATTCTGGATATCTATGGTAGATTTATTGGTGGTAGATGCTCTCATGGAAACATCATAAACTAATGGTAGTAGTCTTTGATGGTAGATCACTAGTGGTAGAATCTATGAGTGATAATTTCTATGATGGTAGCAATTCTATGGTAGTAGCAGTAGTATAGCTTGGTGATAGTATGATCTATTTGTAGATCATCTTGGTGGTAACACCATTCAACTATAGTAGTAGAGATAGCTTTTCCTTGGTGGTAGCATTGAGTGATAATAGAAATTACTAGTGGTAGGATATTTCAAAGGAAAAACCATTTGATATTTATGGTAGCAAATAGGAATAAGTATTTTTTGGTGGTATCAGTGCTTGGTGGTAGCTCCATTGTACTAATAGTAGAAAAGAGCGACAACATCACTCCTTAACTAATGGCAGCTTAGAGTAATTAATGGTATATCAACACTTATCTAAATTACACAACTTTGAATAGAATATGATTTACTATCATAAAACATTAAACTTATTAGAAACAAAATAAACATGATTTTGGATCATTAAAATAAGAAGGTTCTCAACACATCCCTAGTACAAGAGCACAACAAGATACCATCAAGAAATATAATAACAAAAGAGTCAAGGTACCTACGAAAGATGCAATTCATCAATTCCATGAAGACTACTAGTGAATTTTTAAGACAAAAATGAATAAACAAGTATTTAGGAGTGTCCATAGTGAATTATAAAGTTTGTCTTAGGAATATCCTCTTTATTAACTCAGATTTATTGGTATCCCAACATAGATCAATTTTAGAGAACCACTTAGATACCTTTAATTGATTAAACAAATCATCAATTCTAGGAAGAGGGTATACATTTTTTATTTTAATTTGGTTTATTTTATGATATATGACACAAATTTAGAGAGTATCACCCACTTTCTTTATAAATAAAACTGTAGTGGCCCAAGTTAATGTACTTGGTCTAATAAATCCATTTCCTTCTAACTCTTCTAACTTGACCTTCGGTTCACTTAATTTTATTGCTAATATTCTATATTATGGAAGGTAAATATGAATCATTCCTAGTAGTTGGTTGATATAAAATTCCAATTCTCTTTCAGGTGGTATTCTAGAGAAGTTATCCAGAAATACATCAAGGTATCAATATAACATGTTAGGAAGATATATATTCTTGATTGCATCAATAAACCCCTAGGTTAATGTTTTAAACTGATAAGAGATGGTTCCAACCAATTTTACTGGATTCCCTTATCTTTTGGAATTCATGTTCCATTCCACTCTAAAAAGATGAGCAACACCATCAAAGGTTGTGAAATCAAATCACCAAGTTTAGTAGTCAATATGATCTTTGAATTATACCAACTAGTATATCTCCAAGATTAAATCAAAGATATGCATCTCTAAGAAAGTTAACTCCCACAAAAAACTAGACCACATAAATGGTAATTGAACATGATGAACACTTAAATCCCCTGCACTCCCACTGCTCGAGTGTTGTTTTGATGATCATGACATGAAACATCATTTCCACATGCAACCCCATTTGATTTACCACATGAGGATAAATAAAAGATCAAGATACACCAGTGTTAAACAATATATAAATTAAATTAGTATAAAGAATAATAATAACTCACACTATCAAGGGACCCAATTATTCAATTTTCATAGATTGATTAGCCCCATTTTTTTAATTAGCCCCTCCTAGATGATTCATACCCCATACTGAGATGGTGCCTGCTAGGATTTCAGGGAATTCTGGGATTCATTCTGAGGATAAGAATTTTTCTAATAATATCATATTGGTTGAGCATGATATTTTTGAGTTTTATTAGAACCATCACTACTTTTTGAATTTGGAGTATAGGTACAGAAATGTTTGAGATGTCCCATTTGACCATAGTTGTGATACCCCTAAAGCAGTGTCATACAATCCTATTTAAAAATACCTAAAGATCCAAATTGGAGGAAAACCTATTGGTTATTGGGACATGGGAGAAAAACCAACCCCATATACTTAGTTATCTAGTGATCTTATACCATAGGAGTAATTTTCTCTTATGTTTATATTTTCAAAGATAGAGTTTCCACCTATGCCTAAATGGGAAAAGGTGTTACATATGCTAAGATTCCTTAGAATGTACCTTTTCACCACCATAACATTCTTCATAATTTTAGTTTAATTATCAATACAAAAAAATGACAACATTAGACTGAATTTAAACTTTTAGACCTGACTCAAATATATGTGCTTTGACAGATTCACTTGAAACAAATTTCAATATAAATATAGAAATGTAAGTAAATCGAGATCTATATTCTATAACCGAGATATCTCTTTTCTTATGATCAAATAAACATGTTTTACTTGATACTCATAAGGCATGTGTGTAGAATTTTTTGTTTAAAAACTCCTCAAATCCCTCCCAAGTAAGGCCTTGATTAACCCTAGATTGGATGGATAAATCCCACTATTGTTGTTTCAGTCCTTTGAGCATGTACACTATGAAATTTTATTTAGTCTTAGCTAGAGTTTTAAGGAAATTGAAAATCCTATTTATCTTACCAAGCCATTCCTCCAATTCTTCAACTCCCAAGTGTCCTAAAAAATTTTGTGGGATTTTCTTATGAAATTCTAATGAGAGATCCACATAGCTTAGTTCCTCAAATTGATTTCCTTTTTCTATTGCCTAAAAATATTCCATCATTATTATTATGAGGTTCTAATTTACTTATGGTTTGTGTCCCACCCATGATTTATTTTGATGTATTTTTATATTTAGTTTTGTATAGATTTTCCCCCTTGGTTATCCTTTTAGTTTTTGGAGAAAAATGAGACAAATTTGTGTAAAAAGTAGTTATAACATAGTTAGTGCATGGTTTGTCAAACTGTGCGCCCTTGCCCAGGTAACTATGTGACCAAGTGGTATTTTGGGACAAAGGATTATTATATAGTTGGCACATGGTTTGTAAACCGTCCAGGCTAACCATGTGACATGTCCTGATTGGACAGTAAGGGGCACAAAATTTCCGCACAGTTTGGAAAACCATGTGGGAAAACCATGCAGACCATACAAGTCATTAATTTTTTTTAGATTTTCCTTTTTTTCTCTCCCCTATTTTTAATCCTAAACACCCATTCCACCCCCTCATGATTTTATACCCTAGGAACACCTCCCCCTTCCTCCACTCTCCCTTGGTCTCCATTTTGGTGGGTTATTTGGCTTATATTCTTTAAGAAAACTTCAAGTAAGTGGTCCCTTTCTTGACTCCCCCCTCTTTTATAGGGTTTCCCCTCTTCTCTCTTGGGGTTTCACTTCTCTAGTGGGTGGGGTGTTGTTTTTAGGGTTATATCTTATTCTTTAAGATTAAATCTTGATGTTTAAGGTTTGATCTAGCCTTTATAGGGTTCTCTTGAGGTGTGGTTGTGATTTTCTATTGGATTCTATACATTTCTACACTTAAGATCGGTGGTTCCATGCTTAAACATTATTTGATGAATTTTATATTCTTTCCTGAGTGATTAAATATGGTTTATTATTTATGTGTGTGGTGTGAAAAGTGTTTTTTATGGGTTTTGATATGTATATGGACTGAAAATGGTTTTTATAAAGGAAATTGGGTGTATTTCATGTGTAAACCCTTTCTGTGATTCTTTAAGATGTTTTATAAATTATAAAAGTTGTTTTATAAATATTTCAAGTGGTTTGAAATACATTTTGGGATGGTTCTGGTGCATGTTAGGATTTGAAAGTGGTTTTGGTTGTGAAAATGGTGATTTATCAAGTTTGTTTTCATTGTTTGGCATATGTGTAAGTAAATTTTTGTGATCCTTGTGACATGTGGGATGTAAATTGAGAACAAAAGGGAAACCTGATTATCTAGGTGGGTGGAAGAGGACTATTAAGCTAGTTTATTTAGAAGTGGATTATCTAGAATTTATCTAGTAGGATTGATGATAAAGTGCTAACTAAATGATAATGATGATTAGAGATCACTAGGCCCATTGGGTGTCCCCTTCTAGTGGCTCATGCATGAGAACACTATTAGTCACGGTTAATATACTACTTTTCACTGAGATACGATGTACCTATTATCCCATTAAGCTAGTGACTAGAGGATTTTATCATGAATTAGTGTTATTTTGTGACATTGTACTCACCAGTAACATACAATATACTTTTTTAGTTATTTCAAAAGAAATCATGTTTTCCCTAAAATGTTTTCTATAAAACTGATTCTAGTTTTTCTTTTATAAAACTTTCATGTGAATTATATTGTAATGTTTATAGCATGGAATATCTTTTATTATCTGGAATCTTACCATGATTTAGATCACACCCTACTTACACCTTTGACTATGATTAGACTTGGTTATGTTTGATATAGGTAAAGGTAAGGTGTTTGGTGATGGTGGTTTGGGATGCTAGAGGTATTACCTTGCATGTTTTGTGGTGGTGACTTGAGGATGATTCTACTCTTGTCATATGGTGGTTTTTGGATAGTGACTTGTTTCCTTTTTAGTTGTAAAACTTTTGAGTTTTTATTTAAAATTGTAAACTTGAATATGAAAATTTGTTATCCCTTGTTTGGTTGTGATTATTTAGTTTTGGTTTATTTATTATTTTTGATTTTTTATGTTTATGTAATTAGGTAAAATCATTCCCAAGTTATATTATTGATACCTAGGCACTTGTTACCAGCCCGTGGAGATTGGGAACACCCTTTGGGCCATGCCAAGGACTAGGTCGGGTGCTGGTTCGGAGGACGTCCTGACTTGGTTTGTGACAAAATGGTATTAGAGGAGGTTATACTATTTTTAAGTATAGTTATTTTGGGGTAAGTTTGGATAGAATGGATCTAGGATTTTCAAGACTTGATGTTTTGGTTGTGAGTAGGGTGCCTGGTCAGCATACCTCGCGATAGGACTTGAGTCTCCATGGGATGTTGGGAATTTTGTTTGACTCCTCTAGGTGAGACATACAGGATGCATACTGTATATGGACACTGGGTGGGGGTAGAGTGTTTTGGTCATTGGGCTTATTATTATGATGTATTCTGGTTATTTTTGATTTATGTAATGTTGATATTTGTTACCATTGCTGATTTTTTTTAGATTGGTTGTATTGATGGTTTTATTTGTGATTATTTCTTCTTGTAGAAACATTCCTCCCTAGAGAATTACTATATAGTTGCGAGAATAGGCCGAAGAGAGTTCTACCTCCCAAATTAATCAAATACTAGTGAATGATATGGTTTGGGATATCCAATATTTGGAACATAGAGTGGGTTCTTGTCCTAGTCCAATTAGATAGGCTGAACCTAGTCCTAGGAAGGAAAAATCTTAAGAGTTTCTTAAGAATAAGCCTTCTTATTTCCGAGGTAGCATGAAAACTCAGAAAGAAGAGGAGTGTATTGAGAATATAGAATTAATATTTGAATTCCTTAACACTCTTGAGGAAGTCAGGGTGAAATACACTTCATTATTTCTAAAAGGTCCCAATTAGAGGTGGTGGGAATCAATGGTCCAAATTGGAAAGCACAGGCAGATGAACTGGAAAGACTTCAAGGCTATTTTCAATTATAAATATTGTCCTGAGGTCTTGGCCTATACCATATCCTATAAATTTATGGATCTTGTTCAGGGGGACCAGTCTGTGATGTATTACACCAAATTCTTTTCTGAGATAGTCCAATACACACCCGAAATCATTTCCAATGAGTAGATGAAGGCTCAAAGGTTCGAGAGGGGGTTGTGGCTAGAGATCTATTATCAGGTATTTTTGTTCAAGATTAAGATCTATGATGAAGTGGTTAACCATGTTTGTATGGTGGATATTGACCTTAAGGGTAGGTATGGTTCCTTTGGGGATATTTCAGCAATTAGAAGTGGTATTTCATCAGAGAAGAAGAGGAAGTAGGACCAGTAGGGGAAGAGGGGAGGTGGTAGTTCAGGCCATCCTTCCTGTTAGCCTTCATCCATGTATTTCGATGTAGGATTTTTTGTGTGAAACTAGGGTGGGGAGGTATGGAACATACGACCTTCATGCACATATCCTCCCAAATTTTTTCACCTTTGTGAAGCAATGGGACACTTGCAACATTTTTGCAAAGTGTCGTGTCCTCATAAGAGTGGTGCAGGATCTGTGGCTTCTAGGGGGATGTCAACCCAATAAGAGCCATCCTAGACAGTGGGATCCTGGTTAAGTGGTTGAGGCGGAAGGTATAAATCATCTATAGGTAGAGTCTATTTAGGAAATAACCACAGGACAATGGTTGTTATCAGGATCAGGCTGAGACTAGGCAACTTCGTACGGTGGATCAAGCACCAGCTAAATCAGATGCAGGGCCTGTGACCATCTGATGTATTATTTTTATTTCATCATCTATATATGTTTTTTTGATACAGGTGATTCTATTTCATTTATCTCTATCCATATTTTGAATTTTTTGGGATTACCAAGTGAGATTATGACTTATACGATTGTAAGAATAAAAGAGGGGTTTTAGATGTCTATCCTATGCACTCACCGTGTCAGGGGTTGAACTATAATGGGATTTTCTTGTTTTTGAAATGGAACTATTTGATATAATCCTTGGTATGGATTTGATGGTGTGCTTCTAGACACACATTGATTTTTATAGGAGGAAAGTGAGTTTTGTGGCACCTGATGGTGTTACCCAAGTTTTTCATGGTGAATGGGATCCTCGATTAGGTCATGCTGAACCTCCACTTCCAGATTTGGGAAATATCAATTTCGAATTATTTTCGCTCGCATTGTGGGACGATAATGGAGCTTCTTATGGTGGATTACCTCCCATGTTGGATGAGTTTCTAGAGGTTTTACTCAAGATTTTTTCGGGTTTACCTCTAGAGAAGGATGTGGAGTTCTCAATTGATTTGGCACCAGGAATGTAGTCAATATCTATTCCATCATAATGTATAGAACTCACTGAGTTGAGGGAATTAAAGGTACATATGGATGATTTAGAATCTAAAGAATTTTTTCACCCAAGAGTCTCTCCTTGGGATGCCCTGGTCTTGTTTTCAAAAAAGGCTGATGGATCTCTCTAGTTATGAATTGATTGCCAGATGTTAAATAAGGTAACCATCAAGAAAAAATTTCATTTTTCCCAAATTGATGACTTGTTTGACTGGTTAAAAGGGGAAATGTGGTTTTCCAAGATAGAATTATGTTTCAGTTATCACCATATCAGGGTGAGAGAGGTAGATGTCCCAAAAACTACTTTCCAATGTAGGTATGACCATTTTGATTACTTGGTCATGCATTTCAGGTTAATGAATGCTCCAACGATCTTTAAGGCGCATATGAATAGGGTGTTCAACCAATATATAGATTATTTTTCCGCGGAATTTTCGGAATACATCTTGGTTTATTCCAAATTTAAGTGGAAGCATGAGCAACATTTGTAGATTGTATTGGAAACTCTTCAGGACCATCATCTTTATGCCAAATTTTCTAAGTGTACCTTCTAGATTAAAGAGGTAAAGTTTCTGGGCCATGCTATCTCAGAACAGGGGGTTTTTGTGGACCCCGAGAAGATCAGTGCAGTTATGTCATGATAGAAATTAAATAATGTGTTTGAGATCAGAATATTCCCATGCTTGGCTAGATATTACAGGCGGTTCATTCATGATTTCTCTCGGTTGGCTTCACCCATGACATCTCTTACCCAAAAAGGGGTGAAGTTATAACGGGGCATAGAATGCCAAGCATCCTTTTAGAATATCAAGAGGCAGTTAACTACCACTCTTGTGTTGATCTTTATAGAATCTGTAAGGGTATATGTGGTTTATTGTGATGCCTTTGGTATAGGTCTCAGATGTGTGATTATGAAGGATGACCATGTAGTGGCATATGGCTCTTTCCAACTCTGACCACATGAGAAGAACTATCTGAATCATGACTTGGAGTTGGCAGTGGTGATGTATGCTTTGAAAACATGGTGCCACTATCTCTTTGGGGATAAACTTGTGGTTTATTCAAATCATAAAATCTTCACCTATATTTTCTCCTAGAAAGATTTGAATCTAAGTCAGTGTTTCTGGGTTAAGTACTATTAGGGGTTTGATGTCAATATCATCTATTCCCTAGGTAAGGGTAATGTTTTGGAAAACGATTTGAGAAAAAAAGTTCCAGTGAAGGTGTTGAAAGAATCTAGTGATGAGTGGACCATGATGTGGATTTTCTTATTATATGTAGTTGGAGACCAAGGAGCATAGTGGAGGTGCATTCTTGGCTAGTGTTTAGTTGGATTCTTCACTTATGAAGCTGATTCAGTAGGAGAATCGTGGTGATGAACTATGCCAACAGTCTATGTAGTTTCTTCATGGTAAGGAGAAGACTTGTTATTGGTCACTATCTCCCAAGGAAATATTTTGTTTCAAGAACCTCTTTTTGGTGACATTATCTCTAAGGAAGGTTGTGATGCAGGATAGACACAAGTCTCAACGGGCTGTTCATCCTAGAGCCACCAAGATGTATTATGACATGCGCCAATAGTTCTGGTGGCTAGGTATGATATTGGATACAAATGACTCACTACTACAAAAAAGGCCTTTAACAGAGCTAGAAAAGGACTTTATCAATGCTAAAAAAGAACTATTAAAGGCACCCTTTAATAGGGATAAAAAAGAGCTGTTAAAGGGCACTTTTAAGAGTATTTTTATGTGCTGATAAAGGCAACACTATTAAAGGGGGTGTTTTTTTTCAAACACCTATGTGCCTAACCCATTTATTATTGCTTCCATGACCCCTTTAACAGTGATATACACCCCCCTTTATCAGTGTTTTTCACCCCACCACCCCTTTTATCCATGCTTTGAAAATTACCAGCCTCATGCACACCCACTTGGATTTGAACCCTATACCTCTCCTTAAAATATGGAATGCCTTTATCACTACACCATAATGTTTTGTTGTCTGTTTAATGATATTTATATATATATATATTTACATATATTTATATAATTATTTTTAAATAAATTTATACAATATATATGTGTGTGTGATATATATTATATTTATTTAAATATATTATATATTATATTCATTTACATATATTAGATTATAAAATATATATCTGTTTATTAATACTCACACACATGTATATATAAACATTATGATTATATTTGTATAATGTAAAAAATGGTTAGATATTGTTTTAAATACATTTTTAGAATATGTATTTATTTAGATATATTATAATATACATTTTTACATAAATATGTTTATGTATTTATTTATATGAGTGATTTATTATAAGTAAATATAAGAAAATATGCATATATTTAATTATAAATAAAATTATAAAATAAAAATGATAAAATTTAGAAACCATTATATCAATATGAATGTAATTCATAGGAATAAATTTAGTCCCCACTGAAAAAGGGAAAAATACTTCTTGAAATGAGGCTGAAAATTCATCGAATGTTAAAAAATCAGGGTACCCGGACTAAAAACTTAGTTTTGGAGGCCTTATAAGACTTTTTTGGCCTAAAAAAATGTGATAGAGGTTTACCTATATTATTGAGGGTGTAGAGATCATCACATTATTTGATTTGATATGTGGTAGAGCCTAAATGGATACCCAGATCTAAAGTTATGGATGTTTGAAGTTCGAGTTACGTTTACAACTTATTTTAGATCTTTTTTTTTAAATTTTTTAAATTTTTTAATCTTAAAATTGATATTAAATGACTATTTCTTGGTAGTAATAAGAAAATTATTAATTAAAAATATTTTTTTGTTATTTTATAAGCTATTTTCACTAAATATCCTATACTTTAAGTTTAAATGCCTATTTACCTTATCTAAAACATATTTCAAATAATATATATTATATTTACATCAATATAAATATATTTATATATTAATATATAGTTTTTAATGAAAAATATTTTTTAAGTATAATTTTATAATTTCTTGTAAAAAAGTGATGATAAAGGGGGTATTTATCAGTGCTTCTAAAAAAGTGCTGATAACCCTCGATTTATTAGCACTTGTAAAAAATCACTGATAAGGGATAGTCTTTAATAGTACTTTTTTTAGCACTGTTAAAGACCCCCTTTAATAGTGCTAAAAAAATCCTTGTTAAAGACCCCCTTTAACAAAACTCTTTTTAGCATTGAAAAAGGGGGTCTTTAACAACATTTTTAACTAGCACTGTTAAATCCCTAAAGCTAGATAAACCTAGTTTTTTATTAGAAAATTTTTATCTAGGTGTTATACGTGTTAGAAGGTAAAATTAAAGCATCAGATACCCTCTAGATTACTTTTTCCACTACCCATTCCTACCTAGAAATGGGATGAGATCTCTAGGGAATTCATTGTTGGATTTCCTCGTACACCCCAGGGGAAGAATTCCATTAGGGTGTTGATTGACCATTTGACCAAGTTTTCCCACTTTATTTTGATCATAGAATTAGCTAAGGTAGATGAGATGGTCCAGTTGTATGTTTAAGAGATTGTGAGGCTTCATGGTGTGATGTTAACAATTGTTTCTGACAGGGACCCCCATTTTACATCACGTTTTTGGGAAGGCCTTCAGAAGGAAATGGGTTTGCAGATTATGTTAAATACAACATACCATCCTCAAACGGATTGTCAGATAGAACAAAAAAAATCAGATTTTAGAAGACATTATTTGGGCATGCCTATTAGATTTAAGAGGATCATGGGATATCCATTTGGTATTGGTAGAATTTTCATTTTAAAATAGCCAGCAATCCTCAATATAAATGGATCCTTTTGAGGCGCTCTATGGTCGACTGTGTTGGTCGCCATTGTGTTGGGCCAAGGTGGGTGAGACCTCACTTATGGGACTGATATTAGTGAAAGAAATGTATGAGAAAATAAATCTAATCATAAAGTAGTTTTTTATAGTTTAGATTCATTACCAATATTATTCCAATCAAAGGCATTGATATCTAGAGTTTTCTATGGGTGACCGAGTGTTCCTAAAAGTGGAACCTCGCTTGGGTCATTGCCATTTGGGTAAGCAAGGGAAGCTAACAATGAAGTATGTTGGGCCTTTTGAGATCAATGACTAGACCAGTAATGTGGCATACAAGTTTCATTTTCCTTCATAGTTGATATCAAATTATTACATGTTCCATGTCTCTTAGTTGAAGAAATATAATCCAGATCTACCTCATGTGCTAAATTGAGAAGAATGAGAGTCAGAGCTTGATTTTTATATGTTTGAGTGGCCAGTGTAGATTGTCGATTCTCAAGAGAATGTGATTTATGGGAAGTCTATTACACTGGTCTACATCCTTTGGAAACTTAGTAATGATATACATGATACTTTGGATTAGAAGTCATGAGTTGAGCAAGAGTATCCATTTTTATTCTCTGATCAAGCTTCGAGTTGACTTTATAGGGACGTAAAGTTTTCATGGTGGGGAGAATTGTCACACCCATGATTTATTTTGAGGTATTTTACTATTTGGTTTTGGTCTATATATTTACCCTTTAGTTTCCTTTGATTTATTGGAGAAAAATGAGAAAAATTTGGGTAAATAGTAGGTGGTGCATGGATAATACATAGTTTTTCAAACTATACACCCTTTCCCAGGTAACTGTACAGAAAAGTGGTATTTTTGGATAGAGGATTATCACAAGGTTGGCGTATGGTTCATAAACCATGTGGGATAACCATGAGATATGTTATTATTAGATAGAAATGGGTCCAAGGTTACTGCATGGTTTGGATAACAGTGAGGGAAAACCATGTAAACTATCTAGTTCATTAAAAATTGGATTTTTTATCCCTCCCTAATTTGTTACCCTAAACACCAATTTATCTCCCTTATGATTTTCTACCCATGGCTCACCTCCACCTTCCTCTAATATCTCTTGGGATCCATTTTGGTGGGTGATTTGACTTGGATTCTTCAAGAAATCCTAATTAAGTGGTCTCTTTCTTAATCCCCCCTTATTTTTAGGGTTTACCTCTTTTATCTTGGGGTTTCACTTCTCTAGTGGGTGGGGTGTCATTTTTAGGTTATATATTATCCCCTAAGGTTCTATATTGATGTTTAAGTTTTGAGCTTAACTTTATAGGGTTCTCTTGAGGTGTGGTTGTGTTTTTCCACTAGATTCTGAAAATTTCTACACTTGAGGTATGTGGTTCCGTGCTTAAAAATTATTTGATGAATTTGATATGATTTATTGAGTGTTTAAATGCGTTATATGATTTATTTGTGTGGTTAAAAAGGTTTTTTTTAAGATTTTTGATATGTATATGGCTTGAAAATGTTTTTAAAGAAAATTAGGTGTATTTCATGTGTGAACCCTTATTATGCTTCTTGAAGGTGTTTTATAAATTATACAAGATATTTTATAAATTGTTCAAGTGGTGAGAAATACATTTTATGATGGTTTTGGTGTGTGTTTTAATTTTAAATTGGTTTTGGTTGCGAAAATAGTGATTTATCAAGTGCGTTTTCATTGTTTGGCATGTGTGTATGAAAATTCTTATGATCCTTGTGACATGTGGGATGAAAATTGAGCACAAATGGGAAACCTGGGTATCTAGGTGGGTGGACTAGAACTAGTACGCTAGTTGACTTGGAAGTGTCTCATCCTAGATTAATCTAGAAGAATTGAAGATACAATGATAACTAAATGATAATGATGATTAGAGACCACTAGGCCCATGGGGTGTCCCCTCCTAGTGGATCGTGCATGAGAACGCTATTGTTCGTGTTTTCTATACTACTTTTCACTGAGATAAGATGTACCTAGTGTCCCATTGAGTTAGTTCATAGAGGGTTTTACCATGACTTAGTGCTCTTTTTTGATATTTTACTCACCATCGACATGTAGTATACTTTGTTAGTTATTTAAAAAGAAAGAATGTTTTCCCTAAAATGTTTTCTATAAAAATGTTTCTAGTTTTTATTTTATAAAAATTGAATATTAATTATCTTGTAATGTTTATATCCGGGAATATATTTTATTGGGTGGCATCTTTCTAGGATTTGTATCACACCCTACTTACACCTTTGGGTGTAAGTAGACTTGGTTATGTTTTATATAGGTAAAGGCAAGGTGTTTGGAGATAGTGGTTTGAGATGCTAGAGGTCTTTCCTTACAGGTGTTGTGGTTGTGGCTTGAGGACAATGCTCCTATTTTAATATGGTGTTTTTTTGGGATAATGAACCATTTACTTTTTGGTTATAGAACTTTTGAGTTTTTATTCAAAACTGTAAACTTGAATCTGAAAATTTGTTATCCCTTTTTTTCTTATGATTATTTAGTTTTGATTTATTTATTATTGTTGGTTTTTTATGTTTATGTAATCAGGTGAAATCTTTCCCAAATTATATTGTTGATACCTGATCACTTGTTTCTATCCTGTGGGTATTTAAAATTCCCTTAAGGACATGCCATGGATCGGGTCGAGCACCGGTTTGAATGACATCTTGGCTTGGTTCGTGATAGTTTAGATGGAACCGCATTCTCAACGATACCATCCTACTAATTTCTAGGTCTTTTGACTGGTAGAATTTTATTATAACCATAGAAAAAATTACCACTAAATCACCACCCGAGTTTAGTTATAGGTTTTTATAATGTATATAATGTTCCAACAAGATCATAATGTTCAAATTCCAAAAGTGGGAACCATGAAATATCGTATGAATAATGAATTCATAGTGGGACGTCTCTTTACTAATGCATGACACCCAAATCTCATCAGTTAAACCCACAACGATTAGGTGAAAATAATCCTAGGAGTGTTTAACAACACTTTCCATACTCGAAATACCTTGGTAACTTGAATTTTGATATAAATAAAACATATACACCTTTTTATACCCTACATTTCAAGTCCGGACACATCCTATCTCCATGATTACCATCCGGACTGATGAATTGTACCATATTGATATGATTTGTGACATCCTGACCCCAAACCATAACATTGGGGGATGATTTACCCTCGCATATGACAAAAACCACATTAGAATAACTTTAATGAAAAAAATATAAATATGATGCATGATAAAAGCCAGACCAACTCCAACACATAATAAAACATATCAAGGAAAAATATCAACATCCGAAAACATAACATGATAATAATTATAGATGAAACAATACAAAATATTTATAAATAAGTCAACAAGGATAAAGACTCAAAATGAGAAAATAGGTTTCCAAAAATGGCACTAAACCAAGCTCCAAAACATGACTACCTCTAAAATCTTATCTCCAACACCAATGAATACAAAATTATGTGTCACACTAGATAAATAAGAGTTCTTCCCCTTACCTACATCATTTTTAACAATTTATACATACATACCAAGATTCATATATAGGGGTGAGTATATAAACTCACTTATTAATCCCCAAAGAGTTACTACACATGTTAGTATAATAAAAAAAAGTTACCTCATTTATATAAAATAATAGAGAAGCATAAAAACCAATTAATAAGATATATATAACTAGTGTAAAAAAATTTCAAAACAATACACATCCGCTCTATGAAATCACACACACGTGAAATGAACCAAACCCTCCCCTTGGGTATCTATGTCACCAATACAATGAATCCCTCATCCAAGTGGGATTAATATAATGACCCAAAATCATGAGTGAAAACCCACCCCTTAACTGAAGTCATCGCTTGGAATTAAAATCCATGTTCCCACCTAAATGGAATTGGTAGCTAATTCCAAACCAAAAAGACTCTATCCATATGCATCATGAACGTACACCAACACATGCCATTATAAGTTTAAAAACACAAAATTTATTTCTTTTTAAAACCAAAACAACACTTATGCATTTTACTAAACATGTTGTGGGAATAACCCACAGTCTTTGTTCTAATAACCAATCAACAACTATATATAACTCGAAAAGAAATTTATTAAGGATTTTTCACCACTAAACATATGAATTTAAATTTAAAAACCAAATACTTCATGTTCTTAAAAAAAGTAAGGTGAGGGAGAATACACCTACCTCAAACAAGATCATCTATAAGAAACACACCATAAACTTTTAGATCAAGGATCTTATAATCCCCCTATGATGGATTAAAATAAGCGACACATAAAAAAACACACTAAAAAAATATTTGGGCATGAAATACTTCTCTTAAAGGAAAATTAGAAGAGATAAGATAAGAATAAGAGATAATATTCTTACCTCTAATCTATAGGAAAAACAATTCAAGATTCAAAGGGAGGGAGCTCTAGAATTAATATGATTATAAAAATTTCCAAAGGAATCCTCTATATTCGAGAGTTCTATCCAAGAAGGAAGATGTGATTGTTTCAGGGGGAGTCAGGTTTAAAACTATTTTTTAGGTTTTTTTAAAATTAAACATGTTTTAGGTGCATAGTTTGTTAAACTGTGTACCAACCATGTGAAACCCACTACCTGAAAATGTTCAGGGCCATACGGTTTGGTCACATGGTTTACCTAAACTGTTTTCCCAACCGTGTTCCCACCCACTCAAAAAATTAATATTTTTCATAACTTGTTGCACATTTTACCCAATACATGTTCCCACCTATGAAACTTCCTTTAGACCCATATTTATTATTACAGGGGTTCCTAGGGACCGTGTGTAGTTTCCTCTAACTGTATTCCTTTCAATAATCCTAAAAACCCTCCAAACACCCTTTGTAACTTCCTGAAACCAACCTCAACCTCTTCAAAATTTAAAAAATAAAACAAGTAAATACCTAAAATTGAGGGAATTATAGTAATAATGATTGAATATTTCAATATAATATTAAAATAAATTTGGATTATGTGAAATAAATTGAGTTGAAGCAGAAATAGTTTCTGAATTAATTGGAAGATGGTAAGATCACCATCATCTAAATTTTGATTTAGTTTGGAGAATATTTGAGTTAATTAATTCTATAAAGTTCCTTAGAATCTTATTTAAGAATTTTATGAAGGAAATAGAATATATTGGAATTATTTGAATCATTTTGATAATGATTAAAGTGGTTGAGAATGATTGGAGTAAAGTTGAGAATTCTAGAGATTAATTCTAGAATGTTTTAAGTTTCATATTTCTAGAAAAATGGAAAATCATTTCATATGTAGTATTCTTAAGTTTATAGGGAATTGGAAAATTAATGGGAGTTGTACACTGAGATACATAACATTTTTCAAATGATATGAAAGGTTTTTTTAATGAAACACAATATATCTCAATGAAATCAGAAGATATATTATGAAGTTAATACAAAAATGAGACAAAGGAAAAGTTCACTGTGATACATGACATATATTTGGTGTTACATAATGTTTTCTAAGAGATATTTAAGACAATTTAGTGTATACAGGTGATATGTCTTGAGGATTTGAATAAAATATTGAAAAATAATGTTTTCACTATGATATGTAATATATTATAGTCGATATGTAAGATAATTTAGGGTGATACATAAGATTATGTAAGTGAATGAAATTTGGAAAAGTATATGAACACGCTATTGTGATATGAAAGATAATTATTTCTTGGGAAATATCAATCTATTTGGGAAAATGATAGAATTCTGAGATGTGATAAAGGAAACATGTTTACTAGGAGCATACATAATATTTATTTAAAGATTTGCAAGATGCGTTAAAGCATGAAAAATATATGTTTTATGCTTTTTTTAATACATAAGTTTTTTCAATTTGAAAAAATGTGAGATATCTAGAAGAAGTATTCATAAAGAGTATTAAATGTAAAAATTATCAGCTATCCTTTAGATATTAAATATAAAAATTCCAATATAGATTCATTAGTGATTGAAGATAAGAATTGTAGAGAATTAAAATTGAAAAATGTGAGGATATTTTCACACTATTTTTATATTTTCAAGTTTTAATATTTGAATACCATTTATGAAGATCAAAAGTTATAGGATTTATCTTGAATATTATTAATAGGTTTAAATGAGAAGATCATAGGTAATTATGGAATATCATTTGAGGATCATGTGAAGTAAACCCATGATACCAGTTGATCAATTGTTGAGGAATTAAAAAAGGGGAGTGAGGATCATGGGGGATTAGGACTATGTGATTCTATTGAGATAGTAAAACCTAAAATAATCTTATATTTAATTAGGATTTTGATAATTTATAATTATGTAATTATTCATGCGACCTTGATGCTAAATATATAAACAATGGGAAAAGAATAAACTGATGTGTAGAGAGAAACTGAAACTTCCATTATCCTAAACATTCCATGTGTAAAAGGAAAGGATAGATTCCAATGTTTTTTTAAAAAGAATAAAATTGAGCTTTTAAGAAGAATAAAATATTTATAGAGGCTAATGTTGATTCCATTGACCATCACAATCATAAAAAAAGAGAATATAAGACTATAATTTCTATATATCGTAAGGATTGAATAAGTGATAAAATGATTGTGATTTTTATGCAAAAGGGGTAACCTTAAAGATTAATTTATTTGAGGAAGTAGATAATATTTGTTGAAGTATACAGAAAATTTGTTCTTAGACTAACAATCACACTTTAAGTGGAGCCATCTAAATCTAGTTATTCAAGGTAGAAGATCTGGTTGGTGGTAGAGTCTAATGATAACAAGTTGGTTCTTGCATATAACTGGGTTAGTTCTAGGAATATAGGTTCAAGGGAAAAACCTTACATGTGCTTTTTGTTAGTAATAAAAATAAATTATAATGTGGGAAGGATAAAACCATTATACATAGGGGATATAGTCAACTATCTTTGAGGTGAACATCATTAAAAAATTCACGTGTGCCCTATTTTTTACTTTTCTATTTATCATTTCATTCATACAAACCATGCGAGAGAAGAAGATAGAGAGATCCATTCATCAAATAGGTTCATAGGTTAAATTAAAAGGTGTTAATTTAAAGAAAAATTATCAATACTAATTCACCCCATCAGTGTTTATCACATCAGAAATTGATCCTAACAATTGTAATTAGAGCTATGGTTCCACTTATGATTGGGTTCTCAATAATATGAATATTTGTATATTTGTAAGTTTTGAGTTTATTTTTCAAAGTAATCATGAAGTTAATACTTGGAGAAGATACATCTATTTATTATTAAAATTTTATCTATTTCAATACACTGAAAAATAAAATGAATACATAGATGAAAAAATGAAGAATAAATCCTTCTTGAGAAAAGATAATTAAAAATCAATTTCAACATCCTATAATACTGGAGAAGATAGATCTCATAGAAAAATCTAATAGTGAGAAGTTGGAAAAAATTTATACCTAAATTTATTCACAATTTTTATATGAATAATATGTAACTAAATATTATTTTCAAAAATATCCTTTTGATGAATCAAGTACAAGTGGGTAAGATCAATCTATAAAAGATATATATATATATATATATTGATTCATATGTGTATTTGAAGAGAACCTTACAGAACCAACCTAAAAATATTATCACTTTTATTTGTGACCTTTTTAAATATATTAAGGAGGATATAAACCAACTTAAAGAAGATGTTGATAGATTGGGAAAATCACTGGAACAAAAGGTGTTGACATGTTTAAGTCTCACTAGACAAGTTGAGGCCAATGGTGCTACAAATATAGTGCTTGAAAAAGTGTATTATAGAACTATGAATAAGTTGAAAAATGTAATATAAGATAAAGGAGAAGACTTAAATGGTCTTGATAAGAATTTCCATGCATTAAAAAAAAGGATATCACTAATGTAAAAAATGATCACTCAGAGATCAAAGTAGACAAGATAAAGAAGATAAAAAATTTATTTCCAAAGAAAAAGAAAATGAATAAAGAACATGAGAAGAAAAATGAGAAGATAAATAAAGAGTGTGAGGAAATAATGAAGTATAGGATGAGGAAAATATTCTGAATATGAAATTTCTTGAGTTGGAAGTCAAATTGGCCAATCTGAAATTAACACAAGTTAAGTCTTTACAACAAGATAAGAAAAGAGTTCCCACTATGAATGATTATAAGAGGGATATTTATACTAAAAGGAATATATCTCATGGAAATAAGAGATTGATATAATCTAGTTTTAGATCTCATGAAATCTCAAATGATAAGGTATTATTTTTTCTAGAAAATTTTATTTTCACTAAATCTATTTAAATGTATAGTGTAGGTTTTAATTTAAAATACATAAAAATATAAATGGATAAAAATAATGAAAATCCTACCACTAAATCTATTCTGGACATGAGAAAGTGAAATAAAGATTATTTCCAAAAATATTCTAAAAAATAAGGTAAGAATAAAAATAGTAAGGTGTTAATACTGGATAAATTGTGTCTAAAAGAAAGAAAATAAGATTTTTTTCCATTTATAATGCTATAAAATATTTGGGTACAAGTCACTTTAATATTGGAATAATATGTAAATCCATGAAAGTAAAATAAATACTATATAAAGGGGGATTTTTCAATCATTGGTTGTAATATTGGATTTTTTTGTTAATTAGAAGTCTGAAAGTTTTTCTGAAAGAGGTTTTGGAAGATATGGTGTAGCTGAAGATGGTTCTGGGAATCATGATTTTCTATTAAAGATGAATAATTAGAAGTCTTGAAATTATTGAATAATTGGATATTCTAGAAGTTGAAAACCAAGTAGTAATGAGAAAAATTTATTTTTATTTAGATGTTTAAAAGTTAAGTATGTAAGTTTTCTAAGCTTGAAAGATGTTTTTGAAATAAAATGAGAAAGTTGATATAAGTTTTGACCGTTTTTAGAACCAAAATGTAAGTACGAAGATAATTTCATAAGCGAGGTTACAATAATTTGAAAAAGTCCAGTACATAATATTTTTTGATGATATGTAATATCTTTAGGAGTTAAAAAATATGGAAAATGAAATACATAATAATTTCCATCAATATGTAAGATTTAATTTAGTGCTGCATTGTTTATATGTAAGAAATTGGGAGACACATGTAAAGTTTTATACTTCATTGCTGGGAGGATTTCAACCAAGCTATGTTGATACATAAAATTTTATACTTTAAAAAATAGAAAGAAAACCTTCTTGCACCACAACCAATTCCCCTAATCCACAACTTCTTCATGAATGGGATGGTGTCAAAGTCTATGAAAACCCTTTGTGTCATGGTGAATGAATCTTTCACTATAAGTAGAGTCTATAGAAAAATGAAAAAAATGGAAAAGTAATAAAATATAATGGAATACATAAGAGTGAATTCAAAGAATATTTAAGAGTAACTAGACCAAAAAAGATGATATATAAGGTTTATTATCAAGTATAAAATATTATTGATTTATTTAGAGATGCCCACACCATGGTGAATGATCACAGTGAAACCTGTAAAGAGAAAAGGAGGACTATAATACAACATAACGGTTACACCATGGAGAATGTAGATATTGTAGAATTTATATTATCTGAATTGGTTGAGGATCCATGTATTTACACCATGAGGAATAATTTCATAACACAATAGGTTTAAAGAATCTATAAGAGTTGGAGGATCACACTATGATAATCAAGGAAGACCATGAGAAAAAAAGGGGTCAATAATTATGGGGAGTTATTGATAATTGAAGGATACATAGATAATGGGGGATAGATTCATGATATTTAGTTTAGAAGTTAATATGGAGAAAATTATAGTGATTGATATTACTAACATAATATTGATTCATTTCTAGGAATTTATAAAAATCAGAGAAGAAGAAGAGAAACAAGACCAACACTATTACTATTAGAAAATCTAGAATCGAATAAAGATAGACAAGGGGAGACTGCTGTGAGGAAAACCATTAAAGATCAGGAATCAAGAGTAATAAAAGAACATTGATAACACCCTTGATGGTTTGGTTTTTATTATTTGTAATGAATCATTATGAGAAATCATTGAATCACATTTTCTTGTATTCCTTGTCTCAAATCAGTGCGTAGAGGGATAAGATGAGTGAATGTTCCTAGGATAGACTGTCCATCATTACTAAAATTTTGAAACACATATGGTGAGTAGTGTTATCCCCTAATATTTCAACTCACTATTGCAGTATGCTCCTTGTATTATCACTTTATGTTGAACCAAGTAAAATTGTTGAATCCCTATATTTAATTTTGGTAACTGGGTATTATGTGTGCTTATAGATTGAAATGTTTGAGGTTTTATTACTAAAATGAGAACAAGATCCAGTAAAATATAATAAGAATTAAACACTTTAAATCACCTCTAATAGGGTGTATTGGGTCTATGGTTACATGAAAAACCCATCATAATGTGGTAAAAAAATCAATTAATCACCTAAGGCTAAACTATTGTATAGTGGGGACCAATGGTAGTCTCAAAAGTAGGGTGTAAAATATAACTTGTCACAATTAAAATGAAGAAGGTAGTTTTTTTATTTTATAAAACTAAAATAGTTTCAAGGAAAATGGTGTTGATTTATTTAAGTGATGAAATTGGTGATTGGTTTTGAGGTCAAATCACCAATTTTTATCCTATCCCATTCTTAAATTTATTAAACCTTTTTTTTGAATTTATCAATTATAGAAATTACAATATCTTCATATCTTATCATAAGGTGGTAATGAGTGTGATTTTCAAATCAGTGGTGATCACTACTAACAAATCCTCCTTCCTATTAATGTAAAATTAACAATGGGATCTAACTAAACTACTTAAGAAAAACCTAATTGAGTTAAGGTACTTCTGAGAAATCTAGAAAACTCCACTACCTTCCACACTCATATTAGTAATCACTTGATACTTTACCACATATATCTAACCATTACATCATATAAGAGAAAGATAAAGTAGAGTGATAAAAGAATTTATCACCCCAAGGAGTAAACAATGTGTGAAATACCAACCGAACACAATCACATTCAATCAAATATTTCAATATTGGAAATTTAGATCAAATAAAAACAAAAATATCTTTATTAATATTTAAAATCAAGTATAAAGAAGGGTTATATTACCCATTGTAATAATCACCAAAAGGGTTTTATCCCTCTATATTTAGGGTTACAATAGAGAAAGAAAAGAAATATAGTAGATAATTTGAAAACAAAACAGGCTCAAAACTCATTCTCCCCCCTCTAACTTACGCCATGACCTCCCTATGTAATTTATATAGATTGTTCTTCTTTATTTATTTTCAAAGTAAAGATCTATTTATTCATTTAAGCTTTCCATATTCTATTATTCCACATGGATCATCCAAGAGGGATCATGAATTACCTCTAATATTCTTGATTTTAAAATTTTCTTAGGATCTTAAGTATTTTCATCTTCTCATTTATATTTAATTTTAATAGTTAAATAAGCATCCATCATATGATTTTTTTGGGATGTATTCCACAAAACATGTTTAATCATGTATCACCATGAAGGAGGCACTATCCATGGTGTGGTTATTAAGGATTCACCCTCCCCATCACACTTCATATTCTCATAGTGTGAATATCATTTTTTATTACCTGATGATGCAATTTATTTTATTTTTAAAATATTAATCTCAATTTGGAAAGCTTGTTTGAATTTCACTAAGTCTTGACCTTTATGCATTTCCCATTTTGATCGATAATAACCTTTACATATTCTCCTTAACAAGATGAAATCATCCCCAAAAGAAAATTAAAGGATCCTTATGTATCCCTCTATATTGGAAAAAACTCTTACATATCAACCGAAATGACCTTTATATACCAATGGGAA
Source organism: Viscum album (assembly GCA_963277665.1). Classification (NCBI taxonomy): domain Eukaryota; kingdom Viridiplantae; phylum Streptophyta; class Magnoliopsida; order Santalales; family Viscaceae; genus Viscum; species Viscum album. The sequence goes on from OY728138.1 coordinate 623,235,978, forward strand.
GTTTGGAATGTTCATATTTGCAGAAAAGAAATAGATTATTACATATTGGAGTTTCACCTCTATGGTTAAGGAATTTACATTTACATATCACAGGGAAGTGGTAGAATGACCCTTATTTATTCCCATACTTTTCCAATTTTTTGAGTGTAGAGTTAAAATGGATCTTATGTATTCCAGGGAAGCATTTTATTGAGACTTTTCAAAATTTATTCTATAAAGGAATAGACTTTATGTATAAAAAAATTAATTTTATGCATGATATTTAGTGAATTTTACACATATGGTCCTTATCCATAATCTCATCATTACTCAAAAAATAATTTTACATTTTAATTGATTTACTTTTATGCATCCTAGTCCTTTGATATATTTTCTATTTTAATTAAAAAAAAATATTTTAGGTATCTCAATCCCTTGGGAGAATAACCTTTATGCATGGGTTTCATTTAACTAAAAATTACCAAAAAAAATTCAATGTATATCTTTTCCAAACATTATATAAAATGAAGAAAATAATTAAAAATCAAGATTTATCCCATTTTCACAATAATGTTCAAAATAACCCTATAATATAATAATGATTCAATTTCCTTTAGAATATAAAAATTGGCGGGGATTAAATCCTTGAATCACAAGGTAGTAGTACTTAAAATATATTTTCTATGAATTCCCCCACACCTTAGCATTATAATATTGGATAAGTGAATATCGAAAATATTATAAAAGTAAAATTCAAAACACTATACAATGTGAGTCCCTTGTTCTACAACCAAGGCACCTAAAATTATCATGACTCCTTAATGTTAATTATTTCATCTTCTCTAAGTGTTATATTCAATTAATTTACACTCTTACCATTATATCACACACATTGATAACCTCCTACCTATATTATTACTTAAGTGTGAATTTCAAGCAAGGTTTTACTCATTCCAAACACATGTAAGGGACACCATAGGTTTGATGAGTTTCTAAATCTACACCCAATAAGGAAAGTAATTATGATTATCATTATTAATTTTAAAGTTTTTTTATAATTTAGATTTGGAAGGTTTTAGGTGTAATAAGTTCCTAGGAATAATTAGAAGGTTTGGATCTAGTGGAAATAAAATGATTGATTTCTAGTTTTATACAAAATAATGATATCATCACTTATTCCCCTTTTCCAAGATTCATCTCTAAAATCCTTGATTTACATGGAATATTTACACCCTCAACATTTCAGAAGTAGTGATTTATTCATCCATATACCTTCAACAACTTGTTTGTTTTGTTTTCAGATTCTACAAAGATTGTATTTTAAAGGAAGATGTAATTCTTTGAGCTTCAAATAGTGGAGAAAACTTCCCAAACTATTTTTTAAAGGATAATTCCATTAAACATTTAACATAATTTAATACTTCACTCCAAAATATCTATAGATGATATAAAAACCAAAAAAACTTTTTGGCATGATATTTTACTCCCAAACATCCTTAGTTGATGTAGTACACACAAAACAACACTCTCCCCCACACTTGAGTTCCAATAGGATTATGCAATTACTTATAGAGCTAGTCTAAAATGGATTTTGGGTTTGTAATGTAGATTCTTAAAATGGTAATTAATGTCTTATAGGGGTTTACAAAGGTTATATGTAAAGTTGGGCTATAATATAAGTTTATTGTAAAAAAGATACTATTAACCATAATAATGCCTCAATACTTTTCAATACAAGTTATTTAATGATTTAAGAATTTGAATAGAATTCATAAGAAGTTATGGTTAATCAAGTATGTTTTGGTTCTCTCAAAAAGTAAGGGTATTATAAAGATTTTTTTAAAAAGGGTTTAGAAGACTCATCTGTAAGTGATTTTAATATTTAATATCATTTCATTTTATGGGAATAAATAATTAGTGTTTTTTCATGAATTTACCAAACTTTGAATATAAAATTTAATTTAAATTTATCATTAATATAAGTTTAGTTTCTTGATAAAAATAAATTCTTCACAATTTAAATAGTTTCTAAACTTATAAAGGTATTCAATTTGAGCTAAATAGGTTAAAAACACAAAAAAAGAAACAAAAACACCTAGAAATGAAAAATAAAGGAAAAAAATATTTGAAATTACTAAAACCTACAAATCCTCCACCACTTGAATAATAAAATTTACTCAGTGTATTATAATAGAATTGGTAGTTTGATTATATTTAGAATAAGTAAATTAGTGAACAATGTTAGGGAAGGGAACAACCTAAGGATTTTAATGGGAGAATGGTTAAAGGAGTATGAAAACCTCCACCGGTTCTTATAGTAGATTCCAAAAATATTACATCAAATTTTATCCCTTGATAGTGAAGGTGTTCTTAACAATTTATTTAACAATATGTAGAACATAAAATGAGTATAAATTAGTGATAATAAATAGTATTTCCCATCTAGAATGATGTTCACCTTGAATTAATTTTACTCTTTATCTGTAAAGCATCACTTATTCTCCTTAGTGAAATTATCCTTGTTGAATTATATTGTCATGTTATACTCTTGTTATTTCCTTATAAATTCTAGAGTTCTCAATATCTTTTCTCCCAGTTTCTTCTAGCTCTTGAATATGAAGTCCCATGTACTTTCTAGACTTGTTCAGATCCAAGTTCATTTCCTTAACTACCCAATATGATTTGTGTTCCAGCTCTATAGGCATATGGAAAATTTCCCCATAGATCAATTGATATGGTCTCATTCCTGGGGGTGGGGGTTAAGATATTATATAATACCATAATTCATCTTTCAAAATTTGGATCTAATATTTCCTATTAATCTAAATAGTCTTTTAAAGGATTCCTTTAATTTCTATATTATAAACTCCATCTTTTCCATTAGTTTGAGGATGATAGGGTGTTAAAGTTTTATGGATCACTCCACAATTTCTCATTAAATCTTATATTATCATATTGTAAAAGTGGGTTCCTTGGTCATTGATGATTACTCCTGGGATTCCAAATCCTTAAAAGATATTAGTCCGAACAAAAGAAAAAACAATAGTATAATTATCAGTTTTGAGATATTTGGATTCCACATATTTGGAAATATAATCCATAGCTAACAATATGTATGAACATCTAAATAATGTGGAAAATTATCCCATAAAATCCATGCACCATACTGTAATATCTTGATATTTTAAAGAATACTATATTTGATAGTGTATACAACATGCAACACTAAGCTTAAATGAACTATGAAATATTAATATTAAAATGTTATAGCTATAACCTATCTATTAAATTGGTGAGTATGAATAGAATTAAAAATATTATGAAATATATATAAAGGTTATACTCAATTATATTGATTAATCCTTTCAAAATAAGCACTCAATTTTTTAGTAAAGTTATTTTATGCTTAAAAAATATGTTTTTTTTTTCAAAAATGGGTTTTATTGATTTTTGTGAATGAATATTATAATAAATTTCTAGAAATTTTAGAGATTTTATTCAATAAAAAGGATATAATTTTTGAAATTATCTTATAAAAATTATATTAGGATGAATTTAGGTGATTTTTTTAAAACGTTTGATTTTTCAATGAATAGTGAAAAATAATGATTTTTATTGAAAAATGCATTTTATTTTCAAGTAATTACAAAGCAACATTATATTTTGGATTATTTTTAAAATCTCATCAGTTAGTTGTGATTAAAAATAATCCAATAAATTTTATTTGAATCAATATTATACTTGAATATGGTTTAAATTTTTTATACTTAAATCAATTTAAAAACTCTAAAAGTAATATTGTTTGGATGAGTTAAAGTTTCCAATGAATATTGAAGATAAATATAAAATATTATAAATTTTATAAAGGTTTATATTCAAATTACATTTCTTTCATGTCATTTTCGAAGTCAAATTATGTGAATAGTTCTTAAAATGACATCAATAGTATTTTATGTTAAATATATTTTATTAAATTATTTAAAAATAATTAAAATATACCAAGAAAAAAATAAGGATTATAAATGGTCTATAATTCTATCCCTTTTCCATTTATGATCTAATTTTCACCTTATAAGTAAAATTATAACTCTTTAATATTGAAAATCTCATTACCACCGTTAATGTTAAAATTGGTTATCTAGGGGTTAAACCAAAAGATAAAGTTTAAAAAAATATCTAAACCTATCTAAATTTGATTTAATGATTAAATTAAGACTATATAATCCTTATATTATAATACATGTCATTTTTGAACCATTTTACATGATTTAGACACATTTTAAATTATAATAATTCATGTATTTCTAAAAATGAAATTAATAATTTTTTATAATAAAAAATATTTTATTAAATGATTTAAAATTTATAAAAATCATATATTCATCCAATATAATATGATACAGTTTAAAATATCATCCAGGGTCTATTTATTGGTCACTTTTCATTTTATATCAACTTTCTTAACCCTTAAAGAGTAAAAAACATTGATACCACAGTAATTGTAAAAAGGGTTAACGAGGGGTTAAAAATAAGAGATAAGGGTAAAAATATAACCAAAAATAGTTCAGATTTTATTTTATGAGAATATTTTTACTCATACTCATCTTTTATTTCATCCATTTTTCCATTATAATTAATTTATATTAATTTAATACTTTAAGCAATTCAAAGTGTGCCCCTCCCCTCACTTATAAAAGGGCACCCACTCTCCTCTCCTCTCCACACTTAAAGAAACATTTGGTTCAACCAAAAAATAAAAAATACCTTATTGACATACCTAAATACTTCTTAGAGTCCATTTTTAATCAAAATACCATCCTAAGAAGGTTTTAGGTATAAATCTAAAGAAGTTGTCTGAAGAAGAGATATAGTTCATAACCTAGTTTTTTTTATTTATTATCCTAACTCATTCAAATATTATTAAAACATGATGAAATAATAAAAAAAGTATCTTAAATGTAATAATATTTTTTTTATGTAAATGTAATAACCTATATCCATCTTTTTTTTCCATCAAATTTGAAACAAAACCACCATTCATGTGTATGGAGGACTACCGCTATGTAAACTAATGTAATTTGTTTTCCATCACTAATTCTAACAAATGGTTATAATTATGGATTTAATGTATATATATGATATTAATTATACATTTATCATTTTTAAGGATAATATATCATTTAATTTATTACCTTTCTATCAATTAAAAAATGATAACGTCGTTCATGCATATGTGTGGATTACCACCTCTACGAAGTGATGTGATCCATTTTTCATGACCACATCAAATAGATACTATATATAAGTATATTTAAAAACAATTTTAAGAAATTTATAATCATTATAGAAATATAAAATAATAATTAACATCTTTCCATCACATTATTTTAATAATGGAAACGTTACCCATGCGTACGTACGACCTACCGTCTCCATGATTGTAACACAATTCATTTCTCATAACCATATTTCATGGTTGGTTTTCAAAGTATAATTGATGTATAAAAATTATAATTATGTCATGATTATTATTCTAGGTATGATGGAATAATTACCTCATTTTCTATTTTCATCCTACTGAAGTTGGTTTGTGGTTATGAACTAGACATCCTCAAAACACCCAACGTAGACACAATCGATTAAGTAATTAAATATTTCATTAAAAAAAAATAAAAGGATAAAGGATAAGATATTAATACTATAAAATTTTTATAATAAATTAAATAATTTATATAATTTTATTATATAGGTGTTAAAGGATATACATGGAAAGTTTGGGCACGGGGTAAGGAATTTCATCTCAATTTCCCTTCATTGAGGAATATTTTAATGTTATACACTTAATTTATATTTTATGGTGAATATATTACCCCTTTTACATGTTATATAATTAATCCTTCACACCTAATTGTAAAGACCCAGAAATCCTGTGGAATTTTTTTTAAATACATGGGAATTTTACGAGTCCTCAGTTTCTAATGGTGCCTGATTCTGAGGCCCGGTGTGCCCGGAATCAATTTATGAAGTTTTGTTTGGGTACGTTTAGTAAACGTACATGTGGGATTTTATATCTTTTGAACCGGTACTCGGAATTGAAATCCGAGAACACCGTTGAACTCGCAGCGCCGATATTCGCTTAAGGAGACCTTTATCATAGTTGCGTTTTATCATGATTGGGAGTTAATTTCTTGGGGTTTCTAATTAAAATTAAATAAAAATGTGTGTATTTTTTTTATTTGAATGGTGGTTAAAACCACCAAGTGGAGGTTAGTGGTGGGGCCCACTATACCTTAACCACCCTTCAGAGGATATTTTAGGGTGGGCCCCACCTGAACCCTTTAACTCCTCTAAACCCCCCTAAACTCCTTGAGCTCACCATTAATAGGGGAAAATCTTGGAATTCCCCTTAATGGTTCCAACACAAATTAATTAATGACTTAATTAATTAATTTGAGTGTTTTGAATTATTTTGAATTCATTATAACAACATTAAAAATAAGAGATCATATTCTTTTATTTTGGGTTGTCATAATCCTGGGAGAGCTTTGGAGAACTCTTGGAAGAACATCAACCTCTCAATGAAGAATGATCCTCATATCTGAAGAATGTCAAACACCGTCCTCAATCTTCAGCTAAGCTAAAAGAGAAGGATCCACCCGCGAAGAATGCCGACGATGCTTCTTCCTCAGACGCTCCCCGACATCAACAACGCCTCCTTCCCACAACTCTAACAAGTGATCACCGATTACAAGGTAGGGGTGTGTTTTGATTTGAGAAATGATGATTATTCCTTCCATGTTTTTTACTCTTGACCTGCTTACTTCCAAACTAATGCGGAAGGACCGGGCCTAACAAACATGACCTGATTCCTCCACCATTTTTGTGAATGTTTGGCGTGTTCTTCGTGTTCTTTATGGGTGAAGAACACCAGATCGTTGTGAGTTTGTTGTGTGATGCAACAATCCCAAATTGAATAACCAACATCATGACGACCTAACAGAGGTGCGATGACGATAGCAGGTGATGGATCAAACCGGAACGAGAAGGAACATCCCTCGACTGTTCTTCGATCGGGTGAATCAAATCATGTTTTCAGAGCCGATCGGAGTCCCAAAAACACCGAAGATGATTACGGGACATCGGGGAGACCTAGTGTCCAAATTTTCATGATGCACGAACTATCAGAACAAAGAGTGGACTTCACGGGAGGCGTGCTGGCCAGAGGCGTCGTTTCTGGAAAATTCTAGAATACACGACGTGTAATTCAAATGAACGCACCGTGTAGTACAAATTTTCTATGGCTTCAGTTTCAGATGATAGAAAAGTAACACATGGCATGTGACCCTGGTAACACAGCGTGTACTCTCCACATAGAATGATAGAGGAGACTTTGTGAGACATGGTGTGTATTCTGGGAAATACACCGACACGAGCATCAATACACAGCCAAGATGCACTGAGTGTAATCTCTTCACAGAAAGGCAGAAGCGGATTTGCGGGACTCGGTGTGTATCCCGGGGATACACGAACACATGGTGGAGTACACGGGAATGTACTCCACCACATGGCTAGACATGGCCATTGGCACGAGCTACCCCATGTACCAGTTACACGGGTTGGAAAACATGGGTTGAGGCCATGTACGGACACATGGACAGCGTACACGGAGCCGACCCCAGATGCTTGGACACGGCGTGTAACCACACCACATGCCGTGTACTTACTTTTCTACATGAACATCCCTTAGACATGGGCCGTGGTACATAAGAAGTACCCGAGTTCTAAAGACATGGTGTGTAACCATACCAACATGCCATGTACTTTTTGGAAAATGGATTAGTCATCTCGACTCTGTGTCTTGGACACTTGTTTGTTGGATTTCCCCCCTATGAAGTGGTGGATATCTGAGATACTTCTTCGCGGGACTTGGTGGCAGTTGATGTGTTGACACTTGGCTTGAGGAGCGGACCCTCCCGGAATCGAGTATGATGTATGCGAGAACCCTAGGGCTGGCTGTGATGATACTGTACTGTAATCCTCCGTGGGTTCGACAATGATGACTACCGTACCAGAATCCTCTGTGGGTTCGAAAGTGATAACTACTGTACCAGGATCCTCCATGGGTCTGATAGTTATGAATTCTGTTCCTGTATCCTGTGTGGGCCCGACAGAATAGCCGGTCCTATATCCTGTGTGGGTCTGACAGCTTAGCTGGTCCTGTATCCTGTGTAGGTCCGACAACTTAGATGAATTAGTGACTACATCTGATCATATCTATTACTCTAAAAAATATGTATACCTATGTGAACTGAGTCATGTCTTTCAACCATTATCATCGTGGTGATTGAATATACTTCCTTGTGTAATGGTTTGTGCTTGGGCTCGAGATTTAGAGCCGAAATGTGATTGATAACTTAGGTATATGTATGGGCATATACCTAAGTAGGGTTGGTTGTTACTTCATGATTGTATCTTTCTTATGTGGTTTACACTTTTTTGATTTTGGGAGACCTTTGGGGGTCTTGGGGTCCCCTAATGAGTATTGTTATACTCACCCCTGCACGGGCTTCGCCCATACCATGTTGTGTTCTGTGCAGATGACGGACAACAGTGATCGAGGCTGAGGGTGAAGGACAGAAGGCTGCTCGGAGCTAGACTAGATGAGACATACTGTAGGGACGAGTTGTTTGAGTTATATACCTACCATTTAGGTAGAATTCCCTGGTTGATGATCCAGGAGCTGTTTTCCCTTTTTACTTGTACTTATTGTTCAGTTGGGTTTGTATACTGACACACTTAATTTCAGCACACTTTTTTTTTTCTATTTTAGTACTTGTTGCTTCTACAGCTTGTGTTCAGGAAGTGTGTGTTACAGGTTTAAAGGAAATGCCTTCTCTTTTATTGTGATTATGCCTTTGGTGCTAGTCACTAGCCCCTGGCCTATGGAAGGTGGGCTTGGGGTAGTCACGACAAGGGCCCCGAGGATGGGTCATGACAAATTGGTATCAGAGGAGTCAGTTCTACCATAGAACTTAGACTCTGATTCTTTTAATGAAAATAGTGTGAAGTGTTTTGGGTGTTTTTAGCAGTTTAGGGAAACCGGTGTTGGTACGGCGACCGATGTATCCATACACTTGGACTCTAACTTCTGATCTCCGACTCAGTGCATGAAAACACTGATTGCGTGTGTGTTTCCTTTGAAAAAGTTTTCTTCATGATTACTTTGTGTCAGCTCACAAGGTATACTGTTTTAACCGTGGTGCACCTGTTTCCTTTCAGGATGGCCCCATGAAGGTAGCCAGCTAGGGTTCCAAGTTACATATGAGATGGTAGCCCACCGAGCGATGAGGCCTCGGTGTAGGGCCCCATCATAGCGGAGGTACCAACAGTACCACTACCCGCTAGGCCACCGATACCACCAGCTCCAGTAACAGAGAGTACACGCCGCCTGAGTGCATTGCACGAGTTTTAGTGCTAGAGGCTGCCCAGGTTCTGGGGAGAGACAGACCCACAGGTAGCTGAGGATTGACTGGAGGCTATCGTGAGAGTTTTTAGATTTATTGGGACACCATCTAACCTCATGGTGATCCTTGCCGCGAGTCTCCTGCATGCATCAACCGGAAGATGGTGGAGCCTGATGCTCCAGGTGCATGAAGAGGCATCATTACTCTGGACAGACTTTGAGAGTCTCTTTCGCTCAAAGTTTTTTCCAGACACCCTTCGTGTGGTGTGGATTCAGGAGTTACTTCATCTGCATCAGGGAAGCATGATAGTAGCTCTGTACTCAGCGAGGTTCACCAACCTCTCGTGATACTCCATGGATATAGTATGGGACCCGTTCTTTAGGGACCGAACCTTCGAGAAGGGACTCAGGAATGAGATCAGAGCTTCAATGATTCCCCTCAGTATCCCGATGTAGGTGGGGGTGCTGGAGAGATCTCTTCTAGTTGAGAGTTTTCTCATTGAGCAGTCACCAGCAGCGAGACCCACCACATGGCGACATGTAGAAGAATCTTCTGTAGCTGAAAGTAGACAGGTGTCGCAGAGGTCCAAGAAGACCAGGCCATCAGGTGGGCGATCCCAGGATACATGTTTGGTTGTCTGGGGCACACGATATAGAGCCATTTATACGAGGAGCAGGTAGTGATTTGCATGTGGTAGGTAGGGCCACATGGCTCGTGACTGCCCGACCCACCATTCAGATGAGCAATAGACAGTAGAGGGACCTCTCAGGAAGAGGTAGAGGTTCGACCGTGGTGGTCCGCTGGGATAAGGTGGATGTGGTAGAGGAGCTGGCTGAGCAATGGGTGGTAGAAGACGTTTCGAGGCTCTACTACCACCACCACCACCACCAGGAGGTCCACCCCAACCACAGGGAGCTGGAAGAAAGAGGCGGTCTCAGCTCTAGGTAGTCGAGGCCTACAACCACGGCGTACCTTAGATGATTCGAGGTACTATCTGTGTCTACTCCACCCTTGCTGCAGTACTTATAGACACAGGTGCAAGTCATTAATTTATTTCCACTGCCCTCATTCGGTGCTTGGAGATTCTGACGGAGCTGTTGGCTCAATCCTTATAGCTAGAGACTTCTACAGGAGAAAACTCGACCATTATGCACTAGTGACCGTAGTATGAGCTTACTATAGGAGGTGAGAGATTCGGCTGGGATCTTCTGGTAGTGGCATCGAGGCCTTACAATGTCATCTTGGTTATGGACTAGTTATCCACAGTTCATGCCCATATTGATTGTATTAGGCAAAAAGTGCGGTGTGTTCGCATGGATGGGAATAGGTTCACCTTCACCGGAGATAAGGGAGCCTTTACAGTACAGGATGGACTTACATAGAGGAGGGGGCAGCCGATCACACATCAGTTGGCTAGTCTCATCCTCGAATCAGTTGATGTGCGGAGTCCAAGTTTTCCTGTTGTGGTGGATCAGTACACGAATGTTTTTCCTAACGATGTTCCAGGACTACCTCCTCGCAGAGAGGTAGACTTCTACATTAACCTGTACCCTGTGACAACATCGATATCTACTTCAGCATATCAGATGTATCCCGCTGAGCTTCGTGAGCTGCGAGTACAGCTGGAGGACTTGCAGGGGAAGGGATTTATCTGACCCAGTGTTTCACCTTGGGCATCACCGATTTTGTTCGCCAAGAAGGCAGATGGGATCTTGCGACTGTGTGTTGAATACCATCGCCTAAATCAAGTGAACGTGAATAACAAGTACCCAATCTCGAGGATTAGCGACCTCTTTGATCATCTCAAGGGATCATGATGGTTCTTGAAGATATACCTTAGGTCAGGCTATCACCAGATTAGAGTTCAAGATGAGGATGTGTAGAAGACGACCTTCAAGTGTTGGTATGGACACTATGAGTTCTTGGTTATTCCCTTCGGCATAACCAACACTCCAGCATTGTTCATGAGTCTCATGAACATGATATTCCAGCCTTACATCGATCGATTTGTCATAATATTCATCAACGACATACTAATCTACTCGAATACTGAGGAGGAGCATGCCTACCATTTGTGGGTAGTACTAGACACACTCCGAGAGCACCAGCTTTATGGTAAGCTCTCGAAGTTCCAGTTCTGGATTCGATAGGTTCATTTCTTGGGACATGTCATCTCAAAGGCTGGAGTTGTAGTGGATCTAGCGAAGATCGAGACAGTACTTTCTTGGGAGACACCCAAGAGTGTGACGGAGGTACAAAGTTTTCTAGGACTGTATGGGTACTATTAGCGATTTGTGACAGATTTCTCCAGAGTTGCAGCACCACTTTCATCATTTACGAAGAAGGGGAAATCCTTCATGTGGTCAGAGAGATGCCAGCAGAGCTTTCAGGAGTTGAGGCAGAAGTTAACCAGTGTGCCCATCTTGAGGCTACCAAAGGAGGGCATTGGGTACGTAGTTTACTACGATGAATCAGGGACCAGACTCGGGTGTGTCCTGATGCAGGAGCGAGCATTGATAGCGTATGGTTCAAGACAATTGAGACAACACGAGAAGAAATACGCTACCCATGACCTAGAGTTAGTAGTAGTGGTATTCTCCTTGAAGATGTGGTGACACTATCTGATGGGTGAGCGTTTTACAGTATACTCTGACCACCAGAGTCTTAGGTACATATTCTCATAGAAGGTCCTAAACCTGAGACAGTGACGATGGATCGAGTTCCTCCAGGACTATGACTTCGATATAGTCTATACTCCTGGGAAGGGGAATGTTGTAGTAGATGATCTTAGTAGGAGATCGGGAATTCATTTGCTAGGAGAGGCAACATAGTAGCTGGCCGTGTTACAAATATCATTTGTGGATAGAGATGGAGCAGCCTTTCTGTAGTCTCTTACAGTCACTCCTCCACTTCTTTAGTGAGTCAGGGAGGCACAACATGAGGACATTGACTGTGAGACACGACGTGCTCATAAATCCTTAGGGCAGGCACCTAATGGATTTTCTAAAGGTGGGGAACACATCATTCTCTTCAGAGGAAGGACCATGGTATCAGTTGCACTTCAGGAGGAAGTGTTGAGGGAGTTCCACACTTCTCCTTTGGCGGTACATCCAGGAGTAGCGAAGATGTATCAAGACCTCCGACGACAACACTGGTGTCCATGTATGAAGAAGTCTGTAGCAGAGTTTGTCTCATGATGCCTCACTTGTTAGCAAGTGAAGGCGGAGCACCAGGTTTTAGCAGAATTAGTTCATCCCTTAGAGGTTCCAGAGTGGAATTGGGACATGATATCCATGGATTTCGTGATGGGACTTCCATGTACATCGATAGTAGAGATCTTGGGATGCCTCTACATACAGGAGATTGTACGACTTCATGGTGTGCCATCGATTATTGTCTCCGATCGATATGCCCATTTTACTTCCCGGATGTGGAAGGGGTTTCAAGAGGATTTTGAGACGCAACTTCACTTGAGCACCGCCTTCCATCCTCAGAAGAATGGTCATACTGAGAGGACCATTCAGACTCTCGAGGATATGCTCTGTTCATGTGTCCTCGACTTTGGTCATAGCTGGGAGGATCACTTAACCTTGGTAGAATTTGCGTATAACAACAGCTACCACTCCACCATTGTGATGGCACCTTATGAGGAACTTTACGACCGACCTTGAAGATCGCCTCTATGCTGGACTAACCTAGGGGAGTCAACACTTGTAGGACCAGAGATGGTGCATGCTATGACGGAGAAGGTGCAGATCATCCAGGAGTAGATGAAGACTGCACAGAGCAGGCAGAAGTCCTATGATAATAGGAGACAGAGACCACTAGAGTTTGGGGATGGTGACCACGTCTTTCTATGGGTCTCACCTCGACGAGGTATAAGGAGATTTGGCTGAGGCGATAAGTTATCTTCACGATTAATCGGACCTTTTCCGGTCCTCAGCAGGGTAGGTGAGGTAGCTTACCGCTTGGCTCTTCCACCTCAGTTGCACCGGGTGCACAACGTCTTCCACGTATCTCAGCTGAGGAGATACGTGCATGATTCGTCCCACATCATCAACCACAGGGAACTGGACATCGATGATGGGGCGACATTCATAGAGGTTCCAGTGGATATTGAGGATTTACAGGAGAGGGTATTGCATGGATAGTTTATACCTCTGGTGCGTGTTCGCTGGCAGCACGAGAACCTCCAGGAGAGTACATGGGAGCAGGAGGCTCAGATGCATGGTCAGTAACCCCATTTGTTTCCCTAGTGCGTGTTGTAGCTTATGGGGATGTAAAGCCATTAGTTGGGGAGAATTTATAGACCCGAAAATCCTATGGATTTTTTTTAAATACATGGGAATTTTATGAGTCTGTGGTTTCTAACAGTGCCTGATTCCGAGGCCCGGTGTGTCTAGAATCAATTTATGAAGTTTTGTTCGGGTACATTCAGTAAACGTACATGCAGGATTTTATATCTTTTGAACCAGTGCTTGGAATTGAAATCCAATAACACCGTTGAACTCACAGTGCCAATATTTGCTTTAGGAGAAATTTACCATAGTTAATTTTTATCGATATTGGGAGTTAATTTCTTATGGTTTCTAATTAAAATTAAATAAAAACATGTGTAACACATTTTTATTTGAATGGTGGTTAAAACCACCAAGTGGAGGTTATTGGTGGGTCCCACCACACCCTAACCACCCTTGGGAGGATATTTTAGGGTGGGGTGCACTTAGACCCTTTAACACCTCTAAACCCACCTTTAAACCCCTTGATCTCCCCATTAATAGGGGAAAATCTTATACTTCCCCTTAATGGTGCCAACAAAAATTAATTAATGACTTAATTAATTAATTTGAGTGTTTTGAATTCTTTTTAATTCATTATGCCAACATTAAAATAAGAGATCATATTCTTTTATTTTGGGTTGGCATAATCCTAGGAGAGCTTTGGAGAACTCTTGGAAGAACATCAACCTCTCAACAAAGAATGCTCCTCATCTCCAAAGAAAGACGAACACCATCCTCGATCTTTGGCTAAGATAAAAGAGAAGTATCCACCCTCGAAGAACGCTGACGACGATTCTTCCTCAGATTCTCCCCGACGTCAATGAAATGATGCCACCTTCCCGCGACTCTGACAAGCAATCAACGATTACAAGGTAGGGGTGTGTTTTGATTTGAGCAACCCTAATTCTTCCTTCCATGTTTGTTACTATTAACTCGCTTTCTACCAAACTAATGTGGAAGGACCATGCCTAACGAACACAACCTGATTCCTACGCCGTTTTTGTGAATGTTTGCTGTATTCTTCATGGGTGAAGAACACCAGATCATTGCGAGTTTTTTGTGGGACACAACGATCCCAAATTGAAGAACCAACATCACGACGACCTAGCAGAGGTGTGGCGATGATAGTGGGTGAAAGATCAAACTGGAACGAGAAGGACCGTCCCTTGACCGTTTTTCGAGCGGGTGAATCAAATCGTGTTTTTAGAGCTAATCGGAGGCCCAAAAACACCATAGATGATTACGAGACATTGGGGAGACCTAATGTCCAAATTTTCATGAAGAACAGACCATCAGAATGAAGAATGGACTTCACAGGAGACACGTTGGCTGGAGGTGTCTTTTCTGGAAAATTCTAGAATACACGACATGTAATTTAGACGAACACGCTGTGTAGTACAAACTTTATGTGACTTCAGTTTCAGATGATAGACAAGTAACACATGGCATGTAACCCCGGTAATACGTCATGTAATCGCCACACAGAATTATAGAAGATAATTCCCGAGACATGGTGTGTATTCTAGGAAATACACGGACACGGGCAACAATACACGGTCAAGAGGCACAACATGTAATCTCTTCACAGAAAGGAATAAGTGGCTTCGCGGGACTCATCATGTATCCCAAGGATACACGGACACGGGTTGGAGTACATGGGCATGTACTCCACCACATGACCAGACATGGCCATTGGCATAGGCTACCCCGTGTACCAGTTACACGGGTTGGCAAAAACAGGTTGAGACCGTGTACGGACACATGGCCAGCGTACACGGAGCCAACCCCAGATTCTTGGAAACAGCGTGTAACCACACCACATTCCATGTACTTACTTTTCTACAAAAACAGCCCTTCGACATGTGCCGTGGTACATGGGCAGTACCCGAGGTCTGAAGACATGACGTGCAACCACACTAACATGCCATGTACTTTTTGGAAAATGTATTATTCATCTTGACTCTGTGTCTTGGACACATGTTGCTTGGATTTTCCCCATATGATGTGGTGGATCTATGAGATAATTCTCCATGGGACTTGGTGGCAGTTGATGTCTCGACACTTGGCTCGAGGATAGGACCCTCTCAGAATTGAGCGTGCTGTATGTGGGAACCCTAGGGTTGGCTACGACGATATTGTACTAGAATCCTCTGTGTGTTTGACAGCGATGAATAATATACCGGAATCCTCTGTGGGTTCGACAACGATAACTGCTGTACCGGGATCCTCCGTGGGTCCGACAATTCTGACTTTTGTTCCTGTATCCTATGTGGGTCCAATAGAATAGCTGGTCCTGTATCCTATGCGGGTCCGACAGCTTAGCTGGTTCTGTATCCTGTGTGGGTCTGACAACTTAGATGAATTAGTGACTACATCTGATTATCTCTATCACTCTACAAAAGATGTATACCTGTGTGATCTGAGTCATGTATTTCAACCATTATCATCTTGGTGATTGACTATACTTCCTTGTGGAATGGTTTGTGCTTGGGCTTGATATTTGGAGCCAGACTGTGATTGATAACTTAGGTATATGTATGGGAATATACCTAAGTAGGGTTGGTTGTTACTTCATGATTGTATCTTTCTTCTGTGGTTTATCCTTTGTGGATTATGGGAGACCTTCAGAGGTTTTGGGGTCCCCTACTGAGTATTGTTATACTCACCCCTGAACGGGCTTCGCCCACACCTTGTTGTGTTATGTGCAGATGACGGACAATAGTGATCGAGGATGAGGGTGATAGACGGGAGGCTTCTCGGAGCTGGAATAGATAGAACGTACCGTAGGGACAAGTTGTTCGAGTTCTATACCTACCCTTCAAGTAGGATTCCTCGTTGGATGATCCAGGAGCTGTTTTACCTTTTTACTTGTACTTGTTGTTCAGTTGGGTTTGTATACTGGCCCACTTACTTTCATCACACTTTTCTTTTCTATTTTAGTACTTGTTGCTTCTACCGCTTGTGTTCAGATAGTGTGTGTTACAGGTTTAAAGGCAATACCTTCCCTTTTATCGGGATTACGCCTTTGGTGCTAGTCCCCAGCCCCTGGCCTATAGAAGGCGAGCTTGGGGTAGTCACAGCACGGGCCCCGAGGACGGGTCGTGACACTAATGGTATTTTAATTTAAAATTCATGTTAATTCACCCAAAGGGTTTTTATTTAGAAGTTACCAAAGTGGTAAGGGGTTTTTTAACGCAATTTACTTTCATTGGGTTATATCACTTTCTTATTGATTATATTATGCCAATATTATGTGTAAAATGGAATTTATTTATTTATTTTATATTTCCACTTTTTTTTGTATATTTACATTTTTTACACATAATCTCTCATTGGTTAATCTGAATTAATTGATATGATCTTTGTAAGGTCTATTTATCTCAAATTCTCTTTATTTGGGACATATGTTTATGTTATGATACTATATTATTTTATGAGGTGTAGATAATACCAATTATACTTTCTATATCATGAATATCATTATTTTCATGTGATTTAAAGTTTCATTTGAATTTATTCTTTCATGCAGATTACAATTAAAAAAGTTACCAAAGTAGTAAGGGATATGTTTCAATCCAATTTTAATTGGGATTGTTTATCCTTAAATTTCATTTGAGGAAATTTTATGATCCTTATTTGATAAAACCATTTAATTTTTATTATACTATGGATATTTATAAAAATTTTAGGTTTAAGTGTAGAGACCTTGGTTTTTTCTGGTAAGACTTTGGAATATTCTTAAGAATATTTTCAGAGTTAGGCGTTGAGACTACATACGATTCCCGGGCATGATATGACCAAAATTAATTTTATAAAAATATTAAGTAAATTTTATACTATGCCCATGAAAGAAGTGGGATAACTCTTAAATAATAGCCTAGATAAAAAATCCAACTACAGGGTTGAGTCTGGAATGTGGTATTTATCCTATGTGGGATATAACTTTTGGCCGTGCAATTATTATGTAAAATAAGTCACTGAGGACATAACCATAAATAAAATAGTTAAATTATTTTATTTTATATCGAATGTTGATTCAAATAAATCTTGAACGGGGACTCAGATTGGAAATCCAAGACCGCCATTGAGTTTGAAATGCGGTGTTTTACCTAAGCATGGCCTAAATTGGGGGGGGGGGGGATGTTTAGATCCCATGACCATTGGTGGGTGCGATTAAGTGTTTACCCTTGACTTAATCAACTATTATAAATAGGGGATTATGAGTATTTTCTAGGATTTTCTCATAACCTCCACCACTAAAAATGGAGCTCTATCCTTCCTCCTTTGGTAGATCAACGACAAATCCTTGGATAGAGACAAATCGAAGTGAGATGAATCAATGGATCTCCTACTCCATTGACAAGTATGTTCTTCACCTAAAAATATTCAATATTAAGGTAGGACTTTTGATTTGTGGATTTTATCCCCACCTTGTTTCATTTTTTATGAATTATCTAATTAAGTTTATGATTTGAACACACATCTGATGATCTGTCTGAGATACATAAATTTTTTCAAACCTATTTTTGATCTTTGTTGGAATTATTCAAATAATTAACTTCTTTTCTTCATGATTGTGAAAATTTTATCATCAAATTAATCATCAGTATCTCCTCTTCTCGCTATTACACCCCCTATTCCTTATATATATATATATATACACATGTATACTTGTATATATATATTTTTAATACACCCTTTATCCTGGCGGTTGAAGGTTGGTTGGTCAAGATATGTATAACGACCCATACTTTACATACATGGTTATTACTTCAAAATTAAACAGACTTATTACAACATATAACAAAACCATGAAAGGACCGTATAGGTATAGTGTCTTTAGAAACTGGGAAACATAAACAACTGGTTCATAAATCATCTACATTGTCTCCCATTTATTTCATCATATCTAGAGTTCCTTTTTGGAATATCCTACTTAATATCCTTATTCCTGACCTGGGGAAAAGAAAATATACAAAAGGGTGAGCTCAAATGCACAGTAAGGGTAAACAAAAGAAATATCAAACATATCATATCCATAAGAATATAACATTTTGAAAATCTTATCCTGCAAAAGAGATCATAACATGGGATAAATCATAGAAGTGAAATGTAATCCCAATAATCATAACTTAAAACATAAAGCTTTGTGGAATACACACATAATTATAGATAATCATTTCTTATTAGTCAAGACTCATTTCCAAGACTATCTTAGGGAACAAAGTCCATTTCTGAACCGAGTTCACTCCTCATTTCAGTCCTATTTCAATGAACCAGTTTAACCTGCCATTCCAGTCATGTCTATCTCATGAGATATAAATCTTTACTCAATGCATTGGAGAGATATATAGGTCCCACCCATCTCATAATTAAACCATTCTTATGTGTACCACAAAATCATAAATCATACATCATAGCATAACCCATGTAATAAAAACGGGATTCTTAATCATCATGCCATCATAACATAATCTATATAAGATAAAAGGACATAATAAAAATAATTCCATTATAACATAATCAAAAAAATGTAAAAAATAGGGATATAAATAGAACCCTATATTATCTTGGGTGGAAAATAATTTTGATAAAACACTTGAACTCCATTCTTGAGGAAAATATCCTTTCTACTTCAAAAAAACATTTTCCTTTCTTAACATGTCATATAATTTTAAACTAAAAGAAGTTGATTAAAAATAAACTTTAAAACTTGTAAAGGAAGCTTCATGGAAATAATTTTCTAAAAATCCATTCAGTCCGTATAAGTTAAAAAAACATTCTTCTTGTACTTTGGCCGGAAAAGTCAAAAAGTACCTCGTATGAAAAACGACAAAAGATTACTTTTATATCTTTTACTAAAAAATCACCGAAGGGTAAAATTTGATTTAAAAAATTGTAGTAGGATAGAAATAATATTAAATATTGAGGAAACATTTATGTGGATGATAAATATTCCCCAGTAAATTCTGAAGTATAAACAATCTCAGATAAAAATAAGATTGTGAGATTTTCCCTTACCTTAGGTCCGATTTGTTTCGTAAGTGTCCAAACCTCCTATATAATGATTTAAATAATGTTATTGAATTATTACAGAATCACACTTATTTTTATGATATCATATATGGTCATATTCTTAGATTCTTATTAGTAATATTTCATTGTTACTTGTTATTCGGGGGTTTATTGCTTTTTGTTCTTATGCGTGTTTTGTCGAGTAAATTCTTATTATTATTTTTAGGTTATAGACACCTCATTTACAGAATGGTATTAGTGTAATATATATCATATTCATTCATTAAATTCATTTATATAATCATTATGCAATGAATATCATGTAGAACGAGTCGCATCACATCATGGAGATGGTATTCCGTACGTACGCACGAGCGATGATATCATTCCCATGATCGTGTAATTGTATTGGAGTGTATGTATACTATTTAAGAATCAATACCACTTTACAATAATAATATATAATTATTTGTTTTCACCATTATACCCATCCAAGTAAGGTGGTGGTGGAAAATAGATTACACCACGACATGGAGATGGTATTCCGTACGTACGCACGTGTGGTGATTTCGTTTTCCGTAGGATGGATAGATGGTGAAATAGGGTTGTTTCATACTTATAATAACATATCAGTATATGAGTGATACTGATGTTATTAATTAATAATTAAACAACTAAATAAGAAGAAGTGGAAGAATAAATAAAGTTGAAAGAATCGGTAACAGACATTACCGCTTCTTTGAAGAGCCTCTTTGAGACCTCCTTTTAGGGAACTGAAATTGGTCTTTGAAGAATACCAGGACCTCTAGGATGTTTCTAGAGAAGTGGAGAAGATAATTTGTCAGGTTTTTTCCAAGTTTGAAGGCTCAAAGTGGTGTGAGGAAGAGAGGGAGGAGGTTCCCTTTTATAAGGGAGGAGAGGGGCACCTTTGGAAAAACTAAAAATATTATTTTATTATAAAGTCATATTCAGTTTTTAATAGCTCCAAATTAATTTATTTCAAAGATAAGGTTGGGATGCTTCGAAATACGCTCATCTAATAGAATTTATACAATTTTAGGTTACTATTTTAACCTTATCATTTAGATTTAACTTTAAGTTAGATAATTTAACTTTTACCGTGTCTTCTTATTTTCTTACACTATAAGGTTAATAAACTTACCATAACAAGCCAAACGAACCCCAAGTTGTTTATTATTAATATATATAACCTTATATAAGTCATTTTTCCTAACCTTATATTTTTAGGAATAAAATAACAATTAATAATATAATATTTGTTTTAAAAACTATTTTATGTCAATTTTGGCACTATTTGGTAATTGATTTTTGTGAAAATCATAACAGAAATATTAGTTCAAAAAAAGTTACTTAAATCAATAATAACATGTCATATTAACCTATAAAATTATTTGAATTCATAAAAAATTTCAAATTACATTTATTTGGGTATTTATAACATCAATTATGTCAATATTTCATTAATAATATAATTACTGCATCATCATTGTGTCATAAATAAATTAAATTATTTAAAGTCTAAAAATTACAAATAAAATACCATTATTTAGGAAATATTTTTAGCTTTATAATTAATATTTATAGTCTAATTTATCTTATGTATAACCCTATATTAAAAATTATTTACATATTAAACTTTTATTTTAACTATTTTAACCCTTCTTTAAATAAATTAATATTAAATGTCCTAATCTAATCCAAGTGGGCCTAAATGGTCATATTTTATTCCTAAGGTTGTTTTTGGTCGAATTACACTTATCCAATAGAATTAAGACATGTGTTAGAGTAATAATAATATCATTTTTAACCGTAATTACCCTATTTACTTTTAACCGTGGTAAAAAAAAGTAAAAAGTTACTATTCACCAAAAATTATTTTTATCTCATTGAACCATATTTTACTTACTGAAATAAACTGTGTATCTCAGATTTTTGAAATTCCACTCACAGAAGCGGTAAAATTAAGTTTTATGTAAATTTGCAAATTCTCCTAGGAGGTGGGTAAAAGATGGTCAAAAGTTCAATAAAATTTTTATATATCTAAAATTATTATAAAATGACTCCAATGAATTACTTTGAACTTATAAAGGTATTATGTATCAATTTTGAACTAAGATAAATTTAAATAAAATAAATAATTATTTAAATAAAAAGTTGGTTTTTAAATAGTAACCCAGTGTTTTCACTATTCATCCAAAATTGAAAGTTTTCAGAAAAATACCAAAATTTCACCCTAGGCTAATTTCGATATTCAGAATCCAAAAATGAAGTCCATTTTGAAAGATGAAATTTATAAAATTTCAAAAATTGGTTATTACTATTCATAACGGTTAGTTTTAATAATATTTTAATAGCATATCGTTGTTTAGTGAAACTCGGTATTGCGTACGACGCAAGCTATCGAGGAAGGTCGGGATTGCGTGTAAAACAAGCCAAGCTAGTGTTGTGTGTAGTGAATGATCCCTTTGATGATTTATATAACAAAATATTTCTCATAAAAGTCTCGGGTGTTACAATATGCATAATGATGTTTATGAGGGGCAGTAGATCAGGATGAGTAGAAGAAATCCGACATGAGTAGGTGTCCCATTGGTGATGGAGCACAATATGGGAATGATGCATGGACATCGCTAGATAGAGAAGAGGGAAGTGTCTATCTAGGTGCAGTGGTTGGTTGTGAGCATCACAGTCAGTATGGCACATGGGTACAAGAGGTGGTGTGTTTTCCTGGGTAGCAGCAGTTGAGGAGCATTAAACATTTAGGGTTTTATAGGGATAGGCATGGAAATGGGTTGATGATGATATGGGAGGATATAAGAATAAATGAAATAAAAAAAGAAAGAAAAATTGGATGGGGGGTGGGGGAATGCTACATGTGTATGGAGGCAAAGGGGAGGTACACCCCTATGCACACGTGAGGGAGGGGGCTGGAAATATCCATGTGGATCCCTTATCATAAGATTACTTATATGAGTTTTATATTAATAATATTAATTAACGAGATGGGTTGGGCATGGAGAGAGAAGGGTGGGGTTGTGTGAACCTGGTTGAGAGTGGGGTTAAACATGAAATGAATATCCAACATGAATTCCCATTACCATTATAATAATAATAATAATAATAATATAATAATAATAATAATAATAATATTATTATTATTTTATTAAATCCTTGTTTTGGTTATATATTTTAACCGAGATGTCGGATGGACGTGTGGTCAACGACATTGTGAACCTGATATTGAGATAGTCATTTTAAGACCAATGTTGGATACCTTTTTCTGACTTGTACCTTGGGTCAATGAAACATGCAATAATAATAAAATTATTATTATTTCGGGATCTTGTATTCGACATAGCTCTCTCACAGGTGTCAGAATGAAAAACAGTTTGCGATGCTGTGACCTTGAAATTAAGGTGGACATTTCAAGATCAATTTCAAATATTTAATTTGGACTCATGGCTTGGGACCATGAGATGCCATTTGAGTATAATGCGACAAAATATGATTTTTTTTCATCGGGTGTCTGATTGAGGCAAATTAATAGTTTATTCTGTGCATTTTTTTTGCAAGGATCAAAATGGTGAAATATATATACTTTATTTTTGGATCAAGGCATGGGGCCCATGAAGGGTGATTCGAGTGTGTTGTAGTGAAATAAAGATTCTTCACCGGGTGTAAGATTTAGGAAAATGAGTAGTTGATCCTATGATCTTTTTTGGAAGGATCGAAATGGTGTGATCTATTAGGTTATCTGAGTCTGTTTAAGGGGTCATGTCAGTAAAACTATTTTTTTACCCTTCAAACCAACGACAAGAATCATGCACTTTTCATCCTTTTGGCCAGATATTCCATGTACTCAGGGAGTAAGCTGGCATACATAGGGGTATTTTTTCACAGTTTAGTACCCAATTATGTCTAGGTACACGACCAGATGACAAGGTGGGGTATCAAATTATGTAGTCCCCATACACGCCATTTATGCCTTAAATGAATCTTTTATCTCTTGTATATTCTTCTTTCTGACTTAGATTTTGGCTGTGAGTATATTATCTTGAGTGTTTTTCATGTAGAACGTGATGGTGACTTACATAGTGGATTTTGAGATATATTGTGATATGTTCTAGGTGTGACACCTATCTGAGGCTATGCTCGATGATGACTGTGTTCAGGAATGTTACCAGAGGATTATTTTTGGGTGTTGATCCTCCTAAGGTACTAGGGTGAGGATCCTTGTAACTAGATTTTTGACCCCCCATTAGAATGGGCATGGGTCCTCTATAGCTACTTCTGAGTGTTGATCCACCTGACGTACTAGGGCGTGGATCCCCTATGACTAAAGTGGAACCATCTAGCCAAGCTAGGCATGGGTCCTCAACATATTTTGAGAGGAACCCTCTATTCGAGCTGGGAATGTGTTCTCAATAAGACTAGAGTGGCACCCTCTAGCTGGGCTGGGTATGGGTCCTCGATGAAACTATAGTGGAACCCTCCAACTAGGTTGGGCATGGGTCCTCAACCTTGTGACATAACCTCTCGACTATTTGGATTAGTGATGAGACATGGTTTGATGTAACTTTGGACTCACAAGGAAGAGGGATGCTTTCCCCACTAATACGCATCCTTGTGATGCAACCTAAAACCATGAGGGAGAGTCAGTGCCACCCAAAGAAAATAGTATCAAGGTGTGGTGATTGATCCCATTTGACTTGTATGTTTAGGGAAGATGCGAGGGATGATGGGTATCATTGATGGATACTATTGTAACTATTAGTGACTCATCTTCTTGGGCTGAGTTATGAGATAGAGATACCATTACTCTTTCGTTTGGGTTTCTTTTGACTAAGAATATATATATATATATCCCATTTCAGTACCCACTCCTTGGGTTTTTTACTCTACTTCTAGGAGAAGTGAAGATATGTGGGGTATGACACGTGCTTTCCGTGTCTAGCTTCTCATGGTTGGATAAGTCTACTATCCTACTATAGGTAGAAAAGACTTGGAAAAAAGTTCATGTTCTCACCATTTTGAGCTCCTTGTGTTTATATGTGTTTAATTTCACTCTCTTGTAAGGTTGATCTGTATTATTTTACCATACCTTATTCTATATGTTGTTTTCCTCTTCAATGTATCTATTACTGCTCCCCCTTCTCCTTTTTAGGGTGTCATACTGAGTATTTTTATACTCTTCCCTACATAGGATTTTCCCACACATGTCGTTCCATATGAATATGTTAGATAAGTTGATCGTGACTTTAGAAGAGCTTAGGGATACAAGTTCTTGGACCATATACGGTGGTCCTAAATTTGGATCTAGGTGCAGAGCTCTCTCAGCTATTTTACTTTTATATTTTTTTTTCAGGTTGGGACACTTTTCTGTTTGGTTGTGTATTTTTACCCTTTTTTTATTTCAGTATACACTATTGTACTCTTTTTTTCCTTATTGGTTATATAAATTCATGTTTATTTTACTTTAAAGTAGTGTAGCATCTTTTACTCCTTTCTCTCTGCACTTTTGCATTGAGTTAGATGTGTGCATGTGTATAAGTACATAGGAAAAGGCCACCCCAAGTTTGTTGCAACTTTGGTGCTTGTCTACACCCTTTCCTATAGAGGAGGGATTTGGGTAGTTATGGATCGAGACCTGACATGGTTTAGGGCATGACATTAAGTTCCATTTTCTCTCTTTGTTACTCAAAATTGTTCAGAAAATGTTTTAAGAAAATCTAACCTTGTTTCTCTTCTTTCATTAAGAAAACCTTTTTCTTCCATGTCTATGTATTCTAAAATGTTTTCATTAATGTTTTTGAATATTCTTCAATGATTGTTCAAATTCATTTTTCCCATGTTTTATTTTTCACTAAAAGGTTTAAAAACAATCTTCATGTCATTTTATAAACAAGGTTCTTTTTTTCTGAAGGTGTGAATAAAATATTTTTTTAACAATTTCGATATGAATGGAATTTCCCACCTCCATGAATTCTCAATGCTTTGAATATTTTTTTTAAAATTTATATGGTTCTTTTCAAATAAAATGTTTTTTATAATATTCTATAATTTTTTAGTTTTTTAAAATTGATTTTCAATGTGAAAAGAGTATTTTCCTCAAGAATGTTTTTAATGATATTTTTATGGTATTTATATTCATCAATGAAAAAAAATTTATTTTACTTATGATCCACCAGGGATATGTTGTAATGATATAATAATTATTCTTTATCTGTAAGTATTATGATTGTTTTAAATATATTTTCATGGAACCTATTTTCTTTTCATGGGTTAATCATTTTATGAAAGGAGTAATGGTTTGTTTCAATCAGTTTTAGGATGAAATGAAATCTCTATGTACTTTATTCATGTTATGGTTCTTGGACATTGTTTATGACGATGAGTGGTTTCTTTATTAACTAAGTATAAGTAGTTATGTTATAAACCAATGATGGGTGGGTCTGTTATATCCCTATAATGCATTTGGTAAAGATAACGAGTTAACCGGTTATAGGTTTTTACTAAGTGATTGTTGGAATTTACCATATAGGTTATTCCATTTATAAGAGTGATTATATAAGTGATATGATGATGATTTTTCAAGATACTAACATGTTTTATTTACGATTTCTATGTGTTTTTAATGGTTCCTTTGATCAGGATTAATATCACATGGCTCATGATTATTGATTCTCATGAATATTTACTTTTTTAAAGATTTATTCCAAGTAACATGTTTTATGATCCATGTTTTTATGGGTATGAATTTTCTTATGTTATGTTCATGAACTTTATTATCTCATAATAACCTTTTTCTCATCTTATTATCACCTATGACATTCAATTGTAAATTATTATGTTTACTACGATGATTATGGATCACTTTCAATGATTTTACTTTGCTCTAGCACTAGGATCCCAAAACTCTTCTCCCAGTTATAATTGATTGATGGTTTTCATGGTGTTTTAGGATTTTTTGTTCAAGCGATCAATGACGTTTCATGAGGAATTTTTCTTGGTATCATCATCTTTAAATTTTGGTCCCTAACAGGATTGATCTTTGTGGCATTGTGGAGTTTCTTCTACTAGTTGATTTTCTTCGTGTTCCTTCATGGTTTAGTTTTGATGGTGATGACAGTTTTTGGTGAGTGGTTTTTCATTGGGGAATTAGTGTTCTGGTGGGATGCTCTTACTGGCATTGCAAATGATCTTGAAAATGGTGGAGGGTTTAGTTGTATGGCATATGGAGGATTTTGTGGCTCAAAGCATGATGTGTGGTTTTCAAGTCATCATTTCTCTCTTTTTTTTTATTTTTAATTTTGAATTTGGATATGATTTTTTGTGACTCAGGGTGTAGTGGATGTTTTTTAATGGAAGTTTGAAGTTTGAATTTTGTTTTGTTTTTTAGGTGGTTTTAGTTTCTTACATATGGTTTGTGGTTGGATAATAGGTTTGTGATCCTTAATTTGGTCTTCTTATAAGTGGTTCCCACTTAACCTCAAAGTGGTTTTATTTTAAAATAAAAAATAAAAAAAATATTTTGTACTAATTATTTAAAACTCTAAACCTAAAAGTTCATTGGGTATGTAAGTGATCCAGTATTTCCTTTTGATGCTGTAATTTTTGGTTGGATAAAATTGGGTCAAATTTTTTGATATCAAGAAATAAATTTAAAGATTATGTTTTTAGCACTGGATCTAGGAGTATGGGTTTGGATTTATTACTCATACTTTAAATATTTCATAAAAAATCATCATTTTTTGAGGCATTTCTTATGTCTTTGAAATGTTTGTAGTGAATTGACATTGATCACATTTTTTTACAAAACTTATGGGAATATTTAAAAAATATGGGCTAGTAAATATTAGATTCTATGACCTCTCTATTAGTTTTTGAGGTCTAAAGTGTCCTCTACAAGCTAAGGTTTGAAAAAAATTCTAATACCTATTATACCTCACTTCTATGAAAACATCTCTTAATCATTTTATCATTATAATTTTTCTAAAATATGGATCTTCCTAAAAATAAATATTTGATTTATCTTTATGTCTAAAAACTTTTTGTGGGTTTATATGTGATGCAAATTTATATTCTATAAGAAAATTTACCATATAGACATACCATGGTACTTATCATTCAATTAAATAAATTTGTTCACCCAGGGTAAATTCATTGAATTTTATTTGTATATAATTTATAGAATGGTTGTGTGGGGAATCTTTATCAAGTGATCTACCACCAGATTATAAGTTCCTATTATATCCTTTATCTCCAAATCAAATTCCTTTCGAAATAGGTTATATCTTATCAGTCTCGGTTTAGATTTCGTATTCTTCATTAGGTTCTGAAGGACTTCCTGATTAGAGAAAAAAATCACTTTATACATAAAAATATTTGTTTTAAATTTTTTTAAAGAAAAAAAATGATAAAAAATCCTTTTAGTGGTTATATAAAGGTTTTTTTATTTATCCGGTGTTTTGGAAGCATATGTAATGACCTAGTGTTTTCCTTCATTTTTCTAAGACAACACTGCCCCAATAGTATGGTTTAAAGCATCACATAACAACCCAAATGGGTCCTACCAACAAGGTAGTTATATAACTAGTGGCGTGGTTAGTTTAAATTTCAAATAATTAAAAGTTTACCTATAATAATCATTAAAAATAAACTTAGAAACTCTTAAAATTAATCTAGATAGTGGGAAAAAAATCTTACTAAAATCCTTGATGAATATTCTATAAAATACTACATTACTAAAATGGATTTATCATGTTTCACACAAGTTAGATAAGTTAATTAATTGATAACTTAAATATTATATTTATCAACATCAATCCCATGTTTAGAAATTACATGTCCAAAAAAGGCCTCTCTCAACCACAAAATGATTCTTTTCAAAATTCAAAATAATATTCTTCTTACTACATTTTTTCAAGACTTTATCCAGATTTTCCAAGTAGTGATCAAAATAATTTCCAAATATAGTTAAATCTAAGTAAACTTGAATAAAACTACAGAAAATGATTACCATGCAGATTTTAAATCTACCTAATTAACTACACAATACAAATGAAATTCTCCTATAATAAAAGGTACTATAAGGATAAGTGAAATTTTTCTTTTCCTAATCCTCAGGTATAAGGGAACCTAGAAATATTCTGTAAATCCATATAAAATGTACTAATGGGTTTTTCCTGATAGTCTTTTTATAATTTGGTCAAAAAAAGAATACCAAAATGATATTTTCTTGTGACCTGATTCAATTTTATATAGTCAATAAAAACTCTCAATTTTTTTGGAGTTTTATAGGAATTAACACATTCTATTCATTATTTACACTGATTAGTCTAGTTTTCTTAGGCACTATATGTATGGTATTGAAACATTATGATTTAAAAACTGGATAAATGATTTTGAATTCAAATATATTTTTAATCCATTTATTAAACACTTACATCATTTTTGAGTAAAATATCATATGAGGTTTCCTGAATTGTTTTTCATCACTTTCTAATATAATTATATGCATGAAGATTTTAAAACTTATTTCAGGAATGTATCTTAAATTATAGAATATAGATTGAACATTTTATATCAAAAAATATATAATATATTGTTCTTCATTATAAGTGATTTTTATAGAAATAATTATTGATATCTTATTTCTTTATATTCAAAACACATACTTTAAATTTAAAGGTAAAGGTTTTAATCCCAAATTTGGGGCTAGGACTAAAGATGAAATAAAATTTTAATTACTTACCATGATGGGAAAAACTTCTTAAATTAAATATAACATATTATCTTCTTAACTAATTAATAAAAAATCAAATATATCAAATGAATGAAAAGTTATCTCATATTCATATGGTTGAACATAATTTTCAATTTTATGCCAATTTTTTTCATAGAATCTTCAAATCTCAAATTTTTACCCAAATGAAAAATTTATTCTAACAAAATAGATTCCTTATGTGTTGGTGCCTCAAAGTGTAAAGGTTTGAAAATTGAATTATCTTACTGTGGATATTTCATGGAATCAAAAATATTAAAGTGGAAAATGTTCTCACCAAAATCCATTATTAGTGAACCTTCATGGACACTTATAATTTTATTTGCGAGTTTGAGGAATGTTATTCCCAAAATGATGATTTATTAAGCTAGTGTCTCATCTTTTTACATGTTCAGTATATAATAATTAGTTGGAAAGATTAAATTCTATACTCTGACCAAAACATATTCTAAAACTCTAGCTGGTAATGTAGTGGATCTATTGGCTAGTTTGAAAAACACTATTATTGGTTTGATCTCTCATATATATAAATAAAAAAAATTCAAAATGTGGAATGACATTAATAAAAGATTAAAAATCACATAAGGCATCTGTGAAAGTCATAGATCCAATTATGCAAGGAATATAAAATGTCCCAAGATCTTGACATTTAGTTGGAAGTCGTAGTGTGATCAGTCATGGAACATTTATCCCTAATTTCACTCTATCATTACCTCGATGTTTTATTTTTTTTGTGTAAAGTTCCTTAAGAAATATACCATACTTGGAAATATGTTTGATATCTCTAAGAATAAGTATATTTAATTCAACCTTTTGAAAAGTTTATAGAATTTATTTTTGGATTTATTCTACTTGATTTTTTTAATTTTACACTTCTTACGAGAAATGGTAGTGGAAGGTTTTTTTTTCTGTAAGTCATTTTGAACTATTTTTTATAATTTATTTATAATTTTCCTAGGTCTAACTTCCTATTACTTTTATTCTTAATACTTTAGATAGTTTCTAGATTTCGTTTTAGATTCCCTCTTATTAGTTTTAAAACTATCTTATCTTTATTTTTCAATGTTAGTATAGTTCTTATTGGAATAAGATTTGGGAATACAATAAATATCTTTTACAATACTTACTTTTACTACACTTACATTATTTTTAGGATTTAGAATGGGTTAAGATAGTAATTGACTAGGGTTTTTTCATCCTTTCCACAAGTATTTCTATTAGATTTTTTAATTCTTCCAATTCAGTTTGAAACTTTCCAATACTAGGATATTATTGTTTCTTTCAATGTGGTTGTGAACTGGTTGTGGGATGTTCAAATGAATTTATCTACTTAAAAGATGATTTTTGGAATTATTTTTGTTTATATTATTGCTTTAATTATTATTGTAATGGTGCTGGTTGATGATATTATTATTGAAAGGGTGGTCAGGACTAAGCTTTCTGATTTCCAAATCCATATTAGACTCAATAAGTGTCTCTTCATCCTTGATTGGGTTTCCAAAATTTCCTTTGTTGATAGGAAACTATAGAGTTTTTAGTTTCCTATACTTGTTTGCAATAGTCAGTATAATGATTTTTAGAATAACAAAGATAAAAAAACTTAACTAGTGTTAGTTGATCACTTGATTTATAAATATCTATTTTCCTAACCATACTAGTTAGTTACTCAATTTTAGAATCAAGAAAAGGTAATTTATTTGATCTTACCTCATGAAATCCTCTTATTATAGTACCTATTGTACTAAAATATTATGAATTTTGGTCTATCTTCTCAATCAGAACTATGGATTAAACTAGTTACTTGTTAATCAAATCTCTTCTTAATAATGTATCAAAAATATTTTT
The DNA here is from genome assembly GCA_963277665.1 of Viscum album. Lineage (NCBI taxonomy): Eukaryota > Viridiplantae > Streptophyta > Magnoliopsida > Santalales > Viscaceae > Viscum > Viscum album. The sequence continues at coordinate 623,267,366 of OY728138.1, forward strand.
ATCACAATCAATAAGACTTTGATAGAAAAATATAAAAAAAAGATGTTCCATAACTTCTTATTGTGGATAAATTGCACATATATTCTTTAATATTTCCTAGTACTTAAAATGTGCCTCTCCAATGGCTTGTATTATGTCATATATCTCCTTCCATATAGTAATACTCCTTGAGGTTGTAAAGAATCTTTGAAAAAAATTATTTTTAAGATCATCCCAGTCATTGAATTCTATAGGTTGTAAACTGTAAATCCATTCTTTGGATAATCCTTAAAAAATGAAAAGGCTCTCCATTTGAATTGGTCTTAATCTAATCCTCTTCGATTTAGTGTAGCATACATCAAGGTGAATTCCTCGATGTTTTGATTATGATACTCTCCTACAATTCCATGAAACTGTAGAAAAATTTTATTCAATCCAATTTTTAATTAAAAATTAAATTGTAATATAGTGTTGACCATTTGATTATTTTTATTATTTAAATGGGGTACATAAAGATCTATAAGGGTATGTTTTGAATTTTCATCCATGGTTTCACATTCACAATGAACACTTGAAGTTTCATAGGGTTATGTTAATGATATATTTTCTATAACATACTCACTTGTTTCAACATATGATATGTTTTGAGTTTATAAAATTCTATGTACTCTTATAGTTATTCTTTTTTATGGGTACTTAAGAGGTTGGGTTTTAGTGACAATGAGTCTAGGAATTAAAGGTGGAAAATATTATAGGAGTATTGGCCTTGCAGTGTCTATAAATATACCAACTACTCTCTTGTGGACACCACTAGCAATCCGATGGAGTTATTTTAGGTCTATAGAAAACTAAAGACCCCAATAAAAAGTAGGAGACTAGTCATTGACCAACTGATGGTGCCAACGACTAGCTGGTGAGGCCTATCGGCTAGCTGGTGCACCCAGTCCGATAGTGCATTAAATGCACCACATTAATTTTAATTACACATGATTTGATAATTTTTCAATTACTCAATTTTAATGAAAACCCCACAATTTCAAATTATAGACCTCTCCCCTTGATCTTGTAGATCTACCATTCACCCCCTTGGTTACTCATGGTTGTACCGATTCAACGATGTTATAATGGTGAGTTTTATCTAGATCTACACACAATTATTCTTATTTATTGATAGACGAGCATGAATCTACGATTTATAAGATTATTTAATGATTATTTATTCTTTAATTCATAGATTGGTGGTAAACCTAGAATTTTGATGACATATCTTGATCATATTGAGATCTACCATCATTTACAAATGTTTTATGGGTATGTGTTTATGGACCATATACCTAGGAATATTCATGATGGTGTATTGATGATAGAACTATAATTTAGTGATTATACTTTGATATATTAGTGGTGGATTCAATGTTTCAATGACATCACTTTGATCAGAGATTGATCCCTCATGAATGATGGATGTTTCTGGTTAAGTTTACTTAGATTTATTATCTTGAGATCTTCTCCTTATTTAATATCATCTTGGATATTTTTCCCATTGACTGGTTGTTTGTGGATCAATATCCATCATATATATCCATGGATCTCTTCTATAATTTATGAGGAATTCATGACCCATTTTTTAATTGATAAAAAATCTAGTGAATTGGAATCCTATACTTCAATATATCTTAGAACTAGTCCCATTTATGAAATACATGTGGTATATAATTCTACAACAACCTTTTAGACATAAAACATTCTTGAGTATCCCTTATAAACCTGTTTATTGATAAACTAGAACCCAATTTAGGAATCCTTAACATATAATCGAGTTCTCTATGGGTGTGTAACATAGTTTAGGATTTATCCTTTGATGAACTTTGGATTTCTTCTTTAACAAACTTAAGGTAGGAAGTTATTTTCCATTTGAGTCCCTTGTATACTCTTATTTCCTTGATTCATGTTATATTTTCATATCTTGATGTTTTTGGTTGATAGTATTTTCTTGTGTATGTGTGTGTAGCCTGAAATACCCATATACAATTCTTGATTCCATGAGTATTACTAGAGTATATTGTTACCATGATTGATGTTGATCACATGTTTTTATATGATGATACTATATTCTCATGATGACATTACATAATTGTATTATTGTTATCTACCATATTTTGTGTATTTACTACGACTTGAAAGTTTTTAGTTATTATTTTTAATAGGTGGATCATTATGGTATGGTTACCCTTTAGAGGGTGAGTGCACATGATGTGTGAGAGTTAAGACAGGGGACCCATACATGTGGTAAGATCATGAAAGCCTTATAGTCCATATAGAACTCATTACCTTAAGGATACCAAGTAATGTGCCAGAACTTTATGTTTCATAGATACCAAGTGGCCTATTCACTTAATTCCTTTATGATACCAAGAAACACATATCCATCCTTATGGATAATTCTTGATTACTTATTACATCTTTGAACATCCTTATAATATGGACCTGAAGAAGGTATAGTCGGGGCTCTTGGTGTCTTGGTTATCACAAAAGTGCTCTAAATATGGTTGTTTATGCTTTCTTTAACTATTATTGTTATCATGGAATATACCTTTTATACATGTGAAAACTTGTTAAGGATGCATTGGTGGTGTCCTAATGGGTTTTACTACTCACACCCTAAATGGGAATTCTAATGCATGTATAGACTCCATGTATAGGGATACAAGAAAGGTAAAGAGGCCTATAGTAGATAGCTGAGTATTGGATCATAGAGTTAGTGGCAGGACTAGAGTAGACTTTAGAGGATTTATACAATGGTAATTTTACTTATATTCTTTCACTTATTACTCTGGTTTGGCTTTCTACACTGGGAGCCTATTTATTTATTATATGAAATGTTTTACATATAATATTACATTATTATGTCCTATATTCCACATTTATTACTCTAAGATATTATATTTTATATATATTATTTGTGAAATGATATGATATTAAGGTTATAATCTCTCCACTGATGGTGTTCTGACCCTTACTGCTAGTCAGCAACCTCTTATGTATGTGGATATGTGCAAGAGGTCTTGTGGATCTATGGCCTGGACCTGATGGTTTAGGTTAGGACGTTACATCATCAAAATCAACTTAGAAATTTAATTTTGTATGTTTATTTATCAAGGTTCTCTCAATATCAAGATTAATTGAGTAAAGATGGTTAATGTTAGAATGGGTCATCAAAATTATAGTTATGAAATTTTGACACCACCACCTAAAAAATAGTGATATGTTTTTAACACACCCTTTACATGGTGGTAAAAAAATAAATTAATTATTTATGGTTAAATTATATTATATTTGGGACCAAATGTGGTCTCCAAATAGGAGTGTGAAATTTAACATATCAAAATTAAAATAAATAAAGGGGTTTATTTTTTTATTTGAGAAAATTAAGAAAAATTGAAAGGAAAAAAAAGTTGATTGATTCAAGTATTTAAATAAGTGATTGTTTTCAGGGTTGGATAACTAATTACTATGTTATCTTGGTATTAAATTGATTAATAATTATAATTAAATTTTATCAATGAGAGAATTCATAATTTATTCATCTCTTATCAAGGGGAGTTAATAAGTACGAGTTTCAAATTATTAGTGATTACTGTCAATAGATCCTCATTTCTTTTAGAATAAATTACCAATGGGATCTACCTAAGTTACTCAAGTAACACCTTATCAAGTGAAGGTACTCCTAAGAAATCTAGAAAAATCCATTACCTTCCAAAATTATATCAATAATCATTAGATACTTTAACCTATAACCCTAATCATTCCATTATATATAATAAATATAAAGTAGATGAAGAAAATAATTTATCACCCCAAGTAGTAAATAATTTATAAAATACCAAACAAACACACTCTCGTTCAATTAAATATTTCAAGACAATAAATTAAGATTAAATTATAATAAAAATATTTTCTATTGATATTCAAAATCAATTATAACAAAGGGTTCTCTAACCCACTACCCCAATTACCAAAAGGATTTTATCCCTCCATTTTTAGGGTAAAAACCAAGAAAAAATAAAAATAAAGAATTTATTTTGAAAATAAAATAGACTCAGAACTCATACTACCCCTTCCTACTCACACAATAGCCTCCCTCTATAATTTATATAGAGTATTATTCTTTCGTAATTTTAAAATTCATGATCTATTTCTTCATTTTTTTCCTTTTATATTGTCTTCTTCCACATGGATCAAATAAGAGGGGAAAAAATTCCATCTAATATTCTTGATTTTAAATTCTTCCCATGATATTAAGTCTTTTTATATTCCTATTTTTATTTAATGTGTGTAGTTGAATAATAATTTATTATAAAAAATCATAGGATTCATTCCTTGATGAATGTTTAATCATGTCATTCTATTAAGGAGTCACTAACCATGATGTGGTTCTTAAGGTTTCACCTTTCTCAACACATTTAATATCCTCATAACATTACTTTCATTGCTCATGGTGTGGGGATTTGATTTATTTAATTTAAAAAATATAAATATAAACTTATATATCTTGGTTTAATTTTACTAAATCCTAACATTTACACATTCCCATTTTAATCTAGAATGTCCTTTTTTTATTATCATTAATAAGAAAAAACCCAAAATAATAATGTAAAATACCCTTATGCATCTATCTGTGTTGGGAAAATACTCTTATTTATCAGCCAAAATGACCTTTTTATACCACTAGGGATTTTTAACTTTTCAAATATTCAGTAAATTAATGGATTCTAACATATTGTGGTTTTACATGTACTTTTAAATTATTTAAATTTACACATCTCATGGAAGTGGTAGAATAAGCCTTATGCTTTTCCATACTTTTCCAATTTCTCAAATGAAAAGTAAAAATGACTTTTATGTATTAAATGAAATCATTATACTAAGAATTATAAATTTATGGTACAAAGGAATGCAATTTATGTATAAATTTATGACTTTTATGTATTCACCCTGATAAATTTTATACATTAAGTATTTAGCTGAATCCTTAGCACCGCTTTAATAAGTCTTTTATATATAAACTGATTTAATTTTACGCATCACAATACTCTTCTAGATTTCCTCTCTAATTTTAAAAAATGACTTTTACATATCTCAAAACCTTAGAAAAATGACATTTACATATGGTTTATTTTTACCTAAAAACTATCAAACACAAATTCAATGTATGGATTTTATAAAAATTCTAAAAAAATGAGGAAATTATTTAAAAATAAATAATTAACCCATTTTCACAATAAATTGAAAAATTCTGTATAAATTAATAATGATGAAATTTCCCTTAAAATATAAAAATGGTGAGTCCCCCAGGGTGAAACTCATTTGGTAGTGGCCTTGCGGGGTGAGGTATCGGGTTTGAGTCTCGCTGAGTTCTTCTTTATTGGTAGTGTATGGATTTTATTGTATTTATCCCCTCCCCTGATTGTTGTAATAATATAAAAATGGTGAGGATAAGGTCATTGAATAACAAGGTAAAATTAATAAAAATATATTATTTATTATAACTACAAGTGATATCATATCCACAAGGTTATTGTGTTATGAATATGTATTTAGAAGGTTTACTCTATAGTTAAAGTGGTTAATAAAAAATGAGTACCTTTTTTTGATGGTTATAATTTACAAATATGGAAGAATCTGATGATATCTCACTTTAAATCTCTCAGACTGAACTTTTTTGCTACTATAATTCATGGAATACATGTAACTGATGTTACGATAATGTCAATAATAGAATCCAATAAGAAACTTCTTTATGATGATGTGAAGGAATAAAATTCCTTATCTGAAGCCTTATCAATATATATATATATAATGGTGATGATCTACTCATTAAAAAAATCTATTTGGTACAAATTTTCCAACATTTATAAAGTAGATAAAATGGTAAAAGAAGAAAAATTACAAGTATTGTGTAACAAATTTGATAATACATAGATGATCCCAAATGATAATATTGATGGTTCCTTAAACTTTCTTGTTGAATTTATGGGAGACATATGTGTACTTGGTGATGAAATAAAAGATGTTGAAATTAGGATGAAAATTCTTAAAAGACTACCACTTTTATATGATTCCATGATGTTAGATATTTAATAAAAATATCTCATAGAAATGTATATTGATAATGTTTATAGAAATATGATGGATTATGAAATGTGTGTGAAACTAGAATGGACATCAATCCAATTATCAAAATATATTTCTTTTAAATACGTAGAGAATCTATATATACATTAATCTTGAATCAATGATGAAGATTTCAATTAAAAATTTATATAACTAATAACAAGAAAATTCAAGTGAGGCAAAGTGGGGTATGAAGGTATGCTAACATTAATTTTATTAAATTGTGAAATGGTTGGGAATATCATAGTAAGATGTATAATTAAGGTTGATAATGAAGATGAGGATTATTTTTCATCGACAAAATAAGGAAATATCCACCTAAAATGAAACATTAAATTAGGAAATCCAACTTGAAAGATATTCCAAGGGAAAAACTTGTTAATTAAAGAATAGGATGTTGATAAAATATGATTTAAAGATGATGAGTATGAATTTATCTAAGAAACTGAAGATGTTATGATGGAAATAATTGAATAAAATAAATTTAAAATTAAGGAAATAGACTAACTCGAAGGATTTGTTGATATGAAATTTTAACTTGAAGGAGTACATGAAGAGTTTTACATTAAATGCAAGAAAAACCAAAATATTGGTTTCCTAATAAAGGAATCATAAGAGCATATTGAACAATTCAAATTTAAAATTACTCAATTGGAAAAAATTGTGGAAGATCTTGATTTTTCTCAAGAAACTTTTGAATAAGTGGTTGAAATTAAGGTAGATATTAAATAAAAAGTAAAAATTATTAATGATCTTAAACCATGATAGAAGAGAGATAAGAGAGGTTTGAACCTCTATCTCAGGGTTGTATCTTTATGAGGGAAGCTTTAGGCTAGAGAAAATGTTTATGGTGACAAAAATAAGTTTCAATTCATAATGTTCTTTGATAAATGGTTAATATAAAGATAAATAATATGTATAATGACTATTGATAAAATCATAAATGAGCACAAAACCCGGCCTATGGGTAATAGTGGTCTTGGTTATGAAGTCAATCCATACAAAAAGGGAGTAGTTTCTAAAAAAATAAATGATAATAAAAATTTGGTGGTGGATATAAATTATTAAGGAATCATAAATAATAAAGAATATATTTAGTGAATGTAAATATGTGGAGAGATAACAATGATAAAATCTTTACATTGATGAAATACTATTTTTTTGATATCTTAGTCATATAATGACTTTGTGCAAGAAGGTAGAGAGCTACTTGAGAGGTGAATCTTCTGAGATTCAACAACATGGGATGAAATCACATCCTACAACATGAACTCAAAACTATTTTTATGGATATTTTTATAATTGATCAAAATTTTGTCACAAATATGTAAATTATAGGAAACTAATTAGTAAAAATTACTCTAATAGAATACAATGGAGAATAGTAGTTAAACAACCAAATGATATCCCCTTGTAAAACAATTTCTATTATTTGGAGGAAGAGTATCATGATACAATATCCTTTGTTGAGGGATATGAGGGGGAATCACCTTGTGTCTCAACTCAAATGATATTTTCTTATAAGGAAAAGAGAAATAATGAGAAGTCCATCTTAGATGAAATCATTCTTAAAGATACTAAAAGTAGAAGCACATGGATTTATGAAATTGGGTGTTCATACATATATCCAAAAATGTGAATCTCATGAAGAATGTAAAGGACCATGTTGATGGTATGATCATATTTATAAATGATATATCCTTAATAATTAAAGGAATTGTAATGACAATTTTGACCAAATATGATCAAAGGAATACATATGTCCTTTATATGAATATTCTTATATATGACCAATTTATCATTAGTCAACTTTATGACACTAGAATTGATGTTATGTTTAATTAAAATATATATTTTATCAAAGGAAAAACTAAAAAAAATATTGATGAATGGATGGAGAACCAATAATAATTTATACTAAGTATATTTCAAGGAGAACCCTTGTCTCCTTATAGTAAAATAAGAGAACACCCTTTTGCATTGATATATTGAACATATTAACCAACAAAGAATGGATTTTTTTTAAAAGTTGAAATATGTGGTTGAAATTTCATATATGAGATGAAATTGGGAGAAGAAATTTGATGCCTATGTAAGAGGAAAAATAGTGAGAAATACTTACTGGCTAAAGAAGAAGATGGCATAAAATATATTAGATCTAATTTAAATCAATGTGTGTAGACCCATGAAGGTTTCCAATACATATGGTGAGAAATAATTTATCTTGTTCATTTACAATTATTATATAATGGGGTACATCATGTACATGTATTAAAATACATAAGTGATTGAGTGTATTAAGTGGTTTTAGATAAGAGATTATAATGAAACCATAATAATGATCAAAATTATCTGATATGAAAATATCATAGAGTACACCTCTCATGAGGTAGAAAATTAATCAGAGAAGTGTGCAATTAATCATGAAGTCTCATCAGTGAGAGAATTAAAACCAAATAGTGTCATAAAAGGGAGAAATCAAATGGTAAAAAATATATCAAATACAATTCTCATTGAAAGTGACATCTCTCACGATTCCATTGGGAGGAATCTATGCAAGTGGATATGTACTCACAAAAGTGGAATTTTTTGAGACTTAGAGAAAATAAGACCTTGTATGATATATGTTATAAAATAAATACAACATTGAATCACTTTAATGTTTTTGGTATCAAGTTCTTAATTTAGAATAAGGAAGTAAATTAAAGTAAATAAATATATGTAGTAGATGAGGGAATATTTTAAGTTACTCCTTTAAGAATAAGGCCTATATGTACCTTAACAAGATACTGAAAAAAACATGAAGATTAGTGATGTAATAATTGTTAAATAAAAGGTTGTGAATAGATCTAGAATTCTATATTTGAGTAAGATATCAGATGAAGGATAAAAAATAGACACAACTCATAGTGGCATGCATATTCTAATATGCGAACAAGATTATGAGACCGAATTAGTGGATAATGAAGATGATGAAGGTGTTAAATCATTAACACAATGAAGAAAGAGATGATCTATGATCGATGAGTAAAATATTATTGGTGATAAATATGATCCAAAATAAAAATGTAGGATAATAAATATAGAGAAAACTTATCTATTATATCAACTATAGCCTTCATTATTTGAATAAGTAGTGAAAAACTATTCATGGGATAAGGCCATGAATGAGGAGTTAGACTAAATAGAGAAAAATTATAATTGGGACCTTTTAAAAAGGGAAACAAATAAAAAATTAATAGTAAAAAAATGGTTGTTCAAAGATAAAAATAATGATAATGGAAAGTTGTCCTAAAATAAATAAGGTTTAGTATGAAAGGTATATACACATGAAAAAGGAATGTATGTGGAAGAAATATATATACTGATGGTGAGACTTGAGTTGATAAGATTCTTCCTTTCTATATTTATTTATAGAAAATTAAGAACCTACTAACTGAATGTCAAAATAGAATTTTAAATAGGATCACCAAAGAATTATTTTATATCAAAAAACCATTGGGATTTGTAATTGGTGATGATGAATCATAGAAGTTCAAGTTGAAGAAGGCCTTATAGGTCTTACAACAAGCACCTTAGGATTGGTATATTTAGTTGGAAAATTTCTTGAAGAAGTTAAAATTCAGAAGAGATGGATTCAATATCAATATTTACGTGAAATAAACTAAGGAAGAGTAGTTCATAGTTCATGTCTATTTTGATGACATCACATTCAGAGGAAGAAATAAAAATTTAGTGGAGGATTTTTTACAGTTGATAATATCAGAGTTTGAAGTCTCGATGATTGGAGAACTCACCTTTTTTTCCAGGCTGTAAGTTAATCAAAAGGGGGATGCATGTTGGTTTCCCATGAAAAATATGTGAAGGTAATACTAAAAAAAGTTTGGGATACATAATAGAAAACTAATTTTAAGGCCAATTATGGCTAGAACGAATCTAAGGAAACATGAATAAGGAAGATCGGTTGATCCAACACTATACTATAAGATGATTGGAATATTATTTTATCTTATATAAATATAAATAGTTATTATTTTTTCTACATTTCTGGTTAACCGGTTTCAATTTTTTCCCAAGTAAGTACACTTACTGGTTGATAAATGGATCATGAGGTATATTTAAGTCACACTTGACTATGGTTTGGAATATTTTATAAGGAATGACAATTATTTTCATGAGTACTTTGATTTATATTGGGTTGGAGACATCATGGATATAAAATCCATGAATGGAGGAGAATTTTTTAATATAATTAAATTCATTAGATGGATAAATAAGAAGTAGGAGATCATTTATCCTTGTACATTTGAAGCAGATTACATTTCAACAACAAAATAATGTACAAAACTGGTATAGATGAAACAAAAACTAGGATATCTTGTAGAATATGTGATGTTTCTTATTGTACTCCATTATAACAACCAAATTATTATTGGGCTAATTAAAAATTTGGTACAAAAATCAAAAAGTAAAGAATATTGATATAAAAAACCACTTCATTAAGGATAAGGTAGATTAAACATTATCTAGATGGAATATGTGGGTACCAATAAACAAGTGGAATACATATTCACCAAACCATTAGACACACTTTTATTTGAAAAACATCATTTTAACAAAGGTGTTCAACCACATTCTTCATCTTGAGGAGGTTAAAAACTCCCCACTCCCAAATAAACACAATTATTTACTTGGATGTTGTGTGTTTTGAAGGTTATCATACTTTGTAGGTTTTAATAAGATATGGGGAGACACATTCCACAAGGAATTAGAAGTGATAAATGGTTTGATAAGAAAAAAATAAACATCATTATAGAAATTAACTCTTTATCTTATTTCCTACAATGATATTTGACTCACATATTCTTAAAGAATTTATTGATGTATCTTTACTTATTTTATTTCATGGTGAAAGTTTCATGGGTGTTTAGATGTAGTCAAAACTAGAATAGGTGAAACCCTTTGAATTTTATTATCAAAGGGGGATAATACCTATAGGGGGAGATCTATACTATAGGTGGAACATAGAGAAATTTTTATGGATATATTTCTATAGAATATGGATTTATTAGTTGATCGATATATTGAGAACAAAATCCAAAGGGGGATAATGTTCCAACTATATGTTGTAATATTGAATTTATTTTTAATTAAAAGTAAAAAGTTATCCTGGAAGTGGTTCTAGAAGTTTTAGTGTAGCTAAATATGGTTTTCAAAATAATGAATTTCTCCAAAATATGAATAATTAAATGTACAAAAATTATTTAATAAATGTATATCCCATAAGTTATTGTCATTTGTAAGTTCAGAAGTTAATTTCAAAAGTTTTCTAAGTCTAGAATATTTTTTTAAATAAGATGAGATGACTAAGATGAATTTTTAGGGTTTTTATAACCATAATGTAAGTAAAAATATAACACCATAAGTAAGGTTGTAAGAATTTAATAAATCTTAGTATGTAATATTTTTAGATGATATTTAATATCTTCCAAAATCAAAAAATTAATAAAATTAAATATATACTACTTTCAATCAATACATATGGTTTTGTTCCAATATTTATTATTGATAAGTAAGAAATTGGAGAACATGCATAACATTTTATACTTTGAGAAATTTTAAGAATACCTACTAACGTCATGACTCATCACCCGACATAGTTATGAACACATGCATATGAAGGTGTAAACATTCATAAAAACCATTTATGATGAGATTATCCAACTAGGATTCAAGTATCACTGAGAGGGGGAGGGGGTGAATTAATGATATCTTTTTCTTTTAAGTTTTCTTTATTAAGAAAAAACATTTTCCTCCTATTAAATATTTCTTTATCTGTTGAAAATTAATAAAAAACATAACCATAGGAATAAAAGAATTTATAAGGTTCACTACTCAATAAGATTAGGTAGTCCTTGGTATGGTTTATAAATAACCCAATACCACACAATCCACTAAAAAAAATCCTTTTTCATGGAATACAATGAGTATGATATTCCATTACACTTATGTAGAACTAAGTTCAATATAATGTTTATTTATTTTAAGTATCATGAAATGATGTAATAAATTTTTTGTAACAAAAATTTTAGTGATTCTTGATCAACTTTCAAAAATATGATCCTTCAAAACAATTCTTTACTTTCTTACCCAAAAGCTAGAAAGAACTTCCTAGACTTTGTAATGATACTCAGTATGATTTCCCAGTCTGATTTCCAAGTTCTATTACTAAATATGAAAATAACACTCTATTAGAATACCACTAAAATAATCCTAAACTTTTTAATCCTTAGTCTGGAAATCTTAATATGATTTTACCAATCTAGTTATCTTTCCCAATATGGTAACTTGCTGAATACGATCTTCATCTTCCTCTTCTTCTTATTTCTGGATGACTTCTTTAAAAAAGCACAATCTAGAAACCTTCTTCACTTTTTAGAAATTCAGATCTTCTCTCTACTATTTTACAAATAATTCAAGTCACCAAAATATATGAAGTACTCTCCTCATATTTATAGGCTTGTAAGAATGGTTTAAGTGGGATCTTGAATTTTTTCCCTATTTACCAAAACCTCCCAATCATAAATATTCCTTCAATATCAGATCTTTCTTTGACTCATTCAATTTCTATTAAAATAAAGATATTTATTTGACTCATTCAATTCCCCTTAAAATCTAGATCTTTTTTAACTTCTTCAACCTTCCTCTTGAAATTTGGATCTTCTCTTGAATTTATCTCCCTTCGGTCTTTCTAAAAAATATTCAATCCGATTCTGATTTTTCATTCCTATTATACCATTAAAATCTCCATTATTATGGTAATACTACTTTCTTAAACCACTTGTAAGTATGGAACTGAATACTTCTTACAAAAATCCAGTATGATTTTGATTCCTGATTCCAATTACCAAATACAATTTCTTCATTATGATAAAGGCATTTGATCACTCTGATTTTCTTAACCAAATTGCAAAAAAATCAGAACTGAAGATATTTCATTACATTTCTCTATACCACCTGAAATAACATCTTACCATTATTATTTACTCATTATGATGGAAGCACATGTTCAACAATAGTTTCTTCATTACACTGCTCTGCACTAAATGTTAGAAAGAAAACATATCTCTTCTCATTATGATTATCAGAACAAACTCTTACTAAGATCAAGAAAACATTCTTACATAAAATTTTTCTTGTAATCATGAATTCCTTCATGATTTTTATTATATTAAAGATCAACTTTATAATTATCTAAAAAATAATGGAAATTATTGTAACTTCCCATTCTTCCAGAAACACCATTCTTTCCAACCACCTGAATACAATTATACAGAATACTATTGGAAGCATCTATTTTATTCCAATCAAATTATCAATATGATTATCAAAAATTCTTATCCCCCTTTATTTTATCAAAATGTCATTATAAGTTTCACAACTTACTGTTGATTTTTGGGGAAAAAATCATCATATGATTTCAATTCGGATTCATACTGAATTTGGTTCTCTTCCTCATTATGATCTTCCATTCATTATAGACCACAGGTGAGTCTGATGAAACTTTTCTACCAAAAACCATATTTCCATTCTGATGGAATTTATTAGGAATTGTGAGTATGATTTTCTGAATTTTATGGTCAGTCTGATTTTTACCAAAATAAAAGTGTGGTGATTTCTTCTTCGTTGATATTTACTTGACAAAAAAAGACAATACCTAAATATGATAATATTTATTATCTTCTTGGTCCTAAAAATATACCCCTTTATATTTTTTTTTGTCAACTACGATTTATAAATCACTGAACTTTGTTACCTCAAGCTATGGATTAGATATCAACAATTCTAAGCTTATGTGATCTAACTCATTATAGAACACAAGAATAATTGAAAACAAAACCATGCAGTCCAAAAGTAGCTACTCATGAAAAACTTCCTCATCTTTTCCTCATAATCTTTTCTTCCTCATATTTCTTCCTCATGTTTTGTTACTCATATTTCTTCCTAAGGTTTTCTTCTTTTTCTTGTCTCCACTTCTTCAACTTACCTGGACTACAAAAATTTTGTTTCTTACAACCACTCCAACAAATAGTTAGAATAGTTCACACACCTACATGCTGGATTCTCATATTACACACAACTCCCCCTTATATGCATTCTTCCATAAGGATAGATTTATGAAACAATTATCACCCTCGAAAATTCTATCCCAAGAAAAGATAATATAGGGGAAAAAACACATACCTCAACCTTGATGAGAAAGAGGTTGAGCACCCATGTTCGACCTCAATTTATTAAAAGGTTCCTTTGGTAAAGGTTTTGTGAATAAATCAATAACTTTTTTTGATATAGGAATATAATCCATATTTAATTCAGTCTTGTCCACATGCTCTTTGATGAAGTGGTAATTTATGTAAATATGTTTTGAATGAGAATGTTTTACCAAATTACTTGTAAGGTTGATTTTACTTTGATTATCAACTACCACGAGAAAGGGTATATTTACTTCAACAAGTAAGTATTCCAAATGAGTTTTCATCTATATAATTTGGGTATCAGCTTGAGTGGAAGCAACATACTTAGATTTATCCATGATAAGAGTTACTGACTTTTGTTTCTTTATATGAAAAATAACACAACTTTTCCATAGAAATAAAATTCCACAAGATACCGATCTTATATCATCAACATTTCCTACCCAATAAGCATCTAAATACCCAAATAAGTCAATACTTTTTGAGATATCATACCTGATTCTAAATTTTTTGCATGCCTTTGATATATCTGAGAATTATTTTTCCAGCAAGTAAATATTATTCTTTAAGAGAACTTTGAAATATTGCATATAAGGTAACATCATAAACAATGTCAGGTCTTGAGGTAGTAAAATATAACAAACTTACAATCATCTTTCGAAACTCGTTCTAATCAAATTCCTTGCCTTATCCATCTTTAGGAAAATTGGTTCCCACTAAAATTGGTGTGGAAACTTGTTTTGAATTTTCCATATTGAACTTATTAAGAATCTTCTTAGAAAAATTTTATTGAGAAAGAAAAATGTGTTTCTTCTTTTATAAAATTTGTAACCCAAGAAAGTATTTCATTACTCTTAGAATGGACATCTCAATTTTTTTTTTCATATCTTCAGCAAATATTTTACAAGTTCATTCATCATTCCCAATAAAGATAATGTCATCAACATAATCAATTAAAATAAGGGAAAACTCATAACTTTAATTAATGTAAATATTTCTATCAACTATTACTTTATTAAAACTCATCTTTATTAAGAAAGTATCTAACTTAGAATACCACGCCCTCACTGCTTTCTTCATCCCATACAAGGCTTCCTTCGACCTATACATGTAATTTTCATCTTTCCCAACAATAAATCCACAAGGTTTTTCAATTTAAACTTCCCCATCAATATCATAATTTAATAATATGGACTTCACATCTATTTGAAATATTTTTTAACTTTGTTGTGCAACAATAGAAAGAAATATTATGATTTTTTATAACCTTTCCTCTAGAGAAAAGGTCTCATCAACATCAAAACCTTTATTTTGTGAGTAACATTTTCAAACTAATATTTCTTTTTTCCTTATCACTTCACCTTCTTTATTTAGCTTGTTCTGAAAAACCCACTTTGTGAAAATACCATTTTTTTATTTGGTTTGGGTATGAGTTATCAAGTATCATTATTTTAAATCTGACCAAGCTATTCATTCATAACCTAAACCCATTATAAATTATAAAAAGCTTCATTCACATATTTTGGATCATCTTTTGAATTCAAATAAGTATGTGTAACAATCTTTTAAGTTCTTCTTGTTTTAAACTTCCAATTTTGATCACCAATAATGTTCTGATCCTCTACTAGCTTCCTCATCCTAGGATGAGTTATTTGAGTTTCATCCTCATCACTTAAAATAGATTAGTCTGATTATTCTTATGGAGTAGGATTAAAACTTTATTTATAATTATTATAAATATTAAAAAAACTTTCCTTATCCTTCTTAGCTTCCTTATCTGAATGAGTCTGTTTATCCTCATAAGCTTTTTCAATAAGTTTTACATCAACAAAATAAACAATTATTTGCATTTATTTGTTAAAACACCTATATCCTCTTCCTTCTAGAGCATAGCCTATAAAAATTCCATATTCTCATCTCTACTCAAACTTTACAAGGATTACACCTTTCTTTTTTATAATTCATGGACTCCCAAAAACAATTAAGTGTTTCAAACTTAGAGTTTTTCCATAAAACATATATTATTAAGGCATATCTAAACCTATCATATAGAAACATTAGTTTTTAATATACATAGAAGTACTCATGTCTTGCATCTAATAGTAATTAGAGAGACCATGTTCAAGTAACACAGTTCTTCCGATTTAAACCAAATTTCTATTGTTCCTTTTTGCAACCCCATTTTTTGAGGAGTGTATGGTGAACTGAATTAATGTCTAATTCCATGATTCTTAAGATAACTTTAAAATTATTAATTTTTTTACTCACCATAATTATCAGTTGTCAAATTCTTTACTAAATAATCACATTCCTTCTCAGCTTTCCTCTAAAAAAATTTAAACATTTTTAGAGCATATGACTTCTATTTTAAATAAAAAACTCAAGTAATGCATTTAAAGTCATAAATAAAAGTAATGAAATACTTATCTATATTATTTGTTTTCTTCTAATTGGACCACAAATATCAGAATGAATAAGTTCCATGGGTTGTTTTGAAAAAATATCAACTTTCTTATGCACTGAGTTTACAATTTTACCTTTCTAAAAAATAGTGAAACACCAATATCTTCTTCTTGACATATCAGGAATATCACAAAAACTATCTCAATTTGATAACTTGCTCATGTTTCTTTAACACATGTGTCTCAAACCTTTATTCCATGAATGATTTTCTTTCACCATACCCAAGTAATAAGAGTTTTTTATTTCATGAACTTGGAACAAGTTTCCTTTTGTATATCAGCCTCTTGAAACTATCTTTCCATCTTCCCCACATTTCATAAAAAAACCCATATTTTCTGATATTAACTTTTTTACCCTCATTACAAAGTTTTGAAATAATCTTAAGGTTATGTTTTATACTATAAATATATAAATCTTTCTTGGATTTCATATTTTCTTTCCCAATGATGGCTGATCCATCATATTTGATTCTCAGAGATTCATTATTTCCAAATGTCACCATTACTTTTTTGAAGTATTTAAAATTATTCAAAAACTATAAGTCCCATGTCATATGATAAGAACACTCACTATCAATAATAAAATTTTGTTCTCATTTTATAGCTTTCAAATATATTTCAACAACAAGATCCTTTTATTTTCCCTTTTGTTTCTTCACCTCTGGATTTTGAGAATTGTTAAGAAACTTTTGGTGTGTCAGTAAAAAAACAAGAAATTACTTATCAAGATTTCTAGGTTGTTAAAATATTTCATAAATAATTTCTATAGGTTGGAAAATATTTTCAACTTTATCACCAACCTTCTCAGGTTTCTTCAGAACTTCCTTCTTAGACTTCTTCTTTTTAGAGGATTGACTCCCCCTCAACCCTTTCCTTTCATAACCTATGGAATAGTAGTAACGTTTTTGGTTAAACCAACACATATTTTTTGTATGTCATAATCCACCACAATACCATTAGTATCCATATAAAGAGTATTTGCCTCTAATTTTTTTGGATTGACAAGTATTGTGAGTATATTTCTATGAAACCTTCTTATTAGAAATTTGTTTACCTCCAACATTTATATTTTCAAAAGAAAGTTTCTTCTTTGGATTAGATTTCTTTTTAGCCTTATAGTAACAAAAAGTAATAGAAATTTTTTCATATTTAGAATATTTAGATACTTTTCAGACTCATAACTTTTAGAAACTTCTGACATCATGATTTTGTTGGTCTTGGCCACATGCATAACTTTCTCAACTTTCTTCTTTTCAAAAAAATTTCCAGCTTTCTTTTCAAGAACAACTTCAGATTTCTTCTCAACCTTTGAAGATGAATTTTGATCATTCTTAGGTTCCTCCTTATGAGAACATTTACCAAATTCAGAGATATATTTTTTAAAACTTTTACCTCTCTTCTCATCTTTATAATGTTTTTTTGGGACAAGTTTTAACTCTTCTTGTTTTTTCCTTTAGCTTTACTTCTAGATGTTCATTATAATTATTTTATTTCTTAATAGAATTATTCAAATAATAAATCTATTTTAATAGATTAAATTTCTCATCAGGAAAACCTTCTTGATTTTTTTTTGAGAAAATTTCATTCATGAACTTCTTTTTTTCCTCTCAAGCCTTCTAATCTTTCTCAGTAATTCCTTCAACTCTTCTTTCAAATGAAATTAAAGTTGAGTTTCTTATTCGTCAAAAAATTTTTCTTCTAAAATATTCATTATTCACTATTACAGTAAAACTATTCTCTCCATCTTTATCAGTAAAATATTTTTTAGATTCAACTTCACTATCTTCTTCTTATTCATCTTTAGACAAAAACCTTCTTATTTTATATTTGAAGAACTTTTCATCTTTACCTATGGAAAAAGATTTATCCTTATCACCTTATTTCTTCCATGACCTTCTTGGAATTATTTATTCTTCATCACTATCATATTCTTTTTTTTGAGGATGATTAGCTAAAAAGTGCCTAACATCTCCACATTCAAAACACTTCAAGGTAATTTTCCCTTTATATTTACCTATAACTATTCTTACATTTTTAGAAAACAAGGAGAAAAATTCATCAAGGTTTTCACATACCTCATTTTTGGAGTCAGAGTTAGCAACATAATCTTTCTCAAGAACCTTTTTAAACTTTTCTTTCTTAGCATCTTTGAAATACATTTTTCTATCAAATTTTTTTATCTCCATAACTTTTTTCCTTCTCATTTAATAAGTAATTAGAGTATTATGAAGATTATATAAAGATAGATTTTTAGGATCTCTATCATCTAATGAGGTGAATTTTTCAAAATTTTTTTTGGAAGTATTCTTAATATTTTTTTCAAAAATAGTAGAATCTCACAATTTTTAACCAAGACATATAATAGTGCTAACAATTTCATTCACCCTGGTAAAGAAGTCCCCAATAGATTCATACTCACCCATTTTCAGATCTTAATACTTCAGCCTTCATATTTTTAGCCTTCCCTTATTGACTTTTTATTGCCTTTATAAATGTTTTTCAACTTATCCGAAATACCTTTAGAAGTGGAAACACATTTCACTCTTAAAAAATCACTTTCAGAAAGTGAAGGGAGTAAATTATTTTTAGCTCTTACATCATTCTCAAGATTCTTCTCATCAACAGTTTTAAGAGGAACCTTATCATAAATAGGAGTAAATACATCTGTTTTAACTTCTATAACATCTTATAAAAGATACATAAGATAAAAAAACATTCTATATTTCCAGATATTATAGTTTTTCTATTTAATATTAGAATACATTTACTATTCACATAATTCAAATTCTCCATCATAACTTCTCTTTCAAAAAAATCAGTAAAGAGTAAAAAAGGGACCCTACTCTGATACCAAGTGAGATTACCGAACCATGATTCAAGTATCATAGGGAGGGAGAGGGGGTGAATCAGTGATATTTTTTCTTTTAAGTTTACTTTATTAAGAAACAACCTTTACCCCATATTAAATATTTATTTTGATTATAAAAAAAATCAAACATATAACCATAGGAACATAATAATTTACAAGTTTCACTACTCAACAAGAGTATCTAGTCCTTGGTATGGTTCAGAAATAATCAAATACACAAAAAATCCACTAGAAAACAACCCTTTTTGTGCAGAATACAATGAGTAGGATATTCCCTTACACTCTTGTAGCACCAAGTTCAATACAATAGTGCATGTGATTCAAGTATCACAAATTGATGTAATATAATTTTTTTGACAAAAATTTTATGGTGCTTCTTGATCAAATTTCACAAATATGATCCTTTAAAAAAATTCTTCACTTTCTTACATAGAAGATGGTAAGAACTTCCTAGACTATGTAATGATGCTTAGTCTGATTTCCCAGTCCGATTCCCAAGTTTGATTGCTCAATAAAAAAAATAATTTGTTATAATACCTCAAAAATAATCCTAAACTTATTCTTTCTCAGTTTAGAAATATCAATATTATTTTCCTAGTCTATTTATCCTGCCCAATACAGTAACTAGTTAAATACGATCTTCCTATTTATCTTCTTCTTTCTGGATGAATTATTTAAAATATCACAATCCTAAAACCTTCTCCACTTTCTATAAATGATGATATTTACTCTCTTATTTTGTGAATAATTCAATTCACCAAAATACATTAAGTACTCTACTCATATTTATAGTATTTTAACAATCATTTAAGTAGGATCTTAAAAAGGTTTTCCCAATTTTACAAAACTACCCAATCTTAAATATTCCTTCAATATTAGACATTTCTTTGACTCATTCAATTCCCCCTGAAATCCTAATATTTTATTGACTCATTCAACCTTCCTATTAAAATTTGTATCTTTGATTTACTTCAGATCCCTTCAATATTTCTAAAAAATCTTCAATATGATTTTAATTTTTCATTATAATTATCCCATTATGATTCTTCATTATGACGGTCATCCTGATTTCTTGAACCACTTGTAAATATAGAAATAAATAATTCTTAAAAAACTTCAGTATGATTCTGATTAATAATTACGATTTTTAAATATGATTTCTTCATTATGATAAAGGTATTTGGTCACTCTGATTTTCTTGAACAACTTACAAACAAATAATAACTGAATATATTTCATTACATTTCTATGAACCCCCTAAAAGACTATCTACCCATTCCAATTTCATTATTATTATGGAAGCATATGTTCAATAATAGTTTCTTTATTACTTTTCTCTACACAAAATTTAAGAAGTAAAACATATGTCTTCTCATTGCAATTCTCGAAAAAAAATCTTATTATGATCAAGAAAACCTTCATACACAAACTTTTTCTTATAATCATGACATCTTTCATGACTTTGATTATATTGGAGAGTAGATTTAGCATCATCTAAATTATAATAGAAAGTATTGTAACTTCCCATTCTTCTAGAAAAATCTTTCTTTCCAACCACCTAAATACGATTGACCTGAATACTATTGGAAACACCTCTTTTCATCCAATTAGATGCTAAATATGATTGTCAACACATCTTCTCCCCCTTTATTTTATCAAGCTATCACCCTAAGTTTCACAACTTACTTATGATTTGTGGGAAATAAAAAATAGAAAAGTGTCATTTGATTTCAATTCTGATCCATGCTGAATTCTATTATCTTCCTCATTACGATCTTACTTTCATTATGGACCCAAGGTGATTCTGATGAACCTTTTATACCAGAAAAAAATATTTCCATTACGATTGACATTATTAGGCATTGTGAGTCTAATTTTCTGAATATGATGGTTAGTACTATTTTCACCAAAAACAAAGTGAGGTTATTTCTACTTCTTTGATATTTCCTTGAAAACAAAATATAATACCTGAATATGATAATCTTCCTTATCATCTTGGTCCTAAAATTTGATAGGATGAATGAATCTCACACCATTTGTAGAGTATTTAGGAAAATGGAAAAGTGATAAACTATAATGGAATACATAAGAGTAAATTCAGAGATATGTAAGATTAAATATATTAAAGAATATAATATTTTATAGTTATTATCAATTAGAAAATATAATTGATATATTTGGTGATGCCCACATTGTGGAGAATGATCATACTGAAAATTTTCAAGAGAAAATAAGGACTAAACAATGACATAATAGATACACCATGGAGAATATGAACATTGGAGAATGTACATTATATGGATTGGTGGATTCATGTGATGAGAAAGAATTTCATGTTGCAACAGGTTTAAATATTCAAGAAATTTTTTAGGATCAAGGTGTGATAATCAAGGAGGATCATGAGAAAAAAATAAAGGGGTCAAAAATTATGAATATTTATTGTGAATTTAATGATCCATAGATCATGGGGGATAAATTAATGTTATTAAATTAAGAAGTTAATATGGATAAATCCATGGTGATTGATATTGAAAACATAATATTTATGTGATTTTGGGAATTTATAAAAACTGAATAAGAAGAATAGAAAGGAGACTGACGCCACTACAATATAAAAAACTAGGAGTTTAAGAAATATAGATAATGGGTGATTTCTATGAATAAAACCATTTAATATTATAAATTTAACTAAGAATAGAAGCAAATTAAAAACACCCTTATCAGTTTGGTGTTTTTTTTTATTTTTGAAGAATCATTATAAGTGATCTTTAAATTGAATTTTCTTATATTTTTTGTCTCAAAGAAGTATAGAGAGAGACAATATCAGTAAGTGTCCCAAGGATTTATAGTGCACCATTCTTGAACTTTTGAAACACATATAGTGAGTAGTTTTATTCTTTGGTATGTCAACATACTCTTGGAATATTCTCCTTGTATTAACCCTTTGTGGTGAACCAAGTAAAATCATCATGTACGTACATTTAATTTTTACATACCAGTATTCTGTATGCATGGAGATTGATAGGTTCAATGTGTTCTTTCTAAAATGATAAAAATATCTAGTGAAAGTCAAGAATAATTGAACACCATAATTCATCCCTTCTTATGGTTTTTTAGGCTTGTGATAACAACAAGTGGAAAATATAAATCATGGAAATATTATCAAAGTTAGGGTAATAATATATCTATATCTAATAGATTTATAATCTTAGAGAATATCTATGGTATTTTTAGTGATGGTGGTCATAATGAGAATAATTCTGGTCTAAATAAAGCAATAATGATCCAAAATCAATTGAGAAGAGAAGACCACAAAAGCTGAGGTAAAACCAAGAATATAGGAAAGGAGAGTTACCCTTAGGCTTGAAACAATTTTTTTTTGAATTGAGTACACCTAAAAAGACCAAGAAGAATTTTACACCTAAGAATAGGATATTATTCTATTGTGTAAGGATGGGACACATAATGGACTTATATATATAATCCATGGGTGTTTTTTTTGAGGGAATCAAGAGAAATTAATTGGTAGAAAGAATTTTTTAAATTACATATAGAAGAACAAAACAATATGAGAATGTTTTTAAATAATTTATGATCATCAAGTTAGTTTAATTAGAAATGGAAATAAATATAGAGAAAGTATAAGAGAATACAAGAGCTAAAGGGAAACAAGAAATTCTATATGAATAAGAAATCAAATTTTTTAAGTGGTTGTCAAAAGATATTAACCAAATAGTTCTTTTGAAACAGTATGGGAGGTGAAGGAAAACTAGTCATATGTAAAAGGATTGTATGATTATCCTAATAGATTAAGAAGATATATTGAAAAGTATGAATTTATCACTAAAATGATTATTTTATTTATTGGATGAAGTAAATAAGGGAATTACACATAAGAATATAGTTTATTAAAATGATATAACTATGTTAACTATGAATACTAATGTTAGAAAATTCATAATTACAATCATGAAGAGTTATATCAAATATATAACTAAAAATAATATAGTATATTTATTGATAAGTAACTACCAAACTAGTTGTAACATCCCAAAGATTTTTTACTCATATGTAACCAAACCTGGTTAGCCACATGGACTCAAGAATGCATCCCCATATGAAATAGTCCATCAATTAGTGATTAGGGTCTATGATAGTATGGTGGGGAGACTATATCCTCATAATAAAAGGAGCATAATAGTGTAATAAACAAGTAAATAGAGGAAGCATAATAATGAAAAAAAGAGTAATGACGGTGGATAATCTAGACAATAATAATCATATAAGATAAATGTGGTTCCATATACAAATGATGAGTATTTTATAGATCTATACAAAAATTTAAGAATATATGGTAGTATGATACATACATAAATGTATATCAAAAGAACCAAAAAAACCAAAAGGCTATCTCCAATAGCATCCTGAGCCATGGCTCGGGCCTATTCTACCATGATCCCATGCTATAATAAATTAAGCATACATGATTAGGAACTTTGAATTATCCATAAATACATCCATGAATTATATTTGGGTAGAAAATGGTGGTCCAAATAGGGTGTGATATATACTTAGTAGGTCACCACTAACGGTGTCTATAAGAAATCTAACTAGTGTTTAAAAACTATAAATGTGTGAAGGTATATCATGTAAGGATATGAAATGAATTAAAGATATAAACAAGTTTAAGAAAATAATCTATAACAAAGAGAATACTAATAATGATGAGTTTCACTACATAATAGTGAAATATACATGTAACTACCAGATTCAAAATTTTCTTCATAAATATAAAGTGTTAGACCAACATGGGCCAGGACCCAAGGCCAAAGACTAAAGCATCCTCCTCAAGATTAAGGAATGCCTCTAAGGTAAGCTTGGACTTGTGTATACCTACATGGACCAAGAACCCAAGGCCCATGGACAAGGTGTCATAATATTCGAAGATATAAATAAATAAAATGGTCTTAGGTTCTACACCTCAATTCCCATTCTCAGTGACATACTAGTAATCAAAGTCGGTGATATACAAATAATAAAAGTTGGTTCCATACCGAATTACCCATCGTTGGTTCCATAACATGATTTATAATGTCAAATTAGTAATGTAAAAGGTTATAAGTCAATGTTAGTGTCTCTTCTCTAGTCCAACCATCCATATTTAAAGGTACAATCCTAGATATCATCCATCTCTTTACAATTTCATCATTTACACCATTCATTTAAACACTTTGTTAACATTTGATATTATGATAAAGATTTATTCAACCCCTAAATATCTAATTTAATCTACAAAGGCCTTCCACTAATAGACCATAATATCACACACAGCAAAAGTGGTGTTTTTAGTTTATGGTTTTATAAACAAACCCCCTATGGAGGTGGTTCGGGTTGATGTTGACAACCTCCAACCAAAGAAAGGTGATACATGGGACTCAAATTAAAGTTAGACAATTAATTTTATACATTAATCAATTTAGGGGAAACATCCATAAGATTTGGCATGTAACAAAATGGAGAATAATTATTAAATAACATGAATTTTAGGTAAAAGGTATAAAACACCTACCTCATGGCATTATAAAAAACCTCATCTAGTATCAATTTTGATTTTTTTCTAGAATGAAAAAAATCATCAAAATAGATGACTACCATGAATATAGGGAATATTATATTTTACAGAAATAGAACTGAAGATGGCATGATAAACTAAGAAACGAAGGTAATGGATTAAATCTCTTACTGATACACTTTCAATGTGATAGATGATGAGGGAATCATATCTCAGACAGAGGATTGGATTTAAATCCTAAGTTGTAAGGATAGGATGAGTTATCAATGTGGGGGGATTATATTCATGGAAATAAGAATAAAACAGGAAGATAATTTATAATAAATAGTGGGAAAGTTAAATTTACCCCTTTAAAAAGGGGTGCATGGTTTGGTTGTATGGTTTGGCCAAACCATGCACCAACTGTGTGGGCATAAAAACTAAATGGAACTACCCATACGAGCTAGGTGCATAGTTTTCCAAACTATGTGCAGCTTGTGTGGGTCCCCTCTATAGTAAGTCTGTAGTTTTTTCACATCTATATGGCCTCCATCATAAAATTTTCCAAATCATGGTCCCCTTATATATGGGTTTCATGGTTGATCTGCAAAATTACTACTAACTATGAACCAACCATGTGCCTCATACAGATTCTCTAAAAACTGAATATTCAAGCTCTAAAAAATCCCCACACACTCCCAAACCATCCTTAGTCCACTAGGATTTTTTATTAGGATAAAATGAAATAATTAAATTAAAAACTAATGGTTTCATACCTTAGATAAATACCAAGGTGTTACAACCTCCCTTACTTAAGAAAAACCATCCCCGAGTTTCCCTTATGAGGTTAGTAAATCATTGTTTGAGAAATTTTTTGGAAATTGAGCATGTAAATCAGTCTCTCACTCATAGGTATCTTCCTATACGCATCTGTTCTACCATAACACAAAAAATAAAGGAATTGACCAGCTTTGGAGATCCTTCATTCTCTGATCAATGATACATATAGGATGTTTCTCAAAGGACACATCTACCTCTAACTCAACCTCATTAGGCCGAAGGATATGAGATGTGTCTAAATGATAATGAAGCAACGGAGAAACATGAAAGATGTCATACATGGATATGTATCTATAAGGAAGTTCTATATGATAAGCTGTTAATCTAATGCTCTCTAAAACCTCTAAAGATCCAACGAAATGTGGTGACTAATTAAATTTCCACCTAAACTATTGATTCCCCAGTCTAGTAGAAGTACAAAAGAATACCTGATCCCAAAACTCAAATTCTAGACTTCATCAATGACATCAACATATAATTTATATCTATACTAAGATGTATCCATTCACTTTATGATAATATTAACCTATTCTGAAGCCTCTTAAATGAGATGATATCTAAGTAGCACTACCTCCCCTACCTCTAACTGATATAGAGGTGATCAACATGGCATAACATATAAGACTTCAGAAGGATCCATCTATATAATAACCTAAAATTTATTATTATAAGAGAATTCATAAATAGGTATATTTTTCTCCTAAGAACCTCTAAAATTGAGTATGCATGCTCTCATCATATCCTCCAACACCATTATTGTGCACTCAGACTGCCTGTCAGTTTGAGGTAGTATACTGTACTGAAAAGTACCAGTGTAACTAATTTCCTTTACAACCATTTCCAGAACTACAATGTGAACCAAGAATATCTATCCAATATAATAGTATAGGGAACCCTGTGAAGTCATATAATCTTCCATACATATATCCTAGGAATCTCATCAATTGAAAATAGTATCTCTGATAGGAAGGAAGTGAGAAACCTTCATCAGTTTGTTAATGATCACCCATACTACATCACTAGATTGAGGGGATCTCGGTAATCCAGTCATGAAATCTATGGATAATTCATCCCATTTCTAATCTAGAATGGTAAATGGATACAAAATACCTACTGGTTGCTAGTGTTTTTCCTTTACTTTCTAATATGTGGGACATCAAGTAACAAAACAATCTATCTACCTTTTCATTATCAGCCACCAATACTGGAGGTGTAAGTCATAGTATATCTTCATAATCCTAGGGTGTACCACACAAATAGAATCATGATATTTTCACATCAATTACTATTGAACATCTCCATGAGCCCGGATGCATTCATGAATGTACAACATCTCATCCTCATGAATGACCCAGTCTGGTGGTGGGTTCTCACCTGAAACACTCTCCCTTAGGAATAAGCCCTCGGGGTTTGAAATATGTCTCATCTTCACTCTCTCAATAAGTGTATAGTTAATTTAGAAAATATATAAGGATTTGATATCCATGATGAATCTATAACTCTATATTCATATTAGAAAATAGGTCCATCAACTATCACTCACTACTGGCCTCCTGAACTACCTATGTATGAGTCCTCCATCTCAGAGCGTCATCTACAACATTTCACTTTCCTAATTTATAGGTAAGATCAAAGTCAAAAGATTATAGTTATTTAACCCACCTTCTCTACCTAATATTTAAGTCATGCTGTATATATATATATATATGCATTTGATGTTTTTGTGGTCTGTATACACCACTAAATGATATCTTAACATGTAGTGAATCCATTAATGAAAGGTGTGCACTACATATTCTAGATCAATATTGTGCATTGGGTAAATCCTCTTGTGTGGCCTCAACTAACAAGAATAATATTCCATGACTCAATCTTCCTATTATGAACCAACCTAGGTCAACCCTAAAATGGTCACTCGATCCATCCCGTGACAAGGCTCAAAGGGAATTATTGATCCCCACAAGCTGGAAACTAGTGTCAGGAATCAAAATAAATCAATTGGGAATGATTTGACCCATGAACAAAAGATAGATAACAAAATATAAACTAAGAAATAAAGAGATAAAAATTGGTAGTGAAAATAAAATAAAACTATACATATCTCCATGTGACCTTATAGGTCAACACCGACCACTAAATCAACATTGTCCCATGACGATAAAAATTGAGTGGGAAGAAACACCCAAGATAAAAATAGAAATGAATCTATAGGTGTGAGTATAAAACACAATAGGCATTCCTAAACAGTATATTCCCAATGAATTTACTTTAAATAAAATATCCATCAATTTCAAGTTTGAAATAAAACATATAAACATAGGTTTTTTACACATTTCATTTAATGAAATTCATGGTATATTTCCCTTTTTATTTTAAACCATTATCTTTTCAAAGAAGGAATCTTGAACATTTTAAAGGAAGAGGGATAAAGAATATAGAATTGTAAAACATTTTCAAAACCTTTTTACACAAAAATTTGAAAACCATTTTATCAATTTTATCAAATAAATACAACATAAAAGAGGAAAAATTAATGATCACACAAGGTAAATATAAAATAGAAAGCAAGATTAACCAACCAAACAAGGCACCTCAATCATTCACCACAGAAAAATAAGTAATGAAGTACATGGGAGAACTTAGGAGATTAGTGGATAATCTAGAACATACTTACATCTGATTCATCCTGAAGGTATTCCTCACCTAATTACATCAACTCACCCACATGGTTGGATCCGTTAGGAACTGAAAATCATTTTATAATAAATTAATATTTCAAGATTTTTCTAAAGTTCCCCCTCACCTCTCTTATAAAAGGGAACTTATCCTTCTCTTTAATTCCCACCTCCAAAGATCTTTGGATCGGTCAAAATCTTCCCATTTCCTCTAAAAAAATCCCTCACATCATCCTAGAGGCTAAAATTTTGGAATAAATGCATCTTAAGGAGTCATTTTGTGAAAATCAAACAGAGTCACCTAAAAAGAGGTAATTGTTTTATCACCTCTTTCAAAGTTATTTTCTTTTTTATCCTTCCTATTTATCTATTTTTTACATTATAAAAGAATAACTACAGTAAAATATACATTCTTAGATGTTATTATAATTATGGTACAACCATATTTCTCCTTTTATCCATCCTATCAAAAACAATATCACCATGTGTGTGCATGTATAACTTACTGTCTCCACACTGTGGTGTAAAATGTTTTCATCTATAATTTATTTCAATAGGTATAATGATGAATATAAATGAATTAAATAATAAATATAATATGATATTTTTTCATTAAAATTCATATTAAATTAAATTATATACCATTTAACCATTAAGAAAATTATACTGCCGCTCGTACGTAAGTATGACTTACCGTCTCCACAATGCAATGAGATTCATCTTACATGTTCACCATCCATGAATGATTATAAAAATATATATTAAAAATAAGTATGAAATATATGACATAATAATTATACTGGAATAATATATATATATATATATGTATTTATGTACATATATTTCATTCACTTACTTCCACTCAATATGATAAGAAAATGGAAACAATGTTCATGTGTACGTACAACCTACCATCTCCATGAATGGTGTATTCCATTTCATATGTCCATATATTATATATTTTTATATTCTGAATATATATGATATATAAATCTTTTTATAAATTTTTTAATTAAGTAAATCATGATATAAGTAATACGATCAAGAATAAAAAGTCAAAACACACACGATAAAGAAAGCGATTATTACCCGAAACATTGCTTTTACTTGGAATTGTTAATAAACGAGTAATATAAAGTCAAAAAAATCATATATTATGGCATAAATATTATTATTATTCTTTTAAAAGGTAATAATATGTTCAAAACCATTACACAAGAGTTTCGGACACATACAGAGAGTATCTGACTTAAGGTAAGAGTTAATTTCAAAATCTCATTATTATCCAAGATTGTTTATGCATAAGTATTTCTTGGGGAATATTTATCATCCATGTCCATGTTTCTTAAAATAGTTTTCAAATTTTTTAATGTTTTATGTAAGGTACTATTTAAATAAAACATCATTTTAAATGTTTTAAATATTTATTCTTCTCAATCTTCCTCGTTGATGTCCAAGTTTTCAAATTTTTTTAAGGATTTATTTATATGGACATGAATGTTTTAAAATACTAATTACTTTCAAAATTTTAAAAGTGGTATGAGAAACTTTTATTCAAAAATCACCTTTAAATTTCTTATTGGATAAATTTTATGACTTTTGATATTTTCAAAGTAAAAAAAGGGATATTTCTCTCAAAGATTTTTAATGATTTTAGTAGATTATTTTTCATATATGTCAGAATATTTTATTTAATTTTATGATTAACTGAGGTTGATTTGATATGATAAAATCTACCATATTATATTGAAGGGTTTATGATATTTTTTACTGTGGATCTTCTATTTTGATACCATTCATGGTTTATAGTTAATGTATTAACATTTCATATGCTAGTTTTAATATGAAAGTGTATGTTATGTTTTACCCATTTTATAAGAGGAATGCATTGGACTTAGTAAGTGACAGGTGGATCCCTCTATATACCCTCAATTCATCGATAGGTATCATGAGAAAAAATAATGTATTGGGATGAGGCATTGATGGTATATTTGCGTACGGTCTTGGAATGAGGCCTTGATGTTGTGGTTATGATGTCCAACATTATGAATTCCCTCATTATGAGATTAGTTATTGATATTACTTGTAATTATTCAGCTATTAGAATATCCATGTGAATGTTTAAATGGAATTATTTAATTTATTCTTTCCACATTATGACTATGGTAATGTTTAAAAGGCTTTTGTTTTAATTTTTTACCTTGAATTAAATGTTTATGATTATTTATGAAAGCTTCTATTGTATTGTTTAACCTTACTGAGCATCTGATCTCACCCCTTTATTATGTTTTATTTTCCAAGGATGCCAAAAAATTTGTTATGATTGATATAAAAGGTTAATCTAAGAGAATAATGGAGTTCTCAAAGTATTATCTATTTTGTAATTTATACTTTGAATTGTAATGTAAATTTCACATATGTAATCTATTTTCCAAGACTACTAAACTTATTAGTCCTTGAGGATTTGATTCCATGTAATCATGAAAATGTATTAAAATAATGCACCAAATTTTGGTAACTAGGGCTAGGGAATTATAATTGGTATCAATGGAAGTTTAACAACAACCTAGGAAATAGATTTAGAAAACTTAGATTAGGGGTCATAAAACTAAGATAGAATTTGAGTATAATTATAGAGGAACATCCTAGAATTTTGGTAATTTAGAGATTATGTGTGTATTCCTAGAAAATACATCCCTGTTTGAATACCACAAGTGGACTTGGTTCCGGAACAGATGTTCCTAGGAGTAATAACTTTGACAAGGTGTTCTGGGCTTGACTCGAGGTAACCCGGTACACGAAAACGTGCCTTACTGTGTACTTGGTTTGACACTCCTAGGGAATATTCTTAGGATAAATCACATTTTCTTTACAAGACTTTATAAAGGGTTTATGAGTAAATATATCCCCAAATAAAACATTTTTATGATTATGGATTAGATATCCCTAAAATTTTCAAATTATGTTAAGTATTTTACTAGTTTTGAATTATTAATTATGATTCATAACATAATCTAGTGTATTACATTGTTTAGAAATGGCACCTAGTGGAAATAATAGAAACTGTATTAATGCACATAATCCATGTAGTTATTTTCCCCCTATACATGATAATGACTTTGGAGTTGGAGCTGTAACGAGCTCTGAACAACTTACAACCATATTGGGACAACTAATACAGGTTATAAGTAATAAACTTACCCATATGGAATGACCTGATCCACAATGTGGAGGAACAATGTTAGACCGCTTCATTATACAAAAACCTACAACATTTAATGGGACTACAAATTGATTTATATCTAAACAATGGATAAGTTCTTTAGAGGAGATATTTCTTACTTTGGGAAGTAATGAAAGGGAAAATATCATCATGGTAGTTTATCGTCTCTCTAGAGATGCAGATCAATAGTGGTTACTGATCCAAAACACGAAAGAGGAGGATGAAATTGCAAGTATGGAATGGAAATATTTTAAGGAAATTTTCTTAGAAAATTATTTCTCTCATGAACATAATGAGGATGTGGAGAGACAATTTTTGAATCTGAGATAAAAGGAGAATAAAAATATTGAAAAGTATGATGCTAAATTTACAAGGTTAGAAAGGTGTGAAACATACTACATACGTAACCCAAGGAGCAATATTGATCAATTATTTTATGGTTTAAATCCATTTATTTTAAAGGAATTTGTCTCCCAATATTTCTCATCACACGAAGATATAATATCATGTGCTATTAAGATAGAGAAATAATTTTCTTATTACTTTAATAAAAATTAAGAGAAGAAGAGGATGGTGAATCAAGATATGGATAATGGGAAAAAGTGAAATAAGTATTTTACCATATGTGATAATTTTGTGAAGAAACACTTAGAGCATCAACCACCTTATTTTCCTTACCAAGATGGTAGTGGATTGGGAAGTTGTAATCCTTGATGATCTCTAACCATGTTCATTGGATCATATTAAGACCATTCTATGTGAATATATATTTGAGACTCTTGTGATCAGTATATATCTCATGCTTCTCCCCATAGAGATAATACCACCATATTTTTACACAAGGATCATGGCTGATAACTCCATATCATGTGTGAGATAATTTTTCTCATGTATTTTTAATTTTCACGAAGAATAGGCTATCGATTTATCATATTTAATTATTATATAGCCTAATAATTTCTTTAAATCATTATTTTATATGACAAATAGTTCTTTAATTTTCATGAGTGTGAGCATTGGCACAATGATAAGCCTCTTTTTGAGCTCCTTAAAGATTTCCTCACATTATTAAGTCTATAAAAACTTCACTCCCTTCCATTTTATATTGGTTATTGGGTTTGAAAATTGTGAGAAGTTCTTCACAAATCATCAGTAATACCCATCTAGACTAAGAAATCTATGGATCTCCATTACAGATGTGTTCTTGGGCCACTATTCAATTTACTTTGTCTTGGAAGGGTCCAAAAATATTCCTTTACTGGTGATAACATAACCCAAAAATGATACTTCCTCCATCTAGAACTCAAATTTACTTTACTTTGCATATAGTTTCTCCCTTTTCAAAGTTTTTAGCACAATATTCAAATGGTCCTCATGTTCCTCCTTGTTCTTGGAGTATATCAGAATATCATCGATAAAGACTACCACAAAATTTTCAAGGTAATATATAAAGACTCTATTAATTAAATCCATGAAAATGGATAAAGCATTAGTGAGTCCAAATGGCATCTCTATGAACTCATTGTGTCCATACCTTATCCAAAATCCAGTCTTGGGAATATCTTCCTTCCTCACCTTTAATTGGTGATATCCCAACTGAAGGTCCACCTTAGAGCAATAAATATCCTCACATAGATGATTTAACAAGTCATATATCCATGGAAGGGGATAATTGTTCTTTACTATGATTTTATTGAGATCATGACAATCAATGAAGAGGCACATTGATCCATACTTATTCTTAATAAATAGAACATGAACACCCCATGGTGAAGCACTTGGGTGTATAAAACCCTTGTACAAATTCTTCTATAAACACTTCTTCATTTCTTCTAGCTCAATGTTGGCCATTTTATAAGGTGTCTTTTATATAAGAAGATATCCAGGAATAAGTTCAATCGAGAACTCAACATATCGATCAGGTCGAAGACCATAAAATTCTTCAGGGAATACATTAGTTTAATCCGTCATGATGGGCATGTATTTGAGCATGATCATATCCTTTTCATCAATTATTTGATTGAGATATTCTTGCTCATAATGAATTAATATCCACACTTGAGATGATTATTCTGAAGAAGATTCATCTTCCTCCTTACACTAGTAAAGAATTGGAGGATTCTTTAGGATGTGAAGAGTGATCTCCATTTACTGATAGTTGATGTTGTATTTATATAAATATAGACAATCCATGCCCAAAACAACATCAAACTACACCAAAGGAAGTAAGAAAATATTTTCTGGGAGCTTCAGTCCACAAACATTAATCAGGGATGAGTTATGTATTATAGATACAATAATTTCCGTATTAGTTATTCTAACAGATAACTCAAATTACAATTTTTGAGGTGGTGTTTGAATAGTTCTACTAAACTTGAAAGATATAAAAGAATTATTAGAACTAGAATAAAATAGTATGTTCTCTATTCTTTAATGAATAACCAGTGTACCTATCACCGCATCATTGTTCGGATCCACATCAGTAGTAGTGATAGTATAAGCCCTCCCTTGTTGCCTTGGAGGTTATTGCTGATTGCCTCTAAAAACCTTGGGCTTAAGGAATTGGTTTTCAAAATTCTCATGTTCCTTGCAGTTGAAACACTACATGAATAGATGAGCATTGATATAAACCTTACTTTCTTCCTCTACATTAGTGGTATTCTTCATATCCCTTCGGTAGTTCTTAGTTAGATTCCCCATTCTTCAATATTTGAATCATTTCCTGGTTCTCTTTAGACAACTCCTAGGATTCTTCTTCCCATAATTTTGACATGTGGGATATTCAGTCATCTTTCCATCAAGGTATTTATTTTTAGATACACACATATTAGACTCAATTTTCCTCTTTTTTTTTTCACTGGGCCCACGAGACCATTGAGAGTATCTAATCTCCATTTCAACCTCAAGGGCACAACATACAATATCCTTATAACTATCGATGTATCAAATCACCAATTATTTTTATATACTCAGCTTTAGTCTACTAAATAAGTGTTCTACCATGTTTTTGGTGTTCATGAAAAAGCCTGAGGCATACCTTCAAAGTCTTGTAAAGTTTACTTCATACGCCCTGATAGACTTATCTTCCTTCTGCTTAAGTACAAGGAACTCTCTTTCCATCTTGATACAGAGGGTTTGGGGAAAATATTTATTGAAAAACATTTTCTTGAATTCCTCCCATTCCATGGAATCAATTTACTCCTAGTACTTTGTATTTTTGATCAATTCCCATCACTGATCAGCTACCCCATTAAAACGATTGACCATCGGCGCAAATTTCTCTTCTGAGAACTAGAGGACAAAGAATATCATTTCAATGGATTTAATACACTGTTCTATGAGGAGGGGATTATAAGATCCACTAAACATGGGAGGTATTTTTCGCATGAATTATTCAATGGTAAATTTCTCTCTCTTAGGAGAAGGAGGGCGTTCCATGCAATTCAAGTTATTATTCATAACTCGAGCCTGTTGAGAAAGTACTATCATGAAGCTTTGAGAACCCATTCCCATCATATTTAGAATTTCATTATGAAAATAATTACATTTCCTATCACATTTATTGTTTTCACATGTACTTATCTTTTCTGCCATTAACTAAGAAAAATAAAGTGCAATTAGGGGGATTGAATACTTAACTAATAAGTATAAAAATGGCACTTTAAACATAAAAAGATAAAATATTAATGGAAAATTATATCTTAACTTGTGATTCTATAGGTTTCAATATATGTTATACATGATCTATTTCCTAACATATATTCTAATGGACATTTTATTTGTTCCCTTAATAATGGTTTGTAATGAGCTTATGAATTTACCCAAGCACATCCCCTAGGAATGTAAAACTAGGTTTGAAGTAAGGCCCATTGTCATGTACTAGGTTACCTTGAGTTAGGCCTGGAAAACCTTGTCATAGTTTTTTCTCGTAGGTACATCTGTACTCAAACCAAATCCACTTTTATTATCAAGATATGGATGTATTTTCTTGAAAAACCATTTTCTCTATACTTACCAAAATTTAGGATTTTTTCTCTTACCTAGTCTTATCCCAACGATTCTTACTAAAGTTATCTAATCCTAATCTAAAAAAATAACTAGAACATCCTTTGATAC
Organism: Viscum album; assembly: GCA_963277665.1. Lineage (NCBI taxonomy): Eukaryota > Viridiplantae > Streptophyta > Magnoliopsida > Santalales > Viscaceae > Viscum > Viscum album. The sequence continues at coordinate 623,303,510 of OY728138.1, forward strand.
CAACTATATTGACCCTATCCTTTTACACATATAATTACATTATTTTAATCATAAATAAACATCAAATTACAAGCCAAGGATTGTAAAGTCTATTGTATTAGAAGACTAGGTACCTAAAATAGAAAACATGAGACTAAAAAAGCATTTCATTATTTATCATCCATTATGAGATTATAACTTCCTTTGAGACCATACATATGCATAGGACAACTTGGGGATAATATAAAGAAAGGTATGAGCTAAAAATATTAGTAAGGGAATTAAAATAAAAATAAATCTTAGCACATTGGTTACAAAGCATAAAATAATGATATAAAAAGGCATGAAACATGATAAAACATATTAAATCACAACATATAAACATGGTATCATATAATAATGGATTAATAGTAATGAGGAAGCAACATAAAACATTACTTTATCATGATTCAATACTCGTCGAACATATAAGAGCATGGGTCAAGGCTTGTTACACATAGAGGATCACGAGTCAAGGATAACCACCAATACCATTGCACATAACTTCTCATGAGACTAAAAATTAACCAATTAATTGGACCACTATCTAGGAAAATCCATAATAACATATTCATGAATATGTTTTCCACATAAATAATCATACATAATCAATCAAACATAAACATAAAGGTTACCCATGGAAAAAATTGGCTATCATAATTATGTCAAAAGGCATATCAAAAGGATATATCCTAGTTGTGTCAAGGAAAGGATGGATTTAAATAATACATGGACATTAATAAGGTAATATATGCATATGTGATGATAATTTATGTCAAACTAAAGTGGAAATAATGTTTAAGAAACTTTAGAAGTAAAACATTTTAGTACAGCTTAAGGGAAAACTTTCAAAATTCCTTAAAATGGAAAAGACAACATAGTTTGTATAAAAACAGAATTTAACCAAGGTAGTTTTTCATTATAAAAATGAGTTATTTTTGAAAAATAATTGTGTCTTAAAATATATTATTTAGCACACTTGAAAATGGGTAAGAATTTGGGAAGTTCCCTTAAATCATGCTTTTTTCTTAAGAAGAATTGAGTAGGGAACCTTTTAAAAACATGTATATCACCAAAAAACAAGGATGAATGGATCTTGATACATGATTTTGGAACATGTAAATATAATTTATAATATTTACATAAAAATAAAAGAGAATTTTATTTGGTTAAAAAGAGAGAAACATTAACTCAAAGGAATAGTGGAGGTTCAGGTAGAATCCCTTACCTTAAGTCCAAAGGTTTTATTTACTTGATATTAATGTACTGAATAATAAAATTAGATTTATTAATTAATAATTAAATAAACCTTTATACAAGTATTTAATTCAGTTTAACCTTATTAAATTAATTTATGGGCTTTTTAATAGGTTAAGAGGTTAAATTTCATCATTTATGAGTGTTAGTTTTCTTGGTTTTCATGATCGGTTTACTTGTATATGTGTATGGAAAATCATGTATAATGAGGATAGTTTTCTAGAACTAAACTTATATGTTATTAATTAACTTATATAATATTAAAATACTATTTTTTTACATAATTGAGTATGATTAATTAGATAAATAATTTATGATAATTTTTTAGATTAATTTATCGGTTTCTGATCACAACAAACTCATCTTGTTTCATAAATTAATATAACATGTAAAAAATGATTCCAAAACATTAAATAAGATATAATAAATATATTATAATCAGTTTAAATCATAAAAATGGTTTTATGAGCAGCCCTGATGATGTAATTAAAAGACAAAAGCACATCGTCCACGAAGGTGGTAAATCAACACCTCAAGAATGATTTTTTATTATTAAAATAAAAGAGAGAGAGGAGAATAAATTTGGTGAAGAATTATTTAATAAACATGATAAAATTAGATTATATATAGTATAATATAGTTTTCATACCACTTGAAAAATTTTAAGTGAGGAGATGATAAGAAAATAAAGAAACTATAAATGAAATTGAAAGAAAACAGAAGAGGGATTTACTTCTTGATTTCTTCTTCTTGAGAACCTCCTTAGGGGATTTTTCTATGTTTAGAATTAAAAAATGAAATCAATTTTATTAAAATAATTTTATAAATATAATAAATATAATTTTTAATAAAAATTATCATCTACTTAGAAAATAAAATTTTGAAAATTAAAAATGCTTTTCTAACACTTTTAAAAATTACTTAAGGTCTCGTAAAATTATATTATAATCATAAGATATCAAAGTATTAATTTATGAATAAATTTTATGAAAATAAATTTTCTTTTAAATTATTAAATTATTTATAAAAGTTTAATTAAATATTTATTACTTACAAAAATACCAACACTTAATTAATATTTTTGAAAATATTTATTTACTTATAATATGATATAATTATATCATATTGTCACTTATAAGATGTATAAATTTTATTTATACTTTCATTGGTGATGTTACTATTCAATTGTCCAATATACTATTCATAAGGGTCACATTACTATTCCTAAGGTCAAGTTACTATTTCATTGGTATAGGTTCCTTAAATTTTATAAATGCCTCTTATTTCATTCATTAATCATTTATAAAGCTTTTATTATGTTCTCTTATGTGTTTATACTATATCAAATAATTATAAGAAGGTAATTTCTATAGATAAAACTTTGGGTCATTATAATATTTATTTTTTGTACCTTTTTCTTTTTTCCTAATAAATGGGATAGAAAATTTTGGCACTATCCTATGCCTATTTCGAATATATATATATATAACTATCTTTAATTATATATATATATATTTGTGTATAATTATTTACAATTACATATATGTATACATATATTTTTGTATATTTATATGTATTTATAGTTATAAATACTTATATATATTATGTGGATATATATGTAATGCCTTGACTCCAGTTACCCAGATTCATTTCATTATTTTAATACATTAGCATGATTACAAGGAATCAAATCCCGAAGGACCAATTGGTTTATCAGTCTTGAAAAATAGATTATAAATGTGAACTTTACATTATAATTCAAATTATAAAACACAACATAGATAATCTTTTGATAACACATTTATTCTCTTAGATTAACCCTTCATATCAATCATAATACACTTTGTGGCATCCTGGGAAAAGTAAACACAAGAAAGGGGTGATCTCAGATGCTCAGTAAGGTTAAATAATACAATAGAAGCTTTCATAAATAAGTATAAACTTTTAAGGAAAGGTATAAAATTAAAACAAAAACCTTTTAAACATTAGATTAATCATAATATGGAAAGAATAAATCAAATAATTCCATTTAAAAATTCACATGGATATTCTACTATCCTAATAATCTCAAGTAATATCAATAAAAAATATCATAATGAGGGAATGCATAATGTCAGACATCATAACCACAATATCAAGACCTCATGCCAAGACCATAAATAAATATACCATCAAGGACTCATACCAAGACACTGGTTTGTATCATGATACCTATTGATGCATCAAGGGGCTATAGAGGGCCTCGTCCATCAATTACTATGTCCAACGTATTCCTCTTATAAAAGGAGTAAAACATAACATAAATGTTCATATTAAAACTAGAATATGAAATATTAATACACTAACTATAAACCATGAATGGTATCAAAATAGCACACCCACATTCAAACATATCATAAACACTACATTATAATATGGTAGATTTTATCATAACAAATCAAGCTTATTTAATCAGAAAATCAAACAAAGGATGTTAACATAGATGAAAAATAATCTAATAAAATAATAAAAACTCTTTGAGAGAAATATCCCTTTTTTACTTTGAAAACATTAAAATTTGTAAAATTTATCAAAGAAGACATTTAAAAAATATTTTTGAATCAAAGTTTCCCATACCACTTTAAATTTTTTTAAAGGAATTAACATTTTAAAACATTCATGTCCATATAAATTAATCCTTAAATCCATTTTAAAAATATGGACATCAACGAGAAAGATTTAAAAGAATAAATCTTTAAAACATTTAAAATAATGTTTTAGTTAGTGAGTCCCTTACATAAATTCTTAAAAATATTCCTTTTGATTTTTTTTCAAGAAACATGGACATGGATGATAAATATTCCCCAGTAAATACTTACGCATAAACAATCTTGGATAATAATGAGATTGCGAAATTAACCTTTACCTTAAGTCATATACTCTCCGTATGTGTTCGAAACTCCTGTATAATGGTTTTGAAAATATTATTAACTTGTAAAATAATCTTAATAATATTTATTATATCATATATTATTGGTTTATAACTTTATATTACTCATTTATTAACAATTCTAGGTAAAATCAATGTTTCGGGTAATAATCGCTTAATTTATCGCATGTGTTTTGACTTTTTATTCTTGATTGTATTACATAGATCATGATTTACTTACTTAGAGGATGTATAAAATGATTTATATAAAATATATATTCAGAATATAAAAATATATAATAGATAGATGTATGAAATGGAATACACCATTCATAGAGACTGTAGGCCATACATATACTGTTTCTATTTTATTTTCATATTGAGTGGAAGTAAGTGAATGACATATACACACATACATACATACATACATATATATCTATATGTATATATATATATATAAATTATTCTAGTAGAATTATTATGTCATATATTTCATACTTATTCTTAATATATATTTTTATAATCATTCTTGGATGGTGAACATGGAAGATGAATCTTATTGCGTTGTGAAGATGGTAAACCATACATATAAATGAGCGATGATATCATTTCCTTAATGGTTAAAAGGTATATAATTTGATGTAATATGAATTATAAAGACATAATATAATGTTATATTTATTATTTAAGTCATTTATATTCATCATTATACCCTTATAAATAAAGTATAAATGAAAAACAATTTACACCATGACGTAGAGACAGTAAGTTGTACATACACACACATGGTGATATTGTTTTTAATAGGATGGGTAAAAGGAGGAATATGGTTATCCTATAATTATAATAAAATATTAGCATGTATAATTAACTTTAGTTATTATTCTAGTATAGAAAAATAGAGAAATAGGAAGTAGAAGAAGAAAATAACTTTGAAAGAGGTGATAAATCAATTACCTATTTTCGGGTGTCTCCTTTTGATTTACACAAAAGGACTCTTTAGGATGGATTTTTGACCAAAGTTTGACTCTTGTATGATTTAAGGGATTTTGGGAGAGAAAATGGTTTGGGGTTCTTTGAGCCAAATGGATTTGGAGGTGTGAATTAAAGAGAAGGATAAGTTCCCTTTTATAAGAGAGGTGAGAGACACTTTTGAAAAATTCTGAAATATTAATTTATTATAAAATGATTTTCGGTTTCTAATGGCTAAAAATGAATTTATTTTGAGTATAAGATGAGCATGGGTAGAAATAATCTAAACTAATAAGTTTTAGACATGTTTAAGTCATAAAATTAATCTTATATTTTAGATTTAATCCCTAGTTAAATAGTTTATCTCTTACCATGATTTCTTGTATTTTTACACCACATGGTTTGAATAGTTACTATAAAATGACAAGAAAACCTAAAGTAGATCATTAATGAAATTTTTAACACTATAAAAATTATTTGGAAGAACCTTATATTTTTATGACTTTTATATCATTTAATAAAATAGTATTTATTTTAAAATCTCATTTATGTCAATTTTGACGCTATTTAATACTTGATTTTTGTTAAAGTCATAAAAAATTTATTACTTAAAAAATTAATTTACTCAATTATAACATATCATAGTAATCCATAAAAGTTTTTTATAGCATCATATATTTCAAATACTATTTATTTTAATATTTATAATTTCATTTATTTGATTATTTTATTAATAACTCTATTATTGCATCATAATTGTGTCATAATTAAATTTAGTTATTTAATTCCTAAAAATTAAAAATAAATAAACTTGATGTAAGAAATAGTTTTAGTTTCCAAATGACTATTTATTTTCTAATGTATCACTTATATAACCCCATATTAAGTTTTTTAGTAATAAGAGTCATGTTTATGATATTTTTACCTTTACTTAAAATTAAATGTTATAAATGTCTTAATCAAACCAAAGTGGTTTCCCAAGACTAAATTTATGTAATAAGGGTTTTATTGGTCTTCCATGACTCATAAAATAAGTCTAGGACAAGTTTTAGTTTAATTTTATATTATTATAATATTATTTTTACCTTTAATTACCCTATTTACCTTTAACCGTGGTAAATAATATTCAAAAGTTACTATTCAACAAAAATTATTTTGATCCTATTAGACCAAATTTTCACCTTTATTACAACAATTAATTTCATATTTTTAAAATTAAATTCACAAAATCAATAAAATTACATTTAATGCTAATTTTAAAATGTTCCTAAAAAGCGGGTAAAAGAGACGTTCAGAAGTTCAATAAAATTTTATATATCTAATTATATTATAAAAATGATTCTAGTGACCTAAATTAGAATAATATATGTATTGTGTATTTTTCTTAATTTAAAATAAATTTGAAATAAAATAATTATTTACTTGAAAAATTCGGTTAATAATGTAGCATTTTTCACTATTCATTAAAAATTGAAAGTTTTCAGAAAAATACCAAAAATTCACCCTAAGATAATTTTGATATTCAAAATTAAAAAATGAAGTCTATTATACCAAATTAAATTTCTCATAGTGTCTAAAATTAATTTTATTATTGTTTACAGAAGGACATAAAAAGTAGTTCCTTTAAGAAAATAGTATTTCTAAACATATAACTATTTTATCTAAACATATGAATCTCATTGTAAGTATGTTTTATTTATGTGAAAAAATCATGAATAACATTTAAAAATTATTTATTAATATTTATACAACTATATTTAATGGATAAGTTATAAATATTTCATTTAAATAAATACAACACTAAAGTGTTGTTTTGCAGTAGCTTAATCTTGTGTGTTACGCAAGCCAAGTTGATGTTCTGTGCAACACAAGCTATTGAAGATAACGTACTATGAAATATTGGGGTGTTACATTCTCCCCTCATTCAATAAATTACATCCTTGAAATTTGGAATTGTACTTTGAAAATAAATGGTTGATAATAGAAAATACCATTGTTGAAAACCCACATCAGAAATAGGGTTAATAAAATATACTCTTAATAAGAGGGAAATGAAAATGAAAAAATCACCACCAAATTAGGCCTTCCAATAGAAGAACATTAGTGTTAAGTAGAGATACGTACATGGTGTGAAAATGTACATATTTATAGGGAGTGATTGAGGTCATCAATCACAAGAAAATGAATAATAAATGGAAAATTGAGGGCCTCAAAGCCATAAATATACAATGATTTAAAATATCATCAGTTCAAAAAAACATAAGGTATTAGGATAACATATTTTTTAGATAATTATTCCTATAGTTGGGGGGTTATTTTACTTTGTAGACAAAAACTCGAGAAAACATACTTGATTTTATTCCATGTATCAATGTTATCCTTTGGTTGTGCTTAGATCTTTTTCACTTCATTTTATTCACCTAGAGAGAGATGTTCAAGATTATTCTTTACACATTAAGAAATTTTAAAAAATTATACGGTCAATAAGTATTTCATTCATATTTTAAATGTTTACTAAATCCAAAAAGGTTAGCACATAAAATCTAATAAATCATACTTTAACCTTAAACAATAATATATAATATACATTATCCAAATCAACTATATCTTTATTCCAACATCATTATATCAGTATTAGAAACATACTAAGGGTTATCTTTACTTCATACATATATTTTCCAAAAAGTTTAACTTGCAACTGTGTCACTTTACTTGGTAATATACAATCTCAAATTTTTAATGCAACAATACTGTAGTACAATCCTTATATACTCCATAATTCTTATAACCCATACATTATTGATAAAACAATCAAATAACATAATTTCTGAATCCAAAAACAAAAATACATTAATTATTCCACAATGATTGTAGTAATAGCATAAGCTTGACCTTGATCCCTTTCCTTCATCTGAGTTATATTTTATTGACACTTTAGACAATTATTTTCATAATGTCTTATATCTTTATAATTATAGCATTACATATTTACAAATTCTTTATTTCCCTTAAAATCATGAGCATGGTGAAATTTCTCTTCACACTTGTAATAAACTCCCATTCCTTTCATATAAGTATTGGTAAAAAGGATCCTATATCTTTTTCAATGATGAGAATTGAGAAGGATCCAATCTTCTTAGACTTGTAAAGGATGGAAATGGGAATTATTAAGGGAGGAACACCATCAATACTTTCTCAAATTATTTCTCAACTGTACCATTTAGAGATAATAAAGGATTCTCAAAGAAATGATGTGGAAATTCAGAAAAGGGTGAAAGTTATCAAAAATGTGAAATCCTATGAGTTCAAGATTAGTGTGGTTAGAGTCGAAAGATTTGGGTCATGACTATATATAACATCTAATCCAGATATAAAGAAAGATATTTTGAATGATGAACATAGTTAAGCCTTTTCTATTTACCCAGGGAGCAAAAAGATGTATTGAGATCTCTGGGAGAAATTTTGGTGAGACAATATAAAAAATGAGATCGCTAAATATACATCAAAGTGCTTGGTATGTTAGCAAGTGAAATATTAAAGGAAAAAATATAAATGTATGGTGAAAACATTACCCATACTAACATGGAAATGGAAAAAAACCACCATGGTCTTTGTCACTAGACTTCCAAATACATCTAGAGGAAACAATTCTATATGGGCTATTGTGGATAATCTTATAGAGACAAATCACTTTATCGCAATTCAAGAGGACTTCTCACTATATCAATTTTCATGGATATACATCAAATAAGTGGTGAGGATGCATGGATTACCACTCTCTATTGTATCCTACCAAGATCCAAGATTCACCTAAAAGTTTTGGAAAAGTCTCCAACATGTTATAAGCACTGAGCTAAATTTCAATACAATCTATCATCCTCAAACTAATGGTAAATCTAAGAAAACTATTCAGAAACTAGAAGACATGTTTAGAGAGTGTTATATGAACTTAAAAGAAGGTTGGAACCAATATCTACCACTATTTAAATTCCCCTACAATAATAGTTTCCACTCGAGAATCTAAATGGCTCCATATGAATCCATTTATGGGAAAAGGTGTAGAACACCAAAATGTTGTGATGAAGCCAGCAAATATAAGATTCTAGGACTTGAAATGGTTGAAGAAATGGCGGAGAAGCTAAAAACATTTCAGCAACACATTAAGGAATCCCGATGTTGAAAAATGAGTTATGCAGACAATCATCGATGAGACCTAATGTTTAGGGTTAGAGACATGGTATTCCTCCACATATCTCCATAGAAGAGGATCACGAGATTCAGGAAGAAAGGGAAGCTTAGTCCTAGGTACATCACCCCATTTGAGAACCTTGATCATTTCAAAGATGTGGACTATTGACTAGAACTCCCAACAACCATGTCTCAAGTACATGATGCATTCCACATATCCCTCTTGAGAAAGTACATACCATATCCTTTACATGTACTAACTTCACATGTGGTACATTCGAAGAATGATCTTTCTTATAAGGAGAATCCAGTGAAGATATTGGATCATAGAGATAAAGTTCTATGAAACAAGACTACTCACTTGGTCAAAGTACTTTGGCGAAACCATAAGTATGAAGTGGCAACATGGGAACCAGAGCAAGCGATGAAGGAAAAGTACCCACACCTATTTTCACCTTAATATAAAAAAAAATTCGAGGGTGAAATTTCATAAGGGTGGAAGAATGTAATGACCTAAAATTTTATCTATAGAAATTCCCTTCTTATAATTATTTAATATTGTATAAACACATTAGATAACAGAATACAAGCTTTATAAATGATGAATGAATGAAATAAGAAGTGTTATAAGAAGTTAAGGAACCTATACTGATAAAATAGTAACTTGAACTTTGGAAGAGTAATGTGACCCTTATAAATAGTAAACTGGCTAATTGAATAGTAACCTCACAAATGAAATTATTAATAAAATTTATACAACTTATAAGTGAAAATATGATATAATTATACCATAGTATAAGTAAATAAATATTTTAAAAATTATTAATTAAGTGTTGGTATTTTTGTAATTCATAAATTTTAATTAAAATTTTAGGAATAATTTAATAATTTAAACAAAATTCATTATCATAAAATGTATTCATATATTAATATTTTTATTTCTTAATATTATAAGATAATTTTGTTAGACCTTAAACAATTTTAAAAGTGTTAGGAAAGAAGTTTTAATTTTAAAAATTGTATTTTTGAAGTAGATTACTATTTTAATTAAAAATTATATTTCTCATATTTAGAAAATTAATTTTATAAAATGGAGTTAATTTTTTAATTCTATAAATCTAAAAATGTTTAGGGTGAATTTTTGGGATTTTTCTTAAATACTTAAATTTTTGTTGAATAGTAAAATACGATAATTTATGGTATATATACATTATAAGTTAAATACACTATTCCGTGAGTAATTGATGATGTAATCACAATTGGTTTGAACTAAAATTATCTAATTAATATATTTATTCTCAAAAATCAATACTATTTCTCATCTTGATAAAAATAATAAACTAATGAATTAATTAATGAGAAAACATCCCTCTCCTCCACTATAAATACCATCTCTCACCTCCTATTCTCCTCACACCTCTCAAGAATTGATCCTTGTCTATATTCTACCCAATAATATTAAAAAACCTTTCCCACATATCCATTATCTTTTTATCTTAACAAAATACCAAAACCAATCCCCTAAGGAGGCTCTTAAGAAGAAGGAATCAAGAGGTAAAACCCTCCTCTGTTTTCTTTCAATTTCTTTTCAAGTTCCTTTATTTTCTTATATTCTCCTAAATTACCCTTGTAAAAGTGGCATTAAAAATCCATTATCCTATATATACTATAATTTTATCATGTTGATGAAATAAGTATTCATAAAATCTCTTCTCCTCTCTTTTATTTTAAGAATGAAAAATCATCTGTGAGGTGACAATTTACAACCTTCATGGATGACGTGCTTTCATATTTCAATTAAACCTTAAAGTATTGACATGAAACCATTTTTATGGTTGAAACATATTATAATATATGTATTATATCTTATTTAAGGTTCTATAATCATTTTTTACACATGATATTAATTTATAAAATAAGATGAGTTCGTTGTGATAAAAAAATGATAAATTAATCTAAACGGTTATCATTAAGGATTTATCTAATAAATGATCCTCACTTATAGAAAAAAATGGTATTTTAATATTATATAAGGTCATTAATAATATATAAGTTCATTTTTGTACAACTATACTCATTTTACATGATTTTACATGCACATATATAAGTAAACTGATCATGAAAACCAAGGAAACTAATGCTCCTAAACGATGAAATTGAACCTCTTAACCCATCAAAAATTACATAAATGAACTTAATAAGGTTATAATAAATCAAATAATAATATAAATGGTTTTTTAAAATTTTAATTAATGAATCTAATTTTATTATATAGGAAATTAAGATCAAGTGAATAACACCTTCAGACTTAAGGTACCCGAACCTCCATTATTCATTCGGGTTACTCTTTCTCTATTTTTACCAAAATTAAATTCTATTTTATTTTTGTGAACATATTATAAATTCTATTTATATGTTCAAAAATCATGTGTCAAGATCCATTCATCCTTTTCTGTTAGTGATATACATGTTTTTAAAAGGTTCCCTACTCAATTCTTCCCGATAAGCAAGACCGATTTAAGGGAACTTTCTGAATTCTTACACATTTTCATGTCTGATCCATAATTTGTTTTAATACACCATTATTTATATAAAATAACTCATTTTATCATGAAAAACTACCTTGTTTTAATTTTGGTTTTATGAAAAAAATATTTCTTTTCCATTTTATGAAATTTTGAAAGTTTTCCATTAAACCATACTAAAATGTTTTATTTATATAGTTTCTTAAACATTATATTCACTTAAATTTGACATCACTTATAATGATATATGCCTATATTCAATTATTAATTTACATATATGATTTAAAGCCATAATTTTATGGATACCACTATGATATTATCTTTTATATTCCTTTTGACATAATTATGATACCCAATTCTTTCCATGGGTAACCCTTATGTTTATGTTTGATTGATTATGTATGATTATTTATATGGAAAACATATTCATGAAAATGTTATGATTGGTGCACCCTGATAGTGCTCCAATTCATTGGTTATTGTTTAGTATCATGAGATTTTTTGTGCAACAGTCTTGGTGGTTAGCATTGACTCGTGCTTCTCTATGTGCAACGAGCCTTGACTTGTGCTCCTCTATGTGCAACGAGCATTGAATAATGATAAAGTCATGTTTTATATTGCTTACACATTACTATGAATCCATGATTATATGATTCCATGTTCTATATGTTATTATTCCATATGTTTAATCATGTTTTATTCCATTTTATATCATAAAGAAAAAAGTCACACTGTGTCAAAGACACCATCCAACAAGCACTACAATTCAACACAACTTAAGATAAAACCCTATTGTTATGGGAAACTCATCAACTATGACAGTGAGGGATACCTATATAACATGGGTATTGGACTCACCTCTATATATGTGATCTCCACCCTAACTCATTTTCTCTATCTAAAGGCACTATAATATTTTACACTACCCCACTTATTTAAGATTACCCACATGAGTATCTATTTTCCTACCTGAACCGAATTATCATCTGGTGGAGAAGGATGGACTTTCTCTCAAAGAGAAACCTTATTAAATGACTTAACCTGATTCATTGAAAAAAATACCAAGTTCTCTTATTTTCAACAAATTGTGTTCCCTACTTAGAGCATCACGTAAAAAATACATAATTCCACTCTCAAGAGGAGTGACATCCTTCTCTACCCAAAAAACCCTCAACTATTCAGGTTCTTCCTCCATGATGGTTGTAGAATTAGGCACCAGATCTATGTAAGGTATTTTCATATTTCTTTTATTATCATCATGTATTTACATTCTAGATTTAGTTACAATAAAGGTATGATTCCTCCTTGACTCATCTAAAGACAAAACACTCGCATCAGTACCACAATCAAGCAAAGCAAAGGAGTTGGAAGTTGAAACCACCATGAAAATCGAATATATATAAATATATAAATATACATAAATACACATAAATACATATAAATATCTAAAAATATATATAACTACAAATAAATTTACATTAATATATAAAAATACACATATATAATTGAATATACGTATATATAAACACACACATACATATATATAAACACATAAATAAATAAATAAATAAATTTATAATTATTTACATCTCAATATATATACCCACATAATATATATATATATATAATTAATAATTAATAATTAATAATTAATAATTAGTAAATATTTAATAATTAATCATTTACAATTCATAATTAACAAATAATATTTATTTAGTTTTCTTAATAATAAAAAATAAAAAATAAAAAATAAAAAATAACTCTTAAATAGCAATTAAAATTTTAATTAACAACAACAACAACAATTAAATATTATTAATTTCTTAATTATTTTTTAAAAACTAAATCTATTTTTTAAAAATAAAACTTCAGATTCAATAAAAGTTTTTCTAAAAATGTTTCTAAAAAATAAATTAAAACATTTAGGATCAGTTTTCAAGACCACCATTAAGAAAAACATTTCTAAACACCAGTTTTCATATAGTGGGATCACATTGCCCACTTTTCTAGGTGGATCGAGGCCTTTCCTTTGTGTTCACATTAGATATTATAATGGATATCTAGAGTGGAGACCGCCCAATTAGAGTGCGACCCTCAGTGTGGAATGTCCAGTGGAACTTTGTGGGTGTACCCATTATATAGAAACTCTTGTTATATAGTGGATTAGAATGATTTCTTGAAAGTATGTATATTTTATCACTTGAGAAAGTGTTATCTTAGGGTCTAGATCTAATACAGTAGGGTCATATTAATGAATAAGATAATAATATTTGGATTATCTCAGTTTGTAAAACTGATGAGCAATGGAGTTTTGTTCAGTTTGATGAGGTTATTGTTATTCCTAATTTTCACATTAGAAAATTTCATTAATGTGAGATGAAAACATAACTAGATTATCTTCAACAGTGGATGTCAGATTATTAGAGATCGACAGTGCATATGGAAGATCCTTGTAGATGATTGTGAAGATATTGGGAAATAAGGCTCATGTTTCTCTTCTTCCATGATCTAACAATATTGGTACAAGTTTTCTTACTGATTGGAGATGTGTAATACCTCATGTGTATAAACTAGATTTGGTTTTTAAGAGGTGTTTGAATTTTTAGTTTAGTTGATGTGTTAGAATTTGAACCAAGATCTGGAATAGAATACTAGGAGTTTTAACACCTTAAATGGGTGTAATTGGGTGTGGAATAAATCTGAGAAGCAAGGAAGAGGAGTTAGAGAAGTTATAGGAGAATTCTGGTGTGGATGGTCTACAAGGAAGTTGTAGACTATATCCATTAGCTAGCCGATGGGATTCCCCTGGATATGGTTTTCTACTTGGGAACATAGGCTAGCTTATGGCCCAATACTGGCTATCCAGTGGCCTTTAAAGGTGAAAAATTCCCTCCCCACCCTCTTGATTTTTTAAAGGGGGAAACCCCTCCTCTCCCCTTTCTTTTGGTTTGATAACTGGGAGGCCCCTCCCATTTCCCCTCTCTTCACCCATAATGCAAGTAGGGTTCTTAGGAGTCTTTCATAGAGATTTGAGGTAAGACACTCCTTGCAGTGGTTTCTACTTGTTTCTTCATCTTATTGTATTGATTTTCATTTCCCCATTATATGATTTTGATGCTGATTCAACCAGTGCCCAGAGGAATCGACCAAGCATGATGGGGATTTTTTTCTTCCTAGAAAAGGAAAGTCTCAATACAACATCTGCCTACCACTATTCATCATTTTGATGAAATTACATCATTCCATGGATTTTTGTATTTTTTTTATTTAAAATTAAATTAAATTTATATGTGTAATGGTTTTAAGAGTATGTTGGTGATAAAAATATCCCCATTTCTTAAAGAACCAACAATCATTGGATGTGTGGTGAGTTTTTTCTATTTATCCCATTTTTGAATAAATGGTATAATTGATTATATTTGGTTATAATTAAATTTTTAATGGTTATTTGGAATGAGTTAGGTTCCTAGGAATGTGAGAAGTATCAATTAGTGTTGGTATGACCTTGGATGATCTTGGATGAGCCTAGGTAGAAGTTTCTAGGTCATGAAATAAATTTAAAAGATTCCAAAAATTGTCAATGGTATTTGATACTTACCTTGTGGTTATATTCATGTTTAGTTATGGTGTATGTACATGTTGTATCACCAATGACGTGTTGAAATTTGAAAATAATTTTATTAATAAATTATTAAATTTAATTAAAAGTTATAATTTAAAATCAAGTGCCTTAAAATGAAAGATCCAAGAGCCAAGTCCATGTTAATATTATGCACCATTTTACTTTCCTCAACCACCGATGTCATAGTATGTAACTATGTTTGTGTTTCCTTATGTGATCTAGAGCCCTTGAGGGGTGTGACTAGAGTGAATGTGACCTAGTAGTCCTCATGCAGGACACCCTTGAGACCTCTTAATAGTGGTGTAGTGAATTAGAGAGGGAGTTTGACCCTATGGTCCATATATGACCCTAGTGCCACCTTGGATCCATTTTTATTGTTGAACTGGACTTGGGAAGATTAAACCACCCCTTGAGATGTGGCCACTATAGGGGTTTTCCTTAGGTAATTATCGACAGGTTGGCTGTTCAGACTGGCATAATGATGGATTGGGTTTTTAAGATGGGTGTTAAGACATCTCTTAGGAGTGATGACTTTTTTGTATTTCAATTCCATGTATATTTATGACATTTTTGAAGAGCATGATTCCCTCAGTGAGATGGTTGAAGGGTAGATAATTGACCAAGACTGGGGAAACCAAGTGGTGTGCCTTGTTTTTGTGATGGCCTAGGGGACCCCAATGATATTTTTACCCTATTAAGAGGGTGTTATTGGGATGTGGATAGTAATGATGGGTTTATGTGTTTTTTAGACCTTTTTTATCTTTTTATATTGATACAACATGGTATACCCCCTCATTATGATTGTGTTGTGAATAGAAAATTCCTATAGGGGTGATCTTTTACTCATGTTTTTGAAAATTACCATATGGGAAGTTTTTTATTATGTATATTAAATTACCTAGGGTAAATTTTCTATTAGGTATTACTTATGGCTTAGAAAACTCCCATAGGCGAGGTTTGTGATACCTAATTGAGAAAACTCTAGTAGGGGAGGTCTATGTTACTATCAGTGGGGTTGGCATGGATATGGAGCTAGGGTTGATCTAATACACTAGGATATATCTTTATAGGATTATTCCTTAGGTTTTTGTTACTGCTAGATAAAGAAAATCCTAAAGGAGAGGTGTGTGATACTTATTTATATAGTAGGGAGACCCGCGTTAATTATATTAGGAGGTACAGTTACCATGGTGTTCTTAGAGAAACCCCAACACTGGTTAAAGTAGGTAAGGTTTATTAGGGTCACAAACATTAGGATAAAAAATTTTATGGTACATGGTAATTGGGATGGAACGGTCCATGCGACATGCTTAGAGAAATTATTACATTAGAAAAAATTAGGTATTGTTGGTAGTTCTATTTATTTATTTACAACAATTCATTTATTTATTCCGATCATGTCATTTAAACATATCAATAAATTTTGGTTTAGTATAAGACCATATTGGTGGTTCTCTATTGAGTTATATACTCACACCTTGATTGGGCCACCAATGAACTTGGGTAACCAAGTAGATCCGACATGGCTATTGTAGGCACTGGTTGGGATGATGCCCGAACTAGAGTAGCACAGATAGGATTCAAAGATTTAGATTCAGGATTGGGGATTATAATGGGTCTCCTACATTTTTATTTCAATATTCATTTATTTTATTTTTTTCATTCTATATATGTTATCAACCCAATGGGTGATTGATCATGTATTCTTATATGTCTATACTTACTTTGTTTTCACATGTTTCTTCTACATTATTATTATCTACATACTCTAATGGTTATGGTTATGTGTGATACTTGGTTATTTTATTTATGATTTCATACTATAATATAAGGGGTATAGTCACCCCACAACACCTCCTTATACCCCCACTACTAGTTGGTAAACTTTGGTGTTCGGGGAGGCATGCCTAAGATGTAGTAGTGACTATCGGTCCAGGTGATATTTAGTTGTATGGAGAGATGAGATATTATAAAGTGGTATTGAAGGATATTTTATTTTGTCCCTATGATGGATATTAGGTTGGTGAATCATGAACAAATGTTCAGGTAAGATGAACTAGTTACCAGGCATGGGATTGATGTTCTAGATTTATGATTTTATGGTAGACTAATTTCACTGCATGTGATGCACATGATGTTTGGACTTATGATTTATTATGGATTTTTGGATCCTATACCATTGGAAAAATACTGGTTTTGGATTTTTGATCTTGGACTATAAGTTAAGAGGCGTCTCGTACATCATCCTTGTAATATAGGGATTCACATGACATATAGGTTTTTTAGTGTATGATTTATGTCACTCAGGATAGAGTCCTAAATGTATAAAGTTATAGGGGCTACCCATATGATGTTTTCTCATATAAGTACATGGTTGAATTCTACTTAGATGGACCAACATTTATGCACATTTCTTTCTAATAACAGGCCTTGTATATTCTATAGTGAGATGATTGATGGTGAGGATAGTTATTATGTCCCTCTAGTATGGGAAATGTTATGACCCTAGTGGGTCTATATAGGCACATGATGAATTGGACTTAAACCATTTATGGGTTTTTATTATTTAAGGATTGGTTACTTAAATTTTCAGTGACAACCTATATATATTTTCCCATATATATTGGAAATATATTCTACTTAACCAAAACATGTGGCTATGATTCATTGGATATATATTTTATAAGAATATAACATTTTTTATGGTATAAATGACTAATGGGGTTGTTATTATCAAGGGATTAGTTCTATAGGTTTATTCTTGATGATAATTGGTTCCTGGTGGGCTAGTCATTTTTCTCAAGATGTCAGATTTTTTATTGAGGATGCTAGAATGGATGTTTTGTGCATGTTAGATACTATGGTTTCTATAAGACCCTTTAGTGGGTATTTTTCCAAGTTAGATGTTGTGGTTTGTATGGAACAAGACTATAGGTGACATCACATGAGATGTGATCTTCCAAGAGACCTAACATTTGGGATAGGTGGGATACCTAGAGACTTTTGGTTTCAACTCAATATTTGGTGAGTTATTGACTTGTTTAATTTAAGGAAACCTATGGGAGGGTTTATCTCAAGATTATGATCCCTCTAGTTTTGGAATCATGGTTCTATCTTGGATTTCTTTTTCATGGTAATCACTTTGAGTATTAATTCTTGGGATGTGAGGCACTCAGAGTGTTGTGGTATTAAGGATGACTTCAAGAGGGTAGGACCATTTGGCTACTTGACCCTGTTGACTTTGGATATGACTTGGTAATGTGGTGGAAATGTGGGTAGGCCCTCATGAATTGAAATGGCAATGGATGGGAGCTAAACATGTAGTTAATCTTGGTATGAATGAGGTTCCAGATCTTGAATAGTAGTGAAGAGGCAAATTAGGTCACCTGTATTGGGTGTATTGGTCATAGGGGAGTATGAGACCCTTTTTTTTGTCAAGACAAGGTTATTTATACTATTTACATGTGTGATTAGTTGAAATTATAAATTAGAAAGTTAATATGTGGGGGGATGAGGGTCAATGGTCTTAATGGAATTCCATGGGAACAATGACCTAGGAGTCGATGAAAAAGAGGATGTACCTCCATGGTATATGGGACATTGAAAATGGATTGGGTGTGTTGAGATGACTGATTCGGGTTGATCCTGGTCAGGTATTAACATGATAGGGAGTGCATCTTAGGAGGAACACCATATGTATGATGTGGGGTTCATATACCATAGGATGTTGGAGAGAATGATCCTCATTTTAGATGAATCTCAATGAATGGTGTGGGTGGTGTTTCCGTGTGCAGAAATAGGCAACATTTGATATTGAGTGGCACTCTAATATGATTAATTTTGACCACATTCAGTCATTATGTCAATAAAAGGTGGGGTATGATATGTGATGATCAAAAATTTGAACTAGGGATGTAATGAAAAGGATAATCCTATAATGGGGAGTGTCAAATCAGTCATGGGTGATACAACCCCATGCGGGTAGGGTCATGGATTTATGAGATTGATCAACAGACAGTTCTAATGGAAATAAGATGCAAATGAGTAGGAAAATTCCTAATGTAAATTAATATTTTATGTTGGTTATAGTATGATAAATAGATTTAGGCACAATATGGGAACTGGGGTAGCTCAAGCATGGGTCATATAGAAGATGTGCCAGTTCTTGGGTGGGAGATTGATGGTGGTTTGGGATGATTTATATTTTAGAAATGGAACTTCACAAAAATTGTATCTTGGGATTCAATGAACATATTTGATAAATCATGAGGCACCTATAGAAGTAGGGGAATTGGGATTGAATATTCTAGTAATTCACTGGTGGTGGAAGCCAAAAGAAATAGAAATAGGTCAACCATAGGAGGTCTGATCGGTTGTTTTGTATTTAATTGGGTGTAGTGATCCAAAAACACAATTGGGTGTGTTTCTTTGAATGTGACATGATTTTTTTTGGTTTTGGTAATAAAATTTTAGGGGTTTGAGTTCCTTAGTTTGTAGTTGAGCTTAAAGAGTGTGTTTGGTATTCAGATATAGAACACAACCATTTGAATGGGAACTAACTATCAGGGTAGGTTATGATGTATATTTGGATGATGAACAAGAATTCTTATGGATGATAAGTGTTATAGTGGGGAGTTTTTAATACCTCATATGAATGGGTGGGTATTGGGTTTTAGTAAGAGTTTGAATTTTTGTTTAGTGGATAGTTTGGAATATGAACCGAGACCTGGTATAGAATTACAGAATTTTTAACACCTTCAGTAGGTGTAATTGGATGTTTAATAAATCTAAAAAGATAGGTTAGGGGTTTAGGAAGTAAATGGCCTGGCTTTCTACCTGGGTTCAGTACCTAGCCAGTGGCCTAGTACCAACTAGACAATGGCCTTTAAATGGGGTAAAATACCCTTCCCCCCCTCATGTTTTTAGAGAGGATATCCCCTCCTCTCCACTTTATTTCAGTGTAATGGATGAGAGGCCCCTTTCCTTTCCTTATCTCTTCAACCTTGATGTGGGTGGGGTTATTGGGTTTTTTTTCATGTATATTCAACGTAATCCCTTCCCTCCACTGGTTTATTATTGTATACTCCTCCTATTATATTGATTTTTTCTTCCTTAGTATAGGGATTTGATATTTATTCTTCTAGATCATGGAGGAATCAGCCGAGTGTGATAGGTCTTTGGTTATTCCTAGCAAAGGAATTCCCTAAAAGAGCGTATATTGTCCATCATTTTGATGAAGTCATGTAATTCCATAGATTTTTCTATATATTTTAAATAAAATTGAGTTAAATTTATGGTTATAATGGAATCATATGTTGAGGCTTTATCTCAATGTTAGTTCAGGAGCATGTTAGGGATGGCCGACACCCCATTACTTAAAGAACAAAAAAATTTGGATGCCTGGTGAGTTTTCAGTATCTATTCCATTTTTAAATAAATGGTATAATTGATTATATTTGGTTATAATTAATTGTTTTTGGTTTTTTGGCCTGATTTAGGTTCATGGGAATGTAGGAAGTGGTATATGGTGCTTAGAAGTCCTTTTAAAACATTGGACGACCCAAGGCAAGAGTTGTTGAGCTATGAAATAAATGGAAAAGATTCTAAAAATGGAAGGTAATCCTTGGTACTTACCCCATTGTTGTATGTATGTTTAGTTATGGTGCATGGACATGTGGTCTCACCATTATGGTTATGACATTTAAAAATGGTTTTATTAATAAATTGTTAAATTAAATTAAAATGTTTAATTTAAGATGAAGTTCTATAAAATGGAAGAGCCAAGAACCAAGGCCACTTAAGTATTGTTCATTTTCTTACTTGCCTTGACCACTAATGGATAAGGATAAAACTATTTTCGTGTTTCCCTATGTAATATGGACCCCTTGAGAGGTGTGAATAGAGTGAGTGTGACCTATTAGTTCTTATGTAAGACACCCTTGAGTCCTCTTGACAGAGGTACAATGACATGGAGAGGGAGTTCAGCTCTGTGGTCCGTATATGGCCCTAATGGAACCCTGAAGCCCCTTAGATTGTTGAATTGTACTTGGAATGAGTGTCCTACCCCCTTGAGATGTTTCCACCATAGGAATATGCATTAGGTAATTGTCAAAAAGTCCATTGTTAGGAGTGACCTAGTGATAGATTGGGTTTTTGAGATGGGCATTAATTCATCTTTTGGGAGTGATGCCTTATTTGAACCATGAGGCCATGTATATTTATAAAATTACTGAGGTGTGTGATTACCTCCATGAGATGGGTGATGACTCAAGAATTGATCAAGTTTGGGGACCCCAAGTGGGGTTCCCTTTTTTTGTGATGACCTAGGGGGCCCAAATGGTTTCCCCAGTGATATTTTGACCCTTATGAGAGGGTGTTCTTAGGATGTGGATGATGATACAATGTATATTTATTCATCCAACCATTGTTTATCTTTTTTATATTGATATAACCTAGTATATCCCCTCAGGGTGGTCTATTATTCATATTTTGGAGAACCCTCATAGGTGTGATATTTTATATTTTTTATGGAAAACACCATAGGGGAGGTGTTCTATTATGTGTGACCTATGGCTAAAAAAACGCCCATGGGGAGGTCTATGATACCTGGTTGAAAAAAATACCATAGGGGAGGCCTATATTACTTTTGGTTGGGTTTCTATGTATATGAAGACAAGGTTAATCTAGTATACTGGGATAGATATTTCTAGGATTATTCCCCTGGTCCGTGTCACTACTGTCTAGAAACTCCCATAGGAGAGGTTTGTGATACTTAAGGGATTATATGTCATGGATAAGAAAACTATCACATTGGAGGTTCGTGATAATTATCTATACACATGGGATTCTTGGGTCTATTATATTGGGAGTCATGGTCATTGCGATGTGCTCAAATACACCTTGACACTGGTTAAAGCAGGTAAGGTCGATCGAGGTCACATACCTAAGGATGAAAAATGGTATAGACCATGATACATGGGTTGGAATGGTCCACACGATGTGCATAGATACATTCCCACATCGAGATAAATAAGGTATTGTTGGTATTTTGGTTTATTTATTTTTTAGTAGTTTATTTATTTATTATGAGAAAGTCACATGCACATATCATTGTATTTTCGGTTTAGTATGAGACTAATTTAGTTGTTGCCTACTGATTTATGTACTCACATCTTGATTGTGCTACCTTACACTTAGGTTCCCGAGCAGCTCTCACATGGTTATTGTAGGAATAGGTTGAGATGAGGCTTGGGATTTCATGATTAAGCTAGAGCTGTTGCATAGGATTAAGAGATTGGGATGAGGTGATGCTCAAGGATTGTAGCAAAGTCTGCTGCATTCTTATTTTGGTCTTCATTTATTTTTCTATGTTTATTCTGTATACATGGTCATCCCAATTGATGATCAGTCATGTATGTTTATAAGTCAGTACATCCTTTCAATACTATAAAATGCGCAATATACAACACTAGCATTTATCAATGCTTTATTTATAGCACCGATAAAAGGTAACCTTTATTAGCTCATTATTTAATATTTATAATATTCTTGATCACATGAGTGGGCCCCACATTGAAATAGCAGATGTCTGGCCACTTCTTTATATACAATCCCATCAAATCCCAAGCCCAGAAGCCTATTTTAGGGATGGGCTCCCACATTCATTTTCTATACATATTCACATGGGCCCATAGGTCCACACAAGGTGTAACCCACCCCAAAAACAAGATGAGTTCTATACGACTCGACCCATTGACATGCCCCAACCCACCCATAGCTTGATTTTTTATTATAAACCAATAAAATACAAAAAATAAAAATTATTAAAAATATTATAAAATTAAAATAATTAAAAAAATAAAAAATAAAAAATATTTTTTAAAAAAATATTAAATTTTTTATTAATAAAATAATTATTAATAACTTTAATATATATATATATATAATATAAATATTAATAAATAGTATATATTATTTATAGATATATAAAATGAATAAATTACAAAATTATTAAAAAAATTATTAACCAAAAACCTATTAATAAAAATGAATAAATTTAATATATATATTAATTATAAATAATAATAAATAATATATATTAAATATAAATAATAATAAATAATATATATTAAATATAAATATAGAAAATAAATTAAATGTAAGAATTAAAAACAAATTAGCATCTTATTCATTTTAATGGGTTTTAAACATAATTATTCATTAATATATTTAATATTTTTAATATAGAAATATATTATATATATATAAATATATTTAATATCTCCTAAAATATGATTTATATAATTAAAATTTTTTATGATTACATTAAATAATTTATATATTTTGTAAAAATTGGTTTAGAATTAAAAAATAATATTAATTGAAAATATTGACTAATTATATCAAGTAATGGAAAATTAATTGAATACTATTTGATTTTTCGATTTAACACATATCAAATGTGTGTTTCATTGATTTCACATATACATATGTGAAATTAATGTATTTTTATATACAATACAAACAGATAATATTTCTGTAATTTATTCAATTTTTAAAATTCAATTTTATAATTATATTTATTAACACAATATGTTTAACATATATGTTTCTAATTAGTAAAATTTATCATTTTTTATATTTTTATTTAATATATAATATATATTAACTTTTAATATTTTTCTTCGAATTTATTCATTTTTAATATCATTTATTCATTAATAATCTTAATTTTTTTTTATATTTTTGTAATTTGTTCATTTTCAATTTTTCATTTTTCAATATGTTTGTAATTTTATCCATATTTATATATTTATTTATACATGTTAATCCATTAACATTTAATGTTATTAATATGGTTGTATTTTATATAATTAATATGTATTCATTAACATATATAAATTTTAATTGTTAATTTTTTGAAATTATGTATATAATTAATAACAATTATTCATTTTTTAAATTCATCCATTCATTATAATTATTTATTTCATTAATAGATGTTACATATTATATGTCATTGTTCAATTTAACATATATCAAACTTGTACACACACACACAGATTAATTTCACACACACAAATATTGACGTAATTAATGAAATATTATATAGAAACACTTATGCCTAATATTTATGTAATTTATTCAAATATTAATATTCATATTATAATTTCAGCTAGTAACACAATATATTTAATATATTATGTTTTTAATCTGTAAATTTTATTTATTTATTAATATTATTACAGTTAGTATTATTTATTAATTTTAAATATTTTTATTTATATTTTTTTGTGAAATTTAATCATTTTCTAATATTTATTTAATATTTTTTAATATTTTCAATATGAATTCATCTTCATTTTAATATATATCCATATTTGTTTTAATAATTTGTATAATTTATAAAACTTATCCATTTTATCAATATTTTTGTAGTCTACTCATTTTTAGTTATTTAATTTCACTCATTTTTAACATTCATGCATTTAAGATTATATATTCATTAATAATATTAAAAATATATTTGTAAATAAATATTTATAAATAAATATATTTATAAATAAATATTTATGAATAAATATATTTATAAATGTATATTTTCTATATTTATAAAATTAGATATTTATAATTCTAAATAAATAAATAAATATTTTTAAAAGTATTTATATAATTATAAATAAAGAATTATATTTTTAAATAATTATAAAATTATAATAAATATCTTTAAATAATTAATATATTTAGTATATTTATATTTATATTTATTTATTAAATATATATAATGATATAAATATATTTATAATTATAAATAAATAATTATAAATATATTTACAAATATATTTAATTTTAAATGTATATTTACTATATTAATAAAATTATATATTTATAATTACAAATATATATATATATATATATATATAATTTTTTGAAAAAGTTTTTATATAATTATAAATTAAATATTACATTTTTAAATAATAATAAAATTAAAATAAATATATTTAAATAATGAATATATTTACTATTTATATTTATATTTATATATTTAGGTTCTTTGGGGTACAACTACATCAAAGACACACACACAAAAACACCTGCCTTCCACGGTAAATGCAGTCCATAGCTCCCATAGAGATAGACCTGAGAATACCCCGCATTATTTATTTATATTCTATATATAGTATATAGAGAATATATAATCCCCTCTGCGGAGAAGCCAGCTTTCCCTCCGCTGTCACAACTGTCATGGGTGAAGCCCCATGCTGCCAGCCACAATCCAGCCATCAAGCCATCCGGCTCACTCCACCATGGGTGAATCTCATTGCCCGCCACGATCGTCCATCATCGTATTAGCCATGGTCGAACCCACCGAACACCATCACTTCCACCATAGGCCCACCTCTGTCAAGGTTTCACACCGCCGCATGCCATATCTCGTAATCTGTCATTGCACCTGCCCTTACAACGCCTGCTGCACATGACCCCCATAACCCTGCTCGACACCCTATAATCCTCCACAACACCGTCGTCTGAGCATATTTGTGTCATCGTATCAAGCCTCCCCATCTTCATCCCACCGGTCTGACTCTGATCTCCTCAATCCACAGTGATGCTGCCGTTAGTCCATCTTCTCGATGGTACACACATCCCACCTCCATACTACAACTACTATAGTAGTCCCATTGAAAGGGCCCCAACACAATAGCCACCTGGAAATCATCCCACCTTGATAAATCAAGGCAAATACATGAAACAGGTGGGAGTCGAACCGTGACTCCACACCTGCTTGGATGTCGCAGTTAGTGCAGGTCACCAACTGACGTGCACCCTGTTGGATATATTTATATTTATATATATTTATTAAATATATATAAATATATATATATATATAATGATATAATTATACATGATGATATAAACATATTTATAATTATAAATTTATAATAAATATATTTAAATAATGAATATATTTACTATATTTATATATATTGCAGTTGGGGTAATAACTCAGGAGTAAAGATGTCCCGTAATCCTGCATTTGATCAGGGATGAAAACCTGAATTCCACAAACTTGAGGGTTTACTGACGTGGAAATTTAACGATGAGGGGGAAATATGTGCGGGTCATGGAGGATTTTAGTGGTAGGCAGACTTGGGGTAAGGTTGCAGTAGAGAAACCGCTATCAATCGATGACATCAGGAGGGCATGTAGCCCTTAATGGTGTTGACGACTCAACAAACGATATGGTCGGGCTCTCATTAGTGCACGGGATGTGACTGGATAACAGTCCCCAACAGTGGTGGTACTGACATTGATGGGTTGTTGTTATTAGAAACCAATGGAGGTAGCTGTGCACACATGCGGGGAGAATGAAGATGGAACTAACCATATATAGGTGATGAATAACTGGGAAAGGATGGGCCTGGTAGGGGCGTATATGCGGGCATCCGTGGAGTGGTCTGCGTAGTCCAGGCAGGAACAAATTTGGACCTATGGGTCATTTGTCATGGGTTTAACCACTAGGTCTATGGGCTATGCGTTAAATAAAAATATGGTCTGATGGATGGACTATCCCTTTGGGGGGTTATGACCTGCCTTTTCTGGACCGTTTATGTGATGTTTGGGCATTCGAATGTAATCGTACCCCCAAGCACCTAATATATATATATATATATATAAAATTATATAAATATATATAATGATATAAATATACTTATAATTATAAATAAATAATTATAAATATATTTACAAATATATTTATTTATAAATGTATACTTCCTATATTTATAAAATTATATATTTATAATTACAAATAAATATGCATATTTTTTAAAAAGTATTTATATAATTATAAATAATTAATTATATTTTTAAATAATTATATAGTTATAATATATATATTTAAATAATGAATATATTCAATATATTTATATTTATATATATTTATATATATTTATTATATCATTGTATCACATGTGACAGGTCTGAGGATCAATTCTTAGCATGCTCTTATTTGACCCACCTAGAGGGTGTGTTATTTATGGGTGACATTCTTTAGGGGGTAGGAATCGTGATGGTCAGCTACATCAGGGGGCAGCTTTGCACGATGATTTATTTACAGGATAGTAGTAGTCATCTTTTTAAGTTGGGTCTTGTGCGACTTCATACTGCTTGAATTTAGAAATCAATTGTCGATTGGTGGGAGCAAGGCCTCAGATGACCAGCGTTGACTTTGGAGGGACTGATCACCGATGATATATTTGTAAATATAATTCAAATTGTTTATTTATTTATAACCAAATATTTACTATATTTATAAAATTACCTATTTATCATTTTAAGTAAATATATATAATTTTTTAGAAGTATTTATATAATTAAAAATAAATAATTATATTTTTAAATAAATATAAAACTATAATAAATATATTTAAATTATTAATATATTTAATATATAAATATTTATATATATTTATTAAAAATATGTATATAATTATATAAATATATATAATGATATAAATACATTTATAATTATATACAAATATTTATAAATACATTTGTTTATAATTATAATTATAAATCCTTGTCAGTGCGAAAAAAGTATTGACAAAAGTCATATTTATGAGTGCTAAAGTTTTAGGGCTGATAAAGATGCATTTTATTAGGGTTTATTATTTTAGCACTGATAAAACTCTCTTTATTAATGATTTTTTGGAAGCGATGTTAAAACCCTCCCTGATCTTTTAAAAATAACCCTAACTACAACAATTTCAGTCTCACCATTCACGCTCTCGCTGAAGTCCATTGCCGCCGCCACTCCCCCTCAACCTTATCTCAGATTAATCAAGCCTCAAATCTATGTTTTTTTATTTTTTTCTACACCCATCTCATTGATTTCTTGTTTGGGTTCAATAGTGTGCGATCGAGAAGCATTATCTAGGCTCGGTGGTCTCGTAGTTACACGTTTAGAAGCTCTGTCGATGAAGTCCCCACCATTATTCATCCCCCTCTATAGGTTCTTTGATTTTGGGTCTCGAAGTTCTTGATTTTTCCCTAATATGACTCACATAGGTCCTTCTTGGTTCACATGTTGTGTTTTGGTTTTTGTTTTTCCAACCCACTCCATGACCATTGGTTTTCTCCTTATCTTTATGTCACCCCATTCTTGGAGCTCTCTAGCACTACCCTGTACAGGTTCTCATCCACTTCTCCACTACTTAGGTATGCCATGGTAGAGCGCGACTGATGCCTCACAGTGGAAGAACATATCTCCTATGGATTTCATAAGGTTGAAATATATTTTCATCAATATTTCAAATATTCTATCTTAGATCACATTTCACTAAAGTGTTTATTATTATCTACTAACAATCAAAGAATAAAATTTACCGTTACATATCCAGAGAAGATACTTTTATCTATCCTTCAAGTTGAAAATTTTTATGATTAATTTTTATATATTGATTAAATTTATGTATTTAAAAATCAATTTTTTTGATGTCATAGATTTATATGAGATGATTGTTTGAATTTAAATATTATAATGTTTAAGATATTTTAGAGCGGTATGACCAGGTTGATACGGTTTCTAATTTTAATTTATGGAAGTCCAAAGCCTTTCGAAACAGTTATGAGAAAATTTAGATGGTTATTTTTAAAAATATGTTTTTAGATTTATAAAATGTATTTTTTTTAGATTTTTTTAAGATTTATTTATAGAATGTGTTTTAAATATATATATATATATATATATATATATATTTAAATATATACGAAATTTAATTTTTTAGGAAAAATTTTAAGGTTCATTAATCCTAGGATTTCTTATTTTCAAGGATAAAATCATGTATTACATTGAATTAATTTATTTTTAAATAAGGGATATAGGAATGGTCAGAATTATATTTGAGTTTTATATATGAATTTTGGGTAGTTCAATAAAAGCTATAATGGATTGAAAAATTATAAATATCATGATTTTTTTTCAAACTGCTAAAATTCAACATAAATTTTCAATATAAATAGAAGGGAGAATAAAGAATAAATAATATTGTTACTATCACGAGACATTAATGATTCTATTAATGTATTTTTTAGACATTCACTTTTAAAACATACATATTCTCTTGAAGAAGAATCATAATCTAAAAATTAGGCTTTCAACTATGTGTTATAAATTGTATTTGTAACACCCTGAGTTTTTATAAACTTTTTTCTGAATAAATTAAACTTATTTGATGACTTTATTTTCATTATATACCAATTTAATCTTGCGCTATATGCAACATCGACTTAGTTTGTATTACACACAACACTAAGTTTCTAGAAAACAACATTTTGTTACAGTAATTATTTAAACAATAGAGATTATAAACTAGATGTTAGAATGGAGTATTTGAACAAGATTAACTAAATTATGAAAATATGGTTTATATATGTACATATAATTAATTATTTTGTGACCAATTAATAATAAATGAAAATAAAACACATTTTAAAATAAAAGGAAATGTTTTATGAAAAAATATTTAAATGTGCAAAAGTATGTTTTATACCAATAAAAAAAATCACCCTTTTTTGAATATATTAATTAAATATATATTAAATATAATTTTTAACATTCATCCTATGTGTTTTTTATACATTATATAAAAATAAATCCAGTTTTATGCTTAAAAAATGTATTTTTTCTAAAAGAAGTCTTATTTCCTTTTAATGGTGTACCTATTCTAAAAATAAATTTTGGAACTTTTAGAAGTTATATTTTAAAAAATAAACTTCATTTTTGAAATCATAATGTCAACATTATATTTGGGTGAATTTTTGGTATTTTTCTGCTAAGTATCATTTTTTGATGAATAATGCAAAATACTGCATTTTAGTTAAAAACTAAATTTTCACCTCATTTATTTATATAGTTAAATTATATTTTAAACTGGTTTTAAAGTATAAATATTTCAAATATACATAAATAAATACATTTTTTGGTCATTATAATAAATTTCACATTAAAATTAGATATAAAAATATTTTAAACTTTTGGATATTTTTTCTTTAAAAACCTATTGTTTCTTCCCATTCACAGAATTAATTTTTAATTAATTTATGCATCTTCTTTGAACTGAATTTTTAAAAATGGATTCAATATTTGTAATCATAATTTCCAAATTTATTAAATATTTCTCTTTTATTTTTTAACAATATGAATAGTAACTTTGGTAATTTTTTGTTACCACGATTAAGGGTAAATCTGGTAATTAAAGGTAAAAATTATATTATAAATATTATAAAGTTACCCTAACACTTAACAAAATGTTATTTTATAAAGTTTATTCAACCCTTAAAATATTATTTTATAAATTTTATTATTTAATATAATCTTTTCCATTAAAATTACTTAGATTTTATTAAAATCAAAGAGATTGATAAAATGTCACACTCTTAATTTTAATAAGTAAAATATTTTTAATATGGATTTAAATAGAATATATACATGAATATAAATATTATTTTAAAATATAAAAAGTTTATCTACATCATTATAATTTATTTTTAATTTTTAGTAGAGAAATAATTATCATAAATAATTACACAATGATGATGCAGTAATTATTCAATTAAAAAAAATAAATTAATTTATATTATTAATATTAAAATAAATATAATTCAAATTAATAAATGTTATCCAAGAATTTTATAGGTGAATATGAAATTTTAGGGGTGTATTAAATTATTTGGTTCAAAGTTATCTTGCTTTATTGATTTTCTTAAAGTCAAAGTAATTAATAGTGTCAAAATTGATACTAATGATATTTTATAAAAATAATATTTTATTAAATTATTTAAAAATCATAAAAATATTTAAAAAATACAAAAATATTATTATAAGGTCCAAAATTTTATTATTGGACCATGTGTGGACAATTGAAATAATATAAGTAAAAATTTTCAAACTTTTAATATTAAATTTTTTTGTTACTATAGTTATAATTAAAATGGATTAACTAAGGGTTAATCAAAATGATAAGGTTTAAAAAAAAACATTTTTAAAATCTATTGGTTGATAATATTAAAATTTTATAATATCTTATATTTGTATCAATGATATTTTTTAGGTATTTTGTTTTAAATTGAATTTATTATAAATTAATCTTTTGAGAAATTGCAAAAGTGCCCCTCCCTTCTCTTATAAAAGGGAACCTCTTGTTCTATTTTATTCACACCACTCAAGCCATTTTTATCATCCAAAACCTACCCAAATATACTCCCAACTTTCGTCCTTTTATCCTAGAGGTCTCACTTTGGGCATGAACCCAACAATGGAAGCCCTTTGGTGAAAACAAAAAGGAGGTACCCAGAGAAGGGGTAACACAGTACAATAAAATCAAGTGATAGAAGTGGTTTAAACCGTCGCCATATGGTTTTGTTATGGTTTTTAAAAACTATATCTAAAGTTGGCATTGAAATCCAACTCATGTCGCTTCCATCCATTTAGTATAAGACTCTAGAAACCATTGAAAAAACTTTGTTTAGCGGTAGTTTTTGGAGTTTTAGTGGCGGTTTTTACTCCCAAAAAATATCGAGTGTATAACAGTGGTTCAAACTACTGCTATATCCTTTTCATTTTTTGAGAGCATAAACCACTACTAAAAATCTAAAAAATAACACTAAAAACAATTCTAATTAATATACTAATTGTTTAAACTACCGCTAAATATTAATTTGACATATATAGGGGCAATTTAAGCCGCCACTATATATCACTTTTAAAAAAACATATAGATGCAGATTCTACTTCTGAAAAATATCAAAAAAGAAGAAGTTGGAAATCTCCAAACCAAACCAAATTCAGTATAATTTATATATATATATATATCAACATTCATTGGAATTTCCAAAGAGATTAATATAGAATACATATTAATCTACTCGTTAAAACCTAGGGATTCAATAAAATAAATCATCAAAAGTCTATAAGAAATAAGAACAAAATCAAAAAATAACTCAAGAACTTAACACTATCATATGAGAGCATTTAAAATCCAAAAACACCAATTAAATAACTATAATCTAGATAAAACTCATTTTTCTATTTTATCAAACATATGGAATAAGACTATATAGTTTGAAAATAATTTATAAAATCTTAACTTTGATAAATCATGATATAAAATCATTAAAAACCACTAAAAAATTAAAATTTTAGAACCTAAGGGGTCTTTGGTTCAAACAATTTTTATTAGATCTAATAGGTTCCGTGTCATGTGGAAAATCTTGAAATTATTGGTGAAATTGACAAGAAGAGATTCAAACCATAAAAAATGAAGTGTTGTTCTTAAAGGTCAAAGGTATAATAAGTTGTGATATCATTATATATTTAGTGGTAACCATCACAAAAATGAACAATAAAATGGATGAACAATGTGATATAAATAATTAACTTATTCATAAAATGAAGTTAAGCATGGAAAAAGATAAAATCCATGAAGCATCCATGACTTCCTTAAAGAATGATGTAAAGAATGGGTGAAGAATTTATATAGTGAAAATAATTCTTAGTTTAAGAATTTATAATGCCAAATTAAAGATAATAACTTAAGTATTAAGAATCTTGAGGGAGAACATTGGGATATACAGAAGATGTGAAATACCGAGGGTTCTCAGGGGGGACTTTGGGTGGTAGTAAGAAATAAATTAATCTGGATTCAAGTAAAAGGCCATACAAACATTTTTACAATGATGTAAATGGTTTTTAAATATAGTGTTATAGTTCTAATTTTGTGATAGAGTTGGAAACACTATGAGTGTGTTTATGGAATCTAAAAGGTTTAAAAAAATAATAATGACCTGATGTAACTATATCTCAACCGATACAACATTAACATGGTATGATATTATGAGAATATGTTATATTTTGTGATAAAATTCTTATAGAAACAAAAGATATGGAAATTATAAGATAAAATCCTAGATTTTATGAAGATTACCTTGGAGTGTAATATGTTCCAAAGAAAAATATGATATATCCCAAATAGAATCTAGCCATTTTTTGGAAAAAATTTCATGATTTTTAAGTGGTTTAAATCCTTACAAAGTTAAATGGAGATATTTTTTAAGAAACTAATTCATTCTTGAAGGAATATTTATTTTACATTGTGAACTAGAAATTCAACATCATCTAAATGTTATATTTAGGTTACTAAAAGGCTATTGAGAAGAATGATTTTTTGACTATCAAGTGTTTAAGCTAAAAAAATCAAGCTTATTAGGGAAATTTGTCAAGAAACCATCATATGTTTATTTAAACATCATCTCTAAATCCAAAGTGATACCTAACTACTTTTAGATGAAATTTCATCAACACCCTCTCTATCTCTATCTCCAATTCATAATACGGGCACCTGCATGACAATTATGTTGAAAATTAAACAATGTTGTATATTTAAATTTAAACTTAAAATAAATTAAAGTTTGGGTACTAAATTATTTTGAAGTTGTGTGATTTACCTCCTCACCACAATTCATTGATTCAATATCAGCTGGGATAGATCTAGTAATATTATGATAAAATTCAATCAATTCTTTCTAAAGATCACCAACCTTTCCATATTGCATCTTTATATGAGCCCCCTATTCCAGAATAGTGTTTTGCATTGCAAAAAAATGCCTCTGTCTATATTGAGGTAGGGAGTCACTATAACTAGGAGTAGATGCTACTGTAATCCCTAATGACCTTAAAAATACCTCAGATGGTAATGGTCCCAAAACCATCCTACACACTCAACCATGATACTCCTTCCTAAGGACTTGAACAACTGGATTATCTTGGGAGACTGAGAAAAATCATGCTAGAATGACATCCCATATTTCATTTTATTTTTACCTATAAATCAAATACCAGTCATATTTGAAGAAATATATATTTACATAGCGAAAAATGAAAATAAGTTATATTTAATGAAAAAATAATTCACACCCTAGCTTATTTGGTAGTCTCATTTACATAACTCCCATATGATTTTGTATGAACATCCAATTGCAGTTTTGTTTAAGAGACTTGGTGCCCTAAATTCTCTTACTACATTAAACAAATATAAATAAAACGTTTAATATATGAAACATATAATGTTATCATATAAATATTTAAACTAATGAAAATATTACTAGAGTCAATCTATTTCTGGAAAAACTCTTTGACCCAGTAGTGTGAAGGATGATTTGTTTAGCTTGACTTGATGCAGTTTTCCTTAAAACATCCTGAAATAAATAACATGTAATTTAATAGTAATGTATATAATGTCACCTCCTTGTTATATACATGTATATATGTAAAATTATATTAATATAATAATATATTTTTCAATACCACATGCTTTTCATGATGATGGATATCAACAAAAATCTTCAATTTCTCTCTATGTACCCCTTCAAGTACCTTATCATACAGTTGTTGACTGCTCAAAGAAATACCATTGAATTCATTCCACAATCTCAATTTAAAATCCTTCCATTTCTTACCCAAAATTTTTAGTGTCCACTTTCATGTGATCAGATCAATAATAGTAAAGTGGAAAAACATTTGTACAAATAGATTCATTTTTAAAATATTATAATTTAATAACATAATGAAATTCAATTACACCATAATGTATTAAAATTAACTTTATCTGTGAATCAAAAACTTCATTTTTTCATGTTTGAGGCACATACCTCCAATATTCATAGGTAATCAGAAGGGTAACCATCTTCATTACTAGATGACCTAGAATCTTTCCAAGTAATCCCTGAGAATCCTCAGTGGGGATCCCATAATAGTAAAATTGGATAACTATCTTTATTCTATTAAAATTACAGACATATTAATTTTTCATATTTTTCTATTTAGTAACATTGTTTTCATATTTTATGAAAAAAATTAAGTGGTATAAAAAAGTGTAATAAATTTATTCACATTAAAATTTGTACCTATAACCATCACCCTCCAATATCCTCACAAGATGAACTGTTCCATCACTACTGATGTTTCTTAATGGGGATCCACTATCTCAGATGTTGATGGGACATTAATTTAGGGTGTACCAGATGATGACAGAATTGAGGGTGTGAGAGGCGGTAAATGGGAGGAGGGTATGAGAAATGGTAAAGGGGTGAAGGGTGTCTCAGATGCTTTAGGGAGGGAGGCTGATGGATCATCACATTTCAGTGTGGTTGAGGGAATGTTGAATAAGAGTTGACTAGGATCAGTGAAACACTTCCTCCTTGGAATTCCTGTCATTTAATAAAATAAAATTAACTTTAGAAAAATTCAAACCACTTGTTGTATTAATTTAATTTATCCATGGGATAACATGGAATAATATATAATTAATAATATTAAATAGTATCACATCCTCATCTTAATTTCATATTATGTTACCCAAGATTTCAAATGAGAATTTCTAAAGAATTTGTAGAAAAAATCACAAAATCATGATATGGTGTCTAATAAACACACAATGAAAATCACACATCTCACTTCAATTCACATATTACAACACATAACATTTAATTAACGATATTCAATAATAACTCATTTGTATAACATAACATTAAAAATAAAAAAACTCAAAACCAATTGGTAAACCACATTGTGGTTAATGATTTATATAATGAAAAAACCATATTTTTTTTATAAAATTGGATTTGGGATTTATAGAATGAGTTGAATTCATAAATTTTTTTTCAAGATATCTATAGAATGATAACATCACTAAAATAAATCCTTAAAAAAATAAAAATAATGTAATGAACATATCAATGACTCAAAATATTAATCACAATCATGAAATAGAATATATATTATGGAAACATACAACTAGAAAAACCTTATATAAGGAAGGAAAATTGATAAAGTATAGGAAAACCAACTTTATAAATCATTTTTAGTCAAATTTTTTTTAAGAGTCATTTATTTTAGAGAAAACCCCTATATACATTTTATAAAACATATTGTGTGTGGCAATTTATTTTTAAAGTACAAATGTAATTAAATTATCAAATTTATCTTTAAAGTAAAAAAGGAAAATCATGGAAAATATTGAATTCAATTATAAAATAATCATATATACATTATATTAACTTTATTATATATTTTTTTTAAATTCTAAGAACATAAGAAAATAAAATGGGGTAGTAAAACCAAGTACACTAACTATTTGTTTTAAAGAATGAGGTAAAAAAATTTCATGGTTGGGTGTATGGTTTTCAAATGAAATACCTTATTTATTTATTTTATAAAATACCCTAGATTAAAACATCTCTCATAAAGACTAATTGGAATCCCAGTTAAGTTAGGCACCCTAAAAATAATTTGACATTATAAATTGAACTTCATAGATATATACCTTCATTTTTAGGTATCCATTTAATATCTTCAAGATATCAAATCAATGTTATAAAATATTCTAGACCCCTATATATGTGTGAAACACATATTAGTTGTTTTTAAAATCTAAAATATATAAATAATATAATTTAATGCATCTATTAAAATATAAAATCCATTAAACCCCAATAAAAAATATTACTCATAGATTTAGTATGATCTGAGATGAACCAATGAAAACATAATAGAATTATAATAAATTTAGGAGAATCAAATAAATAAAATTACAACTTAAAGGTATATAGACTATATATAATAAAATAAAAAAACCAAACTAATTTACCATGTACTAGAAATATGATAAGATAACTAAATTTAATTTAATCAAACAAACTCAACCAAATTTTACATGACCTAGGCTACCACTACTCTACTTGAATCACACCAAAAAAAAAATAAATGTAATTTAACCAATAAAAACCTATCTAAATAGAATGAAATCAAATTATACCAAACAGAATCAAACTCGGTTGAATGAAAATGAATTGAAACCCACCAAACCATACTAACATGAATCGAATAAAAAAAGAAAATTTAACCAATAGTAACAAAACTAAACTGATTTTATACAAATAAAACCGAACCACATTAAAAAAATGAACCCAATATAATATAATGAATATTACATTAATTGAAATAATTTTGCTGAACTAAAAAAATATATTGGGATTACCACATGGGGAGTTGGTCAAGAAGGGGGGTTGGTGGGGATGGATCATGGGAGAATTCTAGGGAAACAGATTGAGGGGGATCAGGGGTGACTGTAGATTCAGTGAGAGAGGGGGAAGAATCCGGGTAGGGAAAGAGAGATAGATTATGTGAGGTATTGGGTGGAGGTGATGGCTTGGGGGGACTCAGTGGTGACTATAGTGCTTGTGAGGGATTAGGGGGCTTGGACTTGAAGGGATTAGGGGATATCAAAGTGCTGACAAGGGCGAACCACCGTGGGAAAGGGCTCAAGATTGGGGGGGGGGTGGTTTAGGGGGTTCGAGGGAGAGAATCAGGGGAATATGGGTGGGGTGGGGGAGTAGTGTTTTGTTTTAAATAAACATATAGTATTTAGCACTAGTTTTAAAAAAACTTATACTAAACAATTAATTTTGTTTAGTGACATCCTTCAGCAAGAACTTTTGTTTCATTTCTTTCTCCACACCTAAAATATTATTATTCCATGATAATATAATAAAACTGGTATCCTAAATATAGTGAGATGATTTTATTATAAGTGTATGACCTACACTCAAACACACTTCTATCAAATGGGATACACAATTATAGTTTCTGTGTACGACAACCTACAACATTGCGAAATGATGTCATTCATTCTTCCATTTCCAACTTTAAAGGATTTTAATAATGATGGAATTTATGATTTTATATGATATATATTATATTAATGATATATTTATTCCTTTTTAATTATTATATAACACATACCTTCATGCTTTCCATTTTTTGGGAATACAATAACTTCGTTTGTGGATGTGTGGACTACCGACTCCTCAAATCGATGTGATTCGTTCACACTTTACATGAAATGAATTAAGGAAGAGTTTAGTAAACATATATGAAATATATGAAATAATAATTCTAATAATATTTTAATACACACACACATATTTCATTTAATTTATTTCATTCAATACGATAAAGAAACAGAAATAATGTTTATGTGCACGTACGAACTACCGTCTCAATGAACAGTGTATTCCATTTCATGTTTATATATTTTATAGATTATTGTAAATACATATATAATTAATATATATTATATTTATATCATGGTTTAAATTTTTGAGTTCATTATATAATTAATATAACCCAAAATATAACAAATCAAAACATATATGAAAAACAAAGCGGTTATTACCCGAAACATAACTTTAACATGAAATTGTTAATAAATGGGTTATATAAAGTCATAATAAAATCATATATGGTTATATATATAATAAAATGGTTCTTTTTTATGTGTATAGTAAACTTTACTTATTATACAATAAGTTTGAATGTGTATAAATAAATTCAAGATTTAAGGTAAGGGTTTTCTCATCTCACTTTTATTTCTGTGAGATATATGCTATATTCAACACTTATTATTATTATGTGGTATATATAATGAATTATGAAATATTATATCATTTATTTAATTAATTTAGTGATATTTAAAGTTTCAATTTATGTTACTCTTTCATGGGGATCATGTGTAACGTCCCGGATCCGGGTGCCACTCAACGGGTGCCCCGAACCCGGTTGGTCACATAACCTCAAGTGCATTTCCCCAAATGCCAGAGGCTGTCAACTAGAATTGAGGTCCCATGTCTGATAGTAGGGAAACTATGCCCTCATCTGTCAAAGTGTAGTGTAACGGAGAAGATAAATAAAATACAATAATAAAGGAAGTAATAAACCATACACAACTGATATGAAAAACTGTAGGAAAAGATAACCAACTGCTATATAGATAATGGTGAAACATGTCTCTAGTCCTAAGAAAATAGACAGAACATATTACTCAGCAGTACAATACGATACAATGGAAATTACAGGTACAACAAAAACAAAACAGAACAGCTAGCCGCATCATGAGCATGAGCTCGGTCCCATGCTCCCCTACACCTCAGCAACACTCAAGTACCTGCATAGGGACCCTTTCCCTTATCCACACCTGCAACAATATAGTCTGTTTGGGCCGAAGACATGAACCAAACAGGGTGTGAGAAATAAATCCCAGTAGGCCCCCACTAAAGGCCTATGCCCAACTGTCAGTGATAAATGTGCAACAAAATTATGCAATAAAAGAAGTAAATTAGTAAGCACTCATAAGTAACTATCATTACCAGTTTCATTGCCATTTAAATATTCATTTAGTAGTTCAATTTAATAACATTCATGTTAAATTTAGTAACATTAAAAGTTTCTCAGAACTAAGACCTCGGGCTAATCATAACCTTTCCCTCAGGCTAATATAACCACACCCTCAGGCTAATATAACCACGCCCTAAGGATTACCCTCAGGTATAAAGAATGGTGTCCTCAGGCGTATGGAATCTCGCCCTCAGGCATACCAAATATTTCCCTTAGGTATGGAAGCTACTACCCTCAGGCATAAGATACATTTCCCTCAATCTATACAACTACTGCCCTTGGGCTAAGAAGAAAACGCCCTCAGGATAAAGTAAAACACTGCCCTCAGGCGCAAGTAACCGGGCCAAGCCCAAACCATAACAAGCAATTATATATACAATTCCTTTCAAGGAAAAAGTAATGCTCAATATAAACATGGCATACCCTCGGGTATCCGAGCCAAATGGCTAAATAGAGGAATGCACCCCTGGGTGGTCTTAGATACAAGCAGTGATCCCAAAAAAAAGTTTCATACTTACGTTCAATTACTTATGCAATTATAGGTATTAAAATAGCCAAGGCCTCAGCCATATGACACCCCAATGTGGGTTCGTAGAAAAATGGTACACAAAAACACACAACAGTTTTATACTTATATTAAATTACCTATGCAATTCTAGGTATTTAAACAACCAAGGCCTCAGCCATACGACACCCCAATGTGGGTTTGTAGCACAATGGTACACAAAAACACACAATAGTTGGAATCTAAACACCAGACCACCTACCTCGATCGCCCCTGATTGATATATGTGAACGACACTCCTCGAAACGCCAAAGAATGATGTAGATCTGAGGTTAACATAACCTTTTTCAAACTCAAATAACTTCCTTTAGAGGAAGAATTGGCAAGAGCTACGCAAGGATAAGGAAGAACTCACCCACGTGATTCCAAGGAGATTGACGATGCAGAAAATGGGTTCCCGATGTGCGGTCGGGAGGTCCTCTAAGATCCGGCCATCTCTCCAAAGCTCTACTATGGTTCTAAGCTTCCTCTGTGAACAAAGAAGGCTACTTCCCATTTTAAGTAAAAAAAACAGATTACATGGCGTGTACTATTGGGTACACGACGTGTACTATTGGGTACATGGTGTGTACTTTTCATTTTTTAACTGTTCCTCTGGCGGCTTCTTGCCAGCGTGGAACTATTAATCTGTTGACATGAGTACACAACGTGTACTTCCAAATACATGGTGTGTACTGTCACTCAGCTGGTAGCCGCCTCCACCGTCTTACTGTTCACCTGCCGATTGACTACACGATGTGTAAATACCAACTACATGGTGTGTATTCAGTTTTTACACCTTTTATCACTGACAGGGATACACTCATTGTGTACTCATACCACATATCCAAAGTACATGACGTGTGGGCATGTACAAGGTGTGTACCCACAAAGTTTGGGTTTTTTCACCATTTTCCTTATTTTCTAAAAAACACTTAAGGAAAAAGGAAAAAAAGAAACCCGTACCTTAAAGACAGGAACCAGGTTCTTACAAACTTCCCCCCTTAAAGCAATTCATCCCCGAATTTCCCTTCCAAGGGTGGTAAAGATAAATCTTAGAACAACTCTGGCCACTGAGCACGTACGTTGGTCTCCCGTTCCCAGGTTTTGTCCTGCACTTGGCCATGCTTCCATAGCACCCGTATGAGAGGAACTGACCGGCCTAGGAGAACCTTCGTGCTCCTATCAATGATAAGAATTAGATGCTCCTGAAAGGATGCATCGACATGAAGCTAAACCTACTTGGGCTGAAAGACATGAGATGAGTCTGAATGATAATGGCGCAACTGAGATACATGGAATACGTCGTGCATGGCCCAATACCTCTATGGTAACTGCAACCGATAGGCAACCGACCTGACTCTCTCCAGAATCTAAAACGGACCCACATAACTCGATGAAAGTTTACCCTGTATCCTGATTCTCCTGTGTCCCACCTCAGTGAAACATGCAAAAACACCTGATCCCCGACCACGAACTCCAAGGGTCGTCTGCGGCAATCATCATAAGATTTCTGATGAGATTGCGCAGTAGCCATCTGCTTCTGTATCAACTGGACCTACTCTGATGTCTTCTGCATGATATGTGGTCCTAGTAAAGCTGCCTCACCTGTCTCCAACCAAAACAGAGGTGATTGGAATGGCCTACCATATAAAGCCTCATATGGTGCCATCTCAAT
Organism: Viscum album; assembly: GCA_963277665.1. Taxonomy (NCBI): domain Eukaryota; kingdom Viridiplantae; phylum Streptophyta; class Magnoliopsida; order Santalales; family Viscaceae; genus Viscum; species Viscum album. The sequence goes on from OY728138.1 coordinate 623,345,514, forward strand.
AGTTTCCTAAAAAATATTATTACAGTCAAACTCAACCAGGGGTATATGCTTCTACCAAGATCCCCCAAAGTCTAGGATTCATGCACACAACATGTCCTCAAGAACCTATATTGTACACTCTGACTGGACATCGGTCTGAGGGTGGTAAGCTTTGCTCAGAAGCACCTATGTACCCAGTTCCATCTAAAAAATCTTCTAGAAACGAGATGTAAAGTAGGTATCTCTATCTGAAACGATAGAATGAGGAACCCCATGAAGACGTATAACCTCTTAGATATACAACTTTCTAAGCTCGTCAACATTGAAGGTCTCCTTGATCGGCAAAAAGTGAGCCACCTTCGTGAGTCTGTCCACCAAAACCCACACAACATCATTACCTCGAGGTGACCTCGGAAACCCAGTCATGAAGTCCATCGTGACATCATCCCATTTCCACTTCGGGATGGGTAACTACTATAACAGTCCGGCTAGCCTTTGATGCTCTGCCTTCACCTGCGTACAGGTGGAACATCTCGTAACAAAACTAGCTTCTTCACTCTTTATACCTGGACACCAATACTGACGTCTCAAGTCACGGTACATTTTGGTAACTCCGGGATGCACTGCCCAAGATGAAGAATGAAACTCCCACATCATCTCCTCACGTATATCCCCTGGAACCCATACTCATCCATGGAAACACAATACCTCATAATCACCTATCGTCCACCCAGGATGAGGGTCCTCACTTGCCATCGAATCTCAGAGAACTAGGCCTTCTGAATCAGATAGATTTCTCATCCTCACTCTATCCAGGAGGGTAGAAATCACAACTAAAGAAGAAAGATAGGTATGCCCTTGACTATCGTGCACCTCCAAATGCATCTCAGAGAACAAAACCATAAGTTGCCACTCACCAATAGCCTCTTGAACTACCTATATCTGAGTCTTCCTGCTCAGTGCATCAGCAACTTCATTACCCTTACCAGGTGTATAGGCAAGTTCAAAATCGAAGGACTATAGGTACTCAACCCACCTCTGCTGACTCAAATTCGAGTCACTCTAAGTAAAGATATATTTGAGACTTTTGTGGTTGGTGAAAACCTCAAAATGACCTACCAAGAGATAATGTCTCCAATAGCGCAACACATGAATGACTGCAACCAACTCGAGGTCATGCATCGGGTAATTCCTCTCATGTGGCCTCAACTATCGAGTCCTGTATGCAACAACTCGATTTCCCTACATCAAAATAGCTACCAGACCAATACCTGATGAATCACAGTAAAATGTATAGCTCTTCACCTACTCTGGGAGTATCAGGATTGGTGCTGATGTCAACTTTCCCTTCAGATCCTAAAATACTGTCTCACAAGGTTCTGACCAAATTAACTTCACAACCTTCTTATTCAAACCTGTCAATGACACTGCTAAGTGGGAGAAGTCCTGGATGAAGCTCCTATAGTAACCATCCAGCCCCAAGAAACTCCATATCTCAAACACGTTCTTAGGATGCTCCTAGGAAACTACTGCTCTCACCTTCCTTAGGTCTACTGCAACTCTTGCCTTTGAGATAATATGATCCAGGAAGTGTATCTGGTCCATCCAAAAGTGGAAATTTTAGAGTTTAGCATATAGCCGATGCTCTCTCAGTGTACTCAAAATGATCTCATGATGGGTGGAATGGTCGTGTTGAGTATGAGAGTACACCAAGATATCATCCACTAATACTACCACAAAATAATCCAGATAAGGATGGAACACATGATTCATCAGATCCATGAATACTACTGGCGCATTTGTGAGTCCAAACGGCATAACCAAGTACTCGTATAAACCATAACTACTCTTAAAGGTTGTGAGGGGTATATCAGATGGTCTAATGCACAAATGATGATATCCAGATCTCAATTCAATCTTTTAGAACACTCGTGCTCCTCAAAGTTGATCAAAAAGATCATCAATCCTCATCAAGGGATATCGGTTATTAACTGTCAGCTGGTTCATCTTCTAATAATCTACACAAAGTCTGAGGGTACCATACGCCTTCTTCACAAAAAGGACAAGAGATCCCCAAGGAGAAGTATTGGGTCAGATGACACCTTTTGACTTCAACTCCTCTATCTCTATCTTGAACTCCTGCAACTCTGGTGTAGCCATACTATAAGGAGGAATGGATACCAGTGCCACTCCTGGCACAAGCTCAATAGATAAATCCACCTCTTGTTTCGAGTGTAGACCTGAAAAGTCATCTGGAAATACATCCCTGAAACGATCAACCATTGGAGGGAAATACTTCTGACAAGTCCCCTGATCATCCAGATATAAACTCGCAATCTGGGTTGTCACACCACCTTGCCCATGATGCTCAGGTCCAGCTCGGCTCGCCTGGACATCCCATTCGCCCTTATATAGAAACTCTCCACCCTCTGGTGATGTGAAACACACCATGTGATGATAGCAGTCTAAAAAGGCTTGTAAGGGTACCAACCAGTCTATCCCGAGAATGAAATCATAGCTTGTCATCTCTAAGACATAGAGATGCCACAGAAAGTGACACCCACCAACCTCAAGGGGGCACTGCTTACACTAACGCACACCAGCCGTTCTATTCCCCAGCAGAGTGTCTAGAGTCATAACATCAGTATAAGATGAAACACAGAGCCCAAGGATCTCCACAACAGGCACATATATAAAACTATGTGTAGCACCTATATTGAAAAGTACTGAATACAAAACAAAAGCTACTAGAATAGTACCTATGACAGTAGAAGGTTCGGGATCCTGCCTCTGTTGGGTCTGTTGCACTGCATATGCCTGCCCAGTGCCATGGCTCTGCGACACAGCCTGGTTACCCCCAGATGTCCCGCCCCGCTACCTCTGAGATCCTAGTGTCTGGCTACCACGGCCATGACCACCATCTCGGCATGCAATCCCTGACGTATTCTAGTTTCCCGACTGGTAATAAGCTGCTGGTCCTACTCCCGCATGCGAAGTCTGCACAGAACCCCTCTCACTAGCCACCACCAGAAACTCCTTGCAATAATGCTGGATATGACCCATCTTTTCGCAAGCTCGGCACTCCACTGGGTCATGTGGACACTACGGTCTCTTGTGCCCCTCCCTACCACACTAGTAGCAAATTATCGGGCCACCCGAATCATTCCTCTAGCTGGTAATGCCACCGTGAGAGAACTCCATCTGTCTCTTCCTCTTACCGGTAGAAATAGTACCAGTAACTGGTGTCTAACCTCCTTGGCCCACACCACTAGCTTCCCATAGGTTCCTCTCAGTAATCAGTGCCTGGTTTACAATAGAATGTACAGTAGGAAACTTGAAAACATTCAACAGTGCTCATATGTCATATCGAAGACCATCCTCAAAGCGTCTAGCCCTCAACGTCTCATCACCCACCAGAACGAGTGAAAAATGCTGAAGCTCAGTAAAGCGAGAAGAATAGTCCATCACCGACATAGTGACCTGCTGCAGATTCATGAACTCTCAAGTTCAATTTTCCCTCAGCGTCTCTGGAAAGAAGAAGTCATAGAAAGCTACCTGAAAATCTTTCCACGCCATGTCGTGGTGATGCTCAGACTGGGTGGTAACATCCCGCCACCTCTTGGAGAAATCACGCATCATATACATCATGAACTTGAACATATGCCCAGGAGGTGTCTCAAGATGCTCAAAAATAGTCTACATTGAATCCAACCATGACTCCGTAGCCTATGGTCCTCCATCCCCTAGAAACATAGGCAAATGTTGCTTCTGAAATATACAAGTCAGTTTGGCTATAGATGTGTTAGCCTGCGGTGCTCCCTGGAAGTTATACATAAACCTCATGAAGCCTTAACGGAACTGCGCCTCCGTGCCTGCATCCGGTATAACGGCTGGCGCCACATCTGGCACTACCGGAGGATCAACTAGTAGCCCATGGCCTACCATCTCCGGAGTATAATCGTCACTACTCTCTTGGCGAAAAATTGGTGGTGGTCTCGGTAGAATGTCTCTACAAGGTAAAAAATACTCCTTATATTAATATTATCAAAAACCAAAACAAGGGGACAAGAGAAATAAAGTCTTTAAGATTTACAAAACTTGACTACACGGAGTGTATAAATACTAAACGGTGTGTTCTTGAATCCTTCTTCCCTGCCCGAGTCCTTCTACATGGCTAAGCCACATGGCTCACTTGAAAAAAACTACACGGTGTGTATAAAGACTACATGGAGTGCATGGTTTAATTTCCAATTGCCCGTGTCATTCATGACATGGCCTATATACCCAGGTCACACTACACGGTGTGTTTTCAAAAAGGCACGGCATGTACAAGAATCCCTAGACCAACCCGTGTTGCTCACTACATGACCAGATACTCAGCTACCACTACACGGCGTGTTCCAAGAGGACACGGCGTGTTCTCAGAAGAATATCACCGACTCGTGTTGTTAGTTACATGGTCAGGTACTGGGGTTAGACTACACGACATGTTCAAAGTGAACACGGTGTGTATTTCTTAAGGTTTTCGCCATCCGTGTTGTTTGTTATACGGGCGGACACCGAGTCACTACCACACGACGTGTACAAATAGTACATGGCATGTTTGTCCCAAAAACCTTCCCTACCCTGTGTCCCCGCCTACACGGTCTATGACACAAGAAGAGACTACACGGTGTGTACTGAGGGTACACAACGTGTACTTAGAAAGTTTTCATTTCTTCCTGAATAGAAGTTTAATCGGTATGTAATCATAGAACTAGACGGTGAGTATCCTGGGTTTTCTAGACAGTAAGCCTCCGAAACTACTCCGGAACCCAGAAAAAACACTGAAACAACACATAAGTTCCAAATTCCGATCCGTGAGGGCCCATACTCCTCAAGAATCAAATATTGTATTCTTATCTCTGTTTATAAATACGGTAAACATCCAATAATCCACCAAATTGTGGCCAATGAGGGCCCATACTCCTCAATAACCAAAGTTTGGCATCCATTCTGTCAAGGAATAATAAAAAAATATCCTATAAAATAACAGGTATTTATCAAAGCAACTATCACAGCAACATGAGTTTCAAGCACAACTGCTATCACAACAACATGCAATTTCTAATGCTCCTATATGGCAGGGAAGAATGCATGACAAGTGATTTCTAGCATGTGCCTAAATGATGCATGAGATGTAATAACCTCATCTCATTAGGTTAAAACTAAAATAGAACCCACGTATAAAATATATACAGCACAATTACAAGTGCATCACCCAACGGTGAAAATCGAATCAACTGTAAAATTGAAAAATTAGAAAAATTGAAATAAATGAGGTAGAATGGATTTTCCCTGTACACGGGTTAACTACTCCTGGGCATATCTTATTACCAACTATCATTTCCATCCTATCCCTAACTAAAGCTCCAAACAGTAAGTCAAAGAAAAGAACCCCTCTGATACCACTTTGTAACGTCCCAGATCTGGGTGCTACTCAACGGGTGCCCCGAACCCGGTTGGTCACATGACCTCAAGTGCATTTCCCCAAATACCAGAGGCTGCCAACTAGTAGCGAGGGCCTAGGTCTGATAGTGGGGAAACTATGCCCTCATTTGTCAAAGTGTAGCGTAGCGTAGAAGATAAATAACATACAGCAACAACAGAAGCAATAAACCATACACAACTGATATGAACAACTATAGGAAAAGATAACCAACTACTATATAGATAATGGTGAAACATGTCTCTAGTCCTAAGAAAATATCCAGAACATGTTACTGAATAGTAAAATATGATACAATGGAAAGTACAGGTACAAAAAAAAAACAGAACAGCCGGAAGCATCACGAGCCTGAGCTTGGTCCCATTCTCCCTTACACCTCAGCAACACTCAAGTACCTGTATAGGGACCCTTGCCCTTATCCACACTTGTAGAAATATAGTCTGTTTGGGCCGAAGAAATGACCCAAACAGGGTGTGAGAAATAAATCCCAGTAGGCACCCACCAAAGGCCCGTGCCCAACTATCAGTGAGAAATGTGCAACAACAATGTGCAATAAAAGAAGTAAAATAGTAAGCACTCAGAAGTAACTATCATTACCAGTTTCATTGAAATTTAAACATTCATTTAGTAGTTCAATTTAATAACATTCATGTTCAATTTAGTAACATTCAAAGTTATTTATAACTAATCCCTCAGGCTAATCAGAACCTTTCCCTCAGGCTAATACAACCACACCCTCAGGCTTAACCTCAAGTATAAAGAATGGTGCCCTCAGGCTTATGGAATCTCTCCCTCAGGCATACCAAATATTTCCCTCAGGCATGGAAGCTACTGCCCTCAGGCATAAGATACATTTCCCTCAGGCTATACAACTACTGCCCTTGGGCTAAGAAAACAACGCCCTCAGGCTAAAGTAAAACACTGCCCTCAGGCACAAGTAACCAGGCCAAACCCAAAGCATAACAAGCAGTTATATATATAATTCCTTTCAAGGAAAAATTAATGCTCAATATAAACATGGAATACCCTCGGGTATCCGGGCCAAACAGCTAAACAGAGGAATCCACCCCTGGGTGGTCCTAGATCCAAGAAGTGATCCCAAACAGCAGTTTCATACTTACGTTAAATTACCTATGCAATTATATGTATTTAAACAAACAAGGACTCGGCCATAAGACACCCCAACATGGGTTCGTAGCACAATGGTACACAAAAACACATAACAGTTTCATACTTACATTAAATTACCTATGAAAGTTTAGGTATTTAAACAACCAAGGCCTCAGCCATACGACACCCCAATGTGAGTTCGTAGCACAATGGTACACAAAAACACACAGAAGTTGGAATTTAAACACCAGAACACCTACCTCGATCGCCCCTGATCGATATATGTGAACAATGATCCTCGAAACTCCCGTGAACGATATAGATCTAAGGTGAAAATAACCTCGTTCAAACTCAAATAACTTCCTTTAGAGGAATAATTGGCAAGATCTACGCAAGGAGAAGGAAGAACTCACCCGTTTGGTTCCAAGGAGATCAACAGTATAGAAAACAGGTTCCCAGTGTACGGCTGGGAGGTCCTCCAAGCTCTGGCCGTCTCTCCCAAGCTCTCCTCTAGTTCTAAGCTTCCTCTGTGAATAGAGGATGATACTACCCATTTTAAGCAAAAAAAAAACAGACTACACGGCATGTACTATTGGGTACATGGCGTGTTATTTTCATTTTTTAACTATTCCTCTGGCGGATTCTTACCAGCGTGGCACTATTCATCTGTCATCATGAGTACACAACGTGTACTTCCAAATACACAGCATGTACTATCGCTCAGCTGGCAGCCGCCTCCACTGCCTTATTGTTCACCTGCCGACTGACTACACATCGTGTAAATACCAACTACACGATATATAGTTGGTTTTTACACCTTTCGTCGCCGACAGGGCTACACACCTTGTGTACTCATCCCACACGGCCAAAGTACACGGCGTGTGGACAAGTACACGGTGTGTACCCACAAATTTTGGTATTTTCCCCCATTTTTCTTATTTTCTAAAAAACACTTAAGTAAAAAGGAAAGAAAAAGAAACCTCTAACTTAAAGACAAGAACCGGGTTCTTACATCATGATTCAAAAGTTACTCTAGTAGTTAGGGAATTATCAACTCAATTTTCAATTCATTATGTTAAACTAATATTTCTTTGATTATGTCAATCTACAATTATGCATGAAATGAATTTTTATTTTTTATTTTTTTATTTACACTTGTTTTATGTGTATTTATAGTGAATAAACATAATAGATTCATTTGATTAATGTTCACTTTGTTGATATGATAATTGTAAGAGGATTTCTTGTATCACTTTTATTTTTTAAGACTTATTCCATATATATCACTTGTTTGTTTTGTGTGGTGTATATACTTATCATAAATGTAATATATGATAATTAACCTTAAATTTATGGGTATTTACACATCTATTTTACAATCTCTCTTTTATGGGGTTTACGGTTAAAATGTTACCAAATTATAAATTAATTTTATCTCGATTTTCCTTCTTTGAGACACATGTTATGCTATGAAACTATATTATTTTATGAGGTGTATACAATACCCTTTAACATTTTGTATCATGAATATAATTCTTTTCATGATATTATAAGTTTCATGTAATGTTATTATATCTTTAGTTAAAATCTATGTTCCTTCAAAACAATGTTCTCAAATTTTTTTTACAAGTGTCTTAAATAATATTTTAGGAATTTTCAAGGAAAAGGATTTAAAATACTTTTAAAATGGTTTTAAATGATTAATTTATAATTTTTAAATGTTATTTTCAATTAACAATGTTTTCTAAATGTTTTATGATTTTAAAAAAAGTGTTTTTTATAGAGGAACTAATTTTTTCATCAAGAAATATTTCAAATGGTCTTCAAAACCATTTTCCATATATGATAACATTATTTTATGTTACTTATGATTTATTAGGGTTATGATATGAGGATTATATAATTATTCTTTCTATGGTTAGTTTTTTTATTATAAATGATTTATGTTCATTTGGGACACATATGTATGGTTATCATTATTTGACAGGTGAGACCTATATCTACATATAATGAATTGGGTAAATATTTATATCTCATGAGATAATTATAGAAAACAAGTTGAAGGGCATGTTGTACTATAGGAAGAAGGGGAAACCCGATCCAATCTAAGTAAAGGACTGTGACTGGGGATGGTGGTGTGTCCCATCTAGTAGGTTCATCCCCCATGATGTGCCCTGATAAGTTTTGGTCATGAGACTTGACTTATAGGTAATGATATTACATGTTTATGTGTATGCCACAATTTTATGTCTTATGTAAATGTTATGATCTCATGTATTATTTTATTTGATTTTATAATGATTAATTTCTTATGAACTACTGATCTTTATGCCATGAATCATGTATAAGATCTTTAACATAAAAGATATGATCACTAAAAGTTATGCTTATGTTCTCATACCCTTATGTTATTCTTATGTATCTCGCATTTTTACCTTTACTGAGCATCTGGGACCACCATTTTCTTATGTTTTAATTTACTCAGGTTAGAAAGAAATATTTTAAGTAGGATATATCTAAGAAGGGTGCTATATGTGAATAAATATTGAGAGATATTATATATTTTTATAGGCCAATTGTTTATTCTTATAATATATTTAATAGTTGGCCTTGATTCTCAAAAAATCTAAACCTATAAGATCCCTGGGTATATAAGCGATCCATTATTCACTTTTTGATGTTGTATGTTTTGTTGGAAAAAATTGGTTTACATTTTTAATGTTTTTTTCTTTAGCACAAAATCCAAAAGTTTGGATTTTTGGGCTGTTAAATTTTTTATGAGAGTAGGGTTTAAATAACTTTAGATATTAGGATGTTTTCAGGGGAAGTTATATTAAGAATTATAGATACCATCATGGGTATATAATACCATATGTTCAAAGTCATAGACACCCCTTTTTTAGGTTTTAAGTTATAACATTTTAATCCCACTAATGATATTTTTAGAGACATTTATTCTTGAGGTAATTATGGGTTATTACATTTTGAGATGAAAGATAAAATATATGAGATAACCTTTTAAGTTTAAACATTTCTTTAATGCTGAAAATTTTAAGTTTGCTTTTAAGATACTGATCACGTTTCTTGAATTTTATAAGGATTATTTTAATATAGTTTTATAAAAAGGACAACCTGTAGGATGGGTGATAACCCATCATGTCCTTCATGGTCATCGAGATTGAACCCACAACTGAAGTCTGAAAATGGTGCATCCATTACCACTGGCCAACATGAAGTACAAATTAACATGATTTTTTAAGTTAAAAAATTTTATGGATGAAGAATAATTTTAATTTTGAGAACATATATTTTATCATATAGATAACCATGGGTTTAGATATTGATTTATTGGTTAAGTGATTAATGTTATTTTTGAAGAAGATTTCTATTTTGGAAAACCATATTTGATATTATGGGATATTATTTTGGAAATAAAGGTTGAATTGCCTTTTGGAGGCATATATTTTTTCATTGTGGATTTATGGTGATATAAGTTATTTATGGAAATGGTTATAATATCTTGAATATTATTAGGTAAATTGCTTTTTGGTATGAGAAATTAATAGTGATTAATTTTATTTGGAGATAAATGTTAAAATTTATCTTGAAATATAATGAGATTAAATACTTCTATTTTTTTTGGTTTCAATATTATTATTGAATAATTTTGATGAATTTTGAGTGTAGATATTTATTTAATGATAAATGTTAATCTTTGGGCATTACTAATATAATGGATTATTATTTTTAGAGAATCTTCTTATATTGTACTAACTACTTTAGTATTGATAAATGCCTAAAGACTAGGAGAATATATTGTTATATTATTTAATGGATTTTTTTATCCATAAAAGATGATTTTGATGATTCAGGTATGAAAAATTCATCTTGAATACTCATTATTAGAGAAAAATATGAGTTTCTGTTTAAAATTTATTAAAGGATAAAACTCTAATTTTCAAGTAAGTATATTTCCTTATGTTCTCACTCTAAGTAGTAAAATAATTACACAACTGTAGGAAAAGAATATTGGAACAAAAAGTTGTCAATTTAACTTTCTTTTTGAGAAATTATTACTCTTCTAACTGATCAATAATTTACAGTTCTATGATGGTTGAATTTATAATTATCTTGTTTTATATTATTCTCAATTAGAACTTGATTGTTAGATTCTTCTTTCATGTATAAGTTTATACTTTTCACTAATGTTATATTATTTGAAAACCTAATTTTGTGGCAACCTTCACATTTCCCTCTCAATATTATTAAGAAGATGTTTTATTAACCCTATATATGATGTGGGTTTCCCACAAAAGGATTTTCAAGTATCAACCATTGATTTTTAAAGTGAAATTTAAAATTTTAAGGAAACAATTTCCTTTTTAAAATATTGATCACATCAGAATGGTAGATTATAGATTGGTGATGCCATAAAATCTCTCTCAAATTCATGATGTGTTCTATGTATCTATTCTAAGGAAGTACATACCCAATCCTTCACATGTACTACACTCATAGGTCGTATCATTGGAGCATAATCTTTCTTATGAAGAGAAAATGATATAAATTCTAGATCATAGAGATAAAGTTCTACAAAATAACACCACAAATCAGGTTAATGCTTTTTGGAGAAACCAACAGTTCTAAAAAGTTACATGGGAACTTGAGGATATTATGAGGTAGAATTACCCTCATTTATTTGTATCTAAATGAAAAATTTTGAAGGAAAAATTCCTTTTAAGGTGGTTAGAATATAACACTCAGAGTTTTTATAAACTTTTTTTTTTCAAATAAATTAAAATTATTGGATTTGTTTAATTTCATGCTAAAACAAGTTAAGTTTTTTCTATATGCAATATTGACTTATCATACATTACATGCCACATTGAGTTTCTATAAAACAATATTTCATCATTGTAAATATTTAAAAAATACAGATTATAACCCAACCATTAGAATGGAAGGAATGAATAGGATTAACTGAATTATAAAAATATGGTTAATAAATGTGTATATAATTAATTATTTTGTGACCAATTAATTATAAATGTAAATAAAATCTATTTTAAAGTGAAAGGAAATGTTTTTCTGAAAAACTATTTAAATGCGCACAAGAATTTTTTATACCAATAAATAAAAAATATATCTTTTTAGACTATATTAATGAAATATATATTCAATATAATGTTTAACATTCATTATATGTTTTTTCTAGACATCACATAAAAATAAATCAATTTTTATGCTAAAAAATTGTATTTTTCTAAAAGCAGTTTTATCACCTTTTAATGGCGAACCAATAATAAGACTAAATTTTAGAACATTAATAAATTATATTTGAAAAAATAAACTTCATTTTTGAAATAATAATTTTAAAATTATCTCAGGTTAAATTTTTTTTATTTTTCTGATGAGTTTCATTTTTTAATGAATAGTGAAAAATACTGCATTTTAATTGAAAGATAACGTTTCATATAATTTATTTATATAGTTAAATTATATTTTAAATTGGTTTTAAAGTATAAATCGTTCAATTATACATAAATCAATCTAATGTGGGTCATTTAAATTAACTTCACAATAAAATTAGACATAAAAACATTTCAAAATTTTAAACATTTTTACTTTAAAAACCGGTTTTTTCGTCCCATCCTTGGAAATAATTTTAAATTAATTTTGGAATATTATTTGAATTAAATTTTAAAAAATATATTAAATATTTTTAATCAAAATTTAAAAATTTATTAAATAGGCTCATTTTATTTTTGGACAATATGAATAATAAGTTTGGTAAATTTTTGTTACCACGGTTAATGGTAAATCGGGTAATTAAGGGTAAAAATAATATTATAAATTTTATAAAATTTCCCTGAAACTTGATCAAATGTTATTGTATAAAGTTAATTATACTATTAATTTATAAAGTTTGAAATTGAATTATTTAATGGACACTTGTCTATGAAAATGACTTAGATATTATTAAAATCAAATATTGACAAAAGGCCACAATCTTACTTTTAATAAGTATAATATTTTTAATATGGTATTAAATAGAATATATTCTAAACTATAAATCTTATTATGAAATATAAAAGGTTTATCTACATCATGGAAATTTATTTTTATTTTTTAGTGAAGAAATAATTGTTATAAATAATTACACAATGATGATGTGGTAGTTATTCAATTAAATGATATTAGAAATATTAAAGTAAATCTAATTTGAATTAATTAAGGTTATCCAAAAATTTTATTGTTGAATATAAAATTTTAGGGGAATATTAAATGATTTTGTTTGAATTTATCTTGCGGTATTTATTTTCATAAATTCAAAGAAATGAATAGTTTCAAAATAGACACTAATGATATTTTATCAAAATAATATATTATTACATTGTTTAAAAATCATAAAAAATATATAAAAAATAAAAAATTATTATTATAAGGTCTAAAATTTCATTTATTGACCATTTATGGAAAACTGAAACCAAATAAGAAAAAATTAAAATCTTTTAATATTAAAAAAAATTTGTGACCGTAGTTAAAATTAAAATGGGTCAAATAAGGGTTAATAAAAATGATAAGGTTTAAAATAACAACAAAAATTGTAGAAAATATATTTGTTGATAATATTATAACATTATAATATATTATATTATAAAAATGGTATTTTTTATGTATTTTTATTTTGATTGAATTTATTATAAATTAATCTTTTGATAAATTCCAAAATTACCCCTCCCCTCTCGTACAAAAGGGAACCTCTTATTCTCTTTTCTTAACACCTATAAATACATTTTTCTCATCCCAATACTACCAAAATATACACCTAAATTTACTCCCTTCATCCTAGATGCCTCACTTTGGGTATAAATATAGCCAATGAAGCCCTTTGATGAAAACCAAAAGAAGTTAACCAAAGAAGAGGTAACATCCTTCAATGAGAACTTTTGTTTCATTTATTTATCCACCCCCTAAATTATTCTTATTCCATGATATATAATAAAATATGTATACTAAATATAATTGTATCTTTTTATTCTATGGGTATGAACTACTCTCATACACACTTCCATCATATGGTATATGCAATCATCATTCATGTGTACGACAGATTACTGCCTCGCGAACAGATGTCGTTTGTTCTTTCATTTTCACATTTCAAGGTTGGTAATAATGATGAAATTTATATTTTTAAATGATATATATATATATATTATATTTATGATATATTTATAATTTTTGAATTATTATATAACACATACCTTCATACTTTTTATTTTTTTGGAATATGATAACTTCATTTATGGATGTGTGGACTATCACCTCCTCAAAGTGATTGATTTTTTCATGGAGACAGTTGTGTCTTGAATATCCTTATTTTCATGAAATTATAATTTTCTTGTAATTTTATTCTATCTTCGATCAGAAATTTTTGTTCCTTACAAACAATGTTTTCTAAAAATGTTTTAAAAGTGTTTTGAAATTTATTTTATGAATTTTAATGGAAAAGGATTTAAATGATATTTAAAATGGTTTTAAATGATTCAATTATAAGTTTTAAATGTTATTTTAAATGAAAAAGGTTTTCTAAATGTTTTATGATTAAAAAAAGTTTTTTTAAGTGGAAATAATATTTTCCACAAAAAATATTTCAAATGATCTTTCAAAACCATTTTCCATCTATGATAACAATATTTGATGTTACTTATGATTTATTGGGGTTAAGATCAAATGATTTTATCATTATTATTACTATGGTTTATTTATGCTTGCGATGAATGATTTTTGTTCTTATGGAACACATATGTATGGTTTTCATTATTTGATGGGTGGGACCTAATCTCCCTCTAATGTATTGGGTAAAGATTTATATCTCATGAGATAATAATGAGAAACAATTCAATGGGATTGATCCACTATGAGAAGAAGGGGAAACTAGATCCACTATAATTGAAAGACTACGATTGGGGATGGTTGTGTGTCCTGCCCAGTAGGTGAAACCCCTATAAAGTGCCCTGATAAGTTTTGGAAATGAGCCTTGACCTATAGTGAATAATATCACATGTTTATGTGTATTACCCAATTTCACACCTTATGTAAATGATATGATCTCATGGATTATGTTCTTTTATTTCATTATGATTCATGTCTTATAAACTATAAATATTTATTCCATGACTCATGTAAAAGATATTTGACATGTATCATATGATCTCTAAAAGTTATGCTTATATTCTCATACCCTTATTTTATTCTTAAATATCTCCCATGTTTTACATTATTGAGTATCTAATATCACCCTTTCCTAATGTTTCAATTTCCGTAGGTTATAAAGAATGGTTTTAGGTAGGATATATCTAATAAGGGTTCTAGATGTGAAGAAAGTTTGGGAGATAATATAGGTTTTTTGGGCCAGTTGTTTATTTTTCTAAGATATATAATAGTTTGTAATAATTCTATAAAACTCTAAACCTAAAAGGTACTTGGGTATGTAAGTGATCCATTATTACCTTTTGATGTTTTATGTTTTTATAGAAAAAATTGGTACACATTTGTAATGTTTTTTTTCATTATAATCAGATCCAGAAGTGCATATTTTGGGCTGTTATAGTATTAAACTTTATACATACTTTTTTTTTCTATTTTAAGTGCTCACTTATAGTACAAAGTGTAAGAGATAATTTTTAAGTTACTTTTACTCAGCTATTATATCCTTAGGAAAATTATCTAAAGTCCATGTATAATCTTTGTAACAAATATCATGGTAAAATCTCTTGTAACCTTGTATAGAGTTTCAGTTTCTTGCACTAAGTTGTGTGATCACATGGAAGATAATCTACATAAATATCATCAAGACTACATTGGATGTTTATGGAGTTTACTTTGAGATATTATTTATATCAATGAACCACTATAGAAACCACTTTTTTCATAATATTTATTTTCATTTTATTTGTTTTATAATCTAAAAAAAGATAAAGTATGAAAATATTACAATATAAATAAGGGAGTTATTATTTTTAAAAACATTTTAAATCACTCAATTCATCCTCCCCCACTTGAGTATTTTTCTATGATAGTATTGGGAGAAAATTTCTGTAGTGAAATATTAGGGAATCATAAATAAAGAAGATAATGAATGGTATTTATAGGTTGAAGAAGATTATAAAGATATGGATAAGGCAATAAAATATCATGATGTATGTCTAATATTGGTGAAGTATCACTTTTTATTAAATTTTAAAATCTATATCAGTTTCTATGAGGTGTAACATCTCAGCCCAGATTCCACTGAACTGGTGCTCAAAGCTGGTGGGCTACAAAGCCTCAAGCACGCCTCCCCACATTCCAGAGGCTTCCAACTAGAAGAGAGGGACTAGGGTGTGATAGTGGAGAGACTATTCCCTCATATCAGAGTAAAAAAACATTATAAAAATCTAAGTATCATACAAATTGGAAAGTAAACAGAGTTAGGAAGTAGTAAACAACTGAAATAGAACATGCTATAATAACAAATGAAACACTTTAAAATCTCAAACAACTATGTCATACAACACAACACTGATCACCCACTGAACCGACCATACAAATACCAGATTACAAAAGAAACTGAAAGTGAAATTACATGGATATACTATTAACTACGATCCAAAACACATACCCAATCTCCAGACACTGCCAAACTAAAATAGCCTGATTAGAAGAACCATACGAGCAACTATGATTAATCAAGAAACTATGGGCCTCATCCCTATCCACCATGAAACTCGTACTCAACCTAAAAAGTACAATAAAGTCAACTTGTTCATATTGGTTCACATGTAGTGGTGAGAAATAATCTCAGTAGGTGAACCTAACAAGAAACCTATAAATGTGCTGATAAAAGTGTATGTAAAAGAAACTACTCAGCCTCACTAAGACACAACTAAAAGGTTTGTAAAACTAAATGTGAAACCACAGCTGAACCCTAAGTCCATAATCCTTGTCAACTAAGAAAGTGACACTATGTATGTGCCTATCTATATACATATACTTGTATATTTACATACATATACATATATACATAAATATGAATATTCCTGAGTTTGTGAATCAAAAATCATGAAGCCACATCCACAGTAGATCCTTGGGTCTGTAATCCCGATTGTCTGGACATCCTATTCTAGGGCATTGAGTTGGATGTCATGCCATTCAACCCATGTAATAACAATTAAATATCTAGGTCTGTAATCTCAGTTGAAATATACCTACTTTGGCCAATGCTAGAAAAGTCTCTGAGAAAGCTACGTCACCACAAGGGGATACACATCCTACAACTGGGTTCACCCATACTCACCTCCAATCATTGAAACAAGGATACTTTATACCGATAGTGAATATTATAATAATTAATAAAACCAATTTTTTCCTATTCCAAATAATAATTTGTCAGACCCCAAGGGACGGATCAAAGGTATATCGACCAAGGAATCCACATCATCCTATGTCGTGTAATCATGTATCAGACCCCAAGGGTCGTATCCAAGAAACTCATCCACATAATCCTCATTTATCTATTCCATGTAATCACAAGTAACATCCATCTTGGATACATTGTATGATCAAGTGTTAGAATACGAAGGGTCAGATCCAAGAAAATTTTCCAAGGCATCCTCATTGAGTCCTAGGAGTGTCTCACTAGAAACTCAATAAAGGTAATAGTTGGAGTCCTAGGAGCATGTAAATAAAATATACCATATGCGAGTATAAGTAATCCAGATCCAAGGGGTATAAAGGCCCAAGGAATCCAATAGAATCAAGACCCAAGGATAATACTTAATCCAAGGCATCCAATACTGTGTTTAAGATCCATGGAGAGCCATCCATGGAATCCGTAAAACCAACCAGCCTATGAGTCTGTCCAAGGAATTCCTACAACAGGGAATCCATGTATCACTCCAAGTGTACAAGTCATCATTAAAGGTGTGAATAATAATCCTCTATAGTCTAAAATTTGAGGATATCATAATCATCCTCATCACATATCATAGGAGGAGTAGAGAGTAATCATCCTCACCACATATCAAAAAATATATACATCAAGGATAAAAAACCAAGTCCTAGGTAGTACCTTTGGGTATAATAGTAAATATTTGAAAAAAAGTCTCAAAATATGGATCCAAATAAAACACATCTAGGTATCCTAATAAGAAATACAAATCTTAGGAAGAACGTCTAGTCATCCCAATAAAAAAAAGATTCCCCACATCTGGCTCAACAACCACCAACTAGGAAGCACCTCTGATAACCATCGATGAATCAACACTAACCCTGTAAAATAATAAAAAATTTGATTAAAGGTGACATAAATTACCAAAAAACACTCCTTCCATAGCCCCATGGGATTACCAGTTCAACATGGGTTTTAAGGTGACAACTGCTACCATATTTTCCCCAACCTAATGTAACAGCTTAGGTTTTGTCAAACAATGAGCACCTGCTGGGTCCCTCAAGTCAAAAACTAAGAGGCATACTACTCAGGATCCTCAAAGGTAAACTTATAAGTGAAGGAATCCTACCCAGGATCCTCAAATGTAAGGTAAAGTAGGAATCCAACATGGAATCCTCAAATAGAAAAGAAAGGTAGAGGCATCCTACATGGGATAATCGGTACAACATGCATGTAAGGGATCCTATAAGGGACTCATTAAATTAGCATGTAATCAAAGGAATACCTTAAGGGATCCTTGGTAACTAGATAAAAGATAGAGGCATCCTATATGGGATCCTTTATAACAACTGTTCTCATGGCCTCTCAGGCCAGAAGGGAATATCTCATAAGAGAGACATACTTAAGGAAAAGCTACTAGAAAATAACTAGGAGAGATAGGTCACATCCCACCTCATATAGGGATCTCAAACTAGGTTGGTCCAAACACCCAATAGATTATTCATGTCAATTCTATCCCTCAGGAGATGACTGGACCCCAAAACTGGAGGAAGAACCTCTTAATTTATATAGAATCCCCCAAACACCCATTAAGAGTCCTCAGAATGCTTCACAGGTTTCACCATCACGATATACGTGGAAAACCACTTAGAATGGACTACTCTTGGGTCCAATTTTGACTTTGGGGTAAGAAAATGCAAAACCCCCTCAATGAGTTAAAAGGGGCAATGCACGATGTTTCACCCTTGGTACACGGTGTGTACTCCCAAAGGCCCACATGGGCATGTACTCCCTCCGGCCTGGGCATGTAAAATCCCCAGGTACACGACATGTAAGGTGGTTATACGACATGTAACCAACATGGGGTACATTCCCCTATCCCTAAACAGGCCTGGCTATATACTTGGTCAGGTAACACACTTCTACACAACTTTCCACCCACATGGGGTCTAGCTATGTACTACACACAACTGTGTACCCCTACATGGGTTCTCTTAGCCGAATACTCGAATACTTGGCCGAGTACCAGTACATGGAATGTACACCCTTGTACATGACATGTACTCCTAAAACTTTATCTTCTCTAAATGGGAATAACACACAATATGTCATCCCAGACTACATGCCATTTAGCAAGGTTTTTCAGAATGAAAACCCTCAAAATTGCCCGAATCCCCCATTTCTGTCCCCAAATTAACAGATCCAACCACTAAGGGACTCATACAAGAATAAAAGAGATTTAAATTTAGAAAATGTAAAATATATTGGTATCTAAAGTAAAAATATGAATGGTCCTACCTTTTGGTGGAAACCACCAAAGATTCATTCAATTTTGTAGTCCACGGTTACTGCATGTTGATCGAGCGTGTCGAGGGCTTTGAGACAATACCACTCTTCCCTTCCCTCTCTATATCTTTCTCACACTCCCTCTTTTCTATATAAATTTAGAAGCGTAGGTGGATCCACAAGAGGAATCCATGAGGAGCAGGAATGAAAATAAATAAAATAAAAGGATAGAAAGAAAAAGAAGAAAAAGAAAGGAAAAGAAAAAGGGGTCCGAGATGACCCCATTGCCCAACTCAAGTTTATACCTTACCAAAAATAAAATCCATATTATAAAATCAATTATGGAGAAAAAATATAAATTCGATACTCCGTTCAAAAGTTATGGCAAAAAAAACTTAAGAAAACAATTTAATATTTATTTTATTAAATATTAAATATTAAATATTAATTATTCCGCAAAAATTAAAATGAATTGGATCCCTACCAAAATAATGTCCTAGGGTAAACAACCTATTTCAAGATAAACTAAGTGGTTAGAAAAATTATCTGAGATCATATGCTAGATGAAAATGACTATTTTACCCCTTTTAAATCATTTGAAATCAAAAATTCAATATTTTTCTCAAAATTGAAGTTCGAAAAAACATGGGTCCTTAGAAAATCCCCACCATAAACCTTCCTATCCCCAAGAAGCCTGGTGAAAAGACCAGATGCCATGCACTCAAACCAAGCATCTACACAGCTAACCTATCTAGACTGTCCAATGACTAGCCTCATAACATCAACAACTACCTTTTACACAGAATACATTTAACTGTGACCGATCTGGTACTCCCCACCATATGAATACCCTTATCATCATCTCAAGACCAACTTTGAGATCAATAACCCTTGAAAAATTCCAAAGTTCAACTAGAAACAAGGGTCGCCTCCCTCAAATGGCCAATGGTGCACTCCCCACAATATGGATTACCTTACACCAATCCTCAAGAACAACCTCAATAGGTTTCCTCAACAAGGGAATAAAATTTATAAAGAAAAGGATCTCAGTGTAGGGTCGATTCTATCTCATCACACTCAAGATGAATCAAGATAGAGCATGATCATCTATAACAAGAGTACACTAAGATTCCACCAAGGGGAATATACAACTCCTTTTGAGCCACACTCACCATATTATCAAAACCTGACTAGGATTCAACCATGGGTCAACCATCTCATGACACCTAATTCATTTCATGATGTCACCTCTACAATTAAGGGACATTCCATCACAAATTCTTGTATCTAATTCCTTGAAAAGTCTTGAAACATTAGTTCTCATATCACACCTAGACACTCACCAATTTAGATTCAAATGATACCACATGCAACCACCGTGTCTCTTTATCATCCAACTCATACTCCATCGAGTCATCCATTATAAAGCTACATTTTCCATTCTATATATAACATATTTCTCATTAAGTAATAGGTTACCTTGGATCTCCTCTTTAAAATTGAGGACCTAACCTGTGCCACGATTTATTCCATGATCGCCTGTCACCTAGAATCATTCCATTCATGCATGTCTACCCATGCTCTGACAACAATAGTAATAGTGGAAACACTATTCGACCATAAAAGGAACCCAAATATTTCTTCTCATCAAAGGCAGTCTTGATACCCAACACCCAAGGTGCTTCGTCAAAAGATGAAGGCATCAACATTCCTATAAAAAAAACTCGATCACCCACCATTCCTCAATCTCAAAAACTAGCATAAAACAAGGATCAATACCCAAATAGAATCTGGGAAAACATGGGCTAACCTCCCACATGTAGGTCACCCTTGAACAAAACAAAAGTTGAACTACAAGGGTCTGAGTTTAAAACAAGGTCCTCTAGGTCTCCCACCTAGCCCTACAGAACAAGACTCACAATTGGGTCACAAAATCTAAGCACCTATCCCAAAAGATCAAACCTCTCTAAATAAGGTAAAGATCATAATGAAATACATGGGTCAAAATAGAAAACACAGTCTACAAGGGACTTTTCCTCATCAAGAATCCTTAGAAGGAATTACTACCTGGAGGTCACAATACCAACACAAAAGAGAAACTAAAATGACACTCATAGAGCATCCATATTCATAAATACCCCTTAGAGGTCTAGTTCACAAGAAAACTCTTGGTATCCATCAACATCATACTCAGTAATCTGACTATATAACTAAACACCTAAGAAACAACACCCTACAAGGGGTTAGAAAGAAAGGAATCATGTACCATATTGACCTACTAGGTCACTGCACCTCCTGTTCACGATAAACTCACAAAAAAACACCACAATTTAGATCCACATAACCTACCATTATAATGAAATATATATATAAGTAGGCTAAAAAGTCCTCATTCATCATCAATAATCACACACTAGCTATAACATCCCATGTAAATAAAGAATATGACATTTTCATATTTATTAATATTTGTGAATTAAATATTAATTTTAATTTAAATGGAATACTATATTTGATGGCATACCCAATACACAATAATGGGTTTCTTTTAAATCTTACACTGCACACAACGTTGAGTTATATCGAAAAATAATATAATAATATTATTGTTTTAAATGTTAGTTAACGCATAGCCACTGTATTGATGAGAATGAACAGAACTAACTAAAATATGATTAAAAATGTTTGTTAAATGTTTTTACATTTATAAAAAAAATTTAGATCCTTAAAAGGTGATTGAATCCAATTTTAAGCATAAATACTCTAATATTCTTTAAAAGGTCAATTTACTGTCTTTTTAAGGGAGAACCCTTTTTAAATATAGTTTTTGTTACTTTTATATGTTTTATTTGACAAAATAAACTTATTATTTATAATTTGGACATAAAAATTTACTTTGGGTAAATTTTTGGTATTTCTCTGATAAAGTTCATTTTTAATGAATAGTGAAAAATACTGCATTTTAATTCAAAACTAACTTTTAATATAATTTATTTATATGGTTAGATTATATTTTTAATTGGTTTTAAAGTGTAATTAGATTATATTTTTACCATTTAATCCAATTTTGGTCTTTTTAAGTAATTCAACTTTGAAATGGTACATAAACAATTGTCAATCTTTTGATAGTTATTATTTCTTAAAAACACGCTTTTTTGTTTTGACCACAATAATTAATTTTAAATTAATTTATGAAACTTATATGTTTTGAATTATAAAAAATGAATTCCATATTTGGAATCAGGATGTCCAAATTGTGTAAATAGGTAACTTTTATTTTTATACATTATGAATAGTAACTTCAGTAAATATTTTATTTACCATGGTTAAAGGGTAAATTTCGTAAATAAGGGTAAAAAATAATATTATAATTATATTAAATTACCCTAAAATAGGTCCTAACATTATTTTATTATACATTTCTGACCATGGACATCCTTGGGTTAATTTTGGGACCCCATGAAGCCACTTGTAAGTAAAAACAACACTTTATAAAAATTAATTTAAAGTTTAGGAAAATGTAACATAAACATATATCTCTTAGTAAAACAATTTTTATAATGGGTTATATAAGTGATATTTTAGACTATAAATAGTAATTATAAATCTAAAAATAATTCATACATCATTGTATTTTATTTATAAATTTTAGACATCAAATAAATAAATTTATTTATGAAACAATGATGTTGTAATGATTATATCATTAATGAAGGATTTAAATAAATTAGATTATAAATATTAAAATAAATTTATTTTGAAACTATTTATGTTAGAAACTAATTTTAGGGATAATTATAACTTGTTTTAATTGAATTAATGAAGTTTTTTATAAAGAATAAAGTTGGTTTTTATTTTTTTAAAACTCATGATATGAATAGTATTAAAATTGACATAAAAGAGTTTTTAAATCAATAAATATTTTATTAAATGATAAAATAATCCAAAAAAATATAAGATTTGGAAAAATGACATATATGATGTTACTAATTTCATTAATGGTACATTTTTGGGTCTCTTGTCATTTTATAGTAAATATATTAACCATATATCATGAATATACAAGAGGAAATGGTAAAAGGTAAATTAGTTAACTAATGGTTAAAGCTAAAAGATAAGGTTAATTTAATGCCCTAAATTTGTCTAAAACCAATTGGATGAGAGGATTTTGAAAAATAATCACCTTATCTTATAATCAAATTATTTGGGGACCTTTTTAAATATAAATTCAATTTATAATAAAATAATATTTTCAAACTTTCCTAAAGAGCCCCTCCCCCTTATAAAAATCCATCACCTCTAACCCTTACTCACACCTATGAATCCCCCTTTATTAATCCAAAATATACCCAAATAATCCCCAAAAATCCTTATCTTCCACTTATAAGCCTTAACTTAGGCAGAAGGCACTTCAAGAAATCCTTTTAGTTCAAACCAAAGGGAGTTACCCAATTTAAAGGTAACGTATTCTCTCAAGTTATTTTCTTTTATTTTCCTTTTCCAACCCCCTAAAATCTATTTATTAAATTATTATATAACAAAAAAATTATCTTAAATTTACTAGGATTTTTTTATGATAATAATTCTAACTACACATCTACACACCTCCATCTAATGGATACGAACATACAGTTTCTGTGGATGGTGAACTACTGCCTTACGAAACGATGATTGTTCAATTATCTCCTACTGCCTCTCATGGTGGAAATTATGATGGAACTATATTTATATGTGATATATATTATATTTATATTATCTATATTCTTATATATTTTTCATTTATATTATACCTTAATGGTTTCCATAATGGTTAAATACGATACTTTCATTTGAGTAAGTGCGGACTACCGCCCCCTCAAAGTGATACGACTCATTAATTCCATAAGTAGAATGTATAAAGGATAAAGTTATTAAAATTATATTTGATATTATACTGGAATTATAATATACCTATTTAACATTATGTTTTCATTTCATTAAATATGAAATAGAAATGAAATTAGCGTTCATGCGTACGTATGACTTACAGTCTCCATGAACGGTGCATTTCATTTCTTATCTTGAAAAATTATGTAATATTATAAATACATATATATACTGAATATATATGATATATAAACCATGAATATCATTTTTTAGATAATGTACTTTTTACCACATGGACAACTTCTAATTATGAGAAGTTCATTTTTGACTGAAGTACCAAATATCGACAGAACGACCGTTATTAACTTAAATGATTATGTAATGTTTATAACGTGGTAATAAGTAATATAAAAGTAATAATAAACTTGAAAAAGGTTCTTAAGAAATTATAAATTAACTTTAGTTTATTATTTAGGAGATTAAAGAACGAATGAGTCAAGTCAGACATGAGGTAAGGGACTTCGTCTTAATCACCTTTAATTGAGGCATATTTTGATTTATTAACAACATTATTTTATACGATGTATAAAAACCTTTTAATTTTCATTTCATTCCAAGGGAATATTTTTCTATGAATCATTTCACTAAACAACAAAAATAATTGTTTCTTTTTAACGTACGCGGTGACAACAACCTTTCCACCGCCGCAAGCATTATATGATATTTGGCTTCCTTAACAAGCCGTAATGTTTTTAAAAGTAAAATAAATACCATATAACATTTTTACATATTTTTGTATTGAAAATGGTTTTGATAAAGAATTTATTATTTCAATATCATGAAATTATATATTGTGATTGAAACATGAAAATGTTATCTTTCCTTTATGTTTGTTTTATGTGTTGTGAATATGATATGGTTCTTAGGAATTATTTACGCATACGGGTGGTTATGTGATAAACCTAGGGTGGGTGAGTCTGAGATATCTCTCTAATGAATTAGGTAACGTGATGGAGGTAAATGATAATTTTTCTCCTAAAATATTTAGGGAATATACTATGATGCATATTCCAAATGTAACTCCCTACATAGCTGTGAAAGCTACAACATAAGTATGTTATGGATGCCACAGGTCACCTTTATGATTTATGATTCCTATGTGTTGTTAATAAATATTATCATTTCATGAGGTTTGTTAAAGAGATCACTCATGGTGGAAATCATATACAACTATAACAATGTAGATAATAACAACAATCCCATACCCTGGAAACCAAGAATTCTTATCAGAACAACTGTTCTCGATGAACCAGTTTGATATCCATCGCGGGTCTCGCAAAATTCCTAATAATTATGTATACTATATCCTAGATAGTAAAGACTAGGAAAAGAACCCCTTTGATAAAACTTTTTAATGTCCCGACATGGATTCTACTAAACTGGTGCTCCAAGATGGTGGGTTACAAGGTCTCAAGTTCACCTTCCCATATACCAAAAGATACAGACCTGAAATGAGGGCCTAGGGTGTGATACTGGGGAGACTATACCCTCATATTAGATTAAGAAAGCAATAAAAAATCTAAGTATAATACACATCAGGAAGTAAAAAGAGTGCAGAAGTAGTAAAAAACTGAAATAGAACATGTTGTAATAATAAATGAAATGCTATAAAAGCCCGAACAACTATGTCATACAATACAACATTGGTCACCCACTAGGCTGACCATACAAATATAGGAGTAAAAAAATAAATTAAAATTAAAATTAAAATTATAGGGATCTACTACTAACTCCAAGTCAGACCACATACCCAGTTTCCTAACACTGTCAAACTACAACAACCTGATCAGAAGAACCACATGAGTGGCTCCGCTCGACCATGTAACTCTGGGCCTTTTCCCTATCCACCATGTAACTCAGGATCAACCTAAAAAGTTAACATAAGGCCTAAATGTACAATGAGGTTCATTTTTAGGTTTGAGAAATAATCTCAGTAGGCCACCCACATAAGAAACCAATAAATGTGTTGCTATAAGTGTATGAAAAAGCAGCTGATCAGCCTCGCTGTGATACAACTAAAAGGTAAGTAAAACCAAATGTGAAACCATAGTCGAACCCTGGGTCTGTAATCCTGGTCAACTGGGAAAGTGCCACCATAGATGTACATATATATATATATATATACATTTATAGTCCCATACCTATACATATATACATAAATATGAATATTCCTGAGTATGTGAATCAAACAACATGAAACCACATCAGCAGTTGATCATTGGGTTCGTAATCTCGATCGCTTGGACATCCTGTGCTAGGGAATTAAGGTGAACATCATGCCACTCAAGATACATGAAAACAAGTGGATCTCTAGGTAT
This sequence comes from Viscum album, assembly GCA_963277665.1. Classification (NCBI taxonomy): domain Eukaryota; kingdom Viridiplantae; phylum Streptophyta; class Magnoliopsida; order Santalales; family Viscaceae; genus Viscum; species Viscum album. Next base: position 623,372,053 of record OY728138.1, read on the forward strand.
ATAATACCAATCAACATATCCCTAATTTGGACAATGCCAGAAAAGTCTTTGGGTAAGCTACATCACCATATGGGGATACTATTCCTACACCTAGGTTCACCTGTACTCATCTTAAATCACTGAAACAAGGATACCGTATATTGATGGTTAATCCTGTAAAGATCACTACAACTAACTCCAGCCTATACTGATTAATCATGTGTTAGAACCCAAGGGCCTAATACTAGGTATAATTTCTAAGGAATCTATATTGGATTATGGTATATAATCACATATCAGACCCCAAGGTTGAGATATAAGGAACTCATCCATGTCATGCACATCAGGCTACGATGTGTAATCATGAGTAACATCCATCATGACCATGAATGGAAAGATCCAAGGAACTCATCTAAGGAATCCTCATTGAGTCTCAAGAGCATCTCTCTAGAAACTCAGTAAAGGCACTGGTTGGAGTCCTAGAAGCATGTTAATAGAAGATGTCCTATGTGATTCCAAGCAAGCCGGATCCAAGGGGTATAAATTCCAAAGGCATACCATCACTACTGGAAATCTGACCTTTCCCAACTCTTCTATACCAATGGTTCATAAAAACCGTTGGTATAGGTTCCCTTTCCCAACGGTTTGGCCAAACTGTTGGGAAATCCCACTTTGAGACCACCTTTCCCAACGGTTTGGAACCGTTGGGAAAGCCCACAAACGGTTTTGGAAAACCGTTGGGAAAGGTCCCCCATGGATCAACCTCTATTCCAACGGTTGTCAAAACCGTTGGTATAGGTCTATACCAACGGTTTTGACAACCGTTGGTATAGATCCTTTGATTTTTTATCATTTCTTCTTACCCAGAACATTATATAAATCAAAATTTAATATAATTATGAGAATACATATATATATATTTATGTAATTATATACACAAAAGTCATGTTAGGTTAGTGGTTAAGTCGTTCAATAATAAACTAGGGGTGCTGGGATCAAATCCCAGCGAATGTTTTTTTTTGAAATACATATACCAACGGTTCCACAACCGTTGGTAAAGATTTTCATATTAATTATACCAACGGTTTTGGGAAAACCGTTGGTATAGACCTATCCCAATGGCTTACTTGGACACGGTTCACCAAACCGTTGGTATAGGATATACCAATGGTTTGGATGCATATACCAACAGTTCCAAACCGTTGGTATATGTTAGTTTTCCAGTAGTGCATGTAATCAAGACCTAATGAGCATACTCAATTCAAGGCATCCACTACCATTTTCAAGATCCATGAAGAGTCATCCATGGCATCGATAAAACCAACCAGCCTATGAGTCCCTCCAAGGAATTCCTACAAAAGGGAATCCAAGTATCAATCAAGGTGTACAAGTCATCAGTTTAAGTGAGCATAATAATCCTATATAGCCCAAAATTTGAGGTGAGAATAATCATCCTCATCCCATATCATAGTCCAAGGAGAGAGTAATCATCCCCAACACATATGACAAAATATATACATTGGGGATCAACAACCAAGTCCAACTTATTACCTCTGGGTATACTAGTAAATATTGAAAAAGAAAGGTTCAAAAGCTAGATCGCAAGAAAACACATATGGGTATTGAAATAATAAATATAGATCCCAGGAAGAATGTCTAAAAATACCAATAGAAATAAAGATGCCTTGTGTCTGGCTCAATATACACCAACCAAGAAGCACCTCATGTAACCATCACTACATCAGTAATAACCAATTCAAAGCATAAACGAATGAGTGAGGGTGGCCCAAACGCCCAACCTAACACTCCAGCCACAACCCCACGGGATTACCAGTTCAGAACTGGTTCTATTATGACACCCACTACTATATCTACCCAAATATGATGTAACAAGTAAGGGTTTCTCAAACAATAGGGAACCTACTAGGTTCCTCAATTCAAACACTAAGATGCATCTACTTGGGATCATAGAAGGTAAACTTACAAGATAGGAAATCCTACTCAAGATCCTCAGCTATAATGTAAAGGAGGAATCCTACATGGGATATTTAAATGTAAAATCAAGGAAGTGGGATCTAAATTGGGATCCTCAGTAAAACACATAGGTAAGGGATCCTATAAGTGAATCCCTAGAACAAAATATAAGCAAATTCATCCCTCATGTGATCCTTGGTAACTAGATAGAAAATAGATTTATCATACATAGGACCTTGAAAACAACTTTTCTCATGTCCTCTTAGTCGATAAGGTCACATCTCACAAGAGATATGTCCTCAAGGAAAAACTACTAGAAAAAAACTAGGAGAGATACCCCATGGCCCATCTCAGATTAGGATCTCAAAATAGGTTATTCCAAACACCCAACCGATCATTAACATCAAGTATCTCCACCATGAGATGACTGAACCCACAATATGGATGAAGAACCTCTATATTTAGATAGAATCCCCAATAAAACAATTAGGAGTCCTCAGAATTCTCCACTAGTTTCATCATAGTGATTTACACAGAAAACCACTCAGAATGGACTACTATCAGGTATAATTCCAACTTCAGAGAAACAAAATGCAAAAACCCCTCAAAGAGTTAAAAAGGGGAAGTAAAAAATGTGTCACCCTTAGTACATGACGTATACTCCCAAAGGCCCATATGGGTGTGTACTCCCTATAGACTAGACATGAAAAAGACCCAAGTACACGATGTGTAAGGTAGGTACATAGCATGCACCCAACATGGGGTACCTGCCAGTGCACCTCAACCATCTTGGATATATACTTGGTCAGGATGTGTACTTCCACATGGCATGCCACCTACATAGGGTTTAGCCATTTACTCCACACAACAGTGTACCCCTACACAGGTTCACCAAGATGGATACTCAACTACATGGATGAGTAATGACAAAAAGTGTGTACACCCATATACATGGAGTGTAATCCCTTATCTTCCCCAAATGGGAATAACACATGGTGTGTCACCATAATCTATATTCTTTGTAGCCTAGTTTTACCAAATGGAAAACTCTCGGATCGCTCGAATCCCCAGTTTTCATCCCTAAATAAATAGATCCAGCCACTGGGGGACTCATCCAAGCATAAAATGAATTTAAATTTAGAAAACAGAAAATATAATGGGATCTATGATGAAAATATGTATGGGACTACATTTTTTAAGAAACTGAAACTTCATTTGATTCACGGTCCACAGTTTCCTCACGTCAATCCAACGTGTCGAGGGCTTCATGATAGAACCTCTCTTACCTCCCTCCGTCTCTCTTTCTCCCTCTCCATATTTTCTCTCTCGGTAAAGTGGCATAAGAGGTTCCATAGGAGGAATCTGTGATAAGAAGGAAGGGAAATAAAGAAAAGAAAAGGAAATAAAGAAAAAGAATAAAATGAAATGAAATGAAAAAAGGGGCTCAGTCCGACCCCAACGCCCATCTCGATTTTATGCCTCGCCATGGATAAACTCCCCATTCTAGACTGAACATAAGTGGAAGAATATAAATCTAAAACTCTATTTAAATGTTACGGCAAAAAGAACCTACATGAATAATTTAATATTTAATTTATTAAATATTAAATATTAAATATTCCTCCAAAATTTGAACGGCTTGGATTCCTACCAAACTCCTTTCCTATGGAAAATTCCATATTCTGGGACCAATGGAGTGTCAAGAAAATTATCTGAGATCATATTCTAGGGTAAAAGACTATTTTACCCCTTTTTAAGTATTTGAAAAAAATTCAAATTTATGATCATAATTATAGATCGAAAAAAAATAGATCCTTTCATAAGGGAAAAAATTACATAGGTTAGGAAAAAAATTATTTTATAAGAGTTAATGGATAATAATTACTCATTTTTAATCTATGTAGTGATTATCGTGGACTATGTGAACATGGGTTTTATCTAACCATTCTAAGGATAAAGCTACACATTTTGATTAGTGAACCTTTTTAAAATAGACTATGGGTTAACATTAAATTTTTTAGATATTTAAAGAAATCTTTTTAATAGGTCATTATATAGAATATATGATAGTTAATGAAATAATATTTATTTATTAAATCCATTAGCCAATTTAAAAAATATTAAGTGTTATATAGTGAAATACTAATGAATTATCATTTTAATAAGATACATATTCATAGATAGTAAAATTTCATATGCAGATTCAAATTAAAATAGATATTGGTCAACCTTGAAAGGAATATTATCCCTTTAATGGATGTATAAACATATTATTATTTACTATATGATGTTTAGAAAGTTATATATAGAAATAAACAAAAATAAAATCATTGGTGTGTATAGAGAAATACAACTAGTGAGGAGATATAATTTTTTTAATATTTATTAGTTTGGGATAAAAATTAAAAAAAATCTAAATTACTGTTCATGATATTTTGAGATTTATATAACTAACTCAGTTCTGACAAAGAAATATAGTAGTTTTAGAATAATATGGAACATCTATTCATATAAAAAGATACATAAATCTAGTGTAATATATATAAGGAATAATAAAACGATGAACAAGATAAATGAAAAGATATAAAAAATTACTAGGATATATAGATCACTATGAATAAAAAATTAAAGATTTAGTTATGAATTTGAAAATGCTTATAGAAATATCAACATTATAAATTTATAAAATGGTTGACTAATGTGTAAATGGAATGGAAAATTTTATCTTCCTAGAAATTTTATGGTTAATGAGAAAGGAAATATAATTGATATTACTACGTGAATAATTAATATGATATATGTTAATGATGCCAAAAGATAAGAATAGAAACAAAAACAATTTGTTCAATCATTATATGAATTTAAAAAATGTGATAAAGAGAGAAGTTAATGGGTTACTGTAAAAATATATTTGTTGGTATTTTTATACTACATGTTCTAGAATAATCTATAGAAAAAGAGAGTATAATGTAATAAAACCTCAACTTTTTCATCAATAATAGTTTCATCCATTGGTTTCATGAAAATCCAATATCCTTGACCTTGTGTAAAAATCCAGTGATTACATAACCTTATATGTTCTAAGGAAATATATTTTTATACAAATTTAGAAAGCTAGGTCATAATTAAATGGAATGACATGTACAATAATTTCCTAGGTAAGTATTTTATCTAACAATAAATATATATTTTTATAACATATTTATTAGTGATGATTAGATTAATATATATTTTTAAGTGATTTATTTGAGTAAGAAATACAATTTATTAATATTGTTAATAAGATAATTTATAATTATACAAGAAATAATGTTTTGAAATCCCTTAATTTATGATTAAAATCTATAATTACATTGTAAATTGGAATAAATTAGAGAGGAAAAATTTATGATAGAAGTGGATACCTATCATTGGTAAGATTTCATAATTAAAGGAAAGAAGGATCACTTGTTGATCGATACTTGTTAGTGGTCAAATATCCTGTATGATTTCAATTGCTCACTGCTTTTTCTAGATCTTCAGATTAATCATAAGTGACATTTGTCCACTAATAGGCAATAGTCACCTAAAATTTCCCAATCCATTAAATATCCTTTTAGACTATCAATGAAAAACCACCTATCCCACCACATACCAAGTGAAGAAATAAACAATCATCAACTCCTCCCACTTATTAGAGTCCCACCTAGAAAGGTTATAGAAACCATCCTAGAATTATAACTTTTTTGTCCTACACAACATCAAATCAAGAACTTTTTCCAATAACCACATGTTTACCCCAATTTTCTTATTTTTATGCTACCCTTTTGTAAAATAATAACTTTTCAGGAATCATAATTGATAACATTAAAATGTTGGGTTACCCTTATTATAATTATCTATAACTCTCTCATTTCATTATGAATATCTTATGTGTATTTATTTATTTTTTTAGAAAAAATGAATATTTTATGAACCTAATAAAATGGATATGAATAAAAAATGGATTAACACTAATAATATGACAAAATAGTATTAAGATGGAGTTAAATAGTTCATCAAGTTTTAAGTAGAGAATGCATACGATCCTTATCAAATCTTTTGACCGTGTTTACATTGTTCTTATTCAACAAAAATTAGATCAGAAGATTTGGAAAAAAATTTGGTTTGTAGTGGAATAGATCAAATATATAAATTTTGGACTGGCCTAGTGAATACTATAAGGGATTTTAAATAGTTTATCTTTCTTAAATAAGTAGAAAAAACATGTCTTACACGAAGTCAAACTAGACTGTTATGGTCAATGTCCATGGTGTGTATTACTTATGATCAATTGATTTATGTCCTTCATTCATGATTTTAGTTCCTTTATTATTTGATAAATTTTATGCGTATTCCCAATATTTGGTTATATATTAGTATTTAGGCATATTCTCATGTTCATTCTAGGTATGGGTCGATTAGGCATGTTTGTGCAGGGAGGATTTATTTTCTTTTATTTGATCCTTTTTTACAAATTATTTGAAATGATCAGTTATTTTCAAAAAATTAAAGGGATTTATATAGAATCAATTTCATGTGATATTGTTTTTTAATGAGAAACAATATTTTTACAAATTAGTTTTTAAACATTAATTATTGGGTTTCCTTGATAATTTACATACAAATAATCATGGTGTTATCCCACTAATATTTGTTCCTCACACCCTATATATGCCTTTAAAAATATATAGACATTATTTTAAAAGAGACATGTAAGGGAAAGATAACTTGGTAGTTTAGTGGACCTTTTTTATTACTAAAGTTCATGGGGGGGGGTTGGGATGGTAGATACAAAGTCTTACAGAGATTAACTCTTGTGGATTAGTTTTTGTATTTTCTATCATTGTGATATTTTTTGTTGAATTTGTGATATTTTCCATATTTTGAGATTTGAATATAGATATCACATGTATATGTATTTTTTATTACTTGAGAGGTGATAATGATTTGATATATATATATTTAGTCATCTTTGTGTTTATTCTATATATATATATATATATATATATTGATTATATTTATTGGTTTTCATGGATGTTTAATTAATAAATGGTTCATTACAATTTTCAAAGTATAAAACCATTAATATATATTTATCTATGATTCCCTAATTCTTGTCTCAATCCCATGGTGATCAAGAACATGCTTTGGGCCATGTTGAGGGTCGACTTTCGTGATAATTTAGGTTGACATATGTTAGTTCTTTGAAAAATTGTTTCATAGAAGGTTTTCAAATAGGGGATCAGTGTTATAAGTGATATTGGACCATCAATTATTGGGATATAGGTGTAGAGGAAATCCTAGTGATCTCTTACCCATTCTATGTCTTTAATTTCCAAAGGTGTTCAATAATTGTTTTTAATTATTTTAACCATTTTTGGGTAATTTTAATGAGGTTTGTTATATTTTATCATTGGTTATGTGTTTAGGAAAGATACCCTAATATTTTTTTTTATATTTTATTGGCTTTACGATGAAATGGGGGAGGGAAGTAGGGGTTTATGGTTTGGAACATAGTTAAAAGTAAACATATTATTACAATGAAACATGATCTTTGACCATCTAGTGTCATTTTTCACATATGGTGCTTGTTTTGTCTAACCATGTATTTAATCCATGAAAAGTGGAAATGTGTTAAATTTTTTTATGTATTTACCCCTTCTTCTCTTGGAGGGTTTTTCTGATGTTTTTTTAACATATTATAATGGTTTATTTTGTTTTAATTGATGTTTATTGAGATTCAATTATGTTTTGATCGTGATTTTATATAATTTCTCTATAAAATCCCTCTTATAGGTCTTCTTAGTGGTAAGGGAATGGTGCTATAGAGTATGTTCCATATGATACATCTCTAGTTAACCCTTATTTAGTGGATTCATATATCATTACTATCTAGTATCTATGACAATATGGAGCTATCATTCATGAAAGGATAATATAATATGATCAGGAGTTTACTGCGGAGAATCCACCATTATTATAGGGCGATCAAGGTACCCATGAAACTTAGGAATAGATAAAAAGGATCAACAATATATTCCACTTCATAGAGAACCATAATACCTCAAATGTGGTATTTTATAGTTACATGTTTTAAGGAACATGTATTAAATGGTTGGACTCTATTGCAAAAAAGGGGGCATGTGGATCTCACATGGGACAACTTAAAATGAGATTTTAATCAAAGTTTTATCCCAAGAGAATAAATGTGGTGAAGTATAGTGAGTTCATAAAATTAGAGAAAGAAAACCATTTAATGAAGATGTATACTAATTATTTTTCTGAGCTAGTTCATTTGTCTCTTGAGATCCTCATGAATGACTATCTCGGGGAGATCCATTTCGAAATGGGTGTGAAGGTCATGATCAAATTGAATCTTGTCATCATTTTCCTAAAAAAATATATTGAGGTAGCGAATAAGGTGGATATGCATAATATTGAGTTAGCAAGGATGAAAATCCATAGTGGTCTTTCTTTATCAATGGGTAGTATATATAGTTCCACCTCTATCTAGGAGAGGAAGTGGGAGGAAACTCATCAATGCAATGGTGGGGGTACTCAGTAGTAATCAGATACAACACTATAGGATTCATATGGGTGTATGCTAGAGAATTTTTACCACTATGAGAACTCTATCCAAAATGAAGATAATTTTCTAGAGTCGCTAAGTCCATTATTCCAATGTGTGAATACATATCATTTTCATTACTTCTGAAGTGATTCCCTTTGGGGGAGTGGAGTTCTTTCTTCTATTTATAATGTTTCTCATGTGTGTTTAGACAGTTAAATGTGTGTGGGATCATTACCTTAGTCTAATGGGAAATATTTTGTAGCTATGAGTTCCTAGGAAGAATCTGATCTTGGATGTATTTACACATTATATGTGGATCCAAAGGACTCTGACTCCAGGGAAGCCACTATAAAAGGCACAATATTGGTTTAATCCTCTATAACATTAGAATTATTTTATATTATAGATTCCAATTAATTTATATAATTAAATTTTATTAATTCATTTCATATGTGAGAGGAGATTATTCCATTTGTGATGGATCTTCTTACCTCATTGGGAAAGAAGTGAGATGAATAATTTAGGTTCCAATAGTGTCATGTTTTAGTCGATAATATAGAGGTCATGTGTGACTTCCTCATATTAGATCTTGAAATTTTATATCTAATCATCAATGTGTATTAAGTGTTTATTTTCAAAACTCAAAATAACTTCTATTATCATATGATATTGTTTCTATCTCATAACAAGGACCCTAATGTCTTCCAAGGTTTCCAAGGCCCATTGTTTTTGTTTTGGCACCAATGTTGTGTCAATTTTCTAGGTTATTATTTGAAGGTGTGGATAAGGGTTCTGATGTTTTCCTTTCCATGGTTTTTTATCGATACCCTGACATGTTTATGGTTAATTTTTATAGGTTTCTTCCCTACTAATATATTGATTTCACTTTTGATTTTCTCCCATAGATGGTACCTTTATCCTTAAATCACACTTCATGGATCCTGTTGAGTTAAAATATTTATAGTTTTAGTTGGAGGACCTTGAAATCATGGTATATTTTCATTATATCATATCAATTTTGGTGTCATCATTTATTCATGAAAATACAGAAGACAAGAGTGTCTAAAATTAAATAAACTATTTTAGGATGAATCATGTGACTATTAAAAATAAGTAAAAGATACCTATATTTTAAAATATTTTTAATCCACTTAGTGGATCCCGATGGTTTTCAAATATCATCCTAAGGATGGGGTATCATCAGTTTGGGGACGAAGAAGAGGATGCTTTTAAGATATTATTTAAGAGATGGTGTGAGAATTTTGATTATCAATTTATCCCATTTGGACTAACTAATACTCATATGGTCTTTATGTCATCAATGAATCAGATCTTTCATCTCTAATCAGAATCCAAAATAGTTGGGTTTTTGATAACATCATGGTGTATTATAGGATAAAGAAAGACCATAGATATTATATGTGAATAGATTTTGGAACCTAGAGAAGGAAATGAATGTATTCCATGTTATTTGATGCGATAGTTTAGGATCTCAAAAGATAATTTTTAGGGCAATGTAATATATGTGAAAGGTTTTATTGTGGACCCTAAAAATATTCAAAATTTTATGCCTTGAGAGTGTCCCAATAACACATTTTAGATCAGGATATTTTTAGTTGTGGAATGTTATTACATCTATTTTATTCTATAATTCTTCAAACTAGTTTTCCTGTGGTAGTGTTGAATTATAAGGGGGAAATATTTGAGTGGGGTGAGAATTTTTAGTGTTATTTAGAGGATTTATAGGTCTATTTAACATAAACTTCAGTATTGATTATTATTTTTCCCATAAAGGTGTATATAGTGTATCTTAATGCCTCTGGTGTTTGGTTGGGGTGTGTATCTAAGTTACATGATAATGTGTTGAAATATAGATCTCATCAGTTATACCAACATGAGATGACCAACCCCACCCATGAACTAGAGTTAGTAGTTTGGATGTTTTCACTAAAAACATGGTGACATTACCTTCTCAGAGAGAGATTTATAAATTATTCAAATAATAAAATATTACAAAATATTTTACCAATATAGGCATAAAAAAAAGTAGTGACACTAGGTGGAGTATAAATAAACATTTTATTTTGATATTTCTTATACAATTTGTCATGAACCAACCCGGGTCGACCCTGAACCGGTCACCCGAGCCAGCTCGCGACATGGCCCGAGGGGCGTTCCCGATCCCCACAGGCTAACAACTAGTGCCGGGCATCAAAAATAAACAAGAGGGAATTATTTTTCCCATAAATAAAAGACAAGTAAAGCAATAGGAAAAGTATAATAACGCAAGGAAAATAAATGACACGAAAAAGGAGGAACAACCAACAAAAACAAACTAAACTGACCACGAACAAAACTCCTCGCGACTCTGAGAGTCACTCACCAGTCCAGAACCAACTCTCACCCATGGTGAGCAAGCTCAAGTCAAACCGGCAACAAAACTAAAAATAGGAAATCACTATAGGCGTGAGTATTAAAAATCAGTAGGCATTCCCAAAAAACTATTCCCAATGCACTACCTTTAAAAAAAGAAATTTACTAATTCTAGGTTTGAACTAAATTATACAAAGTATGGGTTTCCACACACACACTTTCATTTCTAAAACAAGTAATGGTCCATTTTCCTTTTTAATTTAAAAACAAATTTAATGTTTGAAAGGAACAGGTGCATTTCTATTTAAAACATTTTTGTGAACAATTTATAAATACAAATTTTAGTTGTTAGTCAAAGGGAAAACCACACACAACAAAAAACACACACAAAGGGCAATGAAAAATAAGTGGCACATAGGGGCCAACAATCGAACTAGACCTCTCAATCGTCCACCAAATAAAAATAAACACTAAAGAAAACATGGGTTGAACCTAAGAGCTCATGAACAATCCAGAACGTACTATACATGTGACTTATCCTGAAGGCATTCCTACACTCGATGACGTCATAACTCCCTAACACCTGGTGATTCCCTACATGGCATAACCGAGGGGCACAATCCCCTAACAGAGTGTCATCTATACTAAGGGCCACTAGCCAGTGCGTAATCTAAACTAGTGCAAAAATAGTTCTCAGAAGATTCACTTACTATTCTAGGTTCCCATGTCAACACATATAGTAAATAGGAAAGGGATGAGTTAGAAAATTCAATCAAGCAGTACAAACATCACACACAAATCATGTAGTCAATGTACACCAAATATCACATCTAAGTCACCCCAAATAGAGTTTTCCAAAAAAAATTATTTTATTAAAATGCCAAACAAACCTTCACTAATTTAAAGGAAAATCCTCATTTCTCAAGTGAACCAAAACACTTGTTCCCACTTCAAAATAAATAATTTATCAATAAAACAGAACTATATTTAAAATTACGTGAATTATGTTTAAAGGGAAAATGGGAATTCTTTCACTACTGGGTGTCCGCTCATCAATAAAATGTTTCAAGTGTCATGTATAAAATAAACAGCTCTTTTTACACCAAATAACCATTTAAAAATTAATTATCTTATATTATTTCCCATTTATTAAAATTAATAAAATATCAAGAAATTAATAAATTCTAAATTTAAATTCAAGTGCAGTGGAGGACCTACCTCAACTTGCAGCTCAGTTACGAAGACGCATCACGTCTTACACTCACGCCCAAGTACGCGTGACCTGTTGGGGACCACAATATTGCGGGTCTTCCTCGATGATACACTGCAACAACCACACAACTAAAAAGCATAAAAATAGACTCAAAACAAAACAGACGAACAAACGACACAAACACCACCTCTAAATTCTTTCAAAACACAAAACGTACCATCTACATTATTTACTAAACCTTTTTAAAATTTATAAAACAAAACCAAATAGAAACCCACAACCTTACATTAAAAAACTGATTCAATGAACAAATTTTTGATCAAAAGAAAACCTACATCCTACTAAAAATACTATGCACCACTTTCATGGTTAAATAAATTAATTTCATAATTTATATAAAAAAACAATTAAACAACTCAGGATTAGTTTTCATAAAATGCATCTTAATCCACATGAGTATGCTATAAGATATAAAACGCAAACTAAGTTAATTTAGAAACTAAACTTCACACTGAAATAACTCACCACAAAACATGAAAAATCAATTATGTAGATAAAATAATTATTCTAGAAATCAAAAATAATTAATTAATATCAATGAAGTTGAAAAATGCAAACAATCAAAGCCTTTCTAAATTTAATGGGGCAATGCAAAATGATGGTGAAGCATCTGAAATCGATGTCAAAACCCAAACTCAACTCAAACGCACTAGTGGAAATTTAACACCTACCTAACACAACCAAATTGAACAAAAAAATTGAAGAAAAAGACCTTAAAATAAATAGATATCAACAGAGGAAGAACTCCACAAAACCAATTGATGGAAGGGGTTCGTCGAAGAGGCTACACGTGTAGGGGAGGAAGCCGAAAGGCACTGTAGGAGGCGGCTGCGCCATCGCTGGCCGGATAGCATGCCGGATGGAGGTCGGGCAGTGAAGGGGGAAGGTCGTTAAGGGGTCTGGTGACAGTGGCTGATGCGGACGAGGGTGAAGATGAGTGGGAAGGCTGGGCGCTAGGGTGAGGGGCGGCGAGGTCCCGCGATGGATGAGGCCGACTATTGGATGGAGAGAAGCGAGATGAGGGGAAAGGCCAGAGGGGCCTGGCCGGGTGCTAGGTGAACTTATGGAGTGTGCTGGTGAGGGAATATGGGTGAGGCGGCTAAGGCGTAGGTGGGAGGCTGGTTTTTCTAAGGTTAAAGGCAGGGAAAAGGCAGAAGCATGGACAGGTAGCGCAGGAGAAAACAGAGGCAGCTGTAGGGAGGGGCGTCGCCGCAAGCGTTAATGTACGATAGGGCTAGGGGGAAGGGGGGTGAGTAGAATTGGGTTTCCTTATTTTTTTCCATTTTTAATTATAATGTAATATTAATGATAATAATAATAATATTATTATTATTATTAACAATAAAACCAAAAATAATAATATAAACAACACAAAAAATGATTATAATAAAATAACAACAATAAAATTATTAATAAAAAAAATAATAACAAACTTAATAATAATATAACATAATAATAAATTTAATAATAATAATAATGATAATAAAATTATTAAAACAATTTATTAATAATTATATTAACAACAAATTTTTAAATAACAAAGATATTACTATCAATTATTAATAATAACAATATTATTGTCTACACAATAACATTATTATTATTATTAGTATTTAAATATTAAACTAGTTTTTATTTGAATAAAATTTTATTTATTATAAACCTTATACTATTGCGTAGTACATGTGCTGAGTGTGCGGCTACCGCCCACCGTACAGTGACCGCACACGGGACTGAAACCCAGTAAAAGATATTAAATGACAAAAATTCTAATCTGGGACCCAGCCCGAACCTTGGTGTAAGGAACCGAATCCAAGTAATACTAAAATAAAAATCAATTAAAAAGTTGGGGTGTGGAAATTCTCCCCACCATAAATACTTTCTTCCCCCATAAAGTAACCCTGCCGAACGATGGACTAAACAAGAATCCATTCCCAAATAAAACTAGAAGAAAGCACAACATAAGAGAATGGGAGAACACGAGAGGGTTATCCACACCACAAGAACTCAACTAGTGTGGAAATTTTAACACCCAAACATACCACCCCAGGAGGGGGAGACACAGGAACACCCAACCGATCCAGACTAACCTCTATAGCACGAGCGAAACAACACCTCTGCCAAAACTTGGAACTCTCAACTCTGACCAAAGAAAACACAAACACTAGAGAAAAACCTCCGAGCAGAACTTAACCCAAGCAGTAAACCCGAGCATAACCGCAAGACTAGACTCCTCTGTAGTCACTTACATCTCTAAATGAACACTGCTAAACCAAGATTGACCCATACAAGGGTCAATCACACTCTTAAGAAAAACACACAACACAGAAAACCCTAACCCGAAAAAAAAAAACTATTTAGATTACAATAGAGCATGTCTGGTATAACTCCAGAGAAAAACAATGAACTTTCAACAACATTAAAACTTTAACAACAAAAAAACATGAACGGAAAGACTTTAAATGTTCCACTGCCAACACGGAACACAAAACCTGAACCGAGGCTTCACACCCTTGGAAACTCCTAACTGTGCATGAGCTTTACCCCAAGACCTGTGGCTAGGGCTTTGATGGATGAAGCATCTCCAGCCTTACAGTTAGGTACAAGAATCCTTCTTCCACAACATCTTCTTTAGGAGACTCTTCCTGCAGAACTTCTATAGATATCCCAGACATCTGCAATGATAACACGTCTTTAAAGGAATGCGACATGACGACCTCACGTTCCCAAACCGGCCACACTGGTGGCACACCACTGAACGGTCCGATGAACTGGAAGCCAAAACCACTACATAGAACTTTTTAAAAATAGGTCCCTCTGGCACACCCTTCTCGCTAGATGGGGAACCTTCACGAGCAGGTGGGTATGTTGGATTTCCAACCATTTGCACTCTAGAGACCAACTCAGCTAAAATCGCCTCATCCACTAACTTCTCGAAACGATGGTCCCTAGAAGGGAGTACCCACTCCTTGATCTCTAGATGAAGACCCCTAATGAAGAGGGAAGTATTCATCAAATCATGTGATGCTACCTCTGGAGAAAAGGACACAAGTTCCTTGAAATGGTCAACATATGCCTTCACCATTCGTTGGCCTTGTTGAATGCACATAAGGTCTTCCCTTTTATTCATATTCACCTCTTCAGGTATAAACCATTAGACGAAGATAGATTTTAAGACATCCCACATCATCCCAAATTTCATTGATGGTGGGGAGAGCAACTCCCATACATCCAGAAATGGACCTTTAAACAGACCCAAAACAACACACACACTAACAGCTTCAGGAGTTCCCAATACCCTGAAGACACGCTCTACCTCTTCAAACCACATAACTATCTTTAACAAGCCTCAATAACCATTAAGTACAGACAATTTCTAAGACGGACCAAAAACTGGGTATGGATTATCAAAAACTCTAGGAACCTTTTTAGGTGGAATTTTCTAAAAAACATATGAAACACAGAATCAAAACCAATATCAAGCCGAAAAAATATCATTAAAAGCGTTTTCATCCAAAAAAATCCAACTCACAAACCAAAAAAATACTAACACAACACAAAAATTCCTCTTCCAAAACCCCATTTCTATTTTTTTTATTTCAAATCACCTTCCTTCAAGGCCACTTTCCAAATACCCAAACCCACTTTTCAAACCAAATTCAATTTTTTCAAAAAATATTTCCCTTTTTAAAACCATTTTATAAAAACAAGGTCAAGCCTTTACTTCCAAGTGCACACCCCAGTAATCGCATGAACCGTTTCACATGCCTTCATCCACTTTCATACATACACACCAACACACACTTCCCATGCATTCCCTTACATGTGAAAATGTTCATAAAGAGTACTCGAGGTTGCACCCAAACCATATCTCTACTAGTTCCAAGCAACCACTGGATTTTTTGTCTTAGAGCTTTCAGTTTTGAAAATACCTTTCAAAAATTTAAAGCCACTTAAAAGAAAACGTTCTCATTTCAAAAACCCATTTTCATTTCAAAAAGTGCACTTACACCCACAAGAACCAAGAAAATACACAACTTGCATCAAATCACTGAAGAGAGGGACTAGTAGTCATGATTAACCTAGCGACATGGTAGTGGGCCATGCCCCAAGTAAGTTTCAATGACTAGGAAGAACTTAAACCGTGTACGCAGACTCCACATGGGTCACTAATCCATGTAAAATCACAATGTAACATCGGTTTGCCTCTGTTGTCATCCCTCAATCCAAAACAAACCAGAACGAGACAAGAACTCAATTCCCGGACTACCCTTGGCAACTCGATGTTCGGAATGGGTGAGGGTTCATGACGTCCTTCCCGTGCCTACCTCTCGAGTCCCGACAGTCCTAATATCCATCTACCGGACACCCCAAATAACAAGAAGCACTCTACGATTCCATTTTTTCATGAACTAACACGGGTTGACCCTGAACCGGTCACCCGAGCTGGCCCACGACATGGCCCGAGGGGCGTTCTCGATCCCCATGGGCTGGAAACTAATAGTGGGCATCAAAACTAAACAAGAGGGAACAATTTGGACCATAAATGAAAGAAAAGTAAAGCATTGGAAAAAGTATAATAACGCAAGGTAAATACATTACATAAAAAAGGAGGAACAACTAACTACAACAAACTAACCTGACCACGACCAAAACTCCTCATGACTCTGAGAGTCACTCACTAGTCCACAACCAACTCTCGCCCACGGTGAGCAAGCTAAAGTCAAACCTGTAACAAAACTAAAAATAGGAAAACACTATTAGCGTGAGTATTAAAACTCAGTAGGAATGCCCAATAAATTATTCCCAATGCACTACCTTTAAACAAAGAAATTTACTAATTCCAGGTTTGAACTAAATTATACAAAATATGGGTTTCCACACACACACTTTCATTTCTAAAACAAGCTTAATGTTTAAAGGAACAAGTGCATTTATTTTTAAAACACATTTGCGAACAATTTAGAAATCCAAATTTTAGTTGTTAGTTAAAGGGAAAACCACACACAACACACAACACACTCTAAGGGAAATAGAAAAGAAGTGGAACACAAGGGATAACAACCGAACTAGACCTCTCAACATCTGCCACATAAAAATAAACACTAAAGAAAACATGGGTCGAACCTAGGAGCTCATGAAATATACAAAACATACTATACATGTGGCTCATCCTGAAGGCATGCCTACACTCGATGACATCATAACACCCTAATGCCTGATGTTTCCCTACATGTCCTAACCGAGGATCCCAATCCCCTACCAGAGTGTCATGCGTACTAAGGGCCACTAGCCAATACGTAATTTAACTAGTGCAGCAATTGTTCTTAGAAGATTCAATTAATATTCTAGGTTTCCATGTAAACACATATAGTAAATAGGAAAGGGGTGAGTCAGCAAAGTCAATTAAGCAGTACAAACATCACACACAAATAATGCAGTCAACGTACACCAAATATCACATCTGATTCACCCCAAATAGTGTTTTCCAAAATAATTTATTTGATTAAAATTCCAAATGGGCCTTCACCAATTTTAAGGAAAATCATCATTTCTAAAGTGAACTAAAACACTTATTACCATTTCAAAATAAATCATTTATAAATAAACTAGAACTACATTTAAAATTCCCTGAATTATGTTTAAAGGCCAAATGGGCATTCTTTCACTACTGGGTGTCTGCTCATCAAGAAAATGTTTCAAGTGTCGTGTATAAAATAAACGGCTCTTTTTACACCTAATAACCATTTAAAAATTAATTATCTTATATTATTTCCCATTTATTAAAATTAATAAAATATCAAGAAATTAATAAATTTTAAATTTAAAGGCGAGTGCAGTGGGGGACCTACATCGACTTGCAACTCGGTTAAGAAGACACAACACGTCTCACACTTGTGCCCAAGTACGCACGACCTACTGACGACCGCAATATCGTGGGTCTTCCTCGACGATACGCTACAACAACCGCACAACTAAAACTCATAAACACAGACTCAAAACAAAACAAACTAACAAATGGCACAAACACCACCTCGACATGCTTTCAAAACAAAACATGCACCATCTACATTATTTACTAAACCATTTTAAAATTTATAAAACAAAACCAAAGAGAAACCCATAGGCTTACATTAACAAAACTGATTCAATGAACACATTTTTGATCAAAAGCACCCCTACATCCTACTAAAAAGACTACGCACCACTTTCATGGTTTAATAAATTAATTGCATAATATATAAAAAAACAATTAAACAACTTCAGATTAGTTTTCATAAAATGAATCTTAATCCACATGAGTATGCTATAAGATATAAAACGCAAAATAAGTTCATTTAGAAACTAATCTTCGCACTGAAATAACTCACCACAAAACATGCCAAATCAATTAAGGAGATAAAATAATTATTCTATAAATCAAAAATAATTAATTAATATCAATGAAGGTGAAAAATGAAAGCAATCAAAGCCTTTCTAAATTTAATGGGGCAATGAAACATGATGGCGAAGCATCCGACAATCGATGTCAAAACCCAAACACAACTCAAACACACCATCATAAAGTTAACACCTACCTAACACAACAAAATTGAACAAACAAATTGAAGAAAATTACCTTAAAAAAAGAGAGATCGATGGAGGAAACACTCCACGCAACCAACCGACGGAAGGGGTTAGCCGAAGAGGCTGTGTGCGTAGGGGAGGAATCCAGAGAGCGATGTGGGAGGCGGCTGCGCTGCTGCTTGCCGGATAGCGTTCCGGATGGAGGTTTGGCAGCAAAAGGGGAAGGTTTTTAGTGGGTCTGGTGATAGTGGATGATGCAGAAGAGGGAAGTGACGAGCAGGAAGGTTGGGTGTGGGGGTGAGGGGTGGCGAGGTCCTGTGATAAATGAGGCCAAATGTCGGCTAGAGAGAAGCAAGATGAGGGGAAAGGCCGGAGGGGCCTGGCCTGGCTGAGTGCTGGGTGGCCTTCTAGAGCACGTCGGTGAGGGAAGATAGGAGAGGCGACTGAGTCACAGGTGGGAGGCCGGTTGTGCGGAGGGTGAAGGCAGGGAAAAGGCAGAAGCATGGAGGGGTAGCACAAGAGAAAACGAAGGCGGTTGTAGGGAGGGGCGCCGCCGTGGGCGTTGCTACACGATAGGGCTAGGGGAGGGGGGGGGGGTAGAATTAGGTTTCCTTATTTTTTTCTTCCATTTTTAATTATAATTTAATAATAATAATAATAATAATATTAATAATAAAACCAACAATAATAATATAAACAACACCAAAAATGATAATAATAAAATAACAACAATAAAATTATTAATAATAAAAATAATAAAAAACTTAATAATAATATAACATAATAATAAATTTAATAATAATAATAATACAATAATAATAATAATAAAATTATTAAAACAATTTATTAACAATTATATTAACAACAAATTTTTAAATAAAAAGATATTACTATCAATTCTTAATAATAACAATATTATTATCTACACAATAGAATAATTATTATTATTACGATTTAAATATTATACTAGTTTTTATTTGAATAAAATTTTATTTTTTTTAAACCTTAGACTATTGCACGATACCCGAGCTGACTGTGCGGCTACCGCCCACCGTGCGGTGACCACACACAGGACCGAAACCCAGTAAAAGATATTAAATGAAAAAAATTATAATCTAAGACCCAACCCAGACCTTGGAACAAGGACCCGAATACAAGTAATACTAAAATAAAAATCAATTAAAAATTCGGGGTGTGACACAATTTGGAAGGTGATAGTGGTCACTAATTCTATGAGCAGGAATTAATTGATTCAGGATAGTATATAATACATGGATGAGTGTATTTGGATAGGTTTGTTTTCGGATCTAATTTTGGACATGTATAAGGATGGAGGGAAGGTATTATTAACTAGTGTTTAGGTCACTCCCTCTATTGTGGATTAGGTTATGTGTGAGAAGGCATGTGACCTTGGCTATCAGTAGATTAGCTATGTTTTAATTGTTCAAGAAATTTCAAGTGACTGGTCTTGTTCTCTTAATTATACAATCTTTTTTTGGAAGTTATTGGTTGTTCCTTTGACCTTGAGACATTATGTGATGCATGAGGGTAATTATTCATGTTGAATCATTCACTCAATGGTCACTAAGATGTTTAATACTCTACAGAATCAATTCTTGTGGCCCAAGAGAAAATGATTAGTTTTTGATTTTTTATCAAGATTTATTACATTTCAAATGATCAAGGAAGATTATTTGAGAATAAAAGGTTGAAATAATTCTCTTCTCATCCAATTTTGGATGTGGTAAGAGAACTCTATTGACATTTTGATTTTCCTACCTCATTATCCAAGAGAAAAAGATAAAATTTTGCTAATTCAAGATCGATTGAATATGTCATCCCATTTTAATCCTATTAGGTGGTCTTTGAAGGAAGAGGATCATGTGAACCTATACATCCAAGAGATCATTAAACATCATGGGTGGTCTTTAGTGATTGTTTCCAACTAGGATATCACTTCTAATTCTAGAATTATGAAGATTCACTTGGAGGCCATTAGAACCAAATTGAGGTTCAACGACATGTATCACAAAAAAATAATGTTCATAATAATTATCCTATCAATATTATTGAGGATATGAGGTTTTCATATGTTAACGACCCTATAGGTCTATGGTAATGATATATGTCATTATTATAAGTTTTCATAAAAAAATATTTACCATGTTTCAATTAGGATAATCCATTTTTAGACATTGTATAGGAATCCATGTTTGTTCACATCAAGTTGGGGTGACTTGGGTGATTATTCCTTGATGGGATCAAGCCACATAAGATAGATTATGGATAATGTGAAATTGATAAGAATGAAGAAATAGATAACTTAGAGTCTCCATAAGTTATATTCTAGTCATCATCATGACCTATTAGATTTTGAGGTCAGTGATCTGGTACTCCTCTGAGTATCCGTTCAAATGGGAAATCATTGTATGGGATTGTTGGGGAAATTTCTGTTAGGTTATTTTAGGTATATTAATGTTATAGGTCATCTAAATAAGGTATACGTTCTGTTGGATATACCTCCATGGATGAACATTATTCTATGTGTCTAAATTATCCCTATTGAATAATTTCCATCTAGGCCCATATCATCTGATAATGTGGGAGGATTTGAAGTTATATCCTAACACCACCATTGTAGAGTAGTCTCTTCATATCTTGGATTATCATAATATGGTGATCTATAGTAATTTGACCTCATTAGTCTGCGTACTTTGGAAGAATGGTGGTGATATCCATTAGACGTTGGAATATGATGTTTAGTGAGTGAGTAGTTCCCTCACATAATATCATTTGAGGATACTTGATTACATTCATAGTACAGAAAGTGTAATTTTGGGGAAGTGTGAGACATGTTGGGTTAATATTATGCTTTATTTTTGGTTTTATTTATTTATTTATCTCAGTTTTCTTAGTAACCGGGGGTTTAGAATCCTAGTATTTTTGGGATGCAGGCCCTAACCCATAGTCAATACATATTTTTTCTAATTGTGCAGCTAACTGTGTGAGGGTTCTATTTTGGGGATAGTGAGAATTTTCATGTTTTGAGTATGGTTTTTATAACTATGTAGAGTTATTTAAAATCCATGCAACTTGTTTTTTGGGAAGATAGTGCCTTCTGCAAAGTTGGTGTATGGTTTGAATAACCATGTATCCAAATAATATTTTTTATCCATGTCATTAGTTTTTTTTGGTTTTTACCCTTTTCCCCATTCTATTTTATGGTTTTTACCCTCATTTCTTTTTTCCACTCAAGTGATTCCCTCTCCCCATACCATGGATCTTCTCTCCACTCCCTTATAATGGATATTTCTTGGATTGTTAGTGTTTAATATTAAGTTAATCTTGTGGTTCTTCTATAGTGGTGATCCCTATAATCCTTCATCCAAAATACCATGGTTAGAATAATGTAAATCCCCTTGGTGGATTTATGATTCAGGTGTTGACTTAGGTGTAGGCATTAGGGGAAGTTATGCGGGCATGACGCAGGTAGGCAGTGATGCTTAAAAGATATGGAATTTTTTTTGGGACTACATGCTATGAAATTATTCTCCCTATACCAAAATATAAATAAGTATTTTATTTAATAATTAATATATGGTTATGTCCCATATTTTAAAAAAATATTGATTAAATCTTTTTTTCTCTAAGATTTATTATTCTTTCCCATTGTATTACCTTTATTCTTTAATTTTTATGGAATGGTGAAACCCTAAATTTATATTCTTCTAAACATATGGTTTTCAATGTGGGTTTTATGATTTTTTATTTTTTATTTAGGTGAGTGACTTCCTCTCATGCTCAATTCAAGTGGTTTTCATCAAAGGTATTATGTTTCAATTCAATTTATATTAGGTGTCCCTATTTTAGGGAAATTTTCAAAGGATCTCAAATGTTTCATGATTACCCATGATTTTTTTTAATAAATTGAGATTAATTTGAAGTATGTTTTATAGTTAATTCATGATTTTTGTGATTTTTTAGTTTAATGGTTTCAGGTGGATTTTAAATTTATTTTTATTTGATACATACATTTATCTATTAAAATGAATGAAAGTGTTTTTAATAATTCAATTTTTTTTGAAAGATTTTTTAATTTTTTTTATAATGTTAAATGAATCACATTTTATGGTAATGAAATTTTCATTAAAATGAATTTTAAATGACTTATAATGTTAGGACTTATTGATGTTTATGTGTTTAGAATTGGGTAGAACATGGGATACCATGGGTGTGTGTCTTCTATATAAGCATGAATTTGAAAAAGATATTGTTATCCAAGGGTAATAAAGATCATTTGGAAGGAATAATTAATGAGATTCCAAAATATGTCCATGTGGACTAAGGGTTCCCATGGGATTACAAATTCACTATGGGATAATGGATATAGATTCCAAATTATTTATATTTCTTAGTTAGATAACAAAAGCTTATATTATACTATTTCAAACAAGAACCTTTTTTCTATATCACATGTTGTGCATTAGTTATGCCCAGTTGATTTATTTTCTTTTTGAATTATGTTATTGACTTTATTTTTTGAGATATTTTATGCTTACGTCCATTTTTTTTTCTAATATGATGGTTATTATGCTTCTAGTCATGATGATTCCATGTACTGGTTTGATTAACATGTTTATTATGTAATGATTTATTTTATATTATTTGATCCTTGTTTACACATATTATTAAAGTAAGATTTATTATGAGAAATCCAAAAAGGAATTATAAATTATTGTTTTAATGTGATTCCATTTTTTAAAGAGACGTTTGATTTCATAAAATGTGTTTTCAAATTATAATTATTTGTTTACATGGATATAGGTGTTACATATAATGGTATTCTATTAGGATTTTTTCTTCACACCCTATATATGCCTTTGGGTATATGAAGACCTTATTTTTTTGGACATAGGTTAGGGAAAGGAAACCTTTTATTTTAGTGAAACTTATTGAATTCATATATCTTTCGTTTTTTGGGATGGTGGGGATATTATATCAGGGATTTCAGGTCTTGTGGATTAATTTTGGGATTTTTATCATTGGTATATTACATGTTGTCCCTTGTGATCCTATATTGATCCTTGACTGTTGATATCATGTGTATCTCAACTATTTCTGACTTGTGAATTGGTGCTATTATGATATATATTTATAGTCATTGTTGTGTTCAATATATTGCATATTTATATTATTTTTATCTTATATATTGGTTGTCATTTCTATCAAATTCATGGATGTTTCAAGCCTATTTTCCAATTGCGAAACCATTCCCAATTGGTTATATGTGATGCCTTGGTACTTGTTTTCAATTTGTGGAATTCAATAACAAACTTTGATCCTTGGGGATGGCCCAACTATGGTCATGGGTTGCGTTGAACCATTCTTGATAGTTATATAACTAATTTAGGAGGCACATAAGAGAATATTATAATTATTTTTGTAGGTAATTTCATAATTAATGTATAATTACCAATTTTTCCTACATTCATTCTCTATGATTGTAAATGGGATTTCATGGAAGTATTTTGAGTTTCAAGGTTATATAATGATTTTATTAGTTAATTAAATGTTAATAATATTCTAATGATGAAAGTATTATATTCATGGTAAATATTTCTTGAATTATATTTTCATCAATTATGACATTTTACAAAATAATTTATCAAAAATTTATGCCTTTATGTATTTTTATTATTTTCTAAATCATTATTTTGAGTATCAAAGTATATTATGTAAAAAAACATTCTGATTGGTTTTTAGGAATTCCAAATGGATTAATTTATTTCTTTCATTTTATATCACGTAATGGATTTTTTTTCTCTTCTTGAGTTTTTGAAATTCTTTTGACATGTCCTATGAATGAGTATGAACTATAATGATGTCTGGAACTAAATAAAGTAAATTCGACTTGAATGAATAAAGTGTGTCATGAATGAAATAGTACTGTGAACCATAGAATCTATTTTTATGGAAATAAAAGTGACAATTAGTGGATGTGTCCACTTTTTAAGGGTTTTATATGTATGATTATTTTTCAAATATCTAAAACTCTAAATAGAAATGATCTTTAAAATATGAGAAATTGAAACTATTATTTTAAATCATGTAATTATGGGTTGTTAAAAGTATTAAATTATATACAAACAACATTAAAAGATACTTAAAATGACTATAATGGATACTAATGTTGTTATTAGAAACATACTCCTCTTAGAACCTCATTTTATAGTACCATGACTATAGGTTTATTTTTGAAACCATGAGTCTCCTAGAAGTTGATAGAAAAGATCATCATTTTATAGAAATGAAAATTCATTCTAAATTGTTACCTAGTCAAACGAGTGATAGTATATAAAATGTTGGAAACTACTAAATGACTTAATTGCAAAAAATAACAAATGACATCCATAGTGACATGCTTGGATAGACAGACCCCTTAATTTCATGGTCATGTAACTAAACCCTTAAATCTTTCCAATAGTTTCATCTATCTAGTATGACATTAAAAAGATGGATTTCCTCCATGGGAGGTAATCAATAGTAAAATCAACCTATATCTAGTGTTTAATACTAGAAAAATCATCTGGAAAAACCTTGGTGTACCTGTCCATAACAACTTTAAAATAATCTTCTAAACACTACTCCACGACATCAAATATTAACCTTGATAGCCAACATAAATTCAACAAAAAATAAAAATAATGGTATTTTCCCTACCAAACCATAGATCTTACTAACCTAGGAATACATGAGTGCTCTCATTAAGATATAAAACTACACCCTATAGTGATAACAATCAATCTAAGATTTTAAACTAGTAATCCAATCTATATCGATGATGAGATTTAAAACATCCATGCCAAACTAAATTAAGTACAACATAATTTCTAATTTAGTGATTAAAACATAACACTCTATGTATGTAAAACCTTTTTCCTTATTCTTATGGAGTTATATAGATTTATCAAAAATGGAAACAACTCGACTCACATACCCAAGTAATCAATACAATTTCATTATGTAAACAAATGGTATGAACTCATGTCAATCATGTATAAATCCATTGAATAAGAAATAAAAATCATACCTATTATGGTGGTCATCCTGGAATTGGGGTCCTTAAGTGAAATATCTACTGTATAGAGATTCCCAAACATAGACCAACCATGTGGTTTCTTATCTTGTAGACTATCTCACATATAATAAGGGAGAGATCCCATATCTTTAGAAATAGTTGGTCACCCATGTGAACACATAGAAAATGAAAAATTAACTCATCTCCCCTGAAGGGAAGTCTTGAAGAAGCATTGAAGATGACCAATATTCCCACGAAAGTGGAATATCCTTATATCCACTAGGAAATATAGTCTATTATGACCACACATTCCACACTGTATCAAGTCACTAAATTCTTCCCAACAAAATCCATTGGTGATAAAACTAATGTATTTTGTTCACCCTTGCATCCACACCAATGAGGTTCATGTTGTATCCTCTTCATACAAGAGGCAGAGCTATGGATACTTCCAATTGATGAATAAATAGAACAGATTCTTGTCTTCCATTATAATTATTCATTATATATCAGAATTTATCCACCAAATTGATATAATTTGGTTGGAAATGAGAATAAACACCAATATAATATTAACCTTGAAGCCCATTTCAAAACATCACGCCTTGAGATTTATATTCATGAGGAGCTCTATAGACAAATGAATTAGCTCAAAAAACTAAGTAGTATACTCCATTACATAAAATTTTCATTGGTCCAACATTACTAACTCATGGGCCATTAACACCCTTAGTTTCTGCAGATATAAATGAAGATAAAGGTATTTTTAAAGGTAGTTCATGTGAAATACTGAGGCCTCTTTTTTTATTCTAACAAAGCCTAAAATTTTCTACGCATCCCTTCTAACATGTACATGGTGAATCCAACCTTTTAGGTTTCAGGTGTCTTAAAAAAATGATACCAATGATCCATTATATAAGAATTTGTGAACATTTTCACCATTAAAGATAGGTTTATTTTACATAGTGAACTACTAACTATGGTTTTCTACCCATACATAAAATCATTCAGCCTCATGGACTAAGGATTTAATCATTTAGATCATCGATTCCACTAAAATGGGATCACCTTGAGGGGTATCCTATAAAGAATTCTCTATATATCCCTCGATTCATCTAAAATAGGACATTGTGGGTGGATTTATCTATAAAGCACAATATATAAACTCATTAAATAAAAATATAAATATGAAATATCATTAATAAAACCACAATATACCCTTAAAATATTACACAAACAAACAGAATCAACATGGAAAATACTTTCGAATTAAAATGGGGTGAAACATCAAAATAAAAAACATTTATCAATTGTTCATTATTTTGATGCATGGTTCATCAAATTGTGCTCCAAATATTAAAAACATCACTAGATAGATTGTATTCATGGATTCATACACTCTGTACGGTAACCAAAAAATAGTGATCCTAACCCATGCACATCTTCTTCCCACTACAGTTTAACACTAAAACTCAAAATTTATAAAAAAATAGAATTCCCCCCATAGAAGAACATTACTAAGGATGTGAAACATCAAATTAAATTAAAATAATCCAAAATTGAGACCAAATTCAAATCATCCAAAACACTCATGGAAACATGAGGTTTCAAACAAGAGAGAGTTTTCCAAAAACTTCCATGGGAATGCCTCTTGATCCATGATTATCCTATATCTAGTCCTATACTATCGCACAAATATATAATGGATATGATACCATTTTATAATGAACTGAATTGGATCGACCTGAACCTTCACCAGAGAACCTTCATCAGATATAGAACAAACCAAACATCAGAGCATGTCTTTGATTACCACATGCTAGAGAAAAGATCCAAAGAACAACATATTTCAATTTTTGAATAGTTTCACAGTTCTAAATCTAATATCACCCATCCATGAGTTGGATGGACACACTAAAACAATAAGTATAAGGAAAATATAATAATTAAAAAGAGTATATTTTTCAATGAATACAATACATATCATAACACCATCATATCATAAATTTTAAATAGTACATAAACATGTGATATCCAATCAAATGATCAAAACTTGTATAAGAGAAAAATCCAATACATGACATAAAAATGATACAAAATAAAAAAATTTATCCAAATGAGGTAACCCCATAAGAGAACAGTCCAAAAATCCTAAAAAACCATGAACACTGGAATCTAGATGGGCCACCAAACTAGAAGGTTCCATTCACCTTCCATGTTTACTACAAAACATGGTTCATGTAAACACAAATGTATATTCAGGTTATGAGTAACGAATCCATAGAGGATACCACCATGAATCTTTATAAAGACTTTCTCCATGAAAACAATCACTCTAGTATGAAAATAACTTTTATGAAAATTACATTGATCAGAATTTCACTTAAAATAATTTCTTTTAAATGATTCCATTGTTTTTCATAAGCATTACTTATTTCAAAAAATATGAAAAATAATGACTTAATACAATGGATATAAGTCCTTATGAAATAAACAAGACAAATATTTAATAATAATATGTATAATAACATCCTATTTTAAAAAAGGTTTCTAAAATAAACACACGGGGATCCAAATAAAATTGGGATCAAGAAATAAACACCATGGTCTCTTACCACTAGGGTCTAGTGTGACATAGTCTAAGACATAGTTTTCTAGCTATCTAAGAATGTTAAAAAATTTGGAATCTCTCATGCTATTCATCTGGCCCAAAAATACATTCATAGGAATCATAGATCTACATGGACACATTTTATAACCTTGCTTGAACTTCCTCCCAAATTCTCTCTCAATCCCATTCATAAAATTTCATAAATATTCCAATAAATACACCAATATTCCATTTTATTAAGTTATGAACACACACATAGACACACCCATGGTATCCCATGTGCTACTCAAATAAAAAACATCAAAATGTACACATTTTTAATAAAAAAATATTTCAATAATCATAGAAAACCTTTTTCAAAGTAAAAACCTTTCTAAAATTCATTTATAAATCCTTTAAAAACCAAAAATAATTCATGAGAAATTTTATCAAACACATTAACTAAATTTAAATCACTTTCTATATTATAATAACTTTAACACAAAAAATTTCTAAAACACTCCATGATTTATATCAAACAGGACGAATTTATCATTATTAACACAATATAATGAAAATTTAATCATAAAAAAATATTAGAAGTTAGAAATTAAAATAAATCCATGTAAAATATACCTTTAAATGAAAACCATACCTCAATTCCAAACCAAAACTTTTATCCTAAAATGAAAACAATATGATTTTCATATGAGAGGTCCTCAAATACCTAGTTGACAAAGAAAAAACATGAATACCCCATAAAAAACCCTGGGTTAATGTAATAATATGACAAGGTTTCTATAGTATATAGAAATGGAATTACATCGCTGAAAAAAGGGTTAATAATGAATAAATCAAGAGAAATAAAATCATATCATGAAGGAAATAATCATATAAAGTAAAGAATACAAAAAAATTCAGAGGAGTAGAGATATAAGTCCAAGGGAGAGGGTTTTGTATGCATGAGGGAGTAATTAAAGAAGAGGGGAACATTACGACTTACAAGATTAAAATAGTAAAAATCAATTTTATAACCACTTGTATAAACTACATGGGATTTACAATTGGTTAGAAAAACCATTTAGGATCCAATATCTCACTGCATGGTTAAAAAAAACTCACACATGTTAGAAACCCCATGATCAAAACCAAATAACCCTCTCACATGGTTAACCACATGGTTTCTACTAGTTATGGTCCATGAAATGTTTCCCTCAAACCCATGGGTTTCCACTTCAAACTCTCATAAATACTATGAATAAATTAACAACTAAATAATTCTCAAAATAAGACATACCAAATATCTTAATGGGTGTTACAACATCAATGATTCATCTAATAAATATAGTTATGATTCTCATATATTGGGATATGTAGCTAATTTATGATGTTTTTTAATTTTTGATATTTTTTTTGGATTTTTGTTGTTTTAATGTTTTGTTTAAATTCTTACATAATAACATAAATGATATTTAAAAAAAATAAAAAAAATAATCTTAGAGATAAACCATAAGTGAAAAATTAATCTCTTATGAAACATTTTATTTTATTTAGGTAAAATAGAAAAATAAGTATACCTTTTACTCTAGGTATTTAGAGACAATATTGACATGATTTAATCAAGTGAGATATAATGATTATTATAAAATTAATTCTGAGGTAATTAATAATCCATCAGTCTTTCCAAATTCTGCATGAGAAGTTGGAAAATTTTCCTAATTTATATTCAATGATTTACAAAAAATACAAACACACACACACACATATATTTGTATGTGTGTGTTACACTGAATAGTAGTAATTTTTATCCATATATAAAATGATTTAAGAAATAAAAAAACAAACTATAGAATCCAAACTCAAAATGAGTAATATAAAGAAGTAGTAGTGAATAAAGAAATTATTGAATAGTTTACACATCCTAAAAATTATAATTTAAATAACTATTTTCAATATTTTTATATTTATTTAGTGGAAGTAATAATCTTTTATATGAACATGTATGGATAACAAATGTTGTAAAATGAGTAGAACTATGATAAAATTTCAATTATTTAGATTGATTTCCTATGAAATATTCTGGTAGATTAAATGATTACAACATTTGTGGTTTCATGTTTCCTATGATAAATCATGGAGAGAAAATAAAAACAAAGACCAATATGGTAATTATTATTTAAAATTTGGGTTAACATCGAAAAATAGTTGATATTTTTGAGTTAATGATTCATGGTAAAATTTCATTTGTGTTATACATATGAAACTAGGTAAATATTAAAAGGGGTATATGGAATGAATTATTATAGATTAATTTTATAAACATATCTTGGTTTTTAAATACTGTTGAGTATGAGGAAACTAGTCCATATATTTGTGCTACCTAATAAAAAATGTTAATTTATTTTAGTTATAATGTGGAGGATGGGTAGACTATTTTTTCACATGTAATTGAGGGAAAGTTTTATGTGGGTGATGATTGTTACATAATTTTAAATAGTTAACCCAATAAAAAATAACATGTTGAATTTTTTCTCCAAAATTATATCGAAAAGGTTAGTCTTGTGAGGGAAGGTAATGAAGGTGAAAAAGTATTAATGCTAATAAAATAAGCTAATAATAATTGGAAAAACCAAAAAAGAAATGATTATAAGATATTTAACATCTTTTTTATGTTTTAATTTATTAAATATAAATGAAATTAGGTGTAAATATTTTATATTTTTTATTTGAAAAGAGTATTATTTTTATATTGAATTTCTTATAACATACATGATGTTTATTTTTAATTTTTATTGAATAGATAATATATAATGGCTTGTTATAGAGGTTGAAATTTTAATTGAATTACTTTTGTATTAATATTCATTAGTGATAATTTGGGCCTTAAAGAGGTTTAGAGATGATAACTGATATATATAACAAAATAGTTATTCTATTATTTCTAATTTTGTATAACAATAATACTGTAAAACCATTAAACTACTACTCCTAGGTTGCACATCATCATATACTATTATTTTTTATTTTAGTACTATTTCATGTTTTGTTTTTATTTTTCAATTCACAGGTAGGTCAGCAACTATGTATCCCTCCAAAATTTATACCATGAATCGGTTTCCATCAATATTCTTATAGTTCATCAACATTATTAGTACAGATATCAATGTAAGAATATAAATTTCTTAAATATTTATACTAATTAATTTATTTTTATGTTGAAAATATAAAAATAATAAGATAAAATTGAAAAGTATTAGATACATTGGATGGATCAGTTATTTTTAATAAGTTTCATTAATGTTTTTTCATTTTTTTTAAATTCCTGGGGGAATATTTCCATTTTTTATTATTATACCAAATAATTTTAATTATATTTAGAAGATGAATAACATTACATGACCCATTGGCCTAGTGGACATTTATGACCTTGACAATATGAACCCAATTCTAAACGCCATAGTTTCCCACTAATAACCTGAAGGTTCATGTATTTTTCTCCACTCATTCCATTTCTCAAACCTTCTATTCACCTTCTATATCATTTCACGACCACCCCTCAATTCATACAACCATATATCATCACCCACTTGGCCCACCAATATTTCCCCAACTTCCTTGACATCAACGGTCATACACACCCCATGCGACCAACCCTACCATATCGAATTGAATTTATTATGTTCACCTTGAAATCAAGGACCCATCCAAAACATATTTTCCTCCACTAACATCATTGAAGATATAAATTCATAAATTCTACTTCGTTCATATACCCTCCAAATTTGAGGTAGTTTGGGTTTGATTCCTTGATCAAATATATAAGATTATGAGGAAGCATACCACTAATCTATGACCCAATTTCTCAATGTTTTTTTCTATCTAATGTTTAAAATAGCATAATTAAAAGAAAAATTTTCAAAAAATATTTTCAATTGGTTCTTAAAATTTACTATTTCTTATCTTATTTACATTGGTTGTTTAGATGATTAATAATTAGTTACATTGTTGTGTGTCTTTATTTTTTTAATTAACCATAAATTAATTAATATTATTTTTGAATGTGTTCATTATTAATATCTTGACTACTATTTTATACTTAGAGACTATATGTGGGATGTAGGTAGGAATCTCATTTATAATAAGCTTCATCTGTGGGAGTGATGAGGATCTATGGTCCTAGAGAATTAAATGTGTTTATAGAGATTTTAGGGATTAAAATATTAATGAAACCCTTAGTTGTGTGTATTCATTTACATATAAAATTGAATATAGTTATGTGTCTTATTGTATGTTAATGGTTGAACTAAAATTTTATTATATTTTATTGAAAATATATATATTTATTTACTTATACATTGGATGTTTTTTTCAACATGGGATGGGTTATAAATGTGTGGATCTATGAAATAGTTTTTATTACAATTTCAAAATTGTAATGTTTTTTAATTAATTTAATTGTTCTAGGATAGTTTTAACACATATTATTTTATTAGTTAGTTTTAACTCCCTACGAGTATGTTACATAGTAAAACATATTATGATTTTTTGAAATGTTTTTCAAAAAAAATGACTAATATAATTACTGCTAAATTTCATTAAACACCACTATATATTTGAAAAAATGCATTCTATAGTTAACTTAGTATTTAGTGATGATTTCCAAATCCACCCCTAATAATTGAAATTCATCACCAAATATAGGTATCATGGAAATATTAAATATTAGTAAAGAAATAATAATAAACTCTATGAAATGAACATTGACTTGGTAATACATTATTGTTTATATAATACATTATAAAAAAATTTAGAAGCGGTTAAAACAACTACTAATCTAATTTTTTTTTGCTAAATATGTTATTTCTTAGAGGCACTAAGAAAAAAAATAAATTAATGTGAAATATAAGTAAAATGACCGCTAAATAATCATCCACATGTAAAAATGAACAAAACACAAATTTGATAAGTTTTTTTTTGTGAGAATAGCTAAAAAAAATTATTTTTATATTAATATGTGATTAATAATATGTGACACTATCAAAACTAAATAAATTTCCTTATAATGTAATGAAATCATATTATAATAATATTAGATTAATTTTCATCATGCAATAATAAAAATACAATGATATAACTTGTTGGGTGGTTGAGATTACCAAAAAATAAATTTTAAAAAAAGTGGTTATAATAATTGATATATTCAAAACCTATAAAATTAACAAGGACTGTAATAAAATCATAAAAAAATGTTAATTTAATTTATGAATTATTTAAATTTATTAAATAATACTTCAGTATGCAATGTACTAATATTGACTAAAATTACATGACTATAGATTTAATATTTTTTTTAAAAATATGGTCACATAATAAAAATCATGGGGCAAAATCTCCAATTATCAAGAAATATTTCTAAAATGATAAATGATTATTTTCTTCCTAAAGAATAAAATTTTACGTTAATATAATTTGTGGTGGGGTTGAATTTATAAAAAAGGTATCTTTTGATTAAAAAGCGATAAAAAGAAAGTGACATGGTCCAAACTGAGAAAACTATCAAATATTTTCAACTAATAAAAGGATAAATATATTTAATTAATTTTTAATATGTACAAATATAAAATATATAAATTAAATTTCTTGTATGGTTGAGGTAACAAAAAAAATATTTAGATTAAAAATTTATCAAAAATGATACTTTCCAAATAATTAAAATAACCTCATATTTTAACGATATCATTGAAAAAATATATTTCTTTAATCTTTTTACTTGTGGTATTATATAATAGTTAATATGAAATATGGTTTCTTGATATGGTTGAAATTTTATCTTTAGATTTAAAAGTTTTTAAAAATGTGTTTCAAATAGTCAAAACTAGAAAACAAATATAATATTATCATTAAATGTTAGTAGATTGACTACTACTTAATTTGTGACATGTATGAATAAATGATATGTCTATACATCTCATGTGTGATTTGAATAAAAGAAAAAATGATTTTAGATTAAATATAATTAAAAATAAGTAATATGATTACAACCATGTAAATGACCATGATTTTTCATAAAATCATAAGACAATGATCTTTGATTAATTTATGACATTTAAGAATAAACTACTATTAAATATGGCATGGGGTGTACTTGGAATGATAAAAAATTATTATTAGATCCAAAAGTGATTAAAAACAAGTTATATGGTCAAAACATAGAAAATGACCTAATATTTTCATGACATCATAGTAAAATGATCATATATCAATTTTTGGACTATATAAGTAATCATTATTTCTATTTGATAGGTTTTGTGATTAAAATGGATAAAAATATATTTTTTATATTTAAAAGTAGTTTAAAATGTGCGTGAGAGAGTAAAAATTTATAAAAATTCCTTGTATTATCATAAAATTTTAGTATAATGATTGGTTATTAATTATTATTATTAAATAATAAAAAATATGTCAATATGACTTATACTATGGTCACAATTACTGAAAAGTAAAATTGAGATTAAAAAGTGTTTAATAACAAGTGATATGGTCAAAAGAGAGCAAAAAACTCAAATTTTTAGGAAATAATAGAACAATGATCTGTAATTAATTTTCAAAATAAAGGTATATATGAAACAATAATTCGATGTGTGGGGTGATTATAATGAAAAGAAAAATAGTTTTAGAGTAAAAAGTGATTAAGGAAAGTGATGTTAGAAAAACCTAGAAAATGATTTTTAGTTGTCATTAAAACATGAGAAAATGATATTAAATTATTTTTAGACATTTATGAATAGATGAAATATAAATAATACATGTTGTCTATTAAAAATAGTAATATAAATTTTTACTGTATAAAATTTTCATTTTTTAAATATAACATGTATTTATATTGTTAAAAAATGATTTTGTTTATATGTTTTTAAATTATATTTATTTTTTTGTTATACAATAATATATTTTAAATTTAAATGGATTTCATTTAAACATTGATGGTTAGATATCAATGAATATTTGGTTGAGAGTTTTTGTTATTGAATTTTAAAAAATATAAAATTCATTGTTTATAATTTAAAAATATCATGATGTTCAACAAATCCTGTAACCACTGTTTTGTTTGAAAAATATTATGTGTTTGTGTATATAAATGTATTCAAAATATTTTAAAAAATAAATTAAATTTTTTGAAAACCATAAGTAGTTTTTAAAGTGTATAACTTATCTTATTTTATAACCCTTTAAGGATAGGACAACATCATCCACCCAAAAGTGGTTACTCCCTAGCCGCCAAGAGGCATTAATAATCAATTTTTTTGGTTGTTAAATCTACTGTATATAAAATTGTATACAATAATTTATATTATAACTATCAATTTATCAATAATCTAGTAAAAGAATTTCATGAAACCAGTCAATAATCAAACTCAATGACCATAGAATGACAATATATCAACATTAATTCATATAAAATTTATAATACATTTCTCTAAAATTATATGTTCTTTACATTGACATCCCTTATCTAAAATCAATATTCTTTGATTTATATTATTTTTTCTATAAACCAATTTTTCCATAGTGATAATATTTATAAGGGACTAAAATTTTGGTAATTTTAACATTCTAATCATATTTTTTATTTTTATTTATTGTATATTATTACTTTAAGAATTTATTAGGAATGTATAATTCTGATTCTACATTTTATTATTATGATATAACAAAGGTTATTATTTTAAAAATCATAAAATTCTAAAATTAAAATCATTACAATTATTTATTTATATAAAATCTATATCCCCTCCAAATTTATTCCTCAATATTTAAATTATACCCCATCTCATGAAAAATAATGTATTTATTACTATCATCACTTCCTTAGAATCCCATATTTTCTCCTCTAAATTTTGGTTCCTCTTCTATACTTTCACTGGTCAATTAATCTTATTTTCCAAAACCTATTATCTCATATCAAGGATCTATATTGTATATTCCTCATTTTATAAGAAATATTTTATAATAACTTCATCAATGTTAAGTACATGCAATGGATTTGATGTGTATTATCATAAATGTGAGAAATGGAAGACTTCATTACCTTTATAGTGTTTGGGTGGAATAAAAATATAATACCTCATAGCTAACATCATATAAAAATTCAAAGAAATAAAAATTTATATCATCCTTAGTTTCAATTTCTTTTAAAAATCATTAATCCCTTATATTGTGATATCTTAATGAATACATTTTCCCTACATAAAACTCAAATCCCTTCCTATTATAATAATAATATTTTTTTTATCCATTATGTTTATATATTTTGATTATTTATACTTCTTACCT
Organism: Viscum album; assembly: GCA_963277665.1. Classification (NCBI taxonomy): domain Eukaryota; kingdom Viridiplantae; phylum Streptophyta; class Magnoliopsida; order Santalales; family Viscaceae; genus Viscum; species Viscum album. The sequence goes on from OY728138.1 coordinate 623,408,813, forward strand.
ACCCTATTTTGTCATTTATTATTTTAAATATGATTAGTTTCATTTTATCAACATTATTCCAATATGATAGAGGTTTAAATTTCTTTTCCCACAGAAGGATTTATAAGGAACCATTTTTATGACTGAAGGGAAATTATTGTTTTAATAAAATTCACTAATATATTTTTTTGGTCTCAAATTCAGTAAAAGTAAAAATAGTAAGAACTGAATTTAACATAAAATTTATAGATAACTCTTTCTAATTTATATTTTATTTTAGGACTATAATAAAATTTGTGTTTAACTCATTATTGATATTTTTCTAAAAATTTCTCCAAAAATTTCACTAAATTTATGGGTAATGGTTATAAAAAAAATTGAGTGTTGAATGATTATTCATATCCACTATAATCATAAAAAATACATGAGGAACCCATAAACTAAAAATAATAGTCATATTTTAAGTCCCATGATTGGATTTTTGAGTGATATCACACTAAGAGAGGGAGGGAGTGAATCAAGGTGTAGAGAGTTATTAACCAATTAAAACAACTTGAAACTTTTATATTCCCTTGTTCTAAGAATCATGACCTCTCAAACTTGAGGTTTGTATGTTACTATCTTAAAAAATATGATTTATTTTTCCTGATCTAGTTTAGTGTGCATGGATAAAGTAAATATGTACATGATAATTTAACTTGTTCACCGTCAATGGGATATATCTAAAGAGAATTAATTAGAAATGTGTCATCCACAAATAAATATTAACAATCTAATTAAAATTGACATGTGTCACTCCACATATAAAAGGTTTGTTCTAGGTCACTGATTTCATAGGCTCGCTACCTTATAATTATCAGGGTTGACACAATATCACCCAATAATCACTATCAGATAACTTCCACTTCTATATAATCCTTTTATCACTAATCTGGGAAGGATCCACACATAGTTTTTAGATAAATAGGTCCCTCTAAAGAATCATTGAATGAAACTTCAAAAAATTATAGATGCCCTATTTATGATCTGTTGAGTTATTTCATCACCATATATTAACACAACTTTAGAATCACTATTCTTATTTTAGAATAACTTTGGTATAACTCCAATTTGATTTAGGAATATAAAATAAGATCATCATTGGATATATCTTCAATAGTTCCAATTATTCAATATATTAGCCCCTTACCTATAAAAATCATCAAGTCTTTCTATATAATTACAATGATATTCCTTGTGTCCTACAAAATCTCATCACACATAAAATTAAAGGAATCATTGGATAATAAATGGACTAATATAAAAATTGAAATGGGTCATTCAAATTTCACAAAACTTCTTCATAAAACTTCCCCGATATCTTTCATAACCAAATCCTCAACTAATTCATGGATGTATCGAGAGACTTATTTATATAACTAATTAACCAGCATGTAATTAATCTACATAAAAGATTCAAACTCCTTTATAAAATTCTGGAATAATGGCCAATTTTTTTTCCCAAAATTAATGAATATCTAAAGATACGATCATGCATAACCTAAATTAAAAATATATTGATATATTGCTTCAAATCCCGAATTACCCAGTGCTATTCCTAGGGGATAAACTTGTTTTAGTTTTTCTCCAAAATGTTGGCCACCATGGGAGTGGTCCTCCATGATAATCCCATTTTTATTGATACTCCAACTATCTATTATGACCACTTCAAACACTAAAAATCCCATTTTTTGTATCCCCATTTTTTACAACGATCATCATAAACCACTGCTCATTCCTCTATGACTTGATTTAATATAATATGGACTAATTTTTATTTTAGATATTATATATTAAACTACAAATCGACCATGAATTCCTCTCATTGTATTAGTGAAAAGATATATATTTTTCTTTTCACCAGAAATGATAAAAAGTATTTAATAAACCATGGTCAGGTTGGTCGTGTTGTCTTTCACTTACACCCGTTGACCACAATTACCATCATGATGGGAATTATCACCCACCTCAAGCCATTTTGGAATGGTGAACTAATATTACATCATGGAATTCTCCATGGGCATAGTTACTTTCCATCATCCTATTTTGGGACTCTTCCACCATACCAAAACCTCCAACATGGGTTTGGACATCATTGCCTCTTCAACACCATCACCACGCCCACTGATGAGGGCATGGCCATTCCTATATTGGTCCATACTTACATAAACATGACCTCCACTATGGGAATGGTCTTCATTGAATGAACATGTTTCCCCTTTCTATAATACCACTCTTCTTTAAATTGAAAAATACAATCTTTATCATCAAACAAAAAATTAATATCAATTAATTTTATTGAAAAGAACTCACTGTGTGCATCACTGTTTTCAATAAATCTCCCAACCATCATTTCATCACTTTTTCAATCTTCAATACATTTTTATCAAATATTATTTTATCAAAAAATACAAATACCAATGGGCCTGTAGTTGAGTGTTATAAGATCCTACTTGGTACTCAAAATACCAAAGTTAAAAAATGGGAGGGGTTGAATTTCTACATTACAATAGAATCCATTATAGGTGTTTCTATTTCATAAGAACTGTTGACCTAAAATGGTCCTAATTCCAATATATTTTTTCCTATAGTCCATGGGGACTTGGTGAAATGATATTTATTTAGACAAAATGGCCTCTATGACACCAAATTCCTTCAATTCAGATAGTTAATTCCCTAAGTCCATCAATAAGTTGTCACCCATGATTCATGATGATTTCATTACAAATAGGTGTACATTGTAAAAATGTATATTAATTTTATGTTAATCTGTTTAATATGAAGTTAATTAATTAGGTAGCTAAGAAAAATCTATTAAATACCCTGATTAGGGAGGATGTGATGAAAATACTTGGCTGAAAATTTAAGGAATTTAATGTCAGTTAAAACGGATATAGGAATAATAGAAGGTGATGTTCTAAGAAGGTTTCATGATCTTAGGCCTTTATTCACATAATGGCCTCTATACCACTGGTCTTTTGAGAGATATATCTAAGGTAATTTGGGTTATTTAAAGGATTACTCTTTTACACACTTCCCACCAAATGATTAATAAAAACATTAATTCTTATAGCTATAAGTATCATACCACATGATTATTTAATAGTTATAAGTGGTTAAAATTTTGATACCACTTGATTTAAGATACTTTTACTTTGAACAAATTATTTTACTTGTACTCCATTACTTTTAGTTCTCAATGATTTTTTAAAGATATTATAATTATTAATAGCCTTTAATGTTCAATACAAATCACCTTGAGTCTTTGGGTCCTAACACTACTTATTATATATCAATTTTTTGGATGCCACTTATGGGAAATAATATTCAAACCAAGAAGTTTTGGATATTCTAAAAACTATCATATGATACCAAAAAACAAACCACATTTTTTTAAAATAAAAATTAAGTGATATTCAACTTTGTTCCTTAATTTTTTCCCATTTGATTCTATTCATGTGGGATAAAACCACCTGATTCTTTATATATAATTGAACTTATTCTAAACTACCAATATATGTTAATTTATTTCAAAATAACCCTATGGATCATAAATCCCCTATAAATTTACACATCTTCTCAAATATTTATAAACAATAAATCATATAGGAAGATGAAAACTTGAATGCTCCCTATGTTGATGAATGAGGTGGTTCAACATAAACAAACTCATCACCTTTCATCTTTCCATTTCCCTTTTCTATATTTCAAGGAAATATTGTAATAATATCATTATGTTATTCATCATCGAATAAATTTGATAAAATGACCAATGATTCCTTTTACACAATCATCCTCATGTATAAAAAATTAACCTCATTTTTTTGAATTGGTAGTTTCCTCAACTATGGAATCGACCACACTTGAAAAAGAACCTTTATGTGTTACATCATAAGTAGATCTCACCTCTTCAATTATTCTCCATTGTATATTTTTTTCCATTTTATTTATTTTTTATAAATACATTTTTAAAAATCACCCTTGATTTCCAAAAGTTCCATCATGGAAATCACATTCCTTAGTGGATTCAGATTCCCTTTCATTTCAACCTTATTCACATCTAGAATAACCTCTTTATTTTTCATCCAGATTTCATTTCTTTCATTCTATTGGGAAAAAATCCCTCAAGGTATCATTGAAGCATTTTTGAGGTGATTGTGTTTTTTGATAAAGTGGAAATCTGTGTGGTGATTGTTGAAAAAGCAAAAAAATGACATAAAAATTTGTTGACAAAGGGGATTTCATGGTGGAATGTCGAGTTCAAGAGATATGGTCAACGATCCATGTTTGACTCAAGAATGTCGATAAAGGAATGGATGATCTGGAGGTGGTACAAAAAGGACAGATACAAGGTGGCACTGTTTTCCAGTGTTTTCCAAATTTTTGGGCCTGAAAATTGACAAATGAAGAAAAGTGGTTTTTGGAAAAGGGACTTGCACACAATGTTCTTGAAGGTGAGGATACTTGCACACCATATGTTTTCAAGATCAGATCATCAAAATATGTCAAAGGGATAAGGGTCGTGCAAGTATTGGGTTGGTCGCACAGGTGACTTGCGCACCGAGAAAGGACTTGTGCGCCGATGCCTAGGAGGATTGGAAACTTGAGCGCCTATTTTTTTTTCAAGAACAGAAGAACAAAATATGGCAAAGGAAAGAGGGCCACGTAGGTATTTGGTTTGGTCGCGCAAGTGACTTGCAGGGGAAGAGACCTGCACGCCGAGACTTGCGTGCCGAGGGGTGACTTGCGCGCCACTGCGTAGCTTTACCAAATACCTATAAATACAGGACCACCCCTCCTCATTTTCAATGGATTACAATACTTAGAAAATTCAGATCTTCCGTAACGCTGGTGTGGTGGTCGCGCAAGTGTTGGTGGGTCACGCAAGTAGGACTTTCGCGCCTGATTTAAAGAAGCATAGTTGTTGTTATTTGCACACCAATATTGGTTTGGGAGTAAAGGGAAGTGAATTGTGCAAGTTTTGAGTTTCAGAATCTTGTGTCGCTCAAGTTGTTGAGGAAGACTTTCACCCCAGTTGTGACTTGCACGCCGATACTTGTACGCCGGATTAGACTTGCGCGCCAAGTAAGGTTGATTTCCAGCAGTGTTTTCGGGCTGCGTGGAAGCTGGAAGTTTTCCTGATACCTTCGGTGTAAAGAGATATTAATATATGGGTGAAAGTTGGACTTCAATAGAGAATCCACATACAACAGAGGATGTATTCATTAGAGATAATGAAAAGAGCTACATGTGTATAAACTGTGAGTGGATCCTTTCCGGAGTAGTGAGCAAAGGAAGAGGAAGAAGGTGATCCTCTCCACTGGAAGTGATCTAGAGAGAGAGAGTGAAATAGGGAGTGACCTTGGGAAAGCAGTGAGATGACTCTAGACCTTGTAAAGGAAGTGAGCCTAGGATAGAGTGACTGTGCCCGAACCTTGTAATCCACAGCTAGTGAAGTTTAGTGGAATTTGGTATGACCGAAAACCTGTCAGTGTATGCTCCTTGGATATATCCCTTAGTGTTGAACCAAGTAAAAATTGCTGTGTCCTGTGCTTTCTTTATTTTCGGTTTATATTGTGCAACATGAAATAGAGAGAAGAGTGTTTTTCTTAACAGTAAAACAAGATCAGAACCGACTTTATTTTTAAATTAGTCATACCCTGATTCACCCCCCTCTCAAGGTATTCAGCCTTGTGAACCTAACACATTCCATGGGAGTTATTTTGAGTACCCAAATATTTGTTCTTGATGCACATGTTATTTAGTCACATTTTTAACCTCAAAATAATTAAATCTATTTTCCATATCAATAGGTATTTTCCCAATAAAATCATTCTCTTTACAATTCGTAGGATTGAGTAGCTTTTTGTGGATTTATTACCCTTCCATTAAGTCTTGAAATTGAAATAAGTTCTTATGTCACCGATGTTAGAAACAATAAACCCAATACTATATGAATCATACCTCATTTGGTTTCTCATTTATTGAGATATTTTCATTGATGTAGTTCAAATTATATCTTTGGGATTTTTATCTTCAAAACATATAATCATGATGTTCAAAATTGTTCCAAAAATTGAATCACATTAGTTCCTTCTTATTTTATGGTACCACATTTCAATATTATTCATGGAAGAAAATTTTTATTATAAATTTCATATTGTGATTCTTCATTCTAATCGATTATTACTTTAGTGATATCATCACCTTCAAAATCGAGGTGTTCATAATCTTCTTAGGATAACTTATCTTCTCACATTATTCCACAAATTTTTATCCAAAATTTTCATCTTTGAGATGACATGTCTTAAAGTCCTTTTTACTTCATTAAATTTTGATATTTTTGAATTAAAATAGAACATTAATTCCTTATCTATGGATATTTGTTTTCCAAACTCTTGGTAAGTATCATCATGTGTATCCCACTATTTTTTTATTTTCTATTCCCAGACTTTAAATAATGAGATTTGAATCCAATTCTACTCTTCCAACTCTTTCATTTTACGTTGAGAAATCATCAATGATTGAATATTAGAATCCATGTATGATACTTTATCAATCATGGATTTTATTTCATGACCAATCATTTGAATAAAAACATGAAATTGTTTCACCTTTATTACCAGAATAACATCTCATTTTTATCTCTATAATAGAGTTTTAAATTTCACAACCTTTCTATACATCATATTTAGAATAAAAAAACATATTAACATTAGATCTTACATCTATTGGATAACCTAAATTTTGGGATAACTTTGTCTTTTTATTCATAATTTTTCATTTTAGCATAATGAGTTTTTCTTTTATATTTTATTCTTTATAAAATAAATATTCCAACATAATCCAAATTTCATCAGATAACTGGTATAGTTTTTTTAATTTTGTACACATCTTCCTCAAGAGAATCCATTAATGTATTCTTGACTGAAGTATTAGTTCTAATATTTCTTTGATCTATCGTAAACATAACTCTATATCATCCTAACAGAATAATTATATCTTCTGTCATTTCATGAGAAAAACTAATAGAATCATCCAAGAAATAGATGAACTCATTATCCCATTTTTTGAAAATATTTCTAAGAAATATAGGATCCTTCAATATGGATTCAATTTTCTCAACAAATGTAGATCATGTGAGTTATAAAAATCCACGTATATCTAACCTATTGATTTGATAATAATTATACTTCCCCTAATAAGATCATAGAGTGAAAAAACCCAAAGGGGTGGGGAAGTAATTTGTGTAGATTATAGAACAAAATTATAAAAAATTAAACCTTTTATATTCAAGAAAGATAGATTCTTTTCCCACCTAGATGTGTCCTTATGACATGACATAAAACTATGAGGGAGAGATAGCGACACCCAAAGAAGATAGTATCAAGGTTTAGTGATTGAGTCCCATTTACTTGTAGTTCAAAGCACATGTGTTGGATGCTGGGCATCGGTGGTTACATCTAGAACTATTGGAGACTCACTTTTCCTAGGCAGAGCTACTGAGATAGAGATCCCCTTACTCTTTGGATAGTTTTTCTTTTACTGAGCATATATATATATATATATATATCTTATTTCTATTACCCACTCCTTGGATTTTGGCTACTCTCTTTCTAGGAGAGGTGATTATGAACATGGGTTTTATATACATTTTATGTCTCTATTCTATTGGTTGGATGATTCTACTCACCTACTATAGGTAGAGAAGAGTCAATGATAAGTTTATCTTCCCACCATTTCTAGATCCTTGTGTTTGGATAATCTTACATCACTCTTTTCTTGGGTTGAGCTTCACTCCTTTTGATGTACGTTTCTCTCTCTAATAATTTCGTCTTCTTCGGTTATATCTCTTTAATACTTTCCTCTTTAGTACTCCTCTTACTTCTCCCTTGATCCTTTGGGACATCCTACTGAGTATTTTTATACTCACCCCTTCTTGGTATTTTTCCACACTTGGTGTACCCTTGAAGATGATGGATAAGTTTATCATGACTTCAGAGGAGTTAGGGATACAGGGTGCTGGGACCGTGTGTGGTTGTTATAGATTGGGATTTAGGAGAGGGGATCTCACATCTATTTAACCTTTTAACCTATTTCTAGGTTGTGGTACTTTTATGGTTGGGTGTGTATTTTTTCCGTTTCACTTTCATCTTTACTTTTTTGTAATTTTACTATTTAGAGGTATATGCATGTTTGTGTTATATATATATATATATATCAGTGTTGTATCTTTCTTTATTTCCACTATTCAATTTTTCATTGAGTTAGCCGCATGTGTGTGTACATGTTCTAAGGAAAAGGCCTCCCTTAGTTTGTTGTGACTTCAGTGATAATCACTAACCCTTGGCCTATAGAAGTGGCCGTGGGGTAGTTACAGCTCAAGCCCCGGTATGGGTCGGGTCATGATAAAGTTGTATCATAGGTGGTTTGACCCTTGAGATATTGTTTGGACATTTCCATAAAAAGGTCTTGGTTGGGTTTATGGAAATAGTGATGAAGTGTCTCTAGAGAGGATCTTAGGCCAGGGAATCCAGTGATGGTATGAGCAACTGGCGTATCCATTCACCAGGTCCCTAATTACCTGCTTGCTGACTCAGCACCCTGATACACCTATTATAGGTAACAATGGTACATGCATCATATAGGATCGAGTCTTTGATTATCCTTCTTGAGTCAAATACCCATTTTTGTTGATATAAATATATATATATATATATAAGCTCATCTGATCGTGGTACTCCTTGATAACATTCAGAATGTCTCCATGATGATACCCTATCAGGATACTAGTTATGGTTCATGATGATGACCCGATGAGAAACATGGCCTCAGTTACAGACCCATCATATGAGCCCCTTTCTTCAGGTGAGTTGGTAGTAGAACCCCCACCTATTGAGCTGCAGACAACCCCAACAGAGTAGGATGAGAACGTGAACTGGTTGAGTGCACTTTGTGAGTTCTAGTGTCTGAGACCACTAAGGTATGATAGTGAGATAGACCCTCAGGGATCATAGGTTTTTCTAGAGTTGGTGGTCTAACTCTTCATGATTTTACGGACACCGACAGATCAGATGGTGGCATTGGTATCTATCCTTTTTTCATGGAGTAACTGGGTGTTTCTGGAGATTGGTTACTCAAATACATGATGTGTTTACACTCTCATGGGACCATTTCTAGTAGATATTTCTTGAGGTGTTCTACCCCTCCTCCTTACAATCCGTTCATATTTAGGAGCTCTTACAGTTTTAGCAGGTAGGGATGACGATGATTGAGTATGTGACTAGGTTCACAAACCTTGAAAATTACTCTCTAGACATCATCTATAACGGTTACTTCTGAGCATGAAAGTTCAAGTAAGAACTCCATAAAGAGATCCATTCTATCATAGTACCCTTGTTCATCCCCATCTTTTCCAGGGTAATAGAATAATATTTGTGGATAGAGAGACTTATATCAGAAGGACACCATACAACTGGTTGTGGTAGTGAGAGCAATTGAGCTGATACAACTTCAGTAGCTAGCAGACGTCAATCAACATGTTTTCGACCTAGAATGCCTCCCCATAATTAGTTTTATTGTGTCCTTATTATATAAGTCTATATATCAACAACTCTTATTCTAGTACCCTAGAAAATATGGGGATGAAAAAGGGTACTATGATACTACCTTCTGGAAGAGTGCTTTGTGGTTTTCATAGACCACCAAAGTCTCAGGTAAATCTCCACCTAGAGAGACCTGAACTTGAGGTGGTGATGTTGGTTGAACTTCCTACAAGAATATGACATTGATATAGTATATACTCTGGGAACAAGAAACATTATAGTAGATTCCCTTAGTAGGAAGTCCTAGGTTCACCTAGTGAATGATGTTTTGGAACAATTATCTTCTCTACAGCTGACCCTAATGAAGTAGGAGGGTGCAATTTTTTTTCCATCAATGGTATTGAATCCTTCACTTCCCAAAAATTTAGGAGAGTATTTATTTTGATAAATTTACTATGAAATCTTGTGTGAATAGATATCATTGGGTGTTTCACCAGATAGATATTTTGAAGGAGGAAATCATAAGACCCTATTGTAGGGACAAGCATTGATTTCAGTTGTGACATGAGATGTAGAAGTTTGGCTTGGGGGAAAACATTCCCTCGAGTTTCTTCAGGCCATTTGTGACCATGAAAGGATATGGAGAGGTTTCCTACCACCTTACCCTACCCCCAATAGCTACATTGGGTGAAATTCTTCCATTTTTCACAACTGAGGAGATACACGCATGTTCCTACATGCATCATCGACAAGATTAGACCTTAAAAAGATGAACTATCCTTTTGGTTTTCCTGTTGTTCCAGTACGAAAATGTCCAGAAATTTCCTTGGGGGAGGAAAAAATAGGTGTGAGATCAGTATCCTAAGTTGTTTTCCCTAGTTTTTATTTTTGGGGATAAAAATATTGATGGAGGGAATGATGTAGAGACCCTGTTTTTACCTTCATAGAATTTGGAATATTTCTACACATCTTTCTAGAGCTAGGCACTGAGACGAAGTGAAAATATTAGGCCCAGTGTTCCTACAATTAATTATAGAAAAATAATAATTTATTTTTTACTATGTACATGTTAGAAATGAAATATCTCTTAAATTATAGTTCAAATTAGAAATCTGATGCCACGATTGTGTCTAGAACACTTCTTTTACCCAAGGTGGGATATAAATTTTGTTGGAACGAGACTTATGTGAGAAAATCCATGTAGGGCCAAAATGGTAACTAAAATAATTAAATTTAATTATTTTATCTCAAATGCCAAACCCAATAACATTAAAACAGGGACTTAGATTGAAAATATGAGATCACTTTTGATTTCGGAAAGGGGTGTTCTTCCTAGGTGCAATATAAAAAGAGGGGGCGAGGTAATTTAAAATTCTAAACTAAGAGAGGATCCAATAAATATATATTGAGGGAATTAATTAGGGTTAGAATTTATTTCCCTTTCTCTCTGTACTAAATCTCACTCTCTCTCAACCATTCTTCATTGTTCTTCACCGGATCGCAGAGCGATCTCTGCTAGAACTTTGAAGGATCTAAGAAGGATAATAGTAGATGTATTTTCAATGATGAACAAATCCAATGAGTTAGTATTATTCAATTGATTACCTTTTATTGGAGTTTTAAAATTTATAATCCATCCTTTTTCATTTTAAATTTTCATTGGATTATCATTTATTTATGGCCACATTAACACGACCATCATTCCATTTGTGAACACTAAATTTTATCTGATATTTGTTTGTTCTTCACAAATATTCAAATCCAAATTTTTTTATGCAAGAATCAACTATCATATCATCGATAAGAAGACTATGTTGTGAAGGGTTCATCACAGGGATCATAGATCCATTGAAGAATCTGAAATCGAGCTTCCAGTGAAGTTGGGGTGGCCCATAGAAGGGACCAATAGAGTAAGACTGGTTGGCGACAGTGGTGATGGAATGTGGCCGTGGTGGAGGCCGGCTCAATGGTGCGGCCTGGAACCGCGACAGAGGCAGATGGGTGCAAGCTAAGAAGGCTGGCGAGGTCGGAGTAGGTGGAGGCTAGCGGGGCTGTTCCATGTTGGCATGGAAAAGATCCGGTGTGAGATAAAGGCAATAGTGCACTAGGATGAGGTAATAGGGTAGTAGGGTTAGGCGGGTACCCTGATGTGGTGACCAAAACCCATGCTTTGTGTTTTTACCGCGTGGATGCGAGGAAAAAAAGTGGACCAACCATTAGGGACGATCGGTGTCGGCAGGTCGCACTGGCTGGGAGTGGGCCAACGGACTGGGTAGTGGCTTGTGGATGGGGCCGCAGGAGGTGGGCCAGGATGGTGTCATGTGGTTCAGGCTGAAGAAGATAGGCCAGACCGGTGGAGGACAGGCCATACCAGTGGCTGGGCCACATGCTGAATGGGGTGAACCTATAGCATCCCGTCTTTTTATAACATAACTTTTCATTCCATTACACGGGACTGAGGATCTTTAAGGTTTAGTGTCTTGGAAACAAGGAACATAAAACATGAAACAAAAAAAACATTCTTCTTAAACACTTGAAAGGCTTATCCTCATGTTCACCCTAGGCTCATTACTGCATCTCATAACCTGGGGACATACATCAAAAGGAAGGGTGAGCAGAAGGCCCTGCAAGGGAAACAAGTGAAACATTTTACATATGAACTTGAGATACATCAATAAAGTCATGAAAAGAACTTTAATGCATGAAAATGAAATCATGAGGCATATCATAATAAAAATAAAACTTTTTCATAACTTGAAGATGTGGCTACATCATTTAACATAGACAATCATGAACATATCACCAAGGTCCATCCCCATGGTGTCATTTTAAAATTACCAAGGTTATTCACCAAGGTATCGTGAAAATTGTAATCTCTAGTGGTTACATCATTACCCAATGCATTGGAGCGCTATCAGGGCGCACCCTTAAATTTGCCTTTATTATCATGTGAGCCACATATATCATCATCAAACATTTCATAAATAACCCATATAGCATAAAGGAAATGGGTTTCATTTCATAATCATAACTTTTTAAAAACTGCTTTAAAGACATGATCTTTATATCACTTTAAAACCCACAGAAAAGGAAGGTGGGTCTCATGTATGTAAATCCCAGAATTTAAAATAGAACATTTTGGTATATATGTGAATACCCCTTTAGAATAAAGAGCTTTGAGTATTCACTTAATAAAATAAAAGGACTTTAGAAAAAGAGATAGACATTTTGAGACAGAAATTCTGCAGCATAACGGCAATGTTCCGAGGTTTTAGAAGACATTAAAAGAGAGGTAAAATGGGTCAAACATTCATAAATGACCCATAAAATAGTACATGGACAGAATAAGAAGGATAAATGATCATGGTAATGATATTTCAAGGACATACCATTTGAAATGAAAAACATGGAAGGAAGAAAAAAAATTAGATTTCCCTTATGAAAGTTCGGCAGCCTAACGGCGTTACTTAAACCTCAACAAAAAATGATTTGAAAAGATCAAATAGGATCTCTCATCATGTGAACATAAGAGTTCAGTATGATAGATATAGAGATAATTCCCCAACATAACAAAAAGGAACTTGAAAGAATTGACATGAAAGTAGAACTTCGAAACGAGAAGGGTGAAGAACCACTTAAAAATTCGGCAGCCTAACGACGCCACTTAAAACATCAAAATACTGAATTGAAGAGATCAAATGGGGTCTCTCATCATATGAACATAAGAGTCCAGTATGATATATATAGAGATCATACCCCAATATAACAAAAAGGAACTTGAAATAATTGACATGAAAGTAGAACTTCAAAACGAGAAGGGTGAAGAACCACTTAAAAATTCGGCAGCCTAACGGCGCCACTTAAAACATCAAAATACTGAATTGAAGAGATCAAAGGGGGTCTCTCATCATATGAACATAAGAGTACAGTATGATATATATAGATATCATACCCCAATATAACAAAAAGGAACTTGAAATAATTGACATGAAAGTAGAACTTCAAAACGAGAAGGGTGAAGAACCACTTAAAAATTCGGCAGCCTAACGGCGCCACTTAAAACTTCAAAATACTGAATTGAAGTGATCAAATGGGGTCTCTCATCATATGAACATAAGAGTCCAGTATGATAGATATAGAGATCATACCCCAATATAACAAAAAGGAACTTGAAATAATTGACATGAAAGTAGAACTTCAAAACGAGAAGGGTGAAGAACCACTTAAAAATTCGGCAGCCTAACGACGCCACTTAAAACTTCAAAATACTGAATTGAAGCGATCAAATGGGGTCTCTCATCATATGATCATAAAAGATCAGTATGATAAATTTAGAGATCATACCCCAACATAATAAAAAGGAACATGAAAGACTTGAATGAAAATAGAACTTGAAAACGAGGAAGGTGAAAGAATCCCTTAAAAATTCGGCAGCCTAACGGCGCCACTTAAACATTCTTAAAACGAATTGATGAGGGAAAGGGGGGGTCTCTCATCATATGAACATGAAATAGGCAGTAGCATGAATATAAAAGAACATACTACAACATAATAACATGGAGTATAAAAGAAATGACATAAAAGAGATTACTTGAAAAGAAAGAGAGAGGTCGGATCCCTTACCTTAAAATGTAACTCTTAAACCTCAAAGGTTGGGACCTTGAGGGCTTGGGGGAACCTTGGGAGGACTACATGGGAGGTAATGAGATCGGGAATTCATTGGGAATGAGTGGGGAGTCGAATGGATGAGAGGAGGGCTTGGTATTTATAGGGAAAGTGAGGGGACAAGGCATTAATGGCCAAGGGACACCTCACATGTGCTTTTCTCAAACCCATGTGCTCTCCCTTGTCATTTATCATGGAGTTAGGCCACATGGGGCCCCCAAAACAATAATTCATCACCTTTGGCCGGCCAACCCTCAAAAGATTTCATGACATCATCATGACACCGTTATGATGTCATTAAACATACCGAAACCCTAAAACTGTATTTTTACTATTCACTGAAAATTCAACTTTCTCAGACAAATCCCAAAATTTCACATTAACCAAATATCAATGCTCTGATTTCAAAAATGAAATCCATTTTATAAAAATAATTTTCTAAATATTTTTAGTTTAATTTTTAAATAAAAACACTATTCATCGAAAATTCATTTTTTTCAGAAAAAACCCCAAAAATTACCATAACATAATATCGATGCTCTGAGTTCAAAAATAAAGTCATTTTTCTAAAAATAATTTTCTAATTATTTTTAATTAAATTTTTAATTAAAAAAAACACTATTCACCCGAAAAAAACTAATACTTGAATAATAATTAATGAAACCGTTATTTAACTATTTTATTGAATCACATTACTTAATCAAGGTGCCTAGATTATTTTAAAACTTTCTTTAAGTGAGATTACCAATCCATTTGGTCATATTACTAATCCTAATCATAAAATCACTATTCATAATTTACTATTCATCAAAAATCAAGTTGATCTTATTAGACTCTAAATTTAGTACTGAACATAATTGCAGAAGACCATTTTTTGAAAATCATTACACATTTTTAATTATTTAGGGTTTACATAAACATATTTAAAATATCCTTTTTCTAAAATTCATCAAAAATATGCATACTATATTTATCCGGTCATTTCAAAATTCATAAACTTCATCATAAGAAGAAATCCCAATTTTTATTTAAAACAAGGATTACACAAGGAAGTTATGGTCTCGTTACATAACCCCTTATAATACCAGCATAGGACCTAAGAGTAAGGTGTGCTAGGGTGATAGAAGCTTGGGGCGGCTCAGTCAACATTGCCCGAGTAGTAATTTCTATCAGTTTGAACTTCTCACGAAGGCGATTTTGTTCCAGCTTCACATGATGAAGTTCGGCTTGGATTTGATCCAGAGCAAAGCCCAGTGGTGCTACCTCCTTCCCAAGCTCTGTTAGATGGGCTTCGATCGGTCCAAGACTACTAGGTGAGGCCATCGAATCTTCTTTCTATAATAATTAACCAAGATTACTTATATTTAGAGACAATAATCAAAACATTTTGTTCACAGCGGTCATGTTGACCGATGGTTATATAATAGTCAAAACCCACTGATCTCATTTTATTTATAATCATGTTTATCAAATAAAACATTTTTGTTGAGTATAACAATAACACATAAAATTAGGAAACAAAATTTATTTAAAAATTTCGGGTCGTTACAATCTTCCCCCCTTAAGAAATTGCGTCCTCGAAATTTTAAAATTGGGTTTTGAAATTTCATTGAAAGTCCCACATCGGAAAAGGAGTCAGTAAAACTATTACTTTAAAATAAAGAAGGGAAGTACAATGGTCACCCGAGTTAACCCACACTAGGGTTCCATGTAGGAAAACATGGACATGGAGGAAAAAACAAAGGGTCAAGTTCTGAGGGAGAGTGATAGAGAACATGATTAGGATAAAGTTAACCATGAGAAAATCCCAAACTTATGATGTGTGTAAACGGTCTTTGATTACCTAGTAGGAAACGTAAACCAACAACATTTTTGTTTTACGTTTCTTTTCATAATTTTGAGGATTTCATTTACTACATAGAACAAAAACATAAGAAAATATACCTACCTTCAAGTAGAGTTTCATCCTTTAACAAGTCCCTACCAACACTAATCTTTTCTCCAAATGATGAGAATTCAAAAACACTTGGTCTCATAAAAGCACAAGAATCATCTTCTATAGAATCACATAATCTACAAAAGATTAACTATCTATTTCTTCTATCTTTAAACATTATCCCAAAAACAGAAAGGTTAAGGTAAAACAACTCCTCAAAAAGAAATAATCCCATAGGAATGGAAACTACTTTTAAATCATCAAAGTTCCATGGTACTACCCAAAGTTCATCATAGACCATTCCATAAATAACGGTCCTTAAAATTCCTCAAAACAAACCAAACTAAGATTGAAACCCAAATACAATAAGGATTTGATAACATAGTCTTCCAAAACAACTTCATTGTTCATCTCCAGACAACATCAACCACTCCTAACATCTTATAAAAAAGTAGCTAACCTAAACATATTTTACCCAAGATAGGTTAGTCATTCCCATAAGTAACCTAAATTACTATAAGTTCACCTTAAATTCATCGATTCTTCAAAATATAAGTCAACCTTACTCCTCAATGAAAATACCGTAGTAATCTATTTACCTCGATCAAATATGGTTCCCAAAATAATGAACGTCTTCCAAAATAATAATCATATTTTAATCCCCTAATCATCCCTGTCATATTAATACGAAAATCGTCGCATTTCCTATCACATTGGTTGTCGGAACATGTTCTTCCATTTCCCACCATTAACTAAGAAGAGAAAGCATAATTAGGGGCTTAAGTACTTAGCTAATAATCATGAAAAGGAACTGAAAGCATATAAGGATAACTTGTATATGAAAGGTATACCCTAACTTGTGATCTCCTAGGTTCCCATCTAGGTTATGAATGATCATATATTCTTATGTGAACCTTTATTTTATTTTATCTTTGTTCCTTTAACAATGGTTCATGCCAAGCTTATGAATTTACCAAAGCATATCCCCCGGGAGTGTCGTAACCAAGAGTGCAGCAAGACCCGTTGTCGTGTACCAGTTCCTGTTCGAGTCTAGCTCAAAGCGGTGTTTTCGAGTTTTACCCCTATGTACATCTGTGCCAGAGCCACCTCTAGCTGCTCGTATCCAGACAGGGATGTATTTGCTTGGCAACCCCTTACTCAATACTCACCAAAATACCAGGAAGATTTCCTATATTAAACTTTTCTATAGGGTTCCTCCTAGAGTTTTCATATCCTAATTTCCACAAATAACTAAACCATCCTTTGATACCAACTATAGCATCCCGTCTTTTTATAACATAACTTTTCATTCCATTACACGGGACTGAGGATCTTTAAGGTTTAGTGTCTTGGAAACAAGGAACATAAAACATGAAACAAAAAAAAACATTCTTCTTAAACACTTGAAAGGATTCTCCTCATGTTCACCCTAGGCTCATTACTGCATCTCATAACCTGGGGACATACATCAAAAGGAAGGGTGAGCAGAAGGCCCAGCAAGGGAAACAAGTGAAACATTTTACATATGAACTTGAGATACATCAATAAAGTTATGAAAAGAACTTTAATGCATGAAAATGAAATCATGAGGCATATCATAATAAAAATAAAACTTTTTCATAACTTGAAGATGTGGCTACATCATTTAACATAGACAATCATGAACATATCACCAAGGTCCATCCCCATGGTGTAATTTTAAAATTACCAAGGTTATTCACCAAGGTATCGTGAAAATTGTAATCTCTAGTGGTTACATCATTACCCAATGCATTGGAGCGCTATCAGGGCGCACCCTTAAATTTGCCTTTATTATCATGTGAGCCACATATATCATCATCAAACATTTCATAAATAACCCATATAGCATAAAGGAAATGGGTTTCATTTCATAATCATAACTTTTTAAAAACTGCTTTAAAGACATGATCTTTATATCACTTTAAAACCCACAGAAAAGGAAGGTGGGTCTCATGTATGTAAATCCCAGAATTTAAAATAGAACATTTTGGTATATATGTGAATACCCCTTTAGAATAAAGAGCTTTGAGTATTCACTTAATAAAATAAAATGACTTTAGAAAAAGAGATAGACATTTTGAGACAGAAATTCTACAGCATAACGGCAATGTTCCGAGGTTTTAGAAGACATTAAAAGAGAGGTAAAATGGGTCAAACATTCATAAATGACCCATAAAATAGTACATGGACAGAATAAGAAGGATAAATGATCATGGTAATGAGATTTCAAGGACATACCATTTGAAATGAAAAACATGGAAGGAAGAAAAAAAAAATTAGATTTCCCTTATGAAAGTTCGGCAGCCTAACAGCGTTACTTAAACCTCAACAAAAAATGATTTGAAAAGATCAAATAGGATCTCTCATCATGTGAACATAAGAGTTCAGTATGATAGATATAGAGATAATTCCCCAACATAACAAAAAGGAACTTGAAAGAATTGACATGAAAGTAGAACTTCAAAACGAGAAGGGTGAAAAACCACTTAAAAATTCGGCAGCCTAACGGCGCCACTTAAAACATCAAAATACTGAATTGAAGAGATCAAATGGGGTCTCTCATCATATGAACATAAGAGTCCAGTATGATATATATAGAGATCATACCCCAATATAACAAAAAGGAACTTGAAATAATTGACATGAAAGTAGAACTTCAAAACGAGAAGGGTGAAGAACCACTTAAAAATTCGGCAGCCTAACGACGCCACTTAAAACATCAAAATACTGAATTGAAGAGATCAAAGGGGGTCTCTAATAATATGAATATAAGAGTCCAGTATGATATATATAGAGATCATACCCCAATATAACAAAAAGGAACTTGAAATAATTGACATGAAAGTAGAACTTCAAAACGAGAAGGGTGAAGAACAACTTAAAAATTCGGTAGCCTAACGGCGCCACTTAAAACTTCAAAATACTGAATTGAAGCGATCAAATGGGGTCTCTCATAATATGAAAATAAGAGTCCAGTATGATAGATATAGAGATCATACCCCAATATAACAAAAAGGAACTTGAAATAATTGACATGAAAGTAGAACTTCAAAACGAGAAGGGTGAAGAACCACTTAAAAATTCGGCAGCCTAACGGCGCCACTTAAAACTTCAAAATACTGAATTGAAGCGATCAAATGGGGTCTCTCATCATATGATCATAAAAGATCAGTATGATAAATTTAGATATCATACCCCAACATAATAAAAAGGAACATGAAAGACTTGAATGAAAATAGAACTTGAAAACGAGGAAGGTGAAAGAATCCCTTAAAAATTCGGCAGCCTAACGGCGCCACTTAAACATTCATAAAACGATTTGATGAGGGAAAGGGGGGGGTCTCTCATCATATGAACATGAAATAGGTAGTAGGATGAATATAAAAGAACATCCTCCAACATAATAACATGGAGTATAAAAGAAATGACATAAAAGAGATTACTTGAAAAGAAAGAGAGAGGTCGGATCCCTTACCTTAAAATGTAACTCTTAAACCTCAAAGGTTGGGACCTTGAGGGCTTGGGGGAACCTTGGGAGGACTCCTTGGGAGGTAATGAGACCGGGAATTCGTTGGGAATGAGTGGGGAGTCGAATGGATGAGAGGAGGGCTTGGTATTTATAGGGAAAGTGAGGGACAAGGCATTAATGGCCAAGGGACACCTCACATGTGCTTTTCTCAAACCCATGTGCTCTCCCTTGTCATTTATCATGGAGTTAGGCCACATGGGGCCCCCAAAACAATAATTCATCACCCTTGTCCGTCCAACCCTCAAAAGATCTCATGACATCATCATGACACCGTTATGATGTCATTAAACATACCGAAACCCTAAAACTGTATTTTTACTATTCACTGAAAATTCAACTTTCTCAGACAAATCCCAAAATTTCACATTAACCAAATATCAATGCTCTGATTTAAAAAATGAAATCCATTTTATAAAAATAATTTTCTAAATATTTTTAATTTAATTTTTAAATAAAAACACTATTCATCGAAAATTCATTTTTTTCAGAAAAAACCCCAAAAATTACCATAACATAATATCGATGCTCTGAGTTCAAAAATAAAGTCAATTTTCTAAAAATAATTTTCTAATAATTTTTAATTAAATTTTTAATAAAAAAAAACACTATTCACCCGAAAAAAACTAATACTTGAATAATAATTAATGAAACCGTTATTTAACTATTTTATTGAATCACATTACTTAATCAAGGTGCCTAGATTATTTTAAAACTTTCTTTAAGTGAGATTACTAATCCATTTGGTCATATTACTAATCCTAATCATAAAATCACTATTCATAATTTACTATTCATCAAAAATCAAGTTGATCTTATTAGACTCTAAATTTAGTACTGAACATAATTGCAGAAGACCATTTTTTGAAAATCATTACACATTTTTAATTATTTAGGGTTTACATAAACATATTTAAAATATCCTTTTTCTAAAATTCATCAAAAATATGCATACTATATTTATCCGGTCATTTCAAAATTCATAAACTTCATCATAAGAAGAAATCCCAATTTTTATTTAAAACAAGGATTACACAAGGAAGTTACGGTCTCGTTACATAACCCCTTATAATACCAGCATAGGACCTAAGAGTAAGGTGTGCTAGGGTGATAGAAGCTTGGGGCGGCTCAGTCAACATTTCCCGAGTAGTAATTTCTATCAATTTGAACTTCTCACGAAGGCGATTTCGTTCCAGCTTCACATGATGAAGTTCGGCTTGGATTTGATCCAGAGCAAAGCCCAGTGGTGCTACCTCCTTCCCAAGCTCTGTTAGATGGGCTTCGATCGGTCCAAGACTACTAGGTGAGGCCATCGAATCTTCTTTCTATAATAATTAACCAAGATTACTTATATTTAGAGACAATAATCGAAACATTTTGTTCACAGCGGTCATGTTGACCGATGGTTATATAATAGTCAAAACCCACTGATCTCATTTTATTTATAATCATGTTTATCAAATAAAACATTTTTGTTGAGTATAACAATAACACATAAAATTAGGAAACAAAATTTATTTAAAAATTTCGGGTCGTTACAGAACCGGCCTAGTTTTTTCCAAAACCTCTTTAAATGCCTATATCTTTTGATATGGGTCTCCGAATCACATGTCATATGTGAAAAAATGATCCTTGAGTCGAGCTGTACATTTTTCATTGGTTTTGGTATTTTAATTTCGTGCCTTAAGGTTGGTGGCACAAAATGCTCATTTTATTAATAATAATTTAATTATGATTATTCTCGATACTTCCTTTCAGGCGTAGCCCGTACATCCAAAGTCCAATTAATGCACCGTCAGAGGTGATGTGAACCTAGTGTTTAGGGAGAATTTTTGAGACTAATTTTGTGCATTCAAACTATATTTGAGGTGGAGGCCCCACTGGGGGAAGTTCACACATTTTGAGGTGAAATACAACATTCTCACTAGGTATCCATTTTTATGATCATGTAGTCAAACCTATGTGTTTTTCAAGAGGATCGCAGTGGTGTGATACACATAATTTGTTTTGGGACAGAGGAATGGGACCAATGAGAAGTATCTCAAGTGAAATGTTCCAACTTGTGACTTCTCCATCATATGTCTATTTGGGGTGAATGAATAGTTAATCTTGCGTAATTTTCTATAAGGATCGAAACAGTGTGATATGTCCAAACGTACAGAGCCCTGTTCATGATCTCACTAAATGTGGAAACATGAAAGGAATATCTATGGGAGTTATTTTTGATGTGATTGAAGAGAACCCATGGCTTGGGTCAGCTTTGACTCTGGTGAGAGTAGAGAGGATGTATGAATAGATGCAGTTGAATTTTAGGGATCTGTTTGAGGAGGTGTGTTAGTGAAATTATGTTTTTCACCTCATATCAACAATGATAATCATGCTCTCATTAGCCTATTGGCTAGGCATGTTGTGTACTTTGGGAGTACACAGACAATCTTAGAGGTACTTAATCATAATTTAATACTTGAAAATGGCTAGGTTCACAGAAAGGCATTGAGGTGAGGTCACACATCATCTGGGCTGCATGCACACCATGTAATACTTTATGAAGTCTTCTATCTATTGTATCTCTTTCTTCTGAACTCATATTTTGGCATGTGAGTATCTTATCCTAAGAGTTTTTCTATCTAGAACATAATGATTCCATCAGTAGTGTCTTCTAAGGCATGCTGTGAGATTCTCTAGCTGTGACACCTATCCGGAGTGGCATCTAATGATTGTAGGAGTGATTCTTTTCTGAGAGGTATCATCTAGAATGGATGTTCAGTGTTCCTAGAGGCTTTTCCAAGAGGTACTATCCAGCAGGGATGGCCGATGTTCCTCGATGCTTTTTCGAGAGGTACCATCCAACTTGGATGGCCGGAGTTCCTCAATGATGTAGAGTGAAATCCCCCAGACACATCTGGGTGTGGGTAGCCTCTATTATTCCTACTAGAGTGGATTCCCCATAATGCATCAGGGTGTGGGTAGCCTCTATGACTTCTATGAGAGTGGAACCCCCCTAATGCATCAGGTTGTGGGTAGCCTCTACAACTTCTACTAGAGTGGAATCCTCCTGATGCATTAGGGCATGGGATGCCTCTACCACTTCTTCTAGAATGGAATACCCTAGATGTAATGCCCGAAACATAATTATAGATGTAGTAATAATATTTTTCTAGTTATTATGATTATTAGTATTAGTATTGTTTTGTTTAATATTGATTCCATCCAAAACAAATGCTTACAGAATGAAATAAGACACATTTTATTCAATAGAAACACTTTAACATTATATTCCAACAAGTTTCAAAGACCATAACTTTCCTAGAATACCTATTACAAGTCCAATCAGGATCACCAAAAGGCAACCAAGAATAACAACTAGACCGGGTAAGTAGTGAACATCCCTCGAGTCCGTCAAAATAAAAACATTATGGAAAGTACTATGACAAAAGTACTAAGCGTCAAGGGAATATAGAGAACCATCCTTATAATCTAAAATGGTTTAAGGTTTTGAAATACCCTAAAAATTTATTTATAAGGCATTTGTAACTTTTGAAGATAAATATTACCATTATTTTTTCTTAATAACTATTGGAGTTTAGAAACATGTGACCATTGGTATTTTTATAAAACCATTATAATTTCATTAAGTATTTCAAATGTTTTAAAATGATTTAAATATTTTAAAGTTATATATTTTATTAAATGATGACATGGTTTTAATTTAAGTTTATTTTATATTTATATTTTTAAATTATAATGTTTTGAAACTCAAAATGAATACAAAATTATGAAAATAATGACATTTATAATTTTTTTTAACTATGAGAATGAATGTTTTATATATAAGAAAATTAATATATGTGTTCTGTTTCTCATAACTATTTGTGTTTAATAAATTTTTGATAAAAAATATGGTGAGTACCCCATCTAACCAAGGACATCCTTGATGGGGAATTCCTCAAGTTCAGTGGGAATCTCATAAAGGAATCCGAAGTCAAGCCAAGTCAGACTCAGTTAATGTATGGTGCATGCGGAGTCGCGCATGAGCTATGTATGGTGTAGGCTAAGTGCACACATAGGCCCGTGTATAAGTCCCGCATGAGCAAGGTGTAGGGTTTGGGCCAAAGCCTGTGTGGAGACCTGTGTGTAGAAGCCCCTATGTGTGTGCGTGTGTTATTGGATGTGGTCGGTGTGTCATCACTTATAAGGTAGTCTTATTATCCAGGTCATTTCGTTGTGGGATGAAAATTTTATCCCAAGGAAATAATCCTGGCTATTAGTTTCTTCTCACGTCATCCCAGTCCTCCTCCTCTATTAAGCTGCTCGATTCATCGTGTCTTTCCCACAGCCGATCAGACTGAGATGACCGTACCCTCCATTTATTTTCCTCTTATTCTTCACTGAAACCCTCATACTAGTGACCTCAAACTATAAATTCCTCCTCATCTATTGATCTTCCTCATCCTATGACCCTCCCATTAGTCTCCTCAGACCCATCCACTTCTTTTTTCCACAGGCCTACCATGGGAAAATTAGTTTAATGTAAACCCCATTATATTCCTAGGAAAGTTTCCCATAAAATAAATATATTATCAAACAACCAATTTATTTATGATTTACATTGATTATGGTTTTTTTTCTTGTCTGAAATGGTTAGATTCAGGTTTCTTAAATTATATTTTATGTTTGAACCATAGTGTATAATAATATATATAAATAGCTTATATAAACCCATGTTTGCACACTTAAACCTATGAGTTTTCTTCTTCCCAAATTTTAGTCAACATATACTCGATTCGATCTACTTCTAAAAGTCAAGTAAGGGTTTGTTTTGCTTTATTTTTATTATGAAAAACAAGTATATAAATTTTTGTGTATATAAAGTTATATATATATATATATATAGATTTCAATCCTAATATTATTTGGGTTTTCATATGATTGATATTAGTTATTAACTGATGTTTTTAAAGTATATAATTATTTTAAGGATTTGTTAAACTTCATTTTAGTTATGAAAATCCCATAATTACAATTTATGTATATACAATTTTATACAAATTTTAATCCTAAACTATTTTAGGTTTTCTAATTGTTTATTAAAAATAATTAATTGATTTTTATGATGCATATAACACTTTCAAGCGTGTTCTAAGTGATGTTTTTGGAGTTTTATAAACTCATATATTTATATTTGTATATACAGTTTTGTATAAATTGCATACTCAACCTATTTTAAGTTTTTTTTCAAAGGATGAACAATTATTTTAAAAAGGGTTTTTTCTTACCTACATGTTTTACATAAGGATTATTTTGATGGTATATTTATTTATTAAAAACCAATATATATATATATGTATGTACAATTTCATAAATATATGTCAATATTGTTTTATTTTAGTGATTTTTTTACTAGTATTAGCTTTTCTATGATTTTATGTTTTGAAAGTTGTTCAATTTATTAGATTGAAAATAAAATTTATGTTTAGGAATAAATATATATGTATAAACATATTTATACTCACCTTTTTACATGTTTTACATTTATAAGTCAATCCATGAATTTAATGTTTTCGATTACACGACCTAATTGTATGAGTGACCATGAATGCTAATTTATAATGGAAAACAATAATAAAACCTTGTTTTGTTTTTATATGCACAAAACTTTATAAGGGATAATTACCTTGTTATCATTACATGAATACATGCTAATTTAAAATTTTAGGATAAAAGGTTGGAATTATATTCTATCTAATAAATATATATACATTCATAAACAAATATAGTGAAGTGTGTTTAATTATTTTCTTATGAATAATTATCTCACAGGAAATGAATGTTGTAAATTTATAAATATTATATTTTAATTCATTATTAATCTTCTATAATGAATAGTATTGATTATTAAAGTTTATGATTTAATTTTATTGACACTCCCATTTATCAGTGTATGGTTTAAACATGAATGTTAAGAATCTTAAATTAAAAAACATGTATTTTTTAATATAAAATGTTTACTTTCATGAGACATGGGTTTTGAATTTAATAGTTTTTATTTTACGTGACAAACCTAAATAATCAATTATTTTTTGTGCACTAGTTATCATAACATGAGAAAAAGTGTTTCTTCTCGTCCATGCAAGTCATTGATAAATTTGATATACCCATAGTCCAAATTATAACTGAAAAACCATTCAATCATAGATTAAGTGTGCATTTATTTCATGATCCACTTTACTTACGAATGTAGACAGTTATTGCATGTATGAGATGAATTTTTTTATGATAATATATGGATTAAGAAATAAACAATTTAAGGTGGTATGGGACACTTTGGATTGTTTAATGAATTTATTTCATCTATGAATAATATTTAAATGAATCAAAGTGGTATGAGAAACTTTGGTTTGTTTAATGAATTTGTTTCACCTATGATAAAGATTCGATTAAATCAAAGTGGTATGGGACACTTGGATTTAAAGAAATATTTTTATTAGACTTATGAGGAATACATATGACTTATTATGTGATGGGTGAGGCCCACTATATCCTCTTGATGCATCAGTAGGTCTCATGAGGTAAACTAGAGTCTCAAAACAAGACCTTGACAGTATGATTATGTATAGACTTGGCATGGGGCCTTGACATTGTGATTATGAAGTTACAAATTATGCATTTAATTATTATGTGATTAGTATTTAAGAAACCATGTGATTATTCAACTAGTATAATATACATGGTTAATAATCTTTCAATTATGATTATTTAGATGGAATTAGTTAATTAAATGCACATGACATAATACTGTTTATACTTAGAAATTCATTTATAAAATTTTTTTAGCATCTAGTTTCAGAAAGTCAATACAAAATTTATAAATTAATCTATCGTTTCATGGATTATATTTAATGTGAAACATAATTAATGATATTTTTTTTAGTGAAATTTGGAGAAAGAATTATTTCATGTGCAAATTTGTACCTTCACCCCTCACATGTCACACCTAATTAATTATGGAAAAATCTTGACGTATATACAATATTCCATGAATTTATATACAAATGTTTATATTTTATAATGTAGTTTATTTTTATCTTTGAAATAAATATATAAACTATTGAGTATGAGATTTACTTAAAAATTATTTATTTTAACCCTTGAAAAATGATGGTGAAATGCTATGGGAAATGTTTCTTTCTTTTTTAGAAAATGTTTTATGTATAATTATTTTAAAGGGATTTCATTTTTTTAAAGGAATTATTAATTATTTTTAAAAAACTCATAATGATCATTTTAAATTCTCACCCTATGTTTTAATTTTTTTTAGGTTTAGTAAGTTTTTCTACAATAAGTTCTTTTATGTGGTGGCAGCATAATAGCATTTATCATGTACAGTTTTGAGGAAATGTAACACTTGTATCTAATTTTCTAGAACCTAGACTGGGAAGATCCTTTGTGATGAAATGTGATGTGTAATTTACCATCATATTTTTATTAAAAAAAATACACACCATTTTTAAGGCACCACCTCTGGGAAACTGGGGTTGGGTCCTTACAGTTAGTATCAGAGGAATGGTCTAGTGAACTTTGGAGAATTAGAATAAAACTTCTAACTTAAGTATGTTTTCTAAAATAAAATTCCTTTAGTACATTTTTATATGGAAGGAGGAGACTCACAAACTAATCTCTTTTCCCTTCTAGACAAGATACTAGAAATGATAATGTTAAAGTACTGTTCATATTTATTCGAGGCTTTCAGAGACCTACAATTATCTTGTGAACAAATTTATCAATTTTCTAACACCCCTAATATACTTCAATTATTTTGGGGGTCAGGTTTCTTTTACTTCATCATAGTTCATGCACAACTTGAATTCTATGTGCAGCGGGGAAATTATTTCAAGGGTCTCTTTATATGTTTTACCATGTTTTAAATGTATTTGTCTTTAAGTAATTTTCCGGAAGCTACTGAATATGGTGACCTCCATGCAACTTATCTATTTCAACTCCTAAACTTTAGTTCATAAAGGAGGCTTTATGATTTTAAAATTTTAGAAATCAAGGTGGTTCAGTTGGTCTATAATAATCAAGTACTCTTTGATATCTCCGATCTTTTCATCTCCCATTACATTCACCTGAGGACTAATCATTGCATACATGATTTTGAATCTAGCTGCTCGAGGTGCGTTTGGACCAAAGAATTTGAAGAATTTATAACTACCTTGGAGACCATGAAAATGGAGAATGAAAAACATTTATGGTAATAATAAAGGTCTAAATTAAATTTTTTTCATTAAATTTTTTTTAATTAAATTAATAATAGTATGTTTTGTAGGGACATCGATGATGATGTCAGAAGGTTTGTGTTGTGGAATAATATGAGTATAATAGAATTACGAGGGTGAAATTCTATTAATGGGGGATATTGTAAAACCCTGAACAAAATTATAAATTTAATAATAATATTTTTTAGTTATTATGATTATTAGTATTTTTTTTAATATTGGTTCCATCCAAAACAAATACTTTCAGAATGAAATAATTCACATTTTATTCATTAGAAACACTGAAACATTACATTGAAACAAGTCCAAAAGACCATAACTATCCTAGAATACCTATTAAAATGCCTATCAGGATCACCAAAATACCACCAATAATAAAAACTAGACCAAGTAAGTAGTGAGCATCACTTGAGTCTATCATAATGAAAAACATTATGGCAAGTACTGTGGAAAAAGTATTAAGAATCAAGGCAATTTATAGCACCATCCTTATAAATCAAAATGGGTTGATGTTTTGAAATACCCTAAACAATTATTTTTAAGGACTTTCTAACAACTGAAGATAAATATGACTGTTATTTTCTCCTAATAGCCATTGGAGATTAGAAACATGTGACCGTTGGTATTTTTATAAAACCATTATAATGTCATTAAGTATTTCAAATGTCTTAAAATTATTTAACTATTTTAAAGTTATATATTTAGTTAAATTATAAAATGGTTTTAAGTGAAGTTGTATTTTATATTTATATTTTAAAAATATATTGTTTTAAAACACAAAATTAATACAAAATTATGAAAATAATGACATTTAGAATTTTTTTATCTCTAAGAAGGAATGATTTATATATAAGAAAATCAATATATATGTTCTATTTTTCTTAACAATTTTTTTAATAAATTTTTGATAAAAATATGGCGAGTACCCCATAAAACTAAGGGAAAACTTGAAGGTCTGGTCCTCAAGGTTAGTGGGCATCCCACAAAGGCATCTGAAGTCCGACCAAGTAAGGATGAGTGCATGCATGGTGCATTATGAGTCGCGCACGAGCCATTCATGGTGTGGGATAAGCACATGCATGAGACCATGTATAAGGCCCACATGAGTGCAGTGTATGGTTTATGAAAAATTTCATATGGAGCCCCAAGTGTAGGAGCCCATGTGTGTGTGAATGTGTTATTGGCATATGACCAGTGTTCCATCACTTATAAGGATGTCCCAAAGTCATGACTATTTCAATGTGGGATGTCAATTTTAACTCAAGGAAATAATCCTGGTTGTTGGTTTCTCCTCATGTCATCCCATCCACCTGCATATATTAATCCACTCAATTCATCGCGTCTACCCCATAGTCGTTCTGTCGGACTGAGATTATCGAAACCCTATATTTATTTTCCTCTTCTTCTTCATTGAAACCCTTGTAACAATGGTCTAGAACTACAGATTCCTCCTCCTACATTGTTCTTCCTCATCCTTGACCCTCCCATCACTCTCCTCAAACCCATTTGTTTTGTTTTTTCACAAGTCTACCATGGGAAAATTAGTTTAATGCAAACACCATTAGATTCCAATGTAAGTTTCCAATAATATATATATATATATATATATATTATCAAACAGCCGATTTGTTTAATATTTACATTGATTATGGTTTTTTTTCTTGTATGAAATGGTTAGATTTGGGTTTCCTAAATTAGATTTAATATTTAAACTTTAGTATATAAAAATAAATAAAAAAAACTTATATAAACCCCCATTTTCACACTTAAACCTATCAGTTTTATTATTCCCAACTCTCCATGGACCTCTTCTTGATTCAATCTCCTTCTTGAAGTCAAGTAAGGTTTTTTTATTCATTTTCATTATTAAAAACCATTATATACATTTTTGTGTATATATAGTTATATATATATATAGATTTTAATGCTAATCTAATTTGGGTTTTAATATGATTGATATTAGTGATTAAATGATGTTTTTAAATTATATAATTCTTGTAAGTATTTTTTAAGCTTCATTTTAGTTATGAAAATCCTATAAATACAAATTGTGTATATATGTATTTATACAAATTTCAATCCAAAACTATTTTTGGTTTTCTATGTTTTGATTATCGGTATTTAATTGATGTTTATGATGTGTATAAAAATTGAAAAGGTCTTCTATGTGATTTTTGTTGTAGTTGTCTAAACTCATATATTATATTTGTATATTCATTTTTTTATAAATGGCATATTCCACCTACTTTAAGTTTCTTTTCAAAGGATGAACAATTATTTTAAAAAGGGTGTTTCTCTACCAACATATTTTACATATGGGTTCTTTTGATTCTCTATTTTTTATGCAAAACTAATATATATATATATATACATACATATATATATATAAGTATGTACAATTTCATAAATATATGTCAATCTTGTTTTCATTTAAATATTTTTTCAATGGTATTAGTTTTTCTATTATTTTATGTTTTGAAAGTTGTATAATTAATTAGATCAAAAATAGAATTTATATTTAGGAATAAGTATATACGTATTAACAAATTCATACTCACCTTTTTTACATCTTTTACATTTGTAATTCAATCCATTAATTTAATGTTTTCCATTTCATGGACTAATTGAATGTGTGATCATGAATACTAATTTATAATGGAAAATAATAACAAAACCTTATTTTGTTATTGTGTGCCAACAATTTTAAAAGGGATAATTACCTTGTTTTCATTACATACATACATACAAATTTATTATTTTAGGTTAGAAGTATGGAATTATCTTTTTTTAATATATATACATATACATGAATAAACACATATATTGATGTTTGTTTAATTATTTTTTATGCATCAATATCTAACATGAAATGAATATTTTACATTTATAAATATAATATTTCAATTCAGGATGAATCTGCCACAATTAATACTATTAATTATTAATGTTTATGATTTAATTATATTAACACTCCCATTTATCAGTGTATGGTTTAAACATGAATTATAAGTATCTTAAATTCAAAAAAGATGTATTTTTTTATTTAAAATGTTTACTTTCATGAGATAAGGGTTTTGAATTTATGAGTTATTATTTTATGTGACAAAAAAATCTATAATTTTATGTGCACCAGTTATCATCAAATGTGAAAACGTGTTCCTGATCATCCATTCATGTCATTGATAAATTTGAAATAGCCATAACCTAAATTATAACTGGAAACCACAAAATCATAGATTAAGTATGCATTTATTTAATGATCCACATTATTTATTAATGTAGATAGTTGTTTCAAGTATGAGTTTAATCTTTTTATAATAATATATATATTAATAAATAAACATTTAAAGGTGGTATGGGACACTTTGGACCATTTAATGAATTTATTTTATCTATGAATAAGATTTTAATAATTCAAAGTGGTATGGGACAATTTGGTTTGTTTAATGAATTTGTTTCACCTATGATCAAGATTCAGTTAAATCAAAGTTGTATATAAAATTTTTATTTAAATAAATATTTTTTATTATACATATGAGGAATGTATAAGACTTATTATGTGATGGGTGAGGACCTCTATAGCCTCTCTATGGATTGTTAGGTCTCATTAGACACACTAGATTATTGGAACGAGGCCTTGATAGTGTGATTATGTATGGTCTTGTAACATGGCCTTGAATAAGTGATTATGAAGTCCCAAATTATGCATTTCGTCATTATGTTATTAGTATTTAACCAACCATGTGATTATTCAACAAGTAGAATATCTATGTTTAAGAATATTTAACTTATGATTATTTATATGGAATTAGTTAATTAAATAAACATGTAATAATGTTGTTTATACATAGAAATTCATTTATAAATAAGGTTTAACATATACTTTCATAACATCAATACAAAAGATAGAAATTTAGATTTCGTTTCATGGATTACATTTAATATGGAATGTAATTAATAATATGGTTTTATGTGTAATTCTGAGTAGGTATTATTTCATGTTAAAATTTGTACTTACACCCCCTGCATGTCATAATTAATTATGTTTGGACAATATCTAACCTATATGAATCATTTCATGCATTTCTGAAAAAATGTGTATATTTTATAATGTAATTTATTTTTAGCTTTCAAATAAATATATAAACTATTGACTATGATATTTCCCTAAAAATGATTTCTTATAACCCTTAAAAAATAATTGTGACGTGCTTTGAGAAATGTTTCTTTCTTTTTTAAATAATGATTTACGTATAATTATTTTAAAGGGATGTCCTTTTAAAAAAATGGATTTAGTAATTTTATTTAAAAACCCCTTACTGAGCATTTTAAATTCTCACCTTATATTTTAAATTTATTTTTACAGGTTTAATAGATTTGTTTGCAATGAGTTTTTCTATTTGGTGGCAGCACAATTTCATTTATCTCATATAATTTTAGGAATTTTAATAGTTTTATATGATTTTCCAAAACCTAGACTGGAAATATCCTCTGTGGTGAAATTTATTGTGTAATTTACTGGCATTTTTTTTAAAAATTACACACCATGTTTAAGGTTCCGGATCTGGGAAACCAGGGTTGGGTATATAAACTAGAAACATTAGAGTGTGGGTAGCCTCTATGAATTATACATGAGTGTAATCCCCCTGATGCATCAGGGCATGGGTATCCTCTACTTTGTGACAAAAATCTCCTGACTGTGCAGCATAGTGAAGAGAAATGCTTTGATGTGACATTGGACTCTCAAAAAAGAGGGATTCTATTCCCACCAAGAAGAATTCTTGTGAAGTGACTTAAAATCATGAGGGTGGGATAGTTTCTCCCAAAGTGGATAGTATCAAGGTGGGGTGATTGAGTCCCTTTGACTTGGAGTTCAGAGCATGTGTGTGGGATGCTAGGCATCGATGGTTACTTCTAGTACTAATGGCGACTCACTTTTCTTGGGCTGAGCTAGTGAGATCAATATCCCCTTACTCTTTGGTTTGGGATTCTTTGACTGACCATATATAAATATATATATATATATATCCTATTTCCAGTACCCACTCCATGGGTTTTGGATACTCTCCTTCTAGGAGAGGTGAATACATATAGGTATTCCATGTGATTTCCATGTCTAGATTCTTGTGATTAGACGAGTCTACTCTTCTAATATAGGTAGTAAAGAATCGATGAGAAGTTCATCTACTCAATATTTATATCTACTTGTATTTGGAAAAGTTTAGTTCACTACATTGTTGGGTTGAGATTCACTTATATTATTGTACCTTTCTCTCTCTACAACTGTCGTCTTTTTCGGTTATATCTCTATACTGCTCCCCTATTCAATACTCCTCTTGTTACTACCTTAATACTTTGCGTCATCCTATTGAGTATTTTTATCCTCACCCCTAATTGGGCTTTTCCCGCACTTGGTGTGACCTTGTAGATGAAAGATATGTTGATTATGACTTCATAGGAGCTAGGGATACAAGGTTCTTGGACAACGTGCGATGGTCTTAGATCGGGATTCAGGAGCGGGGATCTCTTAGCTATTTTACTTTTTCACTTATTGTCAGGCTGTGGCACTTTTCTGGTTGGGTGTTTATTTTTCCCTTTCCCTTTTAGTTTTACTTTTCTATTCTTGTACTGTTTAGTGGTTGATTAATGTTTGTGGTTTATATATATAATAGTGTGGTATCTTTATTTCTTTTCTCTATGCACTTTTTCATTGAGTTGGTTATGTGTGTGTGTATATGTTCTTAGGCCAAGGCCTCCCCTAGTTGTATTTCCTTAGACACTATTTTCCATACTCTGGCCTATAGAGGCAGGCTTGGGGTAGTTTTAGCTTGATCCCTAGCATGGTTTGAGTCCTGAAAAAACTGATGACTAGTCTAAAAGGATTATTCAAACACTCAAGGGAATGAAGAGAACATGCTCAATGGAATTTAAAGGAGTATGGGATCAACATATCCCACTGGTTAAGTTCTCTTATAACAACATCTTCCATTTGAGCATTCAAATGGAACCCTATGAAGCTCTATATGGAAAGCGATGTAGAAATTCTACTTGTTGGGATGAATCTAGTGAGAGAAAGATTCTTAAGCCTGATCTTGTGCAAGAGATCACATAAATGGTTCATTCCATCCAACAACATAAGAAGGATTCTCAGAGTCAGTAGAAGAGTTATGCTGAAAACCATTGAAGGGGATTGGACCTTGATGTTGGTGAGAAATTATTCCATCGAATTTTACCATGGAAGAGATTCATGAGGATTGAGAAGAAAGGGAAGCTTATAATTAGGTACATTGGTCCCTATGAAATCCTTGATCACGTAGGATTAGTGGCATATAATCTTACACTTCCACCAAATCTAGCACAAGTTCATGATGATTTCCATATACATCTCTTGAGGAAGTACATACCTAACCCTTCACATGTATTTAATCTAGTGGTGGTATAACTGGAACATGAACTCTCTTATGTGGAGCATCTGGTGGAGATCTTGGATAATAGAGACAAGGTTCTACCCAATAAGACTACCCAACTTGTTAAAGTGTTATGGAGGAACCACAAATATGATGAAGTCACATGGGAAACTGATGCAGAAAATGAGGTATAAGCACCCATAACTTGTCTCTTCTGAGGGTATGAGTTGAAATTTCAGGGATGAAATTTCTTAACAGAGAAAAATATAACACCTAAACTTTTGAATAATATTTTGTTTCTTGAAAATGTATATTTTACTATTTCATAATCAATAAAAATATATAAATATAAATGAAATGTGACCATTGGTGTTTGACTATTATACAAATGCTCAATTAATATGACCGTTGGAAATAATAGTAATTTTTTTAACGTTATAATTATAGTTTTTAAATAGAAATGATAATGGATAATTAATATAGAAAGAAGAGTCAGTGACCTCATCTAGTAGACTCTTGTCATCCGAATCCCATTTGTCAGAGCTTGGGATGGAGGTAGAATCACTGGGCTTCTCTCTTGACCAAGGCCTAGCTGACCTTCAATATGTTAATATTTAATGATATCGCTTATGGGAAAAGTTCATGTTAGTGGAGAATAACACTCAGTCAATGTTATCCTAGCCGCCCAAGAGTCCATCACCATCACACAACATACCCTTAGGTCATATGTGAGTGTTTTAAGGGGTTATGATTCAAGTTCCAAGTTACTTAAAATGTAATCCCATTGATTAAATAAAAATTTTATGTCATCATTTCTGTCTTAAGAATAATTTTTCTTAAAAAATTTAGATATTGATAAATTGATTTTTTTCGTGAAAACATGTACATTTTAGAGAGTTATAAATTATTATATTAAACTAAGGTTTTATTATTAATGTTTATTATATTTAGATAGTGTTATAAAAACCCTCAATTTTAATTACAAATGGTAATTTTTTTTATTTTTTTGAATTGTCAAAAATTTTACTATCTGGAATAGTATGCATTTTCTGTCCGCTATATAATTATGTTTTATTAGAATTCAAAGAATTTTTTTTCATATTTATAGAATTATTTTTATAAAATAAATTTAATTTTTGAATTCAGAATGTCAATATTACGCTATGGTGAATTTTTGATATTTTTATAAAATATTTTGTTTTTTAGTGAATATTAAAAAATAAATTTTGGAGTTTTCGGTGAGTTTAATGACATCATTAATGATGTAATAATGAGGTAATAATTCTGGTTTACTTTTGATGATTAAAATATTATATGACCTATCCTATGTGGCTAATACCGTGGGAAAATACTATGGGAAAATACCATGGCCAAGCCCATGGTTTTTCAAATAACACTAATGAGGTGTCCTTGGAAATTAATAAAAAACTCTCCCACTTTTGATATAAATATACACCCATTATGTAACACCCGAGATTTTTATGAGTAATATTTTGTTTTTATATATCATCAAAGGAATCTTTCACTACACACTTGCTTGGCTTACTTTAAACGCAATCACGACCTTCCTCGATAGCTTGCGTCGTACGCAATACCGAGTTTCACTAAACAACGATATGCTATTAAAATATTATTAAAACTAGCTGTTATGAATAGTAATAACCACTTTTTGAAATTTTATAAATTTTACTTTTCAAAATGGACTTTATTTTTGGATTCGGAATACCGAAATTAGCCTAGGGTGAAATTTTGGTATTTTTCTGAAAACTTTCAATTTTTGATGAATAGTGAAACCACTAAGTGGTAGGTTAAAAACTGAATTTTTGCATAAAACTTAATTTTACCACTTCTGTGAATGGAATTTCGAAAATCCGACAGACACGGTTGATATCAGTAAGTAAAATGTGGTTCAATGAGATAAAAATAATTTTTTGGTGAATAGTAACTTTTTACTTTTTTTTACCGCGGTTAATAGTAAATAGGGGTAAATATGATATTACTATTACCCTAACACATGTCCTAATTCTATTGGATAAGTTTAATTCGACCAAAAACAAACTTAGGAATAAAATATGACCATTTAGGCCCACTTGGGTTAGATTAGGACATTTATTATTAATTTATTTAAAGAAGGGTTAAAATAGTTAAAATCAAAGTTTAATAAGTAAATCATTTTTAATATGGGGTTATACATAAGATAAATTCGACTATAAATATTCATTAGAAAGATAAAAATATTTCCTACATAATGGTATTTTATTTTTAATTTTTAGACATTAAATAATTTAATTTATTTATGACACAATGATGATGCAGTAATTATCTTATTAATGAAATATTGACATAATTGATGTTATAAACACCAAAATAAATGTAATTTGAGACTTTTTATGAATTCCACTAATTTTATAGGTTACTATGATATATTAGTGTTGATTTAATCAACTTGGTTCGAACATATAATTCTTTTATGACTTTCACAAAAATCATATATCAAATAGTGTCAAAATTGACACAAAATAGTTTTTAAATCAAATATTATATTATTAATTGTTATTTTATTCCTAAAAATCTAAGGTTCGGACAAATGACTTAGATAAGGATATATATATTAATAATAAACAATTTGGGGTTCGTTTGCCATGTTATAGTAAGTGTATTAACCATATAGTGTAAGAAAAAAAAAGACACGGTAAAAGTTAAATTATTTAACTTAGAGTTAAATCTAATTGATAAGGTTAAAATAATAACCTAAACTTGTCTAAATCCTATTGGTTGATAGTATCTCGACCCATCCCCACTTTAGCTTCGAAATAAGACCCTTTTGAACCATTATAAACCGATTTTGACTTTAATATAAAATAATATTTTGAGATATTCCTAAGGTGCCCCTCTCCTCCCTTATAAAAGGGAACCTCCTCCCCCTCCTCCTCACACAAATTTGAGCACTCAAGCTCGGCTAACCCCTGCCATTTTCTCCTCTCCACTTCCCTAGAATAATCCTAGAGGTCCTGGTCTTCTTCAAAGACCAATCTTAGTTCCCTAAGTGGAGGATTCAAAGAGGCGTTCCAAAGAAGAGGTAATATCCATTACCGATATTTTCGATTTCTTTCTTCTTCAACTTATTCTTCTTTAGTTGTTTCATGATAAAGTAATAACATAAGTATTACTTAC
The DNA here is from genome assembly GCA_963277665.1 of Viscum album. Lineage (NCBI taxonomy): Eukaryota > Viridiplantae > Streptophyta > Magnoliopsida > Santalales > Viscaceae > Viscum > Viscum album. Next base: position 623,446,381 of record OY728138.1, read on the forward strand.
ATACTTATATGTTATTATAAATATGAAACAACCCTAATTCACCTTCTATCCATCCTACGGAAAAATGAAATCACCGCGCGTGCGTACGTACGGAATACCGTCTCCACGTCGTGGTGTAATCTATTTTCCACCATAACCTTACAAGGATGGGTATAATGGTGTAATGAGTAACTGTTTGTGATTATTATAAATTAATATTGATACTGAAATAATATATATATACTCCAATACAGTTCCACGATCATAGGAACGATATCATCACTTGTGCGTACGTACGGAATACCGTCTCCACGATGTGATGCGACTCGTTCTACATGATCATCATTACATAGTAATTATATAAATGAATTGAATGAATAAATATGATATATGTTACACTAATACCATTCTGGATATAAGGTTTCTATAACCTTAAAAGAAGAATAAGAATTTATTCGGCAAAACACGCATAAGAACAAAAGGCAATAAGGACTCGAGTAACAAGTAACAATGGAATATTACTAACAAGAAGATAAGAATATGACCATATATGATATCATATCAATATTTATGATTCTGGAATAAGTCAATAACATTATTTAAACCATTATATAGGAGATTCGGACACGTACAAAGCAAATCGGACCTAAGGTAAGGGAAATATCACAATCTCATTTTTATCCAAGATTGTTTATACTTTGGTATTTACTGGGGTGTATTTTATCATCCACATCCATGTTCCCTCAATATGTAATATTGTTTCCATCCACTTATAATAGTTTAATTCCAATTTTACCCTTCAGTGAGTTTTTAGTAAAGAATATGAAAGGAATCTTTTGTCGTTTTTTCGTACGAGGTACTTTTTGACTTTTCTGACAAAAGTACGAAGAATGTTTTTTTTAACTTATACGGCATGAATGGATTTTTAAAACATTATTTCCAAAAAGCTTCCTTTACAAGTTTTCAAGTTTATTTTTAATCAACTTCTTTTATTTTATAATTGTATGACATGTTAAGAAAAGAAAAGTGTTTTTGAAGAAGAAAGGATATTTTCCTCAAGAATGGAGTTCAAGTGTTTTATCAAAATTATTTTCCATCTAAGATAATAAAGGGTTCTGTTTTTATCTCTTTAATTACATTGATTTGATTATGTTGTGAGGGAATTATTTTTATGAAGTCATTTGCCTTATATGATTTGTTTTATGATGTCATGATGTTTCAAGAATCCCATTTTTGTTACATGTGTTATGCGATGATGTATGATTTATGATTATGTGGCACACATAAGAAAGGATTAATTATAAGATGGGTGGGACCTATATCTCCCTCCAATTAATTGGGTAAAGATTTTATATCTCATGAGATAGACATGGCTGGAACGGTAGGTTATACCGGTTCAGTGAAACAGGACTGGAACGAGGGTGACTCGGTTCAGAAAGGGACTCTGTCCCTAAGATAGTCTTGGCAATGAGTCATGACTAACAAGAAATGATGTTCCATGATTATGTGTGCATGACACAAAGTTTCAAGTTTCATGTTATGATTATGGGGATCTCATTTTCACTTCTATGATTTATTCCATGTTAAGATATTATGATCTCTTTTGCAGGTTATGATTTTCAAAAAGATATGATATGATTTTTATTTCCTTTATTTGCCCTTACTGAGCATTTGAGCTCACCCTTTTATGTTTTCTTTTCCCCAGGTCAGGAAGATGGATATTAAGTAGAATATGCTAAAAGGGACCTTAGATATGATGAAATAAATGGGAGACACTGTAGAAGATTAATGAACCAGTTGTTTATGTTTCCCAGTTTCTAAAGACACTATACCTATACGGTCCTTTGTGGTTTTGTCATATGTTGTAATAAGGGTTCTTCAATTTTGAAGTATTAACAATGTATGTAAAGTATGGGTCGTTATAAAATTCCTATTTAAAAAGTGTGTCCCTTGGTCACTGATGATGGCCTTTGGTACTCCAAACCTACAAAAAATCTGTGCTTTGACAAAGTCCACAACAACATGAGAATCGTCAGTCCTGGTGGCCTTGGCCTCCACCCATTTACTCACATAATCAACAGCAACCAAAATATACAAAAATACAAATGAACTAGGAAAAGGAACCATAAAATCAATGCCCCATACATCAAAAATCTCACAGAATAGTATGGGTTGTTGGGGCATCTCATGTCTCCTAGAAATATTCCCAGTGTGTTGGCAATGAGAGCATGACTTACAAGACACATGGGCATCATGGAACAAGCTAGGACAATATAATCCAGAGTCCAAAACCTTCCTAGCTGTCCTTTGGGGTCCAAAGTGTCCACCACAAGCAAGTGTATGATAGAAATGCAAAACAGACTCAAACTCATGATCGGGAACACACCTCCTAATGACTTGGTCACTACACATGCGCCAGAGGTAAGGATCATCCCAAACATAATACCTAGACTCAATTTTTAATTTTTGGACTTGATATTTCTTTAAATTTGCAGGGATTTCAGAGGCAACAATGTAGTTCACTAAATCAGTATATGAAGGATGCGTACTTGAGATGGAATAAAGATTCTCATCAGGAAAAGTGTCCCGAAGTGGTACCTGGTCCAAGGTGTCATTCTCTAGTGTGTGAGTAAGCCTACTCATGTGGTCCGCCACCAAATTCTCTGACCCCTTCTTGTCCTTTATCTCAAGGTAAAACTCTTGAAGAAGGAGCATCCAATGGATAAGTCGTGGCTTTGCATCTGGATTCTTCAGGAGGTACCTCAAAGCTGCATGGTCAGAAAAAACAACTACTTTAGAGCCCAATAAATATGAACGAAATTTATCTAAAGCAAATATGATATCTAGAAACTCCTTTTCCGTAGTTGTGTAATTTGATTGGGATGAATCTAGTGTCCTCGATGCATAGGTGATCACATGTGAACGTCCCTCCACCCTCTGAGATAAGACAGCTCCAACCGCGAAGTTGGAGGCGTCACACATAAGCTCAAATGGAGGGTCCCACCGTGGGGGCTATATGATTGGTGGAGTGGTCGAACACTTCTTCAGCTCATCAAATGATACCCTACAAGAAACATCAAACAAAAAATCAGAATCCTTTTGAAGTAATCTTGACATAGGAAGAGAAATCTTACTAAAATCTTTCATGAAGCGGCGATAAAATCCTGCATGACCTAGGAAAGATCTAACATCATGCACACATGAAGGATATGGTAAGGATGAAATAATATCTACCTTTGATCTATCAACCTCTATCCCATGTTTTGACACTACATGCCCTAAGAGAATGCCATTCTCTACCATAAAATGACACTTTTCAATGTTTAGGACCAGATTCTTCTCAATACAACGATTCAACACCTTTCCCAAACTACGTAGACATTCATCAAATGAAGACCCATACACTGTAAAATAATCCATAAATACCTCCATACAGGTCTCAATAAAATTAGAAAAAATACTCACCATACATCTTTGGAAGGTACCTGGGGCGTTGCAAAGTCCAAATGGAATCCTCCGGTAGGCAAATGTGCCAAAGGGACAGGTGAATGTAGTCTTCTCCTGATCCTCTGGAGCTATAGGAACCTGAAAATATCCAGAAAATCCATCCAAGAAACAATAGTGTGTTTTCCCAGCTAGTCTCTCGAGCATTTGATCAATAAATGGGAGGGGAAATGGTCCTTGCGAGTGGTCTGATTTAGTTTCCTATAATCAATACACACACGCCAACTGTTTTGCACCCTCATTGGAACTAAATCATCTTTCTAATTTTTAACAACAGTAAAACCAGTTTTCTTAGGCACAACCTGAATTGGACTTACCCACTGAGAATCTGAAATGCGAAAGATTATACCTTCCTCAAGCAATTTCTCAAATTATTTTTTAACAACTTCCAGGAGTGTGGGATTGAGTCTCCTTTGTGGCTGTCTCACCGGTTTAGCCCCATCCTCCAAGAGAATCCTGTGCATGCAAATGGAGGGGCTAATACCTGATATGTTAGCCAAGGTCCACCCAATCGCCCCGATGTTATCCCTCAAAATATTCAAAATCTTTTATTCATGTTCAAAAGGGATATTGTTAGCAATAATAACAGGTAATCTCTCACCACTCAACAAGTATGAGTATTTCAGATTTGGTGGAAATGGCTTGAGTTATAATGAAGGAGGGTGTAGTATGGATGGAGACATTGAAGGAACTAAAATATGTGCACAAAGAGCATCGGTATCAGAATATACATAATCAAAATCAGAGAATAAATCATAAAATCCATTAGCATACTCTATAGCCATGTCATAATCAGAGTTCACATGAACAAGATCAGAATATGAATCCATTTCAAAATAAAATTTTAGAGACTCTTGTTCATTAGAAACAGGTGTGGAAGTTATCTAAGACATTAAACCAGAACCAATACTCATAATATCCCTAAGCATAGGACAATCAAAATCCATGGAGTTTTTACTCGGTTGTTCAAAATGGGAGATAACAAAAGAAGAATTGTCCGCAGAGGGGTACTTCATGGAATCCATAACATTAAATATCACAATATCATCCCCAAATTCCATGTAAAGTGTACCCTCATTGACATTTATGATAGTTTTTGCAGTTTTGAGAAAGGGCCTACCTAAGATAAAGGGGGCATGAGAACTTACCTGATCATCCTCCATGTTAAGAACATACAAATCCACTGGAAAGATCATGTCTCTTACTCGGATAAGTACATCCTCAAGGACTCCCGCTGGATATTCCATAGATCTATTCGCCAATTGCACCACTACTCTTGTTGGCTTCAACTCACCAACCTGCAAGGAAGAGAATACAGAGTGAGGCATCACATTTATTGAAGCTCCTAAATCACAAAGAGCATCAGAGAAGTGAAACTCCCCAATGGTACATGGGATGGTGAATGTCCTGGGATCCTTGAACTTTGTTGGCATTGCTATAGTTGGTGTAATGAGTGCTGAGAAATTCCTTCCAAGGTTGATCCTCTCATTTCCCTTAAGCCCTCTTCGATTGGTGCAGAGTTCTTTTAGGAATTTGGCATACCTTGGGATTTTCTTAATGGCTTCAAGTAGAGGAATGTTGATCTCCACACGCTTGAATGTCTCCAAAACCTCCTTTTTCATTGCTTCTTCAGCCATCTTCTTGGTTTGAACAACCCTGTTTGGAAAAGAAAGGGGTTTAGGAGGAACATCATCAATCTTTTTCTTACCTTTATCTTTCTCCTTGTATTTCTCATCAGTTGGTATGGAATGCGGCTTCTCTGGAGTTGAGGTGAATCTCGGTGGAATGGTAGGTACAGATATATCATTCATTAGCTTCCCACTTCTCAATGTGATGGCACTAACATTCCCCTTTGGATTTGGAGTGGGTTGGGAAGGTAGATTTCCAGAATTCTTACTTACAAGTTCATGGAGGGCGGTGGCAATCTGGCTCATTTGAGTCTTTAACTCCCTCAGCTCCGAACTTTGACTCTTCAGCTTATTCTGTTGATTAAGAACAATTTGCTTCAAAAGATCATCAGTATTAGAATCTACCTTTGGTGGGGGATTCCCTTGTTGTTGGCTTTTTGATGCTTGGGATTCAAATATCCTTTGGGGTTGTTGGAGACCCTGCTGGTAAGGCGGAGGTTGCTGGAAGTTTTGTTGAAAGGGTGGCCTTTGTTGTTGTCCAGAGACATACCTCATGTCCGGTTGATCTTTCCACCCTTGGTTGTATGTTGGAGCAAATGAATCAAACTTCTTTTGGGGATTTTGTTGTTTTTTCTTCTGAAATAGTCTCCCTGGGAATACTGCTGTTCAATCCTCAGTCTCTTGTATATGTGGGAAACAGTCAGTTGGGTGGCTTATCTCAGTGCAAATGCCACCAGGCCTTGAAGGAGGGGGTAGATATGTCTTTTGTGCCAAAGCAATTTGCCTCACCATAGTTGTCAATTCTTCTAACTTGGTGTCAATCAAATGACTCTCAAGAGAAGAAGGACTTACCTGATGTACTCCCCTGATATTTGGTGTACCTCAATCACCAAATTGTTGGGAGTTTTGGGCCATCTTGTCGATCAATGCACGTGCGGATGATGGTGTTTTGTCCTCCAATGCTCCTCCAGCCGCAGCATCCACCATGCTCCTCTCCATGGGTGTGAGTCCTTCATAGAAGTACTGAATTAGGAGTTGCTCACTGATTTGGTGATGAGGACAACTTGCACACAACTTCTTGAATCTCTCCCAGTACTCATACATTGACTCCCCTTGTGCTTTATTGATCCCTGATATCTCCTTTAGAATGGAAGTGGTCCTTGATGCTGGAAAAAATATCTGCAAGAAAAGTCGTTTCAAATCGTTCCAACAAGTTACATCTTCGGGTTGTAAATAATACATCCAGTCTTTTGCAGCTCCATCAAGTGAGAATGGGAATGCTCTTAATTTGATTTGATCTTCAGAAACATTTCTTGGTTTAAGGGTTGAGCAAACCACATTAAATTCTTTCAAATTTTTATTGGAATCCTCACCAGATAATCCATGAAACTTTGGAAGAAGGTGAATTAGTCCAGATTTAAGTTCAAAGTCTGATTCAAGAGTTGGGTATGCAATGCAATTTGGTTGATAGTTAATATCTAGTGCAGCCAATTATCGAATGGTTCTATTAATTTCATTTCAATTATTTCCAGCCATTGGTTCCTCTTTTTTGTTTGAATTTGAATTGCTTCCAATTTCAATGTTTCCAGAAGAGAGGAATTCACCAACTGGTTGAATATTGAAACTTCCTGTAGATTGAGAATGTCTGATTCGTGCCCTAAGGCTACGTTCAATCTCAGGGTCAATATCTAAGAGATCTTCGGGATTAGTTTGTGTCATCAATAAATGAAAGATGAGAAGTAGGAAAGTGGACCATAGTGAAATAAAAATTAGAAGTTTGAGTTGATGGTCCAAAAAAGAATTAGAAGGAAATAAAAGAAGAAGGAAAAAAATCAGATTGGGTAAAGATGAAAGAAAGAAGAGAGGAAGAGAATTAAAATGTAAAAAAAATAAATACCTCTAATTGGTTGAAATAATTACTTGCCTCCCCGGCAAGCGTGCCAATTTGAAAGAGCACTGTCGTGGGCGGCCTCAAATGATTAGTGTAATTTGGGGTACTTAGGTGCAGCAGAGTGGCTGGCCAATGTCGTCTCTCAAAGGAGGAAGCGAATTTAACAACTTATTAGAGGTATTCTAAAAAATAAAATAAAATAGAATAGAATAAAAACACTACTTTAAAAGATTGGGGTTTGTTGTAGTTTATGAATCTAGAAGAAGTTTTCTGGAAGAAGATTGTATAATTTTTTTTGTTTTTAGTTTTGAAATGAATTTCGATTAAAATGACACAACCAGAAGATGTTTTTTTAGAAATCTATTTAAAAGGCGTAATCGATCTAACTATACCTCTTCACATTATTATTAATCATTATCATTTAAATTAACATTCACTTAATTATGATCCCTTAATTTGTTAAATCCCGAACCCTACGAGAATTAACTTTACCACGAAGATGATGTGAATTTAACCCTAGGCTAACTTCGGAACATGCAATCGCAACACCCTACTTTGATTGATGTTCTAAGATTAGGTTATGGTCAGTGGTAAATTAAGGCTCATATACATTCTAGAAATGAGGATGAATTGTGTTTAGAGATTATATTTAAACTCTACAAATTTATCCTGTGTGGTCTTGTATTACCGATTAAGATCGCGCTCTCACAATTTACACAAAATCCCGACCTCGCGTGTTTTTGTGTTAATTGTTCAATTGATTGATTAGTTTCTTACAATTTAAAAACAGAATTCATTGATCATATTAAATGAATTACAGTAGCTCAATGATTCAAAATAATTAAATGAAGAGGGTAGAAGATAGATCGATTACTAAAATACTACTCTTCCATGGGAGTCGTAATCATCGTAGAAGCGTTTTGCATGTGCAAAGGTTTATAATGGGTATAACCCAATAACACTTCTACTCAAGAATTTCAGCCCAAAGAGGAATATTAAGAGAAGAAGAAATATAAACAAAACAGTAGAAAAGAGAAGAAATAAAATAAGAAAAAAGAAGTTTATTACAAAAATGAAAACATTACAAAATGAAGAAGAGAAGGAGGCTTCGATGAGGGGATCCTTGCTTCAAGAGCTACCCTTCTTACAATGGTTGGAGAATTTGGGTGAAACAAATTATCCTCTACCTCCAATCTCCTAATGCACGTAACAACCCCTAGAAATGAGAAAAACTCCCATTTATAGAGGGGAGGGGAGGAGAGGTTACAAGTGGTTTCAAGTGTGAATGTGGAAATTCGGCCAAATATTTTAATGCAAATTGCACCACCCATTTGACCACAAAAACGCGTGAATTGGCCGGCATTCCAGAAGGATAAAATGTGAGGATATGGGTCATCTATCTTATCTCCAAATGTGGGATCAATACAATCCCATATGTGGGATTTATTACCACAATACAAAAGCTTATCCATTTTGGCGAGTCCAGCCCAGCTTTGACTTTATGGCCCAATTACTCCATTAAAATGCATTCTTTTGATCTAGTGTCCCGAATAAAAGTTGTAGATAATTAAGTTAGTAACACTTTTAAAAAAATTTAAAATTCAAATAATAAATATACAAAAATTTATATTCGAAATACTACAGTGCACTATTAAGGGTAAAACTGGAATTTTCACCAAATTTTCAAATGAATGATCAAATCCCAAATATTTTATAAATAAAAATATTTAACACAATGTGAGGAAATTATATCATTTATTATCAATAAAATATTCAATAAAATAGTGTTTTATCAACTCCCCCACACATACCCTTTTGCACACCTGGGAAAAACCTCATATCAAGTAAACATCAATATCAAATCGAAACCAATTTTAAAACACATATCCTTAAGATCAATCAATTTCACACCAAGAATCAAAAGATATCATTCCTCATGAAAAACCTTATTTCAAGTTCTCCATTTATATCATTCAATATATTTCCACTTCATTTATCCGCCCATGCACAAAACACTTACCTCGCTTGAATTTTCTCTCATCACTCAAATATCAATTTTTTTGCAATGTCTTTCTCATCCAAACTCATAAAAGGGTCACCATAGGCTTGATAGATTCCTAAATCGCTACCCGATGTGAGTCAAGGACATATGTTTATCATGAGGACTTTTCAGGGTTTTTCTGTGGCTTTCGGTTGGTAGGATTAAGATGTGAAAAACTCTGAGGCTGAATGAGGAGGGCTTGACTCTTTTGAAGCAAAATTGCATTAATCTAATTTTCACTTAAATATGGTCTTCTCTTCAATCCCCATAGTATCAATTCAGCTCCATCATCATGAAAAGTCATGAAATGTTTACACCATTCATCATTTCAGCATAAAAAAATGTAAATCTTCTCAAACATGATTTTCTTGAAAGCTCCAGATGGGCACAACTTTCCACCTCAATTAGAAGCTACAGAAAAGGAACAACTTCACTTGTCATGAAAGCTCCAGAAAAGGCACAGCTTTCAATATAATGACTTTCTTTAGCAGCAAACACATCTATTCAGAATTTAATTTTCCACCCAAAGTATCACAGAATGTGGTGGCAAAACACAAGACAACATCCCCCACACTTAAGCTCAACTAGATTATGCAATTTCACTTCAAGAGTTGGTTGGATAGGGAAAATTAGATTGTAATGTGGCTAACCGAATAGGATTTTCATGGCTTCTAAGGGCTAAAAGGATTAAATATTCAAGGTAGGCCATTATAAAAAAGGATTCTTTGAAATAGGGGCTTTAATACCAAACAAATGCCTCAATCATTTAAACATAAGTACCTCAAAACCTCAAGTTTTGATAGGAATAAATCAAATTCTGGTTAAATCAAGTATGGTTTGGTTCTCTCAAGAAGTGAGGTGAATGTAAATAATATGAAAATAATGGTTTAGAATCCTCACAGGAAAGTTATTTCAAATATAAAGACAGTGAGATTGGCATGAGATTCAAAATTCAGCGTACTTTTCATGAAATTACTAAATATTTGAACTTGAAACAAAGTCATTTAATCATTAATTTAAGCTTAGTTTCAAGGGGTAAATTGTTTCACTTAGTGATATGGATTTAAAAATGGTGATGAGAATCATTTCAGCCCAAAAGTTTCAAAAACACACAGAAAATTGTAAAATAAACACACAAAATTTGAAAAACACACAATTTTTTTTGTTTTTTTTTAAATCAGGAAAACAATTGAAATTACTAAACTAAAAGGTTCCATACCCCACACATAAAATATTTCATTTTCCTCAATGTGAACCCATGAGATTATATATGCACATGAAATGCAGAATTTTTAAATAGGACAAATAATATAAAAGTGAAAGGGTTAGGAACAGCCTGATGTGATCAAGCGATGATGGGGTCATGCAGTGTGATAAAATCCACTACATTAGTAGGAAGTCCCTCAATGTATCTCTTCAAACGTTGACCATTGAATGTAAAGCTCCTTCCAGTGTCCTCTTGTGTGATCTCCACTACACCATAAGGAAAAACATTAGATACAATATAAGGACCTAACCATCTAGAACGCAACTTACCAGGCATCAGATTCAGTCATGAACTGTAGAGAAGGACTTTCTCTCCAACATGAAACTCCCTTTGTTGGATCATTTTGTCATGAGATGCTTTTGATCTTTCCTTGTAGAGCCTTGAGTTCTCATATGATGACAGTCGAATCTCCTCAAGCTCTTGAATTTGCAACTTTCTTTGAATTCCAGCTTGGGCCAATTCCATGTTGCATTTCTTTATAGCCCAATATGCCCGATGCTCAACTTCCACTGGGAGATGACATGCTTTCCACAAAACAATCCTAAATGGGGAAATACCAATGGGTGTCTTGTATGCTGTTCTATAAGCCCACAATGCATCATCCAAGCGCTTGCTCCAATCCTTCTTATTTGGCTGCACGGTTTTCTCCAATATTTTTTTCAAGTCACGATTTGAAACCTCAGCCTGGCCATTTGTTTGGGGGTGGTATGGTGTTGATGTTTTCTGTGTCACCCCATTATTTTGAAGGAGGGAAGAAAAATTATTATTGTAAAAGTGTGTCCCTTGGTCACTGATGATGGCCTTTGGTACTCCAAACCTACAAAAAATCTGTGCTTTGACAAAGTCCACAACAACATGAGAATCGTCAGTCCTGTTGGCCTTAGCCTCCACCCATTTACTCACATAATCAACAACAACCAAAATATAAAAAAATCAAAATGAACTAGGAAAAGGACCCATAAAATCAATGCCCCATACATCAAAAATCTCACAGAATAGTATGGGTTGTTGGGGCATCCCATTTCTCCTAGAAATATTCCCAGTGTGTTGGCAATGGGAGCATGACTTACAAAACACATGGGCATCATGGAACAAGCTAGGACAATATAATCCAGAGTCCAAAACCTTCCTAGCTGTCCTTTGGGGTCCAAAGTGTCCACCACAAGCAAGTGTATGACAGAAATGAAAAACAGACTCAAACTCATGATCAAGAACACACCTCCTAATGACTTGGTCACTACACATGCGCCAGAGGTAAGGATCATCCCAAACATAATACCTATACTCACTTTTTAATTTTTGGACTAGATATTTCTTTAAATTTGTAGGTATTTCAGAGGCAACAATGTAGTTCACTAAATCAGCATACCAAGGATGCGTACTTGAGATGGAATAAAGATTCTCATCGGGAAAAGTGTCCCGAAGTGGTACTTGGTCCAAGGTGTCATTCTCTAGTGTGTGAGTAAGCCTACTCATGTGGTCCGCCACCAAATTCTATGACCCATTCTTGTCCTTTATCTCAAGGTCAAACTCTTGAAGAAGGAGCATCCAACGGATAAGTCGTGGCTTTGCATCTGGCTTCTTCAGGAGGAACCTCAAAGCTGCATGGTCAGAAAAAACAACTACTTTAGAGCCAAATAAATATGAACAGAATTTAACTAAAGCAAATATGATAGAAAGAAACTCATTTTCTGTAGTTGTGTAATTTTATTGGGCTGAATCTAGTGTCCTCGATGCATAGGTGATCACATGTGAACGTCCCTCCACCCTCTGAGATAAGACAACTCCAATCACGAAGTTGGAGGCGTCAAACATAAGCTCAAATAGAGGGTCCCACCGTGGGGGCTCTATGATTGGTGGAGTGGTCAAACACTTCTTCATCTCATCAAATGATACCATACAAGAAACATCAAACACAAAATCAGAATCCTTTTGAAGTAATCTTGACATAGGATGAGCAATCTTACTAAAATAATTGATGAAGCGCCGATAAAATCCTACATGACCTAGGAAAGATCTAACATCATGCACACATGAAGGATATGGTAAGGATGAAATAATATCTACCTTTGATCTATCAACCTCTATCCCATGTTTTGACACTACATGCCCTAAGACAATGCCATGCTCTACCATAAAATGACACTTTTCAAAGTTCAGGATCATATTCTTCTCAATACAACGATTCAACACCTTTCCCAAACTATGTAGACATTCATCAAATGAATACCCATACAATGTAAAATCATCCATAAATACCTCCATGCAGGTCTCAATAAAATCAGAAAAAATACTCACCAAACATCTCTAGAAGGTACCTGGGGCGTTGCAAAGTCCAAATGGAATCCTCCGGTAGGCAAATGTGCCGAAGGGACAGGTGAATGTAGTCTTCTCCTGATCCTCTGGAGCTATAGGAACCTGAAAATATCCAGAAAATCCATCCAAGAAACAATAGTGTGTTTTCCCAACTAGTCTTTTGAGCATTTGATCAATAAATGGGAGGGGGAAATGGTCCTTGCGAGTGGCCTGATTTAGTTTCCTATAATCAATACACACACGCCAACTGTTTTGCACCCTCATTGGAACCAAATCATCTTTCTCATTTTTAACAACAGTAAAACCTGTTTTCTTAGGCACAACCTGAATTGGACTTACCCACTGAGAATATGAAATGCGAAAGATTATACCTACCTCGAGCAATTTGCCAACTTTATTTTTAACAACTTCCAGGAGGGTGGGATTGAGTCTCCTTTGTGGCTGTCTCACCGGTTTAGCCCCATCCTCCAAGAGAATCCTATGCATGAAAATGGAGGGGCTAATACCTGATATGTCAGCCAAGGTCCACCCAATCGCCCTGATGTTCTCCCTCAAAATATTCAAAAGCTTTTCTTCATGTTCAAAAGGGATATTGTTAGCAATAATAATAGGTAATCTCTCACCACTCAAACAAGTATGAGTATTTCAGATTTGATGGCAATGGCTTGAGTTATAATTAAGGAGGGTGTAGTATGGATGGAGACATTGAAGGAACTGAAATATGTTCACAAAGAGCATCGGTATCAGAATATACATCATCAAAATCAGAGAATAAAGCATCAAATCCATCAGCATACTCTATAGCTATGTCATAATCAGAGTTCACATGAACAAGATCAGAATATGAATCCATTTCAAAATCAAATCTTAGAGAGTCTTGTTCATTAGAAATAGGTGTGGAAGTTCTCTTAGACATTAAACCAGAACCAATACTCATAATCTCCGTAAGAACAAGACAATCAAAATCCATGGAGTTTTTACTTGGTTGATCAAAATGGGAGATGAAAAAAGTAGAATGGTCCTCAGAGGGGTACTTCCTGGAATCCATAACATTAAATATCACAACATCATCCCCAAATTCCATGGAAAGTGTACCCTCATTGAAATTTATGATAGTTTTTTGCAGTTTTAAGGAAGGGCCTACCTAAGATAATGGGGGCATGAGAACTTACCTGATCATCCTCCATGTTAAGAACATAGAAATCTACTAGAAAGATCATGTCTCTTACCCGGACAAGTACATCCTCAAGGACTCCCGCTGGATATGCCGTAGATCTATTCGCCAATTGTACTACTACTCTTGTTGGCTTCAACTCACCAACCTGCAAGGAAGAGAATACAGAGTGAGGCATAACATTTATTGAAGCTCCTAAATCACAAAGAGCATCAGATAAGTGAAAATCCCCTATGGTACATGGGATGGTGAATGTCCTGGGATCCTTGAACTTTGTTGGCATTGCTAGAGTTGGTGTAATGAGTGCCGAGACATTCCTTCCAAGGTTGATCCTCTCATTTCCCTTAAGCCCTCTTCGATTGGTGCAGATTTCTTTTAAGAATTTGGCATACCTTGGGATTCGCTTAATGGCTTCAAGTAGAGGAATGTTGATCTCCACACGCTTGAATGTGTCCAAAACCTCCTTTTTCATTGCTTCTTCAGCCATCTTCTTGGTTTGAACAACCCTGTTTGGAAAAGGAAGGGGTTTAGGAGGAACATCATCAATCTTTTTCTTACCTTTATCTTTCTCCTTGGATTGCTCATCAGTTGGTATGGAATGCGGCTTCTCTGGAGTTGAGGTGAATCTCGATGGAATGGTAGGTACAGATGTATCATTCATTAGCTTCCCACTTCTCAATGTGATGGCACTAACATTCCCCTTTGGATTTGGAGTGGTTTGGGAAGGTAGATTTCTAGAATTCTTACTTACAAGTTCATGGAGGGCGGTGGAAATCTGGCTCATTTGAGTCTTTAACTCCCTCAGCTCCGAACTTTGACTCTTCAGCTCATTCTGTTGATTAAGAACAATTTGCTTCAAAAGATCATCAGTATTAGAATCTACCTTTGGTGGGGGATTCACTTGTTGTTGGCTTGTTGATGCTTGGGCTTCAAATCTCCTTTGGGGTTGTTGGAAACCCTGCTGGTAAGGCGGAGGCTGCTGGAAGTTTTGTTGAAAGGGTGTCCTTTGTTGTTGTCTAGAGACATACCTCATGTCTGGTTGATCTTTCCACCCTTGGTTGTATGTTGGAGAAAATGAATCAAACTTCTTTTGGGGATTTGGTTGTTGTTTCTGCTGAAATGGTCTCCCTGGAAATACTGCTGCGCAATCCTCAGTCTCTTGTATATGTGGGCAACAGTCAGTTGGGTGGCTTATCTCAGTGCAAATGCCACAAGGCCTTGAAGTAGGGGGTAGATATGTCTTTTGTGCCAAAACAATTTTCCTCACCATAGTTGTCAATTCTTCTAACTTGGTATCAATCAAATGACTCTCAAGAGAAGAAGGACTTACCTGATGTACTCCCCTGATATGTGGTGTACCTCGATCACCAAATTATTGGGAGTTTTGGGACATCTTTTTGATCAATGCACGTGCGGATGATGGTGTTTTGTCCACCAATGCTCCTCCAGCTACAACATCCACCATGCTCCTCTCCATGGGTGTGAGTCCTTCATAGAAGTACTGAATGAGGAGTTGCTCACTGATTTGGTGACGAGGAAAACTTGCACACAACTTCTTGAATCGCTCCCAGTACTCATACATTGACTCCCCTTGTGCTTGCTTGATCCCCGATATCTTTTTTCAAATGGAAGTGGTCCTTGATGCTGGAAAAAATCTCTTCAAGAAAAGACGTTTCAAATCGTTCTAACAAGTTACATCTTCGGGTTGTAAATAATACATCTAGTTTTTTGCAGCTCCATCAAGTGAGAATGGGAATTCTCTTAATTTGATTTGATCTTCAGAAACATTTCTTGGTTTAAGGGTTGAGGAAACCACATTAAATTCTTTCAAATGTTTATCGGGATCCTCACCAGATAATCCATGAAACTTTGGAAGAAGGTGAATTAGTCCAGATTTAAGTTCAAAGTCTGATTCAAGAGTTGGGTATGCAATGCAATTTGGTTGATAGTTAATATCTGGTGAAGCCAATTATCGAATGGTTCTATTAAGTTCATTTCCATTATTTCCAGCCATTGGTTCCTCTTTTATTTTTGAATTTGAATTGCTTCCAATTTCAATGTTTCCAGAAGAGAGGAATTCACCAACTGGCTGAATATTGAAACTTCTTGTAGATTGAGAATGTCTGATTCGTGCCCTAAGGCTACGTTTAATCTCAGGGTCAATATCTAAGAGATCTTCAGGATTAGTTCGTTTCATCAATAAATGAAAGATGAGAAGTAGGAAAGTGGACCATAGTGAAATAAAAATTAGAAGTTTGAGTTGATGGTCCAAAAAAGAAGTAGAAGGAAATAAAAGAAGAAGGAAAAAAAATCAGATTGGGTAAAGACGAAAGAAAGAAGAGAGGAAGAGAATTAAAATGTAAAACAAAATAAATACCTCTAATTGGTTGAAATAATTACTTGCCTCCCCGGAAAGGGAGCCAATTTGAAAGAGCCCTGTCGTGGGCGCCCTCAAATGATTAGTGTAATTTGGGGTACTTAGGTGCAGCAGAGTGGCTGACCAAGGTCGTCTCTCGAAGGAGGAAGTGAATTTAACAACTTATTAGAGGTATTCTAAAAAATAAAATAAAATAGAATAGAATAAAAACACTACTTTAAAGGATTGGGGTTTTTTTTAGTTTATGAATCTAGAAGAAGTTTTCTGGAAGAAGATTGTATAAATTTTTTTGTTTTTAGGTTTGAAATGAATTTCGATTAAAATGACACAACAAGAAGATGTTTTTATAGAAATATATTTAAAAGGCATAATCGATCTAACTCTACCTCTTCACTTTATTATTAATCATTATCATTTAAATTAACATCCACTTAATTATGATCCCTTAATTTGTTAAATCCTGAACCCTACGAGAATTAACTTTACCACGAAGATGATGTGAATTTAACCCTAGGCTAACTTCGGAACATGAAATCGCAGCACCCTGTTTTGATTGATGTTCTAAGATTAGATTATGGTCAGTGGTAAATTAAGGCTCATATACATTCTGGAAATGAGGATGAATTGTGTTTAGGTATTATATTTAAACTCTACAAATTTATCCCGTGTGGTCTTGTATTACCGATTAAGATCGCGCTCTCACAATTTACACAAAATCCCGACCTCGCGTGTTTTTGTGTTAATTGTTCAATTGCTTGCTTAGTTTCTTAAAATTTAAAAATAGAATTCATGGATCATATTAAATGAATTAAATTAGCTCAATGATTCAAAATAATTAAATGAAGAGGGTAGAAGATAGATCGATTACTAAAAGACTACTCTTCCATGGGTGGCGTAATTAACGTAGAAGCGTTTTGCATGTGCAAAGGTTTATAATGGGTATAACCCAATAACAATTCTACTCAAGAATTTCAGCCCAAAGAGGAATATTAAGAGAAGAATAAATTCAAACAAAACAGAATAAAAGAGAAGAAATAAAAGAATAAAAAAGAAGTTTATTACACAAATGAAAACATTACAAAATGAAGAAGAGAAGGAGGCTTCGATGAGGGGATCCTTGCTTCAAGAGCTAACCCTCTTACAATGGTTGGAGAATTTGGGTGAAAAAAATTCTACTCTACCTCCAATCTCCTAATTCACTTCCAAACCCCTCCAAATGAGAAAAACTCCAATTTATAGAGGGGAGGGGAGGATAGGTTACAAGTGGTTTCAAGTGTGAATGTGGAAATTCGGCCAAATATTTTAATGCAAATTTCACTGCCCATTTGACCACAAAAATGCGTGAATTGTCCAGCATTCCAGAAGGTTAAAATGTGAGGATATGGGTCCCTTATCTTCTATCCAAATGTGGGATCAATACAAGCCCATATGTGGGATTTATGGCCTCAATACAGAAGCTTATCCATTCTGGCGAGTCCAGCCCAACTTTGACTTTATGGCCCAATTACTCCATTAAAATGCATTATTTTGATCTAGTGTCCTGAATAAAAGTTGTATATAATTAAGTTAGTAACACTGTTAAAAAATTTAAAATTCAAATAATAAATATAAAAAAATTTATATTCGAAATACTACAGTGTACTATTAAGGGTAAAATTGGAATTTTCACCAAATTTTCAAATGAATGATCAAATCCCAAATATTTTATAAATAAACATATTTAAGACAATGTGAGGAAATTATATCATTTATTATCAATAAAATATTCAATAAAATAGTGTTTTATCAACTCCCCCACACTTACCCTTTTGCACACCTGGTCAAAACCTCATATCAAGTAAACATCAATATCAAATCAAAACCAATTTTAAAACACATATCCTTAAGATAAATCAATTTCACACCAAGAATAAAAAGATATCATGCGTCATAAAAAACCTTATTTCAAGTTCTCCATTTATATCATTCAATATATTTCCACTTCATTTATCCGCCCATGCACAATACACTTACCTCGCTTGAATTTTCTCTCATCACTCAAATATCAATTTTTTTGCAATGTCTTTCTCATCCAAACTCATACAAGGGTCACCATAGGCTTGATAGATTCCTAAATCACTACCCGATGTGATTCAAGGACATATGTTTATCATGATGACTTTTCAGGGTTGTTCTGTGGCTTTCGGTTGGTAGGATTAAGATGTGAAAAACTCTGAGGCTGAATGAGGAGGGCTTGACTCTTTTGAAGCAAAATTGCATTAATCTAATTTTCACTTAAATATGGTCTTCTCTTCAATCCCCATAGTATCAATTCAGCTCCATCATCATGAAAAGTCATGAAAGGTTTACACCATTCATCATTTCAGCATAAAAAAAATGTAAATCTTCTCAAACATGATTTTCTTGAAAGCTCCAGATGGGCATAGCTTTCCACCTCAATTAGAAGCTTCAGAAAAGGCACAGCTTCACTTGTCATGAAAGCTCCAGAAAAGGCACAAATTTCAATATAATGACTTTCTTTAGCAGCAAAAACATCTATTCAGAATTTAATTTTCCACCCAAAGTATCACAGAATGTGGTGGCAAAACACAAGACAACTTCCCCCACACTTAAGCTCAACTAGATTATGCAATTTCACTTCAAGAGTTGGTTGGATAGGGGAAATTGGATTGTAATGTGGTAACATAATAGGCTTTTCATGGATTCTAAAGGCTACAAGGATTAAATATTCAAGGTAGGACATTATAAAAAAGGATTCTTTGAAATAGGGGCTTTAATACCAAACAAATGCCTCAATCATTTAAACATAAGTACCTCAAACCCTCAAGTTTTGACAGGAATAAATCAAATTCTGGTTAAATCAAGTATGGTTTGGTTCTCTCAATAACTGAGGTGAATGTAAAGAATATGAAAATAATGGTTTAGAATCCTCACATGAAAGTGATTTCAAATATAAAGACAGTGAGATTGGCATGGGATTCAAAATTCAGCGTACTTTTCATGAAATTACTAAATATTTGAACTTGAAACAAAGTCATTTCAGCATTCATTTAAGCTTAGTTTCAAGGGGTAAATTGTTTCACTTATTGACATGGATTTAAAAATAGTGATGAGAATCATTTCAGCCCACAAGTTTCAAAAACACACAGAAAATTGTAAAATAAACACACAAAATTTGAAAAACACACAATTTTTTTTGTTTTTTTTAAATCAAGAAAACAATTGAAATTACTAAACTAAAAGGTTCCATCCCCCACACTTAAAATATTTCATTATCTTCAATGTGAACCCATGAGATGATATATGCACATGAAATGCAGAATTTTTAAGTTGGATAAATAATATAAAAGTGAAAGGGTTAGGAACAGCCTGATGTGATCAAGTGATGATGGGGTCATGCAGTGTGATAAAATCCACTACATCAGAAGGAAGTCCCTCAATGTATCTCTTCAAACATTGCCCATTGACTGTAAAGCTCCTTCCAGTGTCCTCTTGTGTGATCTCCACTACACCATAAGGAAAAACATTAGATACAATATAAGGACCTAACCATCTGGAACACAACTTACCAGGAATCAGATTCAGTCATGAACTGTAGAGAAGGACTTTCTCTCCAACATGAAACTCCCTTTGTTGGATCATTTTTTCATGATCTGCCTTTTATCTTTCCTTGTAGAGCCTTGAGTTCTCATATGATGACATTCGAATTTCATCAAGCTCTTGAATTTGCAACTTTCTTTGAATTCCATCTTGGGCCAATTCTATGTTGCATTTCTTTATAGCCCAATATGCCCGATGCTCGACTTCCACTGGGAGATGACATGCTTTCCCAAAAACAATCCTAAATGGGGAAATACCAATGGGTGTCTTGTATGCTGTTCTATAAGCCCACAATGCATCATCCAAGTGCTTGCTCCAATCCTTCTTATTTGGCTGCACAGTTTTCTCCAATATTTTTTTCAACTCACGATTTGAAACCTCAGCCTGGCCATTTGTTTGGGGGTGGTATGGTGTTGATGTTTTGTGTGTCACCCATAATTTTGAAGGAGGGAAGCAAAATTCCTATTGCAAAAGTGTGTCCCTTGGTCACTGATGATGGTCTTTGGTACTCCAAACCTACAAAAAATCTGTGCTTTGACAAAGTCCACAACAACATGAGAATCGTCAGTCCTGGTGGCCTTGGCCTCCACCCATTTACTCACATAATCAACAGCAACCAAAATATACAAAAATACAAATTAACTAGGAAAAGGACCCATAAAATCAATGCCCCATACATCAAAAATCTCACAGAATAGTATGGGTTGTTGGGGCATCTCATGTCTCCTAGAAATATTCCCAGTGTGTTGGAAACGAGAGCATGACTTAAAAGACACATGGGCATCATGGAACAAGCTAGGAAAATATAATCCAGAGTCCAAAACCTTCCTAGCTGTCCTTTGGGGTCCAAAGTGTCCACCAAAAGCAAGTGTATGATAGAAATGAAAAACAGACTCAAACTCATGATCGGGAACACACCTCCAAATGACTTGGTCACTACACATGCGCCAGAGGTAAGGATCATCCCAAACATAATACCTAGACTCACTTTTTAATTTTTGGACTTGATATTTCTTTAAATTTGCTGGTATTTCAGAGGCAACAATATAGTTCACTAAATCAGCATACCAAGGATGCGTACCTGAGATGGAATAAATATTCTCATACGGAAAAGTGTCCCGAAGTGGTACCTGGTCCAAGGTGTCATTCTATAGTGTGTGAGTAAGCCTACTCATGTGGTCCGCCACCAAATTCTCTGACCACTTCTTGTCCTTTATCTCAAGGTCAAACTCTTGAAGAAGGAGTATCCAACGGATAAGTCGTGGATTTGCATCTGGCTTCTTCAGGAGGTACCTCAAAGCTGTATGGTCAGAAAAAACAACTACTTTAGAGCCCAATAAATATGAACGGAATTTATCTAAAGAAAATACGATAGCAAGAAACTCCTTTTCCGTAGTTGTGTAATTTTATTGGGCTGAATCTAGTGTCCTCGATGCATAGGTGATCACATGTGAATGTCCCTCCACCCTCTGAGATAAGACAGCTCCAACCGTGAAGTTGGAGGCGTCACACATAAGCTCAAATGGAGGGTCCCACTATGGGGGTTGTATGATTGGTGGAGTGGTCAAACACTTCTTCAGCTCATCAAATGATACCCTTCAAGAAACATCAAACACAAAATCAGAATCCTTTTGAAGTAATCTTGACATAGGAAGAGCAATCTTACTAAAATCTTTGATGAAGCGCCGATAAAATCCTGCATGACCTAGGAAAGATCTAACATTATGAACACATGAAGGATATGGTAAGGATGAAATAATATCTACCTTTGATCTATCAACATCTATCCCATGTTTTGACACTACATGCCCTAAGACAATGCCATGCTCTACCATAAAATGACACTTTTCAAAGTTCAGGACCAGATTCTTCTCAATACAACGATTCAACACCTTTCCCAAACTACGTAGACATTCATCAAATGAAGACCCATACACTGTAAAATCATCCATAAATACCTCCATGCAGGTCTCAATAAAATTAGAAAAAATACTCACCATACATCTCTGGAAGGTACTTGGGGCGTTGCAAAGTCCAAATGGCATCCTCCGGTAGGCAAATGTGCCAAAGGGATAGGTGAATGTAGTCTTCTCCTGATCCTCTGGAGCTATAGGAACCTGAAAATATCTAGAAAATCCATCCAAGAAACAATAGTGTGTTTTCCCAGCTAGTCTCTCGAGCATTTGATCAATAAATGGGAGGGGGAAATGGTCCTTGCGAGTGGTCTGATTTAGTTTCCTATAATCAATACACACACGCCAACTGTTTTGCACCCTCATTGGAACTAAATCATCTTTCTCATTTTTAACAACAGTAAAACCAGTTTTCTTAGGCACAACCTGAATTTGACTTACCCACTGAGAATCTGAAATGCGAAAGATTATACCTGCCTCGAGCAATTTCTCAACTTCTTTTTTAACAACTTCCAGGAGGGTGGGATTGAGTCTCCTTTGTGGCTGTCTCACCAGTTTAGCCCCATCCTCTAAGAGAATCCTATGCATGCAAATGGAGGGGCTAATACCTGATATGTCAGCCAAGGTCCACCCAATCGCCCTGATGTTCTCCCTCAAAATATTCAAAAGCTTTTATTCATGTTCAAAAGGGAGATTGCTAGCAATAATAACAGGTAATCTCTCACCACTCAACAAGTATGAGTATTTCAGATTTGGTGGCAATGGTTTGAGTTATAATGAAGGAGGGTGTAGTATGGATAGAGACATTGAAGGAACTGAAATATGTGCACAAAGAGCATCGGTATCAGAATATACATCATCAAAATCAGATAATAAAGCATCAAATCCATCAGCATACTCTATAGCCATGTCATAATCAGAGTTCACATGAACAAGATCAGAATATGAATCCATTTCAAAATCAAATCTTAGAGAGTCTTGTTCATTAGAAACAGGTGTGGAAGTTCCCTTAGACATTAAACCAAAACCAATACTCATAATATCCCTAAGCATAAGACAATCAAAATCCATGGAGTTTTTACTCAGTTGTTCAAAATGGGAGATAACAAAAGCAGAATGGTCCTCATAGGGGTACTTCATGGAATCCATAACATTAAATATCACAATATCATCCCCAAATTCCATGGAAAGTGTACCCTCATTGACATTTATGATAGTTTTTGCAGTTTTGAGGAAGGGCCTACCTATGATAATGGGGGCATGAGAACTTACCTGATCATCCTCCATGTTAAGGACATAGAAATCCACTGGAAAGATCATGTCTCTTACCCAGACAAGTACATCCTCAAGGACTCCCGCTAGATATTCCGTAGATCTATTCGCCAATTGCACCACTACTCTTGTTGGATTCAACTCACCAACCTGTAAGTAAGATAATACAGAGTGAGGCATCACATTTGTGGAAGCTCCTAAATCACAAAGAGCATCAGAGAAGTGAAAATCCCCTATGGTACATCGGATGGTGAATGTCCCAGGATCCTTGAACTTTGTTGGCATTGCTAGAGTTGGTGTAATGAGTGCCGAGACATTCCTTCCAAGGTTGATCCTCTCATTTCCCTTAAACCCTCTTTGATTGGTTCAAAGTTCTTTTAAGAATTTGGCATACCTTGGGATTTGCTTAATGGCTTCAAGTAGAGGAATGTTGATCTCCACACGCTTGAATGTGTCCAAAACCTCCTTTTTCATTGCTTCTTCATCCATCTTCTTGGTTTTAACAACCCTGTTTGGAAAAGGAAGGGGTTTAGGAGGAAAATCATCAATATTTTTCTTACCTTTATCTTTCTCCTTGGATTGATCATCAGTTGGTATGGAATGCGGCTTCTCTGGAGTTGAGGTGAATCTCGGTGGAATGGTAGGTATAGATGTATCATTCTTTAGCTTCCCACTTCTCAATGTGAAGGCACTAACATTACCCTTTGGATTTGGAGTGGGTTGGGAAGGTAGATTTCCAGAATTCTTACTTACAAGTTCATGGAGGGCGGTGGCAATCTGGCTCATTTGAGTCTTTAACTCCCTCAGCTCCGAACTTTGACTCTTTTGCTCATTCTGTTGATTAAGAACAATTTTATTCAAAAGATCATCAGTATTAGAATCTACCTTTGGTGGGGGATTCCCTTGTTGTTGGCTTGTTGATGCTTGTGCTTCAAATCTCCTTTGGGGTTGTTGGAAACCCTCCTGGTAAGGCGGAGGCTGCTGGAAGTTTTGTTGAAAGGGTGGCCTTTGTTGTTGTCCAGAGACATACCTCATGTCCGGTTGATCTTTCCACCCTTGGTTGTATGTTGGAGCAAATGAATCAAACTTCTTTTGGGGATTTGGTTGTTGTTGCTGCTGAAATGGTCTCCCTAGGAATACTACTGCGCAATCCGCAGTCTCTTGTATATGTGGGCAACAGTCAGTTGGGTGTCTTATCTCAGTGAAAATGCCACAAGGCCTTGAAGGAGGGGGTAGATATGTCTTTTGTGCCAAAGCAATTTGCCTCACCATAGTTTTCAATTCTTCTAACATAGTATCAATCAAATGACTCTCAAGAGAAGAAGGACTTACCTGATGTACTCCCCTGATATGTGGTGTACCTCGATCACCAAATTGTTGGGAGTTTTGGGACATCTTGTCAATCAATGCACGTGTGGCTGATGGTGTTTTGTCCACCAATTCTCCTCCAGCTGTAGCATCCACCATGCTCCTCTCCATGGGTGTGAGTCCTTCATAGAAGTACTGAATGAGGAGTTGCTCACTGATTTAGTGATGAGGAAAACTTGCACACAACTTCTTGAATCGCTCCCAGTACTCATACATTGACTCCCCTTGTTCTTGCTTGATCCCCGATATCTCCTTTCGAATGGAAGTGGTCCTTGATGTTGGAAAAAATCTCTGCAAGAAAAGACGTTTCAAATCGTTCCAACAAGTTACATCTTCGGGTTGTAAATAATACATCCAGTCTTTTTCAGCTCCATCAAGTGAGAATGGGAATGCTCTTAATTTAATTTGATCTTCAGAAACATTTCTTGGTTTAAGGGTTGAGCAAACCACATTAAATTCTTTCAAATGTTTATTGGGATCCTCACCAGATAATCCATGAAACTTTGGAAGAAGGTGAATTAGTCCAGATTTAAGTTCAAAGTCTGATTCAAGAGTTGGGTATGCAATGCAATTTGGTTGATATTTAATATATGGTGCAGCCAATTATCGAATGGTTCTATTAAGTTCATTTCCATTATTTCCAGACATTGGTTCCTCTTTTATGTTTGAATTTGAATTTCTTCCAATTTCAATGTTTCCAGAAGAGATGAATTCACCAAGTGGTTGAATATTGAAACTTCCTATAGATTGAGAATGTCTGATTCGTGCCCTAAGGCTACGTTAAATCTCAGGGTCAATATCTAAGAGATCTTCAGGATTAGTTCGTGTCATCAATAAATGAAATATGAGAAGTAGGAAAGTGGACCATAGTGAAATAAAAATTAGAAGTTTGAGTTGATGGTCCAAAAAAGAAGTAGAAGGAAATAAAAGAAGAAGGGAAAAAAATCAGATTGGGTAAAGACGAAAGAAAGAAGAGAGGAAGAGAATTAAAATGTAAAACAAAATAAATACCTCTAATTGGTTGAAATAATTACTTGCCTCCCCGGCAAGGGCGCCAATTTGAAAGAGCACTGTTGTGGGCGCCCTCAAATTATTAGTGTAATTTGGGGTACTTAGGTGCAGCAGAGTGGCTGACCAAGGTCATCTCTCAAAGGAGGAAGTGAATTTAACAACTTATTAGAGGTATTCTAAAAAATAAAATAAAATATAGTAGAATAAAAACACTACTTTAAAAAGATTGGGGTTTGTTGTAGTTTATGAATCTAGAAGAAGTTTGCTGGAAGAAGATTGTATAATTTTTTTTGTTTTTAGTTTTGAAATGAATTTCGATTAAAATGACACAACAAGAAGATGTTTTTTAGAAATCTATTTAAAAGGTGTAATCGATCTAACTCTACCTCTTCAATTTATTATTAATAATTATTATTTAAATTAACATTCACTTAATTATGATCCCTTAATTTGTTAAATCCTGAACCCTACGAGAATTAACTTTACCACGAAGATGATGTGAATTTAACCCTAGGCTAACTTCGGAACATGCAATCGCAGCACCCTGCTTTGATTGATGTTCTAAGATTAGGTTATGGTCAGTGGTAAATTAAGGCTCATATCCATTCTGGAAATGAGGATGAATTGTGTTTAGGGATTATATTTGAACTCTAAAAATTTATCCCGTGTGGTCTTGTATTACCGATTAAGATCGCGCTCTCACAATTTACACAAAATCCCAACCTCGCGTGTTTTTGTGTTAATTGTTCAATTGCTTGCTTAGTTTCTTACAATTTAAAAACAAAATTCATGGATCATATTAAATGAATTATAGTATCTCGATGATTCAAAATAATTAAATGAAGAGGTTAGAAGATAGATCGATTACTAAAAGACTACTCTTCCATGGGTGGCATAATTATCGTAGAACCGTTTTGCATGTGAAAAGGTTTATAATGGGTATAACCCAATAACGATTCTACTCAAGAATTTCAGACCAAAGAGGAAGATTAATAGAAGAATAAATTTAAACAAAACAGAAGAAAAGAGTATAAATAAAAGAAGAACAAAGAATTTTATTACACAAATGAAAACATTACAAAATGAAGAAGAGAAGGAGGCTTCGATGAGGGGATCCTTGCTTCAAGATCTACCCCTCTTACAATGGTTGAAGAATTTGCATGAAACAAATTATCCTCTACCTAAAATCTCCTAATTCACGTCCCAACCCCTCAAAATGAGAAAAACTCCAATTTATTGAGGGGAGGGGAGGATAGGTTACAAGTGTTTTCAAGTGTGAATGTGGAAATTCAGCCAAATATTTTAATTCAAATTGAACCGACAATTTGAACACCAAACATCGTTAATTGTCCGGCCTTACAGAAGGATAAAATGTGAGGATATGGGTCCTATATCTCCTCTAGAAATTTGGGCTCAATAAAATCCCATATGTAGGAGTTATGGCCGTAATACATAAGCTTATCCATTCTGGCGAGTCCAGCCCAACTTCGACTTTATGGCCCAATTACTCCATTAAAATGAATTCTGTTTATCTAGTGTCCTGAATAAAAGTTGTAGATAATTAAGTTGGTAACACTATTAAAAAATTTAAAATTCCAATAATAAATATAAAAAAATTTATATTCGAAATACTACAGTGCACTATTAAGGGTAAAACTAGAATTTTCACCAAATCTTAAAATGAATGATCAAATCCCAAATATTTTATAAATAAACATATTTAACACAATGTGAGGAAATTATATAATTTATTATCAATAAAATATTCAATAAAATAGTGTTTTATCAATTCATTCAAGATATGTATTTTTAGAATGTTTTTCTACAGAAGAAACTAGGAAACTGAAGTGGGAATGCACTGAGTGGATGATATCATTCTGAATCCATAACCCAGAATATTGGGAATTGGAACTGATTAGTTTTTGACAGTAATTGCTAAGTGTACATAGGATATAAATAGAATTGGAATCCATAGAATATAATAACTATAATTAACAAAAAAGGGCATGACAATAGTGGAACATTTTATATTTATAAACCCCCATACTTCTAGTAGATCTTCTAACATAGTGGTAGCTAAAGTGTGGATTAAATCCCTTGAAATGATATTTTATTTCATAGGGTGTTTATATAATAAAATGTTTAGTCTTTATATTTACCATTATTAAGTTGATGAGGACTAGTGGTGGTAAATGTTCAAGAATATCATAGATATTATAGAGATTGATGCCTTAGAATGGATTGAATTTAAGAATATCTTTCTAGAAAATTATTTTCATATGGTGGTTTGACTTAAGATCAAATGGAAATTCCTAAAATTGAAATGAATGGAGGAACATTCAGTTCCTGTGTATGAAATGAACTTCACTCTATTGGAATGGTATGTTATAAATACAATTTGGGATCTTGATAGCATATTAAATCATTTTTACTCAGGATTCATGAAAATATATCAAAGGGAATTGGCCTCCCATGAATTTTAATTTTATGTAAAAATTGTTCGCTATGCTGAGAGGGTAGAAATGGAGTTTTATGATGATCATGTGTACATTTAAAAAAAGTAAAGAAAAGTTCCAGATGGAAGGAAATGTGGAATAATAAATTAAAGAAATATGAATGTAAGAAAATCTAGTTTCTAGTTTGTGTAAAGTGTGGTAAAAATCACCATGGGGAATGCCTTAACAAATTTGGTTAGTGTTTTTGATGTTGTATGTTTGGAAATATGAAGTGATATTGTATTGAAAATGATCGTCAGTTTATTTATGATAAGAATATTATAATGTTTTTTAATTATAGTGAGATGAATAATTATATAAATGCATTCCAAAAGAAGAATTTTATTGATGGAAAGAAACCAAATTATAAGAAGAAAGGTACAATGAAATATTTTTGACTACATCATCATATGTTAGACCATACAATGAATGTTATCTAGTACATTATTTATTTACTATTATTTTTAAGATTTCTTGTTTGATATAGGGTCTAAAAATTCCTTTATTTCTAATAAATTATCTTGTAAATTGGAAATCTCACCTCATGAAACGAATGTATAACTTATGGTTAAAACACTAGGGTAAAATATTAAACCCAAAAGTAATTTTAAGAACATTTATGTTGTTTTATGTGGAAATTAATTACCTACAAAAATGTTGTTTTTCCATTAGTTTAGATCGGTTTTATTCTAGGTATGGATTTGATTTCTATTTTCTGATTTAATATTGATTTTATAGGTACATAATTTTTTTCAGAAAGGGTTATAGTTTTTATACAATAATGAACACATTCCATTTATAACATATCAAGAAGCTGAGAAACTATTAAATGATGGAAATAAAAGTTATCTTGAACATATTTGTGAAAAAAGTAACCATTCTGATTAATGATGTGTTGATGGTAAATGAATACCTAGAAGTTTTTTCTAATAATTTTCTCATTGTTATACCTGATTGAAAAGTTTAATTTACCATTAACTTAGTTCATGTTGTTAATCTAATTTTTAATCCCCCTTATCAAATGTCTCAAGTGGAACCTCCTGAATTGAAAAATCTATTGAATGAGTTTCTTGATAAAGGATTCATTCATCCTAGAACTTTTCCATGGGTTTCCCCAATTTAATTTTTTAAAAATAAATATGGTTTCATTAGGATTTTAATTTCTTATAGATATTTGAATAACATTACTGTTTATAATATGTATCCATTACCTCATATTGATGACTTTTTTGATCAGCTTTAGGGAGCTCATTATTTTTCCATGATTTACTAGAGATCCAAGTAATATCTACTAAAGTTGAAGGGGGTGACATTCTCAAAATAGCATTCCAAAATATATATGGGAATTATGAGTTTAATTTTATTCCCTTTGGTTTGACAAATCCATATTCTGTATTTATGGATCTTTAGAATATTATATTCCATGAATAATTGGATAAGTTTTTTGTCATTTTAATTATTGATATTTTTGTTTATTCCAATGGATATGAGGATTAGGAAAAAAATATAAGGACTCGTTAGAAAACACTTAAATAAAATATTTTGTATCTTAAATTTAGAAAATATGACTTTTGGTTGGAATAGATTTATTTTCTTACACACATTGTAAATAAGGATGGAATAATAGTTTATCCTTCCAAAAAAAGTGGTTGATGATTTTCCAATACCTAGAAATGTAATATAGATTTATATATTTCTTGGATAATAAGGTTATTATAGATAGTTTTTAAAAACATTACTTTGTTAGCTAGCATACTAACAAAGTTAACATAAAAGGGGTTAAATTTATTTGGATATAATACTACGATTTTTGTTTTAAGGAACTTAAAAAAAATATTAGGGAATGCTCCAGTATTGGATCAACCTTCAAACAATAGAGGGATTTTCCTTTATAGTGATATTTATTTGAAGGGAATTGGTTGTGTTATGATTTATAATACCAATCCAATTGCTTATTATTTAGAAAAAATGAAACCTCACGAGTTAAATTATCCCCCACAGGATCTATAATTAGTAACTATGGATTTTAATGTAAAATTTTAGTGATATCATTTATATAGATCCAAATGTGAAATATATACTAACCATAAAATTTTTAAGTATATATTTTCTCATAAGGCATAAAACATGTGGTAGAAATGATTTTTGTAACTGATAAAGGATTAAGATTTCATAATAAATTACCATCTTGGAAATGAAAAAAATAAGCTGATCCATTGAGTTGACAACATCATGCATCAATAAGCATGTTATGTATGGAAAATGTACCCTCAGATTAAGATTTTATGAATTTTGGATTGGAATTTGTTGGTTCCAAAAAATCCCCTCCTTAGTTTCAAGTGCCATTGTTGTCATATCTATTATAAATAATTAGGTAAGCCTAGAAGGAAGATCATGAGTTATAGAAAAAGGTATAATTTGTTAAGGAATATAATTTTACTGAATTTATAGTTGATAAATATTGTTTCTTCATATTTGGAAAGAGATTATGTGTTCCTTATGATTTCCATCTGAAGAAATAATTGTTAAATGAATCTTATAGTTATCTTTTTTTAGTTCATCATCACAACACTAATATGTATAGATAAATTTTGAAGTATTACTGGTGGGGTGTAATAAGAAGATACATTTCATATTTTACCATGAAATGATTAACTTTTAGATAGGTTAAATAAGAGAGAATACTACCAAAGGATATGTTTCAACCTTTTACACTATGATAATGGAAATGGAAAAAATAAATCCACAAATTTTTCCTTTTAATTACCAAATACTTCTCAAGATAATAATTCAATTTGGGTTACTATTTATTAGATGACAATTTATGTGCATTTACTACCTATTCGAGACACTCTTTCTCTAGATCAGTTATCTTGACTTGCCTCAATGATATTTAAAGGTTGCATGGAGTTTATCTATCCATTATATCTAACCATGATTTTAGTTTCACTTAAAACTTTTGGAAAGGCCTTCAGAAGTCAATAATAACTGAATTAAATTTTAGGAAATCCTATCATCCTCAATATGATAGAAAAACTGAGCGAACAATTTAGACATTAGAAGATAAGTTATGTTCTTTTTCAATGGATTACCATGGATGTTGGGATCATAAAATTTATTTAGTTGATTTGTATTATAATTTTTTTAATTCTAGTATACAGATGGATGATTTTGATGAATTACATAGATAGCAGTGTTAAACTCAAGAATTTGGAGATGAGTTTGGGAAAAGAAGTTGAGGGGAATAGAATTAGTAAAGGGAGTGGTCGAGAAAGTTAAAATGATCCAGAAATATATGAGGACAACTCATAGAAGGAATAAAATTTATGAAGATAACTATATAAAGGATATTTCTTTTTAGGAAGGTGATCAAGTCCATATCAAAGTTTGGACATGGAAAAGTGTGATGTGTTTTGGAAAGAATGGAAAAATTAGTCCATAGTTCTTTAGGCCCTATGAAATCCTAGAGAAAGCTAGTTTAGTTTCCTATTAAGTGTATTTACCTCTATATTTGTCCCAAGTACACAATATTTTTCATCTTTCCATGTTAAGAAAGTATGTTCTATATTTATCTCATGTTTTGATCCCAGAAGTAGTTCAGTTGGAAGAGAACATTTCTTACAATGAAAAGCCTCTTTATATTCTTGTTCATGTAGAGAAATTATTGTAGAAAAAGGTAATTCACCAAGTTAAGGTTTTATGGAGAAACCACATGGTTTAAGAAGCAACATGGTAATCATAAAATGCTATGGGGAACAGTTTTTATCATTGGTTTATTATGTAAATAAAAATTTTGAGGATATAATTTCTATAATATGTCGAGAATGTAACTTCCTAGGTACTTATAAAATAATTTTTTTTCATTCAAGAATTAAATAGGTAAATTCATTATAAATGTATAATGAAATAAGTGGTATTTATCAAAATTAAGGAATCTATACTAATAGAATACTAACCTCACCTATGAGAGTATAAATAAAATTTGTGTATCTTATAAGTGAAAATATAATATAATTATATCATGGAATAAGTAAATAAATGTTTTGAAAATGAAAAACTATGTGTTGGTATTTTTGTGAACCATAAATGTCAATTTAAAATTTTATAATTAATATAATAAATTAAAAGAAATTTATCTTCATAAAATATATTTATATATTTATATTTTATTTTCTTAAGATTATAACATAATTTTATCAGACCTTAATTAGTTTTTCAAAGTGGCATAAAATTAGTTATAATTTTAAAAATGATATTTTTTGAATAAATTGTGTATTTAATTAAATATTAAATTTATAATATTTTGAAAATTATTCTATTAAAATGGATCTAATTTATTAATTATACACATTGAGAAATTGTTAGGTTAAATTTTTTGAATTTTTTTAAAATAATTGAATTTTTTTGAATAGTAAAATATGATAATTTATGGTATACATACATTATAAGTTAAATACACTATTTCTAGACTAATTTATGATTTAATCAACAAAATATAGAACTACCCTTAATTAATTAAAAATATTTAGTGAAATTTATCAATCTATTCAAATTCTTGATCCAAAATAATAAACTAATGAATAAAATATTGATAGTACACCCCTCTCACCCACTTTAAATACCACCACTCACCACCACTTTTACTCACACCTCAAAAGCCATGTATATTGTTTAATTTATAACTAATTACCTTCCCAATAATTTTACCCATGTAAAATTCCTTATGGTATCACCAAAAAGACCAAACCATGTCCCTTAAGGTGGTTCTCATGGAGAAGAAGTTCTGAAGGTAAAATTCTATTTTGTTTTCTTTTAAATTTGTTTTCAATTTATTTTCTTTTATTATTATAAATTGACCTCCCCTAAAACAAGTGACAATATAAATATAATATAATACATGTCATGTAATTTTATTGTGTTTATGAGATATCTATCATCAAACCACTTCACGAATCCTCTTATTCTAAAAGAAGAATATACTGTCCGTGATGTGTCGATTTAACATCATCATCGAAAATGGGTTTTTATTTTATTTTTATAGCTTCGTGGCTAGTCATAAAACCATTATTATGGTTAAATAATATAGTATTATAAATATAGTAATTAATATAATTTTCAAGAACAAATATGTTAACATGATAATAAATATGACGATATAAGTTCGTGAAAGTCATAAAAACTACTAAAATAAATTAAATCATTTTTATTAGTGTTTTATCGAATGAATAATATAATTTAAGAAGAAAAAATGATATATGGTATAATTTAAAATTATATAAACATATTAATACCATTTCATTTCACTTATGGAGTTTTTATTCTATTCGACAACAATCCCCATAATGAACCAACCACGAAAACTAGGAAACACACCCAAAAAAATAAAATAACAAAATATTATCAATAAATGGGTGGAATGATATTATGAAAAGATATTATAAGGTATTATAAATATAAATATAGTTATTTAATAAATTAATAACACTATTTAAACCATAATATAGGAGGTTTGAACAAGTTTTAAGGAAATTAATCCCAAGGTAAGGGACTTTTCATTAAAAATCCTCATTTAGTTTCTATTTTTACAAAATTCAAAAGCTATGTTTTTATGATGCAACTATTCTTGTTTTATGGTTATGTTATAGATATTGGGAATTTTATATGATGAATGGTGGGACCAATATCTCCCTCTAATTCATTGGGTATGCTTATGATGGAAGTTGACCATAATGGATATTCCATGTGCAATAATGATTGTTACACTATCAGGTAGTCATGAGAGTTACATCATAAGGTTTAAATGAGGGTTAAAATGTAATTTAGTCATGAGGTTTACAAATATTATGGTTTCCAAGAGGGTTACAATATTATTTAATAAATTCCCTAAGTTAACATTATGGTCTTATTTATGTTTTCAATGTTTTTTGGAAATCTATTGTTTTAAAAAATAATGTATAAGATAATTTATGGGTGAGAAGTATTTCATTGGGAAAATGATTTAATATATTTATAAGTTTTCTTAAAATAATAGTTTCATTCCTTCTTTTTATGGCCCTTACTGAACTTTTTGTTCTTATCCCATATTTTAAAATGTTTTTCACTATGTTTTAGGATGGGTAAGGGAAAAGAAAAATTCAAGATAAATGTTGTGAAGAATTCTCATGAAAATATTTCAAGTTTTATTAAAAACATTTGTATTATCAAAAAATAGATATTGTTTTAGTATAATACACTTTTTTTATCGAGGGTTGTCATTTATGAATTATGAACCGATTATCTAAATCTCTAAACTGAAAAGATGTCTGGAGATGTAATAAGTGCATTATAGTTGAATTAACTATATTTTGTAATGTTTAACATCAAGACCTTATAAATAGGAATATATAATGAAGATTATTCACATAGTGTAAGTGACTCAAAGGAAGCTGATATAGGTCCAAAAACTGTGAGAGGTACCATGGATATAGATTCATCTTTTGTTACTAATTTATTTGATACTAGTGAATCTCAATAATTTATATCAAATAATATTGTAAACCTACTAATTATTACTTTATATATTTTTTATTATCTGATGGATATTACTATTCCCCTCGTAAATAAGATAAAACCTAGTCTCTATTTCCTTTCTTATGTTTTCTCTTTATTAGATGTTGAGGTTCCTTGGTATTTCCTAGTCCTTGATATGAAATGTCTTAATGTCATTTATTATATAGATTGGATCATTTATAATAAATCCCTAATTCATTTTTATCTTTGATAGGTAACCATTAATCTTCATGATGGAGTGTATCATATCATTCAAGGAGAATGGGACCCGAGGTCAATTAGATTTGGACAATATTATATAGATTTTAGTAATGTTATATCTGTGTTTTCATCTGATATGGAGATGGAATATTTAAGTGATGATCTCCCCTAATTGTAGTGAATTTTCCAAATGTTTTTATTTTAAATTATCTACTTTCCACCGATAAGGGAGGTAGTGTTTTGTATTGATTTAGTTACTTGTACTCATTTATTAAATATTCCTTTAAACTATATAGAACCAGTTTAAAATTAGTTATAATTTTAAAAATGATATTTTTCGAATAAATTATGACCTTAATTAAATATTAAATTTATAATATTTTGAAAATTATTCTATTAAAATGGATTTAATTTTTTAATTATACACATAGAGAAAATGTTCTGTAAATTTTTTTGGATATTTTTAAAATACTTGAATTTTTTGGAATAGTAAAATATGATAATTTATGGTATACATACATTATAAGTTAAATAAACTATTTCTAGACTAATTTATGATTTAATCAACAAAATCTAGAACTGCCCTTAATTAATTAAAAATATTCAGGTAAATTTCTCAATCTATTCAAATTATTGATTCAAAATAATAAACTAATGAATAAAATATTGACAATACACCACTCTCAGCCACTTTAAATACCACCCTTCACCACCACTCTCCTCATACCTCAAAAGACTTTTATATTGTTTAATTTATAACTAATTACCTTCCCAATAATCTTCTTTATGTCAAAGTCCTTATGGAATCACCAAAAAGACCAAACCATGTCCCTTAAGGTTGTTCTCATGGAGAAGAAGTTATGAAGGTAAAATTCTATTTTGTTTTCTTTTAAATTTGTTTTCAATTTATTTTATTTTATTATTATAAATTGACCTTCTCTAAAACAAGTGAGAATATAAATCTAATATAATACATGTAATGTAATTTTATTGTGTTTATGAGATATCTATCATCAAACCACTTCACTTATCCTCTTATTCTAAAAGAATAATATATTGTCCGTGATGTGTCGATTTAACATCATCATCGACAATGTGTTTTTATTTTATTTTTCCACCTTAATGAATAATAATAAAACCATTATTATGGTTAAATCATATTGTATTATAAATATAGTAAGTAATATAATTTTCAAGGACAAATATGCTAAGATGATTTTAAATATAACGATATAAGTTTGTGAAATTCATAAAAACTACCAAAATAAATTAAATCATTTTATTAGCGTTTTATCAAATTAATCATCTAATTTAAGAAGAAAAAAAAATGATATATGGAATAATTTAAAATTATATAAACATATTAATACCATTTCATTTCACTTATGAAGTTTTTCTTCTATTCGACAACAATCCCCATAATGAACCAACCACGGAAACCAGGAAACACACCAAAAAAAATAAAATAACAAAATATTATCAATAAATGGGTGGATTGATGTTATAAAAAGATATTATAAGGTATTATAAATATGAATATAGTTATGTAATAAATTAATAACACTATTTAAAACATAATTTAGGAGGTTTGAAGAAGTTTTAAGGAAATTAATCCCAAGGTAAGAGACTTTTCATTAAAAATCCTCTTTTAATTTCTATTTTTACAAAATTCAAAAGATTTGTTTTTATGATGAAACTATATATGTTTTATGGTTATGTTACAGTTATTGGGAATTTTATATGATGAATAGTGTGAATAATATCTCCCTCCAATTCATTGGGTATGCTTATGATGGAAGTAGACCATAGTGGATATTCAATGTGCAATAATGATTCTTACACTATCAAGTAGTCTTGAGAGTTACATCATAAGGTGTCAATGAGGGTTAAAATTTAAGGTAGTCATGAGGGTTGAAAATATTATGGTTTCCAAGAGGGTTACAATATTAGTTAAGAAATTATCTAAGTTACCTTTATGGTTTTATTTATGTTTTCAATGTTTTTTGGAAATCTCTTGTTTTAAAAAAGAATGTATAAGATAATTTATGGGTGAGAATTATTTCATTGAGAAAATGATCTAATATATTTATAAGTATTCTTAAAATAATAGTTTCATTCCTTCTTTTTATGGCCCTTACGCAACTTTTTGTTCTTATCCCATATTTTAAAATGTTTTTCACTGGGTTTTAGGATGGGTAAGGGAAAGGAAAAATTCAAGATAAATGTTATTAAGAATTATCATGAAAATATTTCATGTTTTATTAAAAACATTTGTATTTTCAAAGAAATAGATATTGTTTTATTATAATACACTTTTTTTATCGAGGGTTTTCATTTATGAATTATGAACCGATTATCTAAATCTCTAAACTGAAAAGATGTCTGGAGATGTAATAATTGCATTATAGTTGAATTAACTATATTATGTAATGTTTAACATCAGGACCTTATACATAGGAATATAGAATTAATATTCTTCACATTGTGTAAGTGACTCAAAGAAAGCTGATATAGGTCTAACAACTGTGAGAGGTACAATGGATATAGATTCATCTTTTGTTACTAATTTATTTAATACCAGTGAATCTCAATAATTTATATCAAATAATATTGTAAACCTACTAATTATTCCTATATATATTTTTTATTATCTGATGGATATTACTATGCCCCTCGTAAATAAGATAGAACCTAGTCTCTATTTCCCTTCTTATGTTTTCTCTTTATTAGATGTTGAGGTTTCTTGGTATTTCCTAGTCCTTGATATGAAATGTATTAATGTAATTTATTATATAGATTGAATCATTTATAATAGATCCCTAATTCATTTTTATTTTTTATAGGTATCCATTACTCTTCATGATGGGGTGTATCATATCATTCAAGGAGAATGGGACCCGAGGTCAATTAGATTTGTACAATATTATACAGATTTTAGTAATGTTATATCTATGTTTTCATATGATATGGAGAGGGAATATTTAAGTGATGATCTCCCCCAATTGTAGTCAATTTTCCAAATGTTTTTATTCTAAATTATCTACTTTTACACCGATAAGGGATGTTGTGTTTTTTATTGATTTAGTTACTTGTACTAATCTATTATCTATTACTTTAAACAATATAGAACCAGTTTAAAAGAGAGAGATGATGAATCAACTGGATTATTTTATAGATAAATGATTTTTATTCCTGATTGTGTCAACTTGGTCACTTCCTATTTTCTTTACCAAAAAATCTAATGGAACACTTTCCCTATGTGTTCATTATAAGAAACCCATCTACATTATAATAAATAATAATTTTTTTACCATGTGTCGATGATATTTTTGGCTAGTTGAAAGGGGTGAAGTTGTTCTTGATGATTTACCTTCATTCTGGTTATCATCAATTGTGAATAAAAGAATCTGAAATTCATAAAATAGCCTCCTAGTTTATGTATGAATATTATTAATATCTTTTAATTCCATTTATTCCAACCAATACTCCTATAGTATTTATAGAAATGATTATCAGGATCTTCCATGAGTATCTTTTTATATTCATGGTGGTATTTTTGTATTCCATCTTAGTTTACTATAATTATAAGGAGGATCATGTGCATCATCTGAGAGTAGTTATAGAATTATTCATAATTCATCTAAATTAGGACATTCAATTGAAATTTGATTTCTGGATTTAGGAATTGATGTTCTTGGTACACAAAGTCATTATACATGGTATCATAGTTGATCCCAATAATGTGAAAGTTGTTATGACATGGGATAAAACACATAATTTTTTTTGATAGTTGAATCTTCTTTGGTTTAGTGGGGTATTATTACCTGTTTGTAAAGTATTTCTCAAAGTTGGATTCTATGATGACCACAATCACATGGAAGAGATTGAATTTTTATTGGGATGAAAATTTTTAATGTTCTATTGTTGAGATAAATCATCTTTTCATTTATAAAATTTTATCGACTCTTATAGAGGATATTAAAGGCTATGTGGTCTTATTTTATGAATCAGGTTTTTGTTTGGGATGTGTTTTTATATAGGATTTTCACATGGTAGCCTACGAATCTCAATAGCGTAAGAAATGAAGAATAGTTTCCCAACCCATGACCTTGAACGCATATTTGATATTTACGCACTTATGAGTTAGTGGAATTACGTTTTCCGAGAAAGGTTTTCCATGTACTCTAACCCAAACTATATGAGTTATAAATTCTCTAAAAAATATTTGAATCTCCACCAGAGGCATTGGGTTTAGTACATATAGTCTTTTTATTTAGACATCGCCTATACCATGTGGAAAAAAGAATGTATTTACAGATTCATTGAAAAGGAAACATCCAAAATATTCTATGAAAAAGTCATCATAAAAGTGGAACATGATATCTATTATTTGTAGAGTTTCATGTTTGTGTCCTAGAATTAGTGGAAGAGGGTGTCTTGGATAGTGTTCAGTTGAACATCGCTCTTCTCGAGATGAATGTTTAGGAAAAATATCTTGATGATGAATTACATAGAATTAGTTACTATCTTTAAGGTGGGGATATCATTTATGAGTGTTCATTTTCAATAGAGGGTGTTCATTTTTTTGTAATAGGTTTTTTTCATAACCTATGAGAAACGTTGTGATAGAGGATTTACATAATTCATAGAGGGTTGTACACCCATAAACCAAATATATGTTCTATGAGATGTGGTGAAGATTTTGGTGGTAACATATGAGATGGGGAATTTATAATTTTTGTCTCTTATTGTTATATTTTCCAACAATTAAATGTTGATAATAAAAGAGCTTTGGGTATGATTTAGACACATCAAGTGCTGACTTAGGAAATATGATTATATTTATATGGAATTTCTAGTTGGGTTTCTAAGTAACATGATAAAGAATAATGTGATATGGTTTTTTATTGATAAGTGGACCAAATAATATCACGTTATACCCATTCATGATATAACCAAAATTAAGGATATGTGAAATATCTATGTGAGATGGATTTTTCATTTTCATGGAGTTACAAATTTTGTAGTTTTTTTTTGGATATGTGATTTACTTATCACTTTTTCAGAGAACTCTAGGAGGCACTAGGATTTCTGGTTCATAAGAGTATGGAAAACCATCCACAAAAAAATGGCTAGATAGAGAGATATATAAATATTATTTAGAATATTTTTTTAATAAAAGTAGTGACATGAATTGGTTTCCCAATTCCTGCCCTAAATAAATTTATTAAAATAAAAACTTAAAATAGAAACATGACATGTAAAGAGCTTACAAAAATAGGGGATTAAGGGAAAAATAAGCTGATATTTCCATGGAAAACAAAATAAATCTTGAGATACATGAAGCATAACCGAAACATCCTATCACCAACTTGTCAATGACTTCTTTCATAAAGTAAAGTGGTATAGAAGTTGAGAATATCATCTCGCCCCTAGTCACACCAACAGAAACAGGAAAAAAGACTAGTATGAATCAATAAGAAGATCATTCCACAATAATAGCAATGATTATTCAAATCATAATCTAGAAAATCAGATTTTAATTTCTAAGAATAGAAATGTATTCAAGGGATCATTCAGTCCTCATACTGAGCACTAATGGACACCCCCAATCTTTATTGTATTTTGAACCAGAAAATCATCACCTAAAATCTCCCAAATTTTTCCCCACACAATAGCCAATGAACATCCAAGACTGAAGCAACAACATTCAGTAAAAATAAAGAGACCAGATCAAACCAATAATGGCAGTAGAGATAGAACAAACTGAAGCCAAAGAGCGCTTAAAAGGCTGTCCCAATACCATCCAAGGAGGTCAAGAAAACAAAACAACAACATGCAACAAAGGGAGAAGAGAACTAGAAAAAAATGAAGCGAAAGTAGAGAAGGAACCATACAGTCTTCAAACATAAGAAGAAATGAAAATGAGTCATATAAATAATCAATCCCAAGGTATAACTTTGAAATCGATATCAGTATTTCTTTTATATTCATACACTATCCTAATGAACATACAATTTCTAATTTCAAGGTATTTATTAGCGGTAATGAGATCGTATCTATATTTCTAGAAAGTGATTCCTTATTGTTCATCCATATAGTCTTCAACTGCATCTACCACATCCTCCTTATTTCAATAGGCATCTCTATACACAAGATTTTTATTACATGCATCAATATCCTCATATGAGCCAGAGAATGAAATCGGTTGATCAACCACAATTAGGAGTGTTGGAATCTCCTTCAAAGTTGATTCAAGAGATCTTGTGACAATTGTTCTTTCAAGATGAGAGTAATATCTATAATTCCTTATTTTTATAGGATTTGGGGTTATTTAACCATCAACATCCACCATTGGTTTTTACCTTTCTTAGCACTTGATTTTAGGAAGTCTTACTAAATTTGGTTAGGTTGATCATCAACCACAAATAAAGATTCACTAGACTCAGATAGGTCACTTTTCTCATTATCTCATGCATCATTTGATTTGGGATGATTATCCTATTCTTTCACAAGTGGAAAAGGAACATTGGTTTTACCTGTAGAATTTGGAAGAGAATCAATAAAAGATAACATGTTAGTAGAGTGTCATGTATATTGAGAAGGATAATAATTGGACACCATTATCTCTTTTTTGCATCAAATATCTTCTCTCCAGTAGTAGAGGGGCCAATATTATCTTCTTGAAAAATATTTATCTCATCAATTAAAGGACTCTTATTTCTTTTTTTGACCCAAGAAATAGCCTTAGGTCTTGGAATTTTATATCCACATTCCTTCTGATCATGACCAAGAATAAGGAAAGATGATCAGTAGTCAGGTAGTCTCTCATAGACAACATCTTGTAAGAAACAAAATTCACTATTTTGAATTCAAATTTGGGAGGTAAGATACTTAGATACATCAATTTCAACATAGATCCTAGCTACATATGGCCAATAGAGAGTCCTCATTGCTGAATCATGTTTTAGAGGATTTCTAATAAGCATTGAAATTGAAAAGAGGGATTTTTGTTTGAACAAGTTTAGAGGAAGCCCAGGGAAGCCAATCCATATCAGGACAATGTGATGTTCAGAATCAAGGTTGAAATCCGGGGTCCATTTTAGAACTCTCATAGAGAAGCCTCAAAAAAATATAATCTCATTTCCCATATCCTATAATAATAATCCTCTAAGGCAAGGTGAAAAACAGTATTTCATGAATTCAAAAGGCCAAGATAAAAACTTGAAAATCTAATGGTTTTAAGAGCATGTCGCAAGAATTTCAGTGATGGTATGTGGGAAGAATACTTCCCAACAAGCACAAATAATTTTGAAACATCATTAATTGGTCTAAATGTTTTCTATGATATGATAGAAAAAGTTTAGTTAATTTGTCATAGAATGTTGATGTCACATATCCTGTATAAATAATATTATGATCTTCGGTGTGTAAATTTGGAGTTTTCAGTTGGTGACTAGCTGTTCTAGAATTTTTCACCTTGTTTAAGTCATTGAAAACTTATGATGAAAAGGAATCATGATCCTCATTTTGTGTGGCCTTTTAGGTTGTTGAGTAGGTGGGGAAATTGAATTATTATTTAGAACTTATACCACAATTGACATTGATAAAAAATGTATTCTATGTATATCAGTTATAGAAGTATATTTCTAACCCATATCATGTCTTGATATGGAGATATTTTTATGTTGAGCTAGATTTATTTATTACTAATCATCCAGTCAGGATTGTGGACTCTGAGACAAAGGTGATTCATTTGAGGATAACATTTTTGGTCAGTGTGTTATGGTGGCATGGTTATGATTCATAGGATAAGTGGTAGTGTAAGGCACTAATGAGAGAGAAGTGGACTCAAATTTTTGACATGGAAAATTCATGATAGGATTTCGATGGAGAGAATGTTTTTATGGTGGGAGGTTGTAACAAATCGTTACCTTCTAAAGTATTCTATGTCCTTTTTATGGATTCCTTCATTTTTTGGGGGTTTTGTGTAGGGTAATGGGGGAAGCATTTTCTATTAGGAATTTACACATCATGTAATGTGATTATACATTGTGTAATTATATTGGTGAATAAGTTGTGAATCTAGATCAATTGTAAAATGATTACATACCATTACTTTGGTTCATGATATAAAAAGGTTAAGTGAATTTTTTAAACAAAAGTACAGATGACTTTGGAGTCATTTTATTTCACAATATTACATGACATGGAAGGAATTCAGGCTATTTAATCCCACAACCCAGTGTGGCAAACTATAAATATTTTTTGATTTCATTTTTTTTTCAACCTACATCTTTTTGATAATGATATAGATTCATCCCAATGTAATTTTAGATATCTGCAATCCCCATGGTTCATATTTTTAGTGATTTTTAGTTTTGTTGGTTGTGGTACATCTCACCATGTAAGAAGTCTTACTATCTCTTACATATCTCATTATTTATTCCTTTTAGTTTGATAGATAGACTTGGGATTTGTGCATCTAAACAGTCTTTGTTTAATCTTCATTTTAGGATGAGTAAATATATCTTTTCAACCATTTTCCATTTGGTTTCTCCATAATGAGGGATTTTTTGTGAAAAAAGTTAGGTGGATCTATTTTAGATTGTTGCATATAATTAAACATTGAGTTTCTAAACTTAGTATTAATTACTTTTATTTGATTTATGAAAATCCAATTTTATGTGGTTTGGAATTGAAATTGCTACGATATGGATTTTTAGATGAAAACCCCCATTTCCTATGGAATTAGATGTTGGGGTGTGAATTGAAATTGATGGAATTTATGAAATTATTTGAGAATTGATTTTAAAAAATAGATAAAATGTAGTTTATTTAAACCTATGATTGTTTTGTTTTTAAATGGAACGAGTTGATGAAATACCCCATGATTTGATTTTTAAATTGAATTAGGATTCTAAAAAGGAAAAGTTGGTGATTGAATTCTAAATGACCATTGATTTGAAATGAAATTATTTCCCCTTTTTCAATTGATTGATTGAGAACACACAAGACTAGGTAGTTAGTGGGTAATTTGGGAGAACCACACTATTATGGTAATTCCTTAATAATGGTTTAATGATTTCAACTTAAAAAAACCCAATTATTCATATCTTATCCATGACTGGATGTTTATCAGTCATATTTTTCTTGATCATGATGTACGTGTGTACACATATTTCCATGTTCACTTATATGATATCTGTGATGTTCCCAGAAATAGAACCTATCATACCAAATCATAGATGACCACGATTCTTGTTGTGATTTTTTTATTATAAATTTCATTGATTATGAATCTTCTAAATCCATTCCTATTGATTAATATAAAATGTTTTATAAAAAATGATTATTTAATCCATGTTTGAAATGTTTTTATCCTCTAAAAAGAAACAAGTTTTGTTTTAAATATGCAAATGACATGTTATTCCAAGACATTTTGATGAAAATTTAGATCATGATTTGGGTAATTAATGAAGAATATTTTTATAGAAATATTTGTGAGAACCTAATGAGTTTTTTATCTCACACCCTCTGTTTTCCTTTTGAATTTTTTCTTTCTTCTTCCTCTATATCAATGAAAAGGTAAAGTTCCTTTTAGTGGAGTTGGATGTTATTTATTCTTTGTTCTTGGAGTAATGTTTCTATTGGGATGTTGAGTTTATATTTTTGAATTTTGAGTGCTTGTACTATCTTAGTTTTTTGGTATACCTATTTGATTTCTTGTACTATATCTCTATATATTTTTTAGAACACTTATATTTATCTTGATCTATTTTGGGGAAAATATGTTCCATATTTTATCATGTATGATGCCAAGATCTAGTCGTCAACCCATGGGGATCATGAATGCCCTATCAACCATTTCATAGCTACAACAAGTATCAAGGAACCGGGGTATCTGGGCTAGTTCTTGATATATATGTTGGAAATGTTTCTTATAGAAGACTATTTTGTTTCTACTCTATGATTAAACTAAACATTTACAACCCTCATGCATGTATTATTAAGAGAATTAATGAATATTAATCTATTAAAATTTATGAAAATTATTTCTCACTATAGGTTTTAATCATAAATATTTACTAAAATGAAGTGGAAGAAGACTAATCTTGAGGATAATGATATTTTAATTGGATTCCCACTATTTTTCAACCATGATAATCAAAGGGAAATTAGTCTGTCTAAAAATCT
This sequence comes from Viscum album, assembly GCA_963277665.1. NCBI lineage: Eukaryota > Viridiplantae > Streptophyta > Magnoliopsida > Santalales > Viscaceae > Viscum > Viscum album. The sequence goes on from OY728138.1 coordinate 623,491,164, forward strand.
AGTGCATAATTTTACATAAAAATAATTTTACACCAAATATCATTTTAAAAATAAAAAGGTTTCTAATGGTTCATTGAATATATAACATCTACCTTCTAAGGATTTCTTTTAATATTTTAACAAAGCCTCTCACAATAGAGTTATTTTGGAATTTGAGGTTGTAAATGAGAGTACAACCAAATTTCCAACATTGAGGTATGGAATACACATGTTCAAATCACTATAAAGTAATGATTAATTGTTTTAGAAGATGTTATATACAGGGGGATAAGTTCATTATTCCTATTTGTGAATTATATTAAATTGTGTATTAGGGTTTTCATAATTTAATTTTTTAAATCAATTTTAGATTTGTAACATTAAATGATTTTAATTAATTATTGTTTTTGAGATCAGTGGTTTTAACTACAATATTTATGTTAGATTTATTCAATATTTTATTCTACACTGAGTTATCTCAAATAGGTTTATAGTAGAATATATTATGATTACTTGATTTTAGAAGGTTGAGTTGATCACTGGCTATTTTTTCTATGGTTTTATTTCTAATACAAGGGATATGAATCAGTAGCATTGAAAAAAAAAATCTACCTAAGAAATATTTTCTAACTGTATTAGGAATAATGGTTTATTTTTTTTCAATAATTTGATATGATCCCTCATATTAATGGGTATTAGAGAATTGGTGATTGTGTTCATCGATTTTCTGAAATGTTTTTCTATGATGGTTGGGTATGTATGATCATTGGTGATGGTGATCATTGGTTTCAGGTAAATAAATTTAATACTACCTTCTATCTCAAACCGCATATTCATTACTTGGTTATAAATAGTTTGGATGTGTTGATAGTTGTTAAATAAAGTATTATATGGAATTGGATTTTTTTCTTGATAAGATAGCTACTAAAAAAGTTAATAAAAATATTCAAGTTTTATATCTAAGGAATGGATGGGGCCGGGACATTATATGGTTGATAAAATATATTCATAAGAATAAGACATCCAACTATGTATAATTTATATATGGAACCATAATTTTGATAGAAATGTTTCATTTATTCCTATTATTAATTCAATTTCTTATTATGGTTGTTGTAGTTGGTCATGAGGTTGAGACATTTTATTCATAAAGTTTATATAATAACTTTTATTATTATGAAAAACCATGACATTATGGAATTATGATTATTTATAAATCCATGTGAATAGATTCATCAGTAATCTATCTATGTAATCAGATATTTTATAAGAATTATTGAATTTAAGGGATTCTAATCCCACATATGGAGATTTATGTAATGTGAATCCACATAAGGGTATTCACATGAGCATCATCAACATGAATGAACCAGTGAAAAGATCATTTACATAATGGGATCTATAATTAGATCATCTACATAAGAAACATGAATACTTTATAATGATTTCTATGAATTTTAAATGGATACGTGTAATCTTAAACTGACCTAAATAAAGGGAATGATAGTATTTTGGAGGATTAGGGAGAGTCATCTAGACATTGATTAATGTTAACTCAGAAATATAGTGACTTGGATATAGGTATCCTATCCCCCTTGTATGAAGGTAATATATAACTATATAAGGGAATTTATAAATCTATGTAAGGGTCATGTCATAATAAAAATAAATACATTAGATTAAGTTTTTGTCTATATAAATATTATTTTGACTAGTATAAAATTAATCTTTACTATGGTAATTTGTGGAAATTGCGATTACCTATATGAGTTAACACGAGAAATTCTAGAATTATATTTTCTAAAAGAGAATAAATTATGATAATTCATTTCCAGAATTTCAATTTCCAAATTATAAAAAAAAATTATTCATGATTCAATATTTTATAGAGGAGGAAGTTGTGGTGGAAGTTGGGATACAACATGAGGCTCCATGATTATAGAATGTTTGATGCATGTCTTAATGTTGTTACTATCATTCCAATACAAGATAAATGATACAAAGTGGTCATAAAATTGTTGATATCATGTGGATGTTATATGGATGGGTCAACAAGTCAAGACATAATAATAATTTAGGTTCCATTAAATATTGTGATTGTGTTCATAAATATTAGTTAATATATGAGAAGGAAAAAATAAGGAAGATAATGTTGTTATTAAACCATTATTGCATATAGGTTTAGAAAAATTCAGAGTAGAGAGAATAATCAATTAAGACTATTGTGAGATCAGGAATAAAGACTTATGTTTTTGAGTATAATGAGGCTTTGAATCTTCATTATTGATGTAACTTTGATTATCCTTTATTGTTTCATTAAAATAATATATTGTTCTTACATAATTAGTTGGTGTTACTATCTTGTATTATGGAAAATTTCATACCCATTCTTGTACCTATCATAATAATAAAAGAATACTTGTGTGTGGGTGGGATAAAAACATTCAAACAACAAGGATGTAGTCAACTTTAGGGAGGGGAAACTCTTTTAAAAATATGTTGTGATTTAAATTTTTATTCTATGATATTTTTTTAGATGAGATCACTAATAAATAATCATAAGGAAATTTAGATTAAAAAAATATTGTTAAGATCTAATTTACCCCTATCAATGTACAATTAGAAAAAATTTTAGTGTGTCTTTTCCACCAAATTTTATTTAATAAATACAAACCATTTAATTTATAAAAAGAAAGTTTCATTTTAAAGGAAAATACATGAAACTTGGGGGGTGTTTGGTCATTCACACATTTACATTTAAGATGGAATTTAATTTAGTGCACCTAATGTGGTGATGATCACTGGGGGTAAACATCCTCTAATGGTTTAACATAGTTCTATGAGAGATCTGTAACATGGGTTAATTAATTAGAAAGGTAAACACATTTTAGGACAACACATGAAAATGTATGCAGTAGTGAATAACAGCGAATTCTATAAAACACATAAAAATTTAGGGAATTTTTTTAAACCAGCTTCCTTAGTTATTTTAATGACTCCTCATCATATTTATGCTTCAAGTACGAAATATAATAGAAAAAATGGATTAATAGACAATTTAAATGAAAATAGGGTATGTGATCTCATACGAAAATAACATTAGATATAGTAAGATAATTGAATAATTGATGTAATAGGATTAGGTCTCTTACCATTAGCTATACAATTCAACTAATGGTGGTTTGATTATAGTTCAGAGGAAGAAATGGCTTCAAATCCTAATCTTGGGGTGGGGGAGAGCTCCAATTGATGTGGGTTTGTTATTCATGAAAATTAAGGGGAGAATTTGAGGTTTAGTTAAATATAAATCACTGTAAAATGGCCATTTTCCTACATTTAAAGGGCATACAGTTTGGATTCATGGTTGGCCAAACAATGCACCGACCAAGTTCACACACTATCCAAGGGAGGAAAAATTTCACAAGACTAGTGCATGGTTAGATGAACCATTTACAACCCATGTGATTTACCTCTTTCCCTTATACGAGACAAGGAAAAAACCATGCATCCGGCTTCAATATTTTTAGAAAAATCACGTGTCCCTCTCCATCCCTATGAAACATTATTCAGGGTTTTCCCAAACCATGCAGTCTCAGGGGAACAGTTTGGTAAAACTAGACACTTGGCCTATTTCTAAAAAACATAAATCTCCAAGATCCAAATAATCTTCATACACTCCTAATAAAATCCATAGGCCATAGGGAACATTCACTTTGATAAAAAAAATTTAAACTATAAAAACAATGATTCATACCTTTATGTTAAGACAAGTCATTACAACAACCATTTTTTAAAGAAATTCATCCCTGAGATAGATTTATGAAGGTAATAAATAATTATCTTAGAAAATATCTAGCTATTGGTAATTTACTTAAGCCTCTCACTTATGGGTATTCACCTATAATCAATTATGATTCCATAACACCTATAATAGAGGAACTGAATAGCCTTAAATACCCTTCATTCTATATTAAAAAATACATAATGGGTGCTCCTTAAAAGAAGAATCCACATATAACTCAACCTCTATAAGATATAAAAAATTAAATGGGAATGGATAATTCTGGTGGAGCTAAGACACAAGAAAACTTTCATACACAGAACAACATTTTTATTAAGTTCTATCATGTAACCCACTTTTCTAACTCTCTATAAAACCTCAATGGGTCCAATGAATCAATCCAAAATATTACCCTGTCTCAAAATCTATCAATGGACCAACATATAAGAAACAAAAAAGAAAACTTGATTCATGGCCTCAAACACTAGAGGTTTTTCACAATGGTTGGAATATTACTATTTAATTGATTAAGTGGTCAAAATGCAATTCATATTTAGTTTCACCTAGTCTAAATTACCCCGAATGAGACATGGTCCATGAAGTAATACCTCACATTAATCTAAAAATCATAGAGTTTACTAGAATAATCTACCATATAAGGACTCATAAGTATCCCTATAGATGGTATCCTAAAATCTATCATTATTAAAGAGCTCAACTAGGGGTATATGTTTTTCTTAAGAACTCGTAAATTCATGGACACGTGCAAAGAGCATATTCTTTAACACCTAAATCATGTGTTGTGTCTATCCATTGATCTGATGGTGATAATCCATTCTCAGAAGCACCAATGTATCTAATAACTTATACAACCTCTTCTAGAACTGCGATGCGAAATGAGCATCCCTTTTAGATATAATATAATGTGGAGATCCATTATAAGTATAACCTCCATGATGTATATACTCCCTACTTCATCTATAGATAATTTATCTTAAGTATTCAAAACTTGTATGACCTTCATCAATTGATCAAAAACTACCCAAATTTTACCGTTTCAACAAGGTGATCTATACTAACCGATCATAAAATCCATGGTGGAATCACCCATTTTATCTCAATAATAGACTACAATTCTAAGAGTTTAGCTGGTAATTAATGTTATTTATTCTCCAACTAAATGGTGAAACACCACGTAATAAAGTCATCTACCTCTTGTTTTATACCATTACACCAATACATGCAATGTAATTATTGATACATCTTAGTATCACCAAGATGTATTGTCCAAAATTAGGCATGACATTCCTTTAATATTTCCTCTTGGATTTCTTATAGAACCTATCACGACCAAGTGTGTTTTAGGTCTCATACTCATCCACAGTCCAAACTGGTGATTAATCCTCAATTGAGATACTTTATCTCTAGACTAAGACCATGTGATATGAAATTCTCTTCATATTTACCCATTCTAGAAGGGTATAGGTCACTTATAAAGTAGTGATTAATGTATGAATAAGAAAAGTTTTAACCACAACATGCATATATAAAAACAAATCCATAATCTCCCACCCACCACCAGCCTCCTGATGTAACTATGTCAGAGTCCTTTAGATTAGACTATATGTTACTACATTAAATTTACCATACATATAAGAAATCATAAAATTGAAAAAATAAATGCAATCAACCCACCTACAATGCTTGAGATTCAGATCATGTTGTGAAAACATATACCTATGGCTTTTGTGATATGTTAATACCACAAAATTATTCTCATGTAAATAATTCCTCCAACAGTGTAAATCATGCATAGATTCTACTAGATCGATATTGTGTTTCATGTAATTCCGCTCATGATGCATGAACTAAAATTACTTTTTTGCTAAGATTCACTCATCTGAAACCATATCTACTCCCATCCCGATTCCTGGTGCATCATAACAATCTTTTTAAATCCTACCTAGATCCTATAGAATCATGATTAGTTCATAATTAAAACATTCTTTAAACTTCTAAAAGGATTTATCAAAAAAAAATTGAACATATAAATTTCACATTTTTCTTAATCAATCTTGAAAAATGAGCTAATAGGCATGATAAATCCTAGTTGAAGAGTCTATAATACCCATATAGACCCAATAAACTCAGTATTTCAAAGAAATTTATGGGATACTACCAAGGAACTTTAACTCCCACCTTCTTTAGGTTTATCGATACTCCCAATTCTGAGATGATATGACCCAAGAAGTGGATTTTCCAATCCAAAAGTGGAATTTTGTCTTCCTTGCCTAATGCTGGGTTTCTCGCACTATATTGAGAGATATCTTAAGATGTTTGGAATGGTTTTTTACAGAGGTAATATAACAAGATGTAATACATATATAAAACCATGAATGGATCAATATAAGGGTGGAAAACTGAATTCATTTGATCAATGTAAACTACAAGGTCATTCATGGGACCAAATGGTTTTACCGGGTACTTATAAATAACATACCTACACTAAAAACATTTATGATCTATGTATGAAGGAATGAAATGTACTTGGTGAAATATTGAACTCAAAATAACTATTTTAGGTTGTGGATTATGTTTCTTAAACATAATCTAGTACAACCATAGATAATCCACACAGTGTCTTAGGTTATTTTTCACCTTCTTGGAAAAAGGACATGTGAACACCATGAACATGTTCTGGGGAATATAAAACCCTTTTCCTCCAAGTATTCCAACTGCATATTTAGCTTGTGATGTTTCATGGGCATCATCCTATAAGGATGAATAGACTCTTGTGCTACTATAGGCACTTGTTTAATTATGAAATATACCTATCTCACTGGAGTTATCCTAGAAAATTTACTGTGGAATACATACCTGAAATGATTTACTACATATGAAAAAATAGTTCATATTCCTTGATCATCCAAGAAGAGAATATCAATCTTGGTTCTCACTCTTCCTTGCCACGCATGCTCAGGTCAATCTCAAGTTGTAAAGATATCCAATTCCCCCTTATGAACATGTATACCACCATCTAGTGATGTAAACATCACCCTTTAATAATAAAAATCAATATGGTATTTCTACAGAAGAAACTAGTTTATCTAGAGAATTTAATCAAACCCTCCCATGTCAAGTATAAATAGATTCCACATGATCAGATATCGACCTATATAAAGGTTAATTTCATTACATTAGACAATTCTCTCTGATTGGATACCTAATGGGATATTGAGCATCATAATGATAGCGAAATACACAATCTTGAGGCCCATACTCTCCAAAAGTTTCTCATAGATAAAAGAACATGATGAACCTATCTCAAACAAAGAAGACATTAGAGTAGAGGATACTAGAACAGTACTTAAGATAGGAGAAGGTATGGAGTTATACTACTCCAAAATAGGGTTAACTATATGTAGCTTCCCCATAAAACAACAATAATATAAAACTTGGATTCCAATAGTATGGCTGCTCTTCTAGAGATGTGAATATAGAATCTGATTTCCTCTATATTGACTACCTTCTCAACCTTAGTAGTTAGTGGTATAATAACTACCTACCTAGAGTGTTATTATTTTCCCCACTCTATAATATTGAAATTCTTTATATCCTCTATCGCTAGGAACTTTTGGAAGTTTCTGTATAAATGATAATTATAGAACATCATTCTATAACCTCTTCACTAAAAAAGGTATCTCAGACACCTCAGTTTCATGTGTCCTGGAAACCTACACTATTGAAATATAATGATGCTTTTAGAAAAAGATTATTGAATACTAATATCCCTATAATAATCCTCAATGATAATTTTACTTCTCCTAGAAGAGCCTCTTATATGTTGGGGTGATGAACTGCCCTAGATCACCCCATTAACACACCTCAAATTCTACCCAGTAATGAGGGTCTGGTTGACTATCTCAGAAATATCATTCAACCCAAAAAAATTTACCTATAATCATATGGAATGAACCATCCAATCCTTAAATTTTATATAATTAATGAGATAATCACATTCTAGATTCATTGCAGATCACTGAATATTGAAAAAATGTTTATAATATTCATTCACATACATATCACCCTACATCATATTCACGAACTATTTATTCCCAAAAACTCTCACAATCACTAGGATGAAGAATCAATGAAACCATCTGGGAGTTCATCTAGATAATATCTTATTTTTGTTCTACCAAGGTAATGAAATTTCACTATCAATTTGAATAACCACATAGAATATAGATAGAAATCTTGACCCACCTCTCTAGAGGTGTCTCTAGTTGTTTGAAAATCGATAACAATGCATAAATAAATGACCTAGTAGCCTAAGGTCCTCTATTAACATACTAGGTGGGAATATGTTTCATCTATAATTACAATATCATCTTCTCTATAACTGGTTCTAGTTAGTAAATTATTTTCCTAGAATATATCATATGTAAGAAACCATCTCAAAATATGGTGTTAGTTCTCATGTCCAGAATTACAGGTGGTGTCACAGGTGGTGTCGTAGGTGGTACTGTTGATGGTAATACAGCTGGCTCAAGTCCCAACAATTCTGAAGCATGGTCCTCACTACTATCCTAGAAGGAAACTGAAGGTTATTTTTGTGGAATGGTTCTAAAATACCCAAAACAAGCCTTTACAGATAATTCAATAGTTGAAAATATGACAAATAAACAAATAGGATAGGTACATGGACGTCATATGAAAATGATCACACCAATATTACTATTCTTTATACCTATTCAAGGTGGTAAATGGATACCGCAATAGTTAATATGAATCATAAGATACACCCCCAACTACCAAATATTAATTCAATAATTGGTTCTAGGTATCGTATCACATGACTATGGTCCTGGTATATGTAGTTTCAAATGCAAGTTTTAGAGGATAAAAATCTTTAATTTGAAATTTCTAACCCTGATTAATGATAAAAATTTCTTTTAAAAGTTTATATTAATTTTATATTTTACACTTATATATAAATAGATATGTATATATATATTATGGTCAAGTTAAATGTGTCAGCATTCCCAATTTATAAAATTCATACGCTTATAAACTATAATTGGAATGTCATGTAACTTCGAACTGGACTTTAATTCCTAAATATAGATGTTATATGTCATAAAAAATTATTTGATAAATAAAATCACCATTCCAATTTTATATAAATACATTACCAATAATTTAAACTTGGAATTAATCTAATCAAATCAGGTAACTTTGTTTTGTTCCATAGAATCAGAAGGTCCAAACCCAAAACATGGAATAATCAGCCAATCAAGGTACTATCATCAATATATATTGGAAAAAAAAATTTATAATGATTTGAAAAAAATTAATTAATACATTTATTTTATTCCTAAAATAGATTTTATGAAATTTCAATACATAATAAGGCACCAAGAAATATGCAGTTGGAAAATGCATATAGTAAGTAAATGTGGTATAGAAAAATGTAAGGAATAGAAGTCCCAAAGTTCCTATAATGTAACATGAGATGATAAATCCTTGTCTTACCAATACAAGGATAAATAATTATGTAAGAATAATTTCAATAATAATATCATTGGAAAACACGTCCATTAACCAACAGTGAAATCATTTCAATTGTAATAGGTGAAAACAAGAACAAAATTTATCCTCCTAGGTAATTTTGGTTTCCCATGTATGGGGGTTAGATAATCCCAAGCCTTGGATCTTTACCAAATTATAAAAAATCCTACTCCCATATATAATACCCAAATAGTAATACAAAATAATAAAACACCCCTGATACCACTTTGTAATGACTCAACTTGGGATCCACTAAAAGGTACCTCAATACATTAGGTCACATGGACCCAAACACACCTTCTCATATGACTGAGGATTTCAACTAGATGTTAGGGTGTAGGGTGGTATGATGGAAAGAATATACCATCATATTAGAGTGGAATCTAGTAATAAATAGAGATAATATTTAGCATTGGATTAACAAATAACTAATAGCATTACATAAATATATATCATAAATAAGAATACAAGAATAGAAAACATCCATGAATTAGTAATAATAACAGAAATACATAGGTTGTATTATATAAAACATTATTCCATTTCATGATATTTTAAAAAAAGGGGGTTGTGGGAATATAAGAAAGTAGGCATATACAACAATATCTAAAAAATTGAAAAATACCAAAAGACATCTCCACTAGTATCACATGCATACACCTAGTCCTCTCCTTCTATGATTACATACTATAAAAAATATATCAAGCATTATTGACATGCTACTTTACCTTATTAATACCTATAACCACAATGTTTGCTCGAGTTCCAATGGTGGACCCAAAAGAGTGGTATATAAATCTCTATAGGCCACCACCAATGATTTCTAGAATACTCGAGTCAGTGTATATAACATAGTTGTGTGCAAGTAGAACATGTAATAAAATATACTGAAAATAAATACAAGTCTTTCGAGGTTCATGTATGACACTTGGAATACTTTACCTTCTTTGGAATGGGTTGGAATAAGTCTAATATTGGTGACCATGTATATATATAAATATGTATACGTGTATATACACTATATATGTAAGGACATACATAGGTATAAACATTAATTATAGGTGATAGCTAGACCTGGGTAATAACTACAGAATACATGCATAGCCTAATGACCTATAGGATCCAATAAGTGTACTATCCGTAAACCTCATGGATATGAGTGACAACATACTCGTCACTCAATATAGTGTGGTGAGTCTTCATGCCCAACACCCTATACAAGGGAACCTAGAGCATCATTCCCATCCTCCATGAAAAACTAGACGGTGTGAGGCGACTTTCCCATCACCAAACGTAGGAGTTAATGAAATTCCATTCTCATAAAATACCTTAACCATTGTCCAATGCACAATATACATGGTCTAATTACAATAATAATTATGTATCACCTCATAATAATTTATATTCATTTAACCTAGTTTTGAAATGGGTTGCATAGTTAGTATGCATTTATAAATATAGAACACATGGCATGGCCTTCCTACCAACTTCAATTTAATAAAAAAAGCCATTTAATTCATGAAGAAAGTAAAATCAATTATCAAGGTCCTTCCAACCCACATATAAGTTTGATGGTCATTTACACATTTTTATTTAATAGAGAAATTACTTAGTGCACCCAATGGGGTGGATAATGATGAGGTAAATTAAATCCAATGGTTTAACATGGGATTGTGGGATTTCAAAAACATAGTGAAATTAATTACAAATGTAAACACATTTATAGGTAAACAAAAAAATATACAGCATGTGATATAATGGATAATTCTATAAAGCACCTAAACTTTTATGGAAAATTGGTAGTCCACTTACCTTAGGCCACTAGACGTCTCCTCATCTGATATCGACTTCATGTTTGAATTATAATGGAGAAAAATGGAAGAATAGACCAATGGACTCAAAATAGGGTATATGAGATCAAGACAAAATAGCACAAGATAGATAAATATAAACGAAGAAAGTAATAAATATTATTTAGGCTCTTACTATTATCTATCAAAGAAAACTGATGAAATTCTAATCAGAGTGAAGATAATGAAATTAATCCAAATCCTAAGATTAGAGTGGATGAGTGCTACAATAGGCATGGGTGTGTTATTAATTAAACGTTATGAGAGAATGGTGAGGTTAATTTAAATTGGAAGAGGGTTAGAAGGGTCATTTTTTCACTTTTTATATGAACACATTTTGGTTTAACAAGTTGGGTTAGCCATGCACTAACCGTGTGCCACACTTTCCAAGAGAGGCCATCCCATGCTTGTATAGAACATGGTTTGATTAACTATGTTCATCCCATAAGATATACCATTTTCCCATGAATATGACAAGGATCAAAACCATGTAGCTAGGGTCACATGATTTAGCCAAACTGAGTGTCCCTATCTGGCCATCTTAAACACCCTCCACTGTTTGGACAAACCCTATGGCCTTAGGTTAGTTGTTTGGTCAAACCTTGAACCTAGCCTCCTTCCTCCAAAAGAAATTTTCTAGGCTCTAGTGAATCCTTGGATCTTCCAGATTAATTATTTATCTCATAGGTCACACTCAATAGGATGAAAAGAAGAATTTAAATAAAAAAACAATGATCTGTTACATTATATTTAGAATGGTAATTACACCTTAATATGGAATCAATTATAAAATTATGTAATGATTATAAAGACATAGAAAAATTAAAAATAAAAATGTATTATTAAAAATGAAGTAATTAAATGGAGAGGATAAAATAAAAAAGTGAAGCATTATGATGAATGGTGGATTATAAAATATTTATAAGATTTTTTAAGACCATATATTATCCTTAAAGATACAATTGAGAGAGAAAACAATAGGTAATTCACGTCACACCCCAACCCGACACTTCACGATTATTTTTATTTATTTTTGAGTGTCTATTTAATTTTATTCATTTTTGGGTTTTATTATTATTATTATTATTATTATTGTTGTTGTTGTTGTTTAAATCAATTGAATTAGATTGAAAAAAATATAAAAATTAAACTCTAATCTAACCCCCATCCCCTCATATTCGTGCGACTCACCCCCCTTCTCGGACCTGTAGCGCACCGACCCCCCTTATTCTCTCCTTCCGATTGAGCTCCCTTCTCCACGGAAGTCCCCTCTCTAAGATCCCCTCCCTATGGCCTCCTCTCCTAGTTCCCCCTCAAACCTGCACAACACAAACCTCCTAGGTCAAGACCCTAAGACCACATGACCTTCCCCCTTTTCCCTCGTTTTCTCTAGTGAAATAACCAAATCACCTTTGATTTTGTGGTTGGACCATTAATGTGAGATTCCTATTCTCTTCTCCATCATTTTTGGTTTGATTTGGTTCCCCCTGTTTCCCCTCCTAGGTTTGGTCGAACCCTAAGGTTCCGTAGTGGCTGATTTTTTCAATGTGTTTTTGTGTCTCTTCCTTCGATCGGGAGTGCGATTGATCTCTCAGGACCTATTGGTCCGTACAAGTAGTTTCAATTTTTTGGTTTCATCTCAGGGTAAGTATTGTGTTTGTTTCTTGGTTTCACACATTATGAATAAGGGGATTTATGTGTTTTAAGGTTTGTAGTAATTATCTTTTAGCGTGTTGGTTGTTGCCTTGTGATTTCGGTCCGTCCCAGTTCGGTAGTCATTATTTGAGGTGGATTTGGTTTTAAAGTGGCAATTTTATGTGAAACAGTTTTTTTATGTAGAAAACCTACTCTTATTAGTGCTTATGATTTTATAAATCATGCATTTATTTTATTAAATTATGCGTAGTATTGAAATTGTTTTTTGACAAGGCTTTGATATGCAGTTGTTTTTTTAGAGGGGTCGGGTGCTCTTTGGGTTTAGAAGCATTTGGGGGTGTTATTGAAGTTGTTTGATAAGTTGTTTTAAGGATAAATTTATTTTTCAAAAAGTTGTAAAACATATCTGGAAAATGTTTTGAGGTGTGTTTGATTTTAAAGAGAATAAATTGAGTATTTTTTAGGGTAAATCCTTGTTTTTAATTTTAGATAATTTTTATTATTTATTTAAATTATTTATTTAATTGTGAGTGTGATGAGAATGATACTTTGGGAAGGGTTCAATGTGTGCTTGGTTTAAAAAGTTTATTTTTAGTGTGTTTTTTGTGTATAGCCTTGTGAAGTTTTATGGAATTATTTTATTAAGTTTTTAGATGATATATTAAATTATGAAAGTGATGAAAATTATGATTTGAAATGGTCTTAGTGTGATTTTGGCCACAAAAGTGGAATATGAGTGGGTTTTTGTGTATAAAATCTTGCGATGCCTCTTGAAATTTCGTTATAAATTTTTTAAATGGTTTATTTAAATTGCTTAAACGGTGTAAGTCATGTTTTGGAATGGTTATGATGTACAATTGGTTTTAAAGCTACGTTTTGATATAAATTGGGTGTATTTTTGGTGTATATTTTGCGGTGCTAATTTTGAAGTGTTTGTAAATTGTTTTGTTGATTTATCAAATTATACGTGTAGTGTGTTGGAACTCGCTTTGATGGGTTTGGGTCTTGGGTGTTGAATTATTCTATATGAACATGCATATGGTAAGACATATATATATAGATATATATTTATGCCCTCTTTGTACATATTCCCTCTTGGAGCGAGGAATATGTGTAATGCAGCTAGGTGTGTGTATATATATATGCATAAATACATGTGCATGTATTCTCCAAGTGTCGGTTCGAGTGGTCATCGAAAAATAGTGACATGTTTGAGGTAGGTCCCCTATGCCTACCTTTAATTAGAATTTCCATAATTTCTTAGTGTTTTATTAAAGTGCATATTCGTCTTCCACCTGAAATACATATGAATTATATATATATATATATATATATATATATATATATATATATATGTAAATGGTTTTGGTTCAGGAAAATTTATTTGTTTAATGTTCGAACATAAAGTGGGTATTTCCAAAGATGTGTGTTATTTTGAATTATTTTGTTGTAAAAGTGAAATGACACGTTTTTTTCCAAAGAAGTTCCAAAATGATCTGCAAAATGGATTTTGGGTGAACATGTTTTCTAAAGAAAAATCATTCTTATGGAGTAATGAGGACCTTTTGGCACCTTGAAAATGAATTGTGAAAGTGAAAAACCCCTCTTAAGGAATTCCACATTATTTTTGAAACATGATGTGTATGTTAAATGTGTGATTTGTGATATGTACCTAATGAAGAGGCTTATGCGATGTTACATGACATAAAAAGGGGAATGCACTTAAAGAGAGAGAACAGTGGTGAGAGGATAAATGGATTTTGGATAATGAAAATGTTATGTTCACTAATGTTCTTTGATAAAACCTCACCACCCTTTTATATAGAGCATATGGGAATCCCATGGTATCTAGGTTGGTGGACTAGTTCTAGCGTGTTAGTGATTCTGAGTGGTTCGCCCCTGCTTCACTTGGAAAGTTTGATGCTTATAACACTAACTAAACATTTATGATGAGGTTGGAGACCACTAGGTTATAGCTATTTTTCTCTATTACTGGCTCATGAATGAGAATGAATATTTGTTATGTTTACTCTTAAAAGGAGACGTGAGGTTCTAGGGGCCCACACAAACTAGATAAACCTTAGGGGTTTGGACTATGATGCTCACTTATGGATTGGTGCTTGTGGAGTGATTTTAGTTTCAATTGTTTCATTCATGTTTCCCAATTTTTTTGAAAACTATACTTGAATTTAAATTTTTTTCCTTTCATTTGGAATGTTATTGAAAGAATTGAATCCACTTTAGAAATATATTGGAAGTGAAATGTTTTTTCTTTAAAAGTGAATCTTGTTACTTGAATTTTAATAGAATATAGAGCATTATTTTAATAGGTCTTATTTTCAAACCAGCATGGTTGGGTTTCTTTTTAAAGATGAGGGTATAGGGAATTATTTATTCATGGCATTCCTACTGAGTATCTCGGTGATCCCTCTTAATTTAATTTTCAGTTTCAGGTTTTAGTTTTGGATCGCTCGAGCTTGGTTTTATGTTTGGTGGCGACCCATGAGGCCACTTGGAGGTATGTCTGCATGGTTACCATTATTTTATTTTTTTAGCTATTAGTGGTTACATGTTTGTCTGATTTATTTTTTTTATCTATATTTTTGTTCTAAATCATTCCTAACTGCTTGTTTTGTTGCCCGAAACTAGTTTCCAACCTGTGGGGATTTGGAATGCCCTTTGGGCCATGCTACGAACTAGCTCGGGTGATCTTTTCAAGGTAGAACCAGGTTTGTTCATGACAAAATGGTATCACTGGAGGTTTATCCCATGTCCTTTGGGATGTATGATAGTTTGGAGTTAGGATTGTTAGAATCCAAGTGGTTAATTGCGGGTAGGTGCCTGATCACAACCTATTTGGAATGACCCTTGAATTGCTAGGGTGGTCCAGGATAGTCTTACCACAATGTCTGTGTCTGTATTCTTATTGTTTTCAAGGTACTTAGTCCTGTTTGTGTGTTTTTAGTTAGTTTTGAGATTTGGTGGTCATTATGGAGGGGTGCATAGATGCTGTTCACAGCCTGGAAAGCCATATGCAGACCATTAAATCACCTCTGATAACTTCCTATGTGCTCACCCGATTGGTGCACGGTTAGCCAAATCGTGTGACCAAACTGTGTGTAGCAGTTGTTTATTTGAAAACTTGGAATCTTTATTTGTGGATTGAATTGGTTTCTTTGGTACGTTGTGTGAGTTTTAGTTGGTTTTGTGGTGTTTTTCTCAGGTTTCAAAATCGCCGATTGGTCTTTTAAAATTGGATTTCCAAATGAAAATCTTTGTTAGTTTAAAAATTTAATAAGTTGTTTTGGTGATTGATAGTGTATTAGAAAATTATTTGAGGTCTTGAAATGTTTTGTTTTATAAATTAGAAGGTTTTGTTTTTATTTGGTATTCCTATAGATTCCCACATGTGTGTATGAATGCAATTGGATGTCGATGGTTGTTAGAATGCATGGGTTGGTGCCCGAGTTGGCATAGGAATGTATGCATGTGAGGTTTCATGGAATACCAATGGTGGTTGATCAATTTTCAAGGATTGTTTTGTTTTCCAAAAGCGTGTTTTGATTAATGATTTTCTGGTATGATTTTTGTTTAAGAAATTTTAAAAAGGGACATGGGATCTAAAAAAAGCGGGTTTTAGCTTTTAGATAGTTTTGAAATGGTATGGTTTTGAAAATGTACATTAGTGGAAGTGGGGTTTAGTCTTGGTTGGTGATGTTTATTTGGTATTATTTTCGTTGATATTTGATTTGGTTATGGTTTGGTTTTGTGATGTATTAACCCATGGGATGAGGATTGTTTTTGAGCTGGTGTTTCAAGGTTGAAATGATGTTTTGAGTTTGAGTTAATGATTTATGGTTAAACATGGAGGCATGTTTTATGATGTGCTTTGGTCTGGTTTTGTGCTTCCTGGTTAAAGTATGCCTCCCATGAAATTCTAAAGGTTCCCGAGGGGTCCTTTTTAGTTTTTAGTTTTACCCAGACACTCAGTGGAGTTGTGGGGTTATTTTCTTTTCATTGTTTCCTATTTTCTCTATTATGTCTGAGGTTCGATAGAGGTTGTAGTGTAAATTGAAAAATTTGAGTGTTTCTTCGGGTCTTTCGAAACTCCAGATCTTGTGAAGGGAAAGTTGTCTTGGTTTTTTGAAGTGTCATGTTCGGGATAGAGATGGATGATTGCTATCTTCTATTTCCAATTTGGGGTCGCAGACTGGGAAAAATGACAATCTTTTTTTTCAAGGTTATTGTGAAGGATTACCCATTCAGTGTAGAGAGTAAACTGGAGGAATATTTTCTTGGCATGGGTCTTTCATCAGTTCTTGTTACTCATTCCTAAGACCACACAATCGTTTGATTCCAGTGTGGTCGATTTGTGAAATCAAAGTCGTTCATCATAATATTCTGAAGGCTTGTCAATAGTGTGGCTATTTGGGGTCACCTGCGAAAGTCTGTAAGTGGTCTTTCCAGAATATGAAGACTCATTTGGAGGTTATTGGTTCCTGACTATGGTGCATCAGATTCTTCAATACATCAGAGCTCTAACCATAGGTATCCGAGTGAATATTTTCATGCATTCAAGAAGTTTCTCGGTGTGAGGGATGTACGTCCAACCTATCATCTATTGTCTGGGAAGAGATAAATTAAGCTTCTGCTTCATGTGGTTGTCTTTTTTGGAGGGGGATCTTGTTTTGGAGGTCCTGGTGTCCTCTTCACGAAGTTTTCATGGTTTTGTCTCATGGGTATAAAATCACTAATGGCTAGTATTCCCCTTAAGAAGTTTGGGTTTTGGGGGTTTCCTGTTGGAGATGCTCATGTCCTAGGTAAGTGGTGAGTCCGAATTCAATGTTCATTTTGAGTTCCTCCAATGTAGACCCCCTCTACTATGTAGAAACCTGCCCTGTGTTAGTGGGTTCATGATGAGGAATTCAATCTGCATTGTTGAAACTAAATTGAGATCTCCCATGTGGGTGATATTGTACTACTCAGTTTTTAATATGGGGGGGAGACCCACTGTGGGTCTCACCAATGTCCTCCATCAAGATGGTCAGGTGTGACTGGGAATGTTAAGGGGTCACACCAGCGTCATATTTGTTTTTGGTTTTCTAATTTGTCTGGATTTGGGAAAGGTAGTATTTGGATGGAGTCCTAAAATGGTGGGGATACCAACATAAGAAAAATTCACAGAGAACTTAATCTTCATAGTGTTCATGTCGGGGCTACTATTTTTCTCTACTTCGCCTGACCCCGATCAATGTAGATGATGGGTTGTATAGAAAATGGTCATTTGAGATCTCAAACAGAATCTAAAAGTCTGGGGTCGGGGTGTTTCAGGTTGTGGTTGTGTTTGGAAGTGTGATCCTCGTGTCATTGGTCCTTTTGTCTAGTAGTCCGGGTCTCGAGGTTTCAGGTATTGGGTGGAAAGTGAGTGTTCAATCCTCAAGTGGTAGGGGTTTTGTTTTGAGATTCGTTGCATCCTTATTTCGATATTTGAATAGCCGAGTCTTTTGGGACTTTCTGAGGGTATAAAGTGTTATGGTGGAGAAAATTGTTACACCTTGACCTGACACTTAGTGATTATTTTATTTATTTTTGAGTGTCTATTTAATTTAATTCATTTTTAGGTTTTATTATTATTATTATTATCATTATTTTTGTTTAAATAAATTGAATTAGATTGAAAAAAAATAAAAAAAATAAACCCTAATCTAACCCCCATCCCCTCTTATTCACGTGGCTCACCCCCCTTCTCGGACCTACAGCATTTCGACCCGCATCCTGCTCTCCTTCCGGCCGAGATCCCTTCTCCACGACAGCCCCCTCTATGAGGCCCCCTCTCTATGACCTACTCTCCTGGATCCCCCTCAAACCTGCATGACAGAACACCCCCCAGGCCGAGACCCTACAGCCGCGCAACCTTCCTTATTTGCCCTCATTTTCTATGGAGAAACAACCAAATTCCCTTGGATTTTTTGGTCAGCCTATCAAGGCGAGATTCCTCTTATATTCTCCATCCTATTTGGTTTGATTTTGTTCTCCCTGTCGCCCCTCCTAGGTTTGGCCGAACCCTAGGGTTCCATAGTGTCCAATTTTTTTGATGCATTTTTGTGTCTCTTCCTTCAATAGGGGGTACAATTTATCTCTCCGGACCTATTGGTCTGTGTTCTGGCAACTGCTGCTAAAAGTGAAGTGGTACAAGTGGTTTCGATCCGTTGGTTTCATCTCGAGGTAAGTTTTATGTTTGTTGCTTGGTTTTTCACCTACTGAATTAGGGTCTTTATGTGTTTTAAGGTTCATAGTAATTATCTTTTAGTGCCTTGGTCGTTGCTTTGTGATTTCGGTCCATCCCAGTTCATCAGTCACTATTTGAGGTGGATTTCATTTTAAAGTGGTGATTTTATGTGAAACGATTTTTTCTTATGTGGAAAACCTACTCACGTCACTGCTTATGATTTTATAAATCATACATGTACTTTAATAAATTATATGTAGGATTGAAATTGTATTTGGACAAAGCTTTGATATTCAGTTGTTTTTTTGGAGGGGTCGGGTTCTCTTTCGGTTTAGAAGAATTTGGGGGTGTTATTGAAGTTTTTTTATAAGTTGTTTTAATGATGTTTTTATTTGTGTAAAAGGTAAAAACCATATTTGGAAAATGTTTTGTGGTGCGTTTGATTTTAAATAGAGGAAATGGAATATTTTTTAGGGTAAATCCTTATTATGCATTTTAGATATATATTTTTATTTATTTAAATGATTTATTTATTTGTGAGTGTGATGCTAATGATACTTTGGGAAGGTTTCGGTGTTTGCTTGGTTTAAAAAGTGCATTTTAGTGTGTTTTTGGTGTACAACCTTTTGGAGTTTTATGGAACTGTTTTATTAAGTTTCTAAATGATATATTAAATTATGAAAGTGATGAAAATTATGATTTGAAATGGTCTTAGTGTGATTTTGGCCTCAAAAGTGTAATGTGAGTGGGTTTTTGTGTATAAATCCTTGTGATGACTCTTTAAATTGATTTATAAAATTTTTAAATTGTTTATTTAAATTTCTTATATTGTGTAAGTCATTTTTTGGCATGGTTATGATGTATAGTTGGTTTTAAAGTTACGTTTTGATATAAATTGGGTGTGTTTTTGGTGTATATTTTGGGGTGATAATTTTGAAGTGTTTGTAAATTGTTTTTTTTGATTTATTAAATTATATGTGTAGTGCGTTGGACCTTGCTTTGATGGTTTTGGGTTACAGGTGTCGAGGTATTATACATGTACATGCATAGGGTAAGACATATATATATTTATGCCCTCTTTGTACATATTCCCTCATGGGACAGGGAATATGTGCAATGTAGCTAGGTTATATATATATATATATATATAAATGCATGTGTGTGTATGCGCCATGTGAAGGTTCGAGTGGTCATCGACAAATAGAGACATGTTTGAGGTAGGTCCCCAATGCCTTGACCATTAATTAGAATTTCCATAATTTCTCAGTGTTTTATTAAAAGTGCATCTTCTTCTTCCACATGAAATACATATACAATATATATATATGTAAATGGTTTTGGTTCTTGAAAAGTGATTTTTTAATGTTTCAAACATAAAATGGGTATTTCGAAAGATGTGTGGTCTATCAGCCAATTTTGTTGTAAAAGTGAAATGACATGTTGTTTTCCAAAGAAGTTCCAAAATGATATCCAAATTGGGTTTTGGGTGAACATGTTTTATAAATAAAAATCATTCTTGTGGAGTAATGAGGCCCTTTTGGATCCTTGAAAATGAATTGTGAAAGTGAAAAACCCCTCTTAAGGAATGCCTCATTATTTTAGAAACATGGTATGTATGTTAAATGTGTGATTTGTGATATGTACCTAATGTAGAGTCTTATGCGATGTTATATGACATAAACAGGGGAATGTGCTTAATGAGGGGGAACAGTGGTGAGAGGATGAATGGATTTTGGATAAATAAAATGTTATGCTCACTAATGTTCTTTGATAAAACCTCACCACCCTTTAATATAGAGCACATGGGAGACCCAGGGTATCTAGGTGGGAGGACTAGTTCCAGTGTGATAGTGATTCTGAGTGGTTCACCCTTGCTTTACATGGAAATTCTGACACCTATAACACTAACTAAACATTAATGATGAGGTTGGAGACCACTAGGTTATGAATGTGTTTTCATAATAGTGGATCGTTTATGGGAACAAATATTTGTTATGGTTACTCTTACACAGAGACATGGGGTTCTAAGGCCTCACATGATCTAGATGAACCTTAGGGGTTTTGACCATGGTGCTCACTTATGACTTGGTGGTTATAGAGTGATTTTCATTACAGTTGTTTCATGCATGATTCCTACTTTTTTTTGAAAATTATACTTGAATTTAAATTGTTTTCCTTTCATTTTAAATGTTATTGAAAGATTTTAATCCACTTTAAAAATATATTGGATGTGAAATGTTTTTCCTTAAAAGTGAATATTGTTTCTTGAATTTGAATAGAACAGAGAGCATTATTTTAATAGGACTAATTTTCAAACTAGCATGATTGGGTTTCTTTTTAAAGGTGAGGGAATAAGGCGTTGTTTATTCTTGGAATTCCTACTGAGCATCTCGGTTCCATGCCTACTTTAATTTTCAATTTTAGGTTTTATTTTTGGGTCACTCAAGCTTGGTTTTATGTTTGGTGGTGACCCATGGGGTCACTTGGAGGTATGTCTAGCTGGTTAGCTTTATTTTTTCCACTATTAGTGTTTACCTATTTGTTCAGTTTATTTCTATTTAGATGTATTTTTTTGGATAAATCATTCCCAACAGCTTGTTTTGATGCTCGACACTAGTTTCCAGCCCGTGGGGATCGAGAAGACCCTTCGGGCCATCCCATGGACCGGCTCAGGTGATCGGTTCAAGGTCGAACCGGTTTGGTTCACGAAAATTCATGATCAATTTCTTTGGAGTAGATTGGAATGGGATAAATGGTTGGTATTTATCTAAAATAAGGGGGTTGTTTATTTATTAATAAACGCAGGTCATAGACACTATTTTGTAAAAAATGTAATACCATAGGTCATCAAATGGTTTTAAAACTTAGTATTCGACATGAATGGACTCATTGTTGGGTTTTAATTTTTTAACAAATAAACAACATTTAAAAAATATATTTTTGATGAGAATAACATTTATTTTCATTAATAATTTCATTAAAAATACTAAAATGTACATTAGGTTTTTAAATAATCCTTATAGGGTTAGGAAATTAATTTTATTCCATTTAAAATAATTATTTTAATTCTAAAATCCATTTTTGATCTAGAACATATTTATAATGTGTATTAAACCATTTTTAATTCATTATAGAACAATTATTCTTATCATATATTCACTCCATATTTTACTTTTTACACAAACATTTTACCATCTTAGAAAATATTAAAAAATTTCCCAACTATATAACTTCTATGAGATGATTATTTTTTAAAAAATATAAATTTTATCAATTTTTTTTCCAAATATGTGAACATAATTTTTTATGAAAATAATTTTTTATTGAAAAATGATTATTTTTATAATAAGATAAAAATTTTACCCCTTTGAAAGACAACATATTATTGCACGAAATTATTTTAATATTTAATACAAATCAAAATTATTCTTTACAAAATATTTGTAAAAATAAAATTTAATTTAATATTTTTAAAATTATCCTAAAAATCAATTTTCATGAAAATCATAAATATTTTTTTTAAAATATAACTATGATTGCTTTATATTAAAAATATATTTTATTATAATAATTCTCAAACCATGTTGTTTTCATATTCTATATAAGTTCTATACGTAAAATATAAATAATGGATCATTGTATCCTCTTTTATATTTATGAAAGAGTTTACACCTTAATAATGTATATATTTTATACACATAAAACCTTATCACACTTCTGTTGGAACTAAGTGTATGGAATGTGATAATGGTATATTCATGGGAAGGATCAACTAACACTTATCTATTTTTTATCTCTTCCATCTTTAACATCTCTAATAAATTAATTCCCTTGATTCCAATTAATTTATGCTTGGATTGGTCTTTGTAAGGGGTGAAACCTATAGATTCGAACTCCCTCCCACACTATGATAAATGATCTTCACAAGGGATGTTCATAATAATAGAGTCCATGGTTTTCCCCTTTTATATAAACTAAATCTCATCATTACCATTTATATGAAATAATTCTAATTGTAACATAATTACCAATAGTGATAATTCCCAATGGTCATAATGTCCAATGGTTATATTATCCCATGGTCATAATGTGTACATTTTAGTCTAATAAACTGATTCCAACTAATCCCCAAATGAATACTTCATTTTTTTTAGTTTGTAGATTATTTTATCTTGTATTATTATTAATTTTTAATTTAATTATAATAACTATGAATTTTATTAGATTATATGAGCCAAGACGCATATATATTACACTTTAATTACTTATTTTATTCTATTATACATTATTAGTTATAATGGTCTTTGTGAATTTATGCCAATTATTTGTAATACATTTCATTATAGTAAGACATGTTAACTCAATACTAGAATTTTCATGGGTATAAAATTATCCACCCCATAAAATATATCACTCTAGATGTTTATCCCTTCCTTAAAAATAAATGGGTATTTTTTTTCATTCATCTATTATTCAGACCACCATGTTGTTTCTCTAAAAATTTAGTTTCTCCACAAGATTTATTAGTTGGTCTATTTTTTTTCATAAAACTTATTCCCTTTAATATATAATTTATATAGTTTCTACTTTATATGAAAGTTTATGTTCAGATTTCACATCATTAATATTGATTTTATGTGTTGGGTTTGATGTATACTTTATTAAGAGGGACTCATAGAATACACCATAAGAATTGGAAAGATGTGGAGGTAGTGTTATCCAATTGTCAACTACTCCAAAACACTATATAATCTCTAATGATCTAACATGACATATAATAAATTTTCATTCCATCCAAAACCACTTCTAAATAACTAAAAAAATTCCAATTCATTTCATAGTGATGCTTCAAAAAAGCATTGATGACAGTGATTCTTATCATTGGTTTAAAAAACCAAATTAGTTTAATCTCCCTCGATCATCAAATCTATCTCTCTCATGATGTTGGACCCCTCGATGTGAATAATCTATCCCTTGGATGCTTCCTAACATAGTCCCCCTTTTAAATACCTTCTCCCCCATAGTGGCACCCTCGATGCTGCCTGATGCTAGACCCCTCACCCCAATACCCCCCCTCACCCTTGTTGATACCCTCACCATAACTAATTCATTTATTACCTCACAACAAAGGACCCCCTCTATAGTCCCCTATCCCCCTCTATGATAAATAGGTTTTCCCATCAATTTGTTTTTAATAGTTGTGTTCCATATAATGTTTCAATAAATAGTATGCATGTTATTTCTATATCATGGTGTTGTTAAGTGAAATATTACAGATTAATGATGTTTTATTATTTAAATGATAATATTTTAAAAAATATTTATTAAATTTCATATTTAAAATATATTTTATTCTAGCTATTATTTTCTTTAATTTATTATGAAATAAAAATATTATAATTATTTATTGATTGGATAAAGGACCAGTTTAGTGTTGTCATATTGTTGATCAATATCTGGTAGTGTGGTATATAATTATTCTAACTGCATTGTTTTCAGTTACTATAATATTTTTATAACTAATCTTATAAGAATACATAGTGTAACTAAGGAGGGAAATATAGTGTTATAAATACTACTAGGCTATGTTTACAAATTAAACACATTATTTTCTACCAAATATTGATTTCACAAAAATAAGGATGCTCTAGATTACGATTAACCTTTAGATTGTTCCTCTTTAGGATTTCATTAAATACTAGTTAATTGTGTCATTAAAACTTGTTATTGTTGGTTAAATTAGAAATATAATTTTACTAGTGGATTTTATACTAATGATTCATTTTTTAGTGTTGGGATCCATGAGTATTGATCCATCACATTCTTGTTCTTCTCCCATGATTCCTTCAAATGAATTAAACTATAAACAAATATTAAAAAAGGTTTGAAATATACGTATCAGTTTATATTTAAATAACAAGTTGAATATTAAATAAATGTTGTTCATTTTTTCTTAAATTTTATATGAAATTCATAAATGTGGATTTTTTAATTCAAAACTCATTTAAAATTTCTATATAATGGACTATTTTTTATTTTTATTAATAGGGAATTTTTTTAATCTTACTTAATATATTAAGTTACATTGTTTATACACAATATGTGTGTATGTAGACTTAGTTTAATTAATTCATGTAAATGTAAGGCACTATATTTATGTGGAAAGTAAATCATATTTTTTTTATTTAGGGGATTTAGCTATATAGTGTTGAAAATGTGTACATGGAGATAAATGACACTTGGTTATTTTGGTTATAATTTTTATTGTGAATTTTTTGAATAATTATTTGTTCAATTTATTATAATTTTCATCCATATTATTTATAATTATTTAACCCTCATTGGATTTATATATTATATACTGTTGTATGTTGTATTTTTCATAATTTTCAAATTTTGTTTCTTTATGGTTAAATTTTCAATAACTATTCTATTTTTTGAATTAGATTCAATTGGAACTATTTAATTTTTAATGTGATTGTATAGATACACCATCATTAATATATCTACAATCCATGTCAGAATCTGATTAAAAAAGTGATTTTATTATCATAATTATTTCTAAAAATTGATTTTTGGGAAATATTTAACGAATTTATTTACTTACCCTATTTTTATAGGCATGTCATTTTGAAATAGGTTTAGTGACAACACCCACTCTACATCAAATGATTATCCTTTTCCTTATAAAATACATGGTAAAATTCATCACATAAGATGCATATATTTTTTATATCCTTTCTTCTTATCCTAATTTGATTTCATCTATTTGTATGACTTATACTGATGGTGTCAAGTGATTAGACTGAAAACTTATGGTGTACCCTTAAGGTAATTAGCCACAGTTTGTTGCCATCATAAGGATATTACTAAGTCATAGTCATCAATTTGGTATTCAATGTAACAACATTACTTTCATACATATTGATTATACTTAAATAATTCTTATGAAAAAAATGAAAATAATTATATAATGAATAAAAACATTAACTATAAAGATATATGTGTTGGAACTAAGGTTTTCCATTGATAATAATAGAGTTTTGTTTGCGTTTGTTGTCAATCAGCACATAGTTGACTAGGGAGTTTGCAGGGACTGAGGTCATACCATTGAGGTTGAAAGTAGTGTTGAAGGTGGCATAGTTTCCCAGTGTTTTATAAATTTTAGGGCCTCAAAATTGAGAGTTTTATGTTATTTAAGGAAGGATTTCTTCATAGGATTGAACATTATTAAGAATGCTGAAGAAAATCGGCAAAGGATGAGAACCGCATACCATGATACATGGGCCGCATATCATGTTCCAGGAACGACATGTAGAGCAGAAAAAATGGTACGTTGGTGAGGTTTATGAAACTAAACATGGTACATGGTGGAGCAACGGTACGGTACATGGATGGTTTGGCGTCGGTGGAGGAGGTCGACCATGTAAGAGTAAAGGCGGTACACAGAGCATATAAGAAAATGGTTCGCAAATGGATTGTAGTTTTTGGTGGTTGAAGGTTCAGTATGTGGTGGGGGCTGTATCAAATCAAGATTTGGAAAATCTTGATTTATTGGATTAAGTGGATATCTTTTCCTATGTAAGAATCAAAAAACTCACTGATTTCTATAAAGATTGAACTTCATTAGAGAAAATATTTTTCTCGGGGATTTCAGCAAAGTCTGAAGGAAGTTTGTGAAGATGAATGTGGTTTGTGCTGAAGGTGTTTTCAGGGATTTTTAACCCAAAAAGGAAGTGACATACATGGAGGAGGAACTACAATATGTGGATGTGAAGGCAATCTACGAATAGAGAATAGTTGACGGATAAGAGGAATTTCGCAGAGGTGGTTTACAAGTTAGTATGCGGTAGTGGTATGCTATCACAAAGGATGAGGCAGTTCGCAGAGGAAGGTGGTTTGCAGCGACAATGATAGTACATAGAGGAGGTGATCCACGTACCAAACATGGTACTCAGAATACAGGAGGATTGGGTGGTTCGCGATTTTCACAAGGAAGCCTACAAAAGATTCAAATTGGTTTTTGAAGGAAGTTTCTGGTACATAGTTGTACCATGGAAGGTGGGATTCATCTTCAGGTGAAAAAGGAACTTCAATAGAGCATATATTTATAGATGAGGATGCATGATTTTATGATAAACCATTTAAGTGATGTTCAAGTCAATAAACTGAGTAAATATTCATCCAACATAGTGAGAAAGGGGGATTCAACTGAAGTGATCCGAGGGACGCAGTGTGTTATCCCTGAACCTTGTAAAGGAAGTGTACCTAGCCCAGAGTGACTGTACTAAAACCTTGAATTCTAGAACTTGTGAAGATTATTAGTTTTGGTAAGACCGACACACTATTGGTGTATGCTCCTTGGACGTATCCCTTAGCGGGGAACCATGTAAAATTTCTGTGTCATTGCTTTTTATGTGATTGTTTATTTTCTGCTCCTCCTAATCAGACAAGTTTAATAGGTTCCTAATAAGGTGGGAACAAGATCCTTTAGTTTAAAAGAAAAAATTGACACCCTAATTTACCACTCCCCTATCAGTGTGTTCTAGGGTCCTTCAAGTGGTATCAGAGCATAAAAGTTACTGGTGTTGAATATGTCTTCTCCTGTTATGGAGAATCCAGTCAATGTTAGAGGAGTTACCTCTTCAGTGGAAGTAATTTTCAAATATGGAAAAACAAGATGAGATCTCACCTAAGATCTCTTAGAATTGAAGTCTTATTTTCTACTGCATAGGGAATACAAGTCACTAATCATATAAGACTGTTAATGACTGATACAGACAAGAAATTGCAGGATGCTGTTGCAAAAGCACAATATTCTCTCACTTCATCTCTTTCTGATCATATTTATCCAAAGGTAATGAGTTTCACATCTACCAAGTAAATGTGGGATAAATTGGAGAATATTTTTGAAGTAGATAACAAAGTGAAGGAGGAAAAACTTCAAGTACTACACAACAAGTTTGATGATATGAAGATGCACCCCAATGAGAATGTAGACTCCTTTTTCAATAGTATTACTGAACTTGTAGGAGAAATAAGAGGTTTGGTAAAAGAGATCAAATAAATTAAAAAGGTGAAGAAAATATTGATAAGACTTCCACCCCTTTTCAATGAAAAGGTGTAATCCCTTGAAGAAAGAGATCTCTCCAAACTCTCAGTGAAAGATCTTTTGGAAAATATACCAGATTATGAGATGAGAATTGTAACATCCCAAGTAAGTAATGAATAATAGATATTATTATCTATGTCTATTTATGAATTATATAGTGTTTTATAGGCTTAAAATGAGAATAAATCCAATCTTAAGCATGAAACACACTAATTTTTTTAAAAGATTGTTTTACTTCCTTTTGATGACAAACCATTTTTAAATCAAACTTATGAAAATTTTATAAGATCTATTTGTCAAAATAAACATATTATTTATTATTGGGACATTGAAATTTACATTGGATAAATTTTTGGTATTTTTCTAACAATGTTCATTTTTTAATGAATAGTGAAAAAAATACTCCATTTTACATCAAAAATGATTTTTCATCTAATTTAATTATTTCATTAGATTATCTTTTTAATTGGTCTTAAAGTTTAATTTGAATATATTTTTACCATTTAATCCAATTCTGGTCATTAGGATTAATTTCACTTTGGAATTGGGCATAAACTAATGCCAAAATTTTCATAGATATTGTTTCAAAAAACATGCAATTTGTTTTGACAACGAGAATTATTTTTAAATTAATTATTTCAATTTATGGGTTTGGAATTTGGTAAAATGGGTTACATATTTGGAATCATAAGGTCCAAATTATGTAATTAAGACTCTTTTGTTTTTGGACATTATGAATAGTAACGATGGTAATTATCTTTAATTATCTTGATTAATGATTAATCGGGTAGTTAAGGATAATAAAATAATATCATAATAATAAAAAATGACACCAACATGTGTCCTAATGCTACTGTATGTCTCATGGATGACCATGGTATTCCTTGTGCAAAACTTTGGGACCCCATGGAATCACTTTTGTGGGAAAGTGACTTGTTATCATTTTATTTTTTAAAGAAAGTAAATGTAACAAAGAATGTATCACCTGAGTAAAACATTTTTAATTTTGTATAAATAAATGGTATTTTGGACTATAAATATTCATTGGAAAGGTAAAAAAAATTCCTACATCATAGAATTTTTTTTATAATTTTTTTACATTAAATAAATTAAATTATTTATGACATTATGATGATGCATCGATTACCTCATTATTTAACGATTTAAATAAAATGAAAAGATAATTTAAAATCTAAGACCTACACTTGTCAAAAACCTATTGGATGGGGATATTTCGAACCCTTATCACCTTATCCTCAAATTATATAAATGTGTGATCTTTTAAATCCGAAAATCATTTTTAAATAAAGTAACATTTCTTTACCTTCCAATAGTGTCCCTCCTCTCCTCTTATAAAAGGCCCCCACATCTACCTCCTTACCCACACTTCCAAAGCCTTTGGATCGGCCAAAAACTACCCATTTTGTCTCTCCACATCCCTATATTACTCCTTGAAGCCTCACTTTTTGCATAAGTCTTCCCAAGGAAGCCTCTGAGATCAAATCAAAAAGAGTTACCCGTTTTAAAGGTAGTGTTTTCTCTTGTGTTCTTATGTTTTATTTTGCTTCTCCAACCCTCTAAAATCTTTTTCTTCCTTTATTTTGTAACAACACCAGTATCCTAAATATACTAGGATGTTGTTATAATAATTATTTGATCTACACTTACACACACCAACATCTAATGGTTAATGAACATACTATTTCTATGGATGGCGAATTTCTGCCTCACGAAACGATGATTGTTCAACACTCATATAACACCTTCAAAGGTGGCCATTAAGATTTAACTATATTTATATATTATATATAATATGTTTATGATTTAATTAAGCTTCTGTATTTTTCATTTATGGCATACCTTTATGGTTACCATTATGGGTAAACGCGATATCTTCATTTTAGGAAGTGCAGACTACCGCCCCCTCAAAGTGATTTGATTTTTTTAATGCCATATGTGGGATGTATAAATGATTTAATTAATGGTATTATATATGATATTATAATGGAATTATAATATACCTTTATATAATTATGATTGTATTTCATAAAATACGAAATAGAATTGAAAGTAGCATTCATGCGTACGTACGACTTACCGTCTCCATGAACGGTGCATTTCATTTCTTACCTCTAAACGTTATTTAATATTATAAATGCATGTATATACTAGATATATATGATATATATGATATGTAAATCATGAGTATAACTCTATATATAATGGATACATGAACAAATTGTAATTATAAAGAGTTTATTTTTGACTCAAGTACCAATGATCATTAAAACGACCGTTATTAACTTAAATAATTACATAGTGTTCATGAAATGGTAATACGTGATATAAAAGGAATAATGAACTTGAAGAAAGTTCTTAAGCAAGTAAAAATTAACTCAAGTTTATTATTCCGAAGATTAAAGAACGATCGAGTCAAGTCGGACACGAGGTATGGGACTTCGCCTCAATCTCCTTTCATTGAGGCATATTTTGTTTTATACACAACCTTCTTTTATACGGTGTATAAACCCCTTTTACTTTTAAGTTTATCCAAAAGGAATCTTTTTTATACGAAGCATTTTACTAAATGAAAAAATGGAATGTTCTTGTCATACGTATGCGGAGACAATGACTTCTCCGCCACCGTGACTATTATTTGAGTTTCGGCTTCCTCTACAAGCCATACTTTTTTTAAAAGGAAAATAAATACCATGTTTTACTTTTATTTTATTTTGGAATTGGAAATGGTTTTCATAATGTTTTTATATCAATGTGTTGTATTGATATCTTTTTATTGAAAAGTGGAAATGTTATGTTTCCTTTATGCATGTTTTATGTGATACGATTATGTTATGGTTCTTGGTAATTGTTATGAAGATGGGTGGTTCCATGATAAACTAAGGGCGGGTGAGCCCGATATAGCTCTCCAATGCATTGGGTAACGTGAAGGAGTTAAACGTTAAGGTTTCTCTGAAGAGATTTAGGGAATATAATGTGATGGGTATTCTAAATGTAACCAAGAGGGTTACTCCCTACGTAAGAATGTTATGAATGGCTCAAGTTACCTTTATGTCTTATGATTTCTATGATTTATTCATGATTTGATGAGGTATGTTAAAGTGCTTATATTTTATGGGTAAAGTATGATTTCATTCTTATGTATATATGAAATCATGTTTCCTTTCCATATTTTTATAACCCTTACTGTGCTTTTTATGCTCATCCCAAGTTTTTGAAATGTTTTTCACAGGTTAAGGGAATGGTACATGATATGATGATAATGTCAAGGAAGTATCAAGAAAGAATCCATGTTTTATTTTAAATATGTTTCCGTTGATGGAAAAAATGAATACTATCTTTTATGTAACCACTTTGTTTAAATGTGGAATGTAATGAAAGTTTTATGATATAATTCTCTAAAACTCTAAACCTGAAAAGATCCTCAATGTGTAATATTTTAATAACTCAAGATTAAGTAAGGTTTAAGGCTGGGGCCTTATAGTTGGTATCAGAGGTCAGTTTAGATAACATTAGGAGTTAGAATTCTATTAAATTATTATCCAAAAATATTTTTTGAAATGATATAGCATTTGAAGATTACCATGTTGATTCATCTAAGACATGTTTATTCAGAATGGTTTTCCGTAGAGGAAATAGGGAAGCAGTACTAGGAAGGAATACAGAATGAAATAACCTTCTGAATCTGCATCCTGAGATGGTCGGAATTGGAACTGAACAGTTTGTTGCAGTAATGGCATAGTTGTCTCAAGCGATAAATGGTGGCGGTATCCATGCACGAGATCAGCCAGATCAACCACAGAGGAAAATGTCAGTGGTGGAACATTTCATGAGGCAACATCCCCCATCATTCAGAGGATAATCTGACCCTGTGCTAACTGAAGGGTGGATTAAAGCATTGGAGAATATTTTTGATGTCATGAGGTGTTCAGACAATCAAAAGGTTAGTCTTTCTATTTACCATTTGGAGGGTGAAGCAGATCAGTGGTGGTTGATGGTTAAAAATATCAGGGACACTGATGAGATTGATGCTCTTGACTGGGATGAATTCAAAGGTATGTTTCTTGAGAAGTATTTTCCTAAGGCTGTTCGAATTAGGATGGAAACAAATTCTTGGAATTGAGGCAAGAGGAGGACTCAGTGGCTGTCTATGAAGAAAGGTTCACTCGATTGGCAAGGTATGCTTCAAATTTTATCCGAGACCTTGATAGTAAAATCAATAATTTTTACTCAGGATTAAATCCAAAACATCAAAGGGCATTGGCTTCTTGTGAGTTTAAAAGTTATGAAAAGCTTGTTCGATGTGCTGAGAAGGTGGAAATGGAGTTTTCCGATGATCAAGTGTTATATAACAACCAGTAGAAGAAGAGACCGAGGTGGCAGGAGAAAGGAAAGAATTCTTCAAAAAGGACTGACGGTAAGAAAAATAAGTTTCCAGTTTGTGATAAATGTGGTAAAAGGCATGCTAGGGAATGTCTTATGAATTTTGGAAAGTTCTACCGATGCGGTAAGATGGGACATAAGGCTCGTGATTGCACTAAAAAAGATCAGGGTGATGGTAAGAACAAATTTGATTTACAGTTAGTGAAATGTTTTAAGTGCAATGAGATGGGTCACTATGCAAACGAGTGTCCGACAAAGAGCTTGAGTGATGGGAAGCAGTTAGACTACAAGCAGAAAGGGGTGGTGAAATCCTTTGCAACTACTTCAGTAGATGTCGGGCCATCAAATAAAGTTGTATCAGGTACTTTGTTTATTTTTTCAGATTATTCCAGTGTGTTGTTTGATTCAGGGTATACACATTCTTTCATATCTGAAAACTTTTCTAGAAAAATGGGAATACGATCTCAAGAAATGACTCCTGAACTTGTGGTAAAAACACATGGGGGAAATGTTGAGGAAAAAAGAATTTATAAGAATCTTCCAATCCTTATATATGTAAAGAACCTACTTGCAAACCTTATTGTTTTACCTCTAGTAGAGTTTGATGTTATCCTGGGTATGGATTGACTCTCTATTTACCATGCTAAGATTGACTGTAGAGCTAAAGAAGTTTCTTTTTATAAAGACTTTCAGTTTGTGTACAATAATCAACCCTTACTATTGATAACATATCAAGTGGCTGAGAAATCTGTAAAAGATGAAAATGAATGTTACCTTGCACATATTTTTGAAAACAAAGGAACTATTCAGATTAATGATGTGCCGGTGGTAAATGAGTATCCTGATGTTTTTCCTGATGAGTTTCCTGGAATAATACCAGATCAAGAAGTTGAGTTTACTGTTGACTTATTTCCGGATGCTAAGCCAATTTCAAAACCCCCTTATCGAATGACTCAAATTGAACTTTTAGAGTTGAAGGATTAATTGCAAGATTTATTAGAGAAAGGTTTCATTCGACCTAGCACATCACCATGGGGTGCTCTTGTTTTATTTGTTAAAGAGAAAGATGGTTCTATGAGACTTTTCATTGATTATAGAGCCTTGAATAACATCACTGTTAAGAAAAAATATCCTTTGCCTCATATCGATGATTTGTTTGATCAGCTCCAGGGAGCTCAGTATTTTTCAATGATTGACCTAAGATCGGGGTACCATCAGTTGAATGTAAAGGAAGAAGATATTCCGAAGACTGTGTTTTGTACAAGATATGGCCATTATGAATTTTTAGTAATGACTTTTGGTCTAACAAATGCACCTGCTGTATTCATGGACTTAATGAATAGAATTTTCCTTGAGTTATTGGATAAGTTTGTGGTGGTTTTCATTGATGATATTTTGGTTTTTTCTAAAAGTAAAGAGGAGCATAAAAGACATTTAAGGGTTATTTTTCAAACCTTAAAAGAAAATAAATTGTATTGGAAATTCAGCAAGTGTGAGTTTTGGTTGCAACGAATTTCTTTCCATGGTCACATTGTTTCTAAAGATGGGATAACTATTGATCCTGCAAAAACAAAGGTTGTTGAAGAATGGCCAAGACCCTCAAATGTAACTAAGATTCGTAGTTTCCTTGGTTTGGCAGGCTATTACAGAAGGTTTGTTAGAAAATTTTCACGGTTATCTAGTCCAATGACGAAGCTAACTCGGAAGGGTGTTAAGTTTATCTGGACAAAATAATGTGATGATTGTTTTCAGGAACCAAAAAGAAGATTGGTGAATGCTTCAGTTTTGGCACTACCTTCCAGAAATGGTGAGTTTGTTATATACAGTGATTATTCCTTGAAAGGACTTGGTTGCGTCCTAATGCAGAATGATCAGGTAATTGATTATGCTTCACGACATTTGAAAACTCATGAGGTAAATTACCCTACACATGATTTGGAATTAGCTGTTGTTGTTTCTGCTTTAAAAATTTGGAGGCATCATTTGTATGGAGTAAAGTGTGAAATATATACCGATCACAAAAGTTTAAAGTATATATTCACTCAGAAAGAATTGAACCTGAGACAGAGGAGATGGCTATAATTAATCAAGGATTATGATTGTACAATTCATTACCACCCAAGAAAAGTAAATAAAGTAGCTGATGCTTTGAGTCGAAAAAGTAATGCTTCATTAACAATGTTGTGTTTGGAGCATGATCCTTTGGTTAAGGATTTGATAAACTTTGGAATAGAAGTTGTTGGTGCAGGATGTCCTTCTTTTTTGTTTCAGGTATCAGCGAAATCTTCTCTATCAGACAGAATCAAGCAAGCACAGAAGCAAGACAGTTAGTTGTAGAAAAAGGTAGAGCTGGTTCAGAAGGGTAAGTTGCCTGAATTCAACATTGATAATGATTTTGTTTTGAGATTTGGGAAGAGATTGTGTGTGCCTTGTGACTCACAGTTGAAGATAGAGTTGTTATGTGAAGCTCATAGTTCTCTGTTTTCACTTCATCCTGGCAGTACTAAGACATACAGAGATCTGCAAGAGTATTACTGGTGGGATGGAATGAAAATAGATATTGCTGATTTTACTGTGAAGTGTTTGACTTGTCAATAGGTTAAAGTAGAGAGACAGTTACTGAAAGGGATGCTTCAGCCTTTACAAGTGCCAGTGTGGAAATGGAAAAATATATCCATGGACTTCATTGTAGGATTGCTGAAGACATCTCGAGGTAATAATGCAATCTGGGTTATTGTTGATCGCTTGACTAAATCTACTCATTTCTTTGCTATACAAGATACTTTTTCCCTAGATAAACTTTCCCATTTGTATCTTAAAGAGATATTCAGGTTACATGTAGTTCCACTCTCCATTGTATCTGACTGTGATCCCAGGTTCACTTCTAACTTTTGGAAAGGCCTTCAGAAGTCGTTGGTTACTGAATTAAATTTTAGTACATATTTTCATCCTCAATCAGATGGGCAGTTAGAATGAACAATTCAGACTTTGGAGGATATGCTACGTGCTTGTTCGATGGATTATCAGGGAAGTTGGGAGTAACATCTTTCTTTGGTTGAATTTTTATATAATAACAGTTTTCATTCCAGTATACAGATGGAACCATTTGAGGTGTTATATGGGAAGCAGTGTTGAACTCCAGCTTTCTGGGATGAAGTGGGTGAAAGGAAGCTGATGGGACCAGAATTGGTAGAAGAGTTGGCAGAAAAAGTTCAGCTGATACATAAACACATGAGAACAACACAAAGCAGGCAGAAGAGTTATGCGGATAACCGGATGAAGGATCTATCTTTCTAGGTAGGTGATCATGTTTTTCTCAAAGTTTCACTGTGGAAAAGTGTGATGCGATTCGGTAAGAAAGGAAAGCTGGGTCCAAGGTTCATTGGACCATATGAAATTCTGGAGAAAGTTGGATCAATTGCATACCATGTGGCTTTAACTCCGAGTTTATCTCAGGCACACAATGTTTTTCATGTTTCAATGTTAAGGAAGTACATTCCAGATCCATCTCATGTTTTGAGTACAGAGGTAGTTCAGCTGGAAAAGAACCTATCTTATGAGGAAAAACTGGTCCAGATTCTTGACCACAAGGATCAAGTGTTACGGAATAAGGTGATTCATCAGGTAAAGGTTTTGTGGAAAAACCACATGATTGAAGAGGCAACATGGGAATCTGAAAATGCAATGAGGGCTAAATACCCCCACTTATTCGTTAAGTAAATAAATTACGAAGAAAAAATTTTCTAAAGGGGGAAGGATGTAAGATCCCAAGTAAGTAATAAATAATAGATATTCTTATCTATGTCTATTTATTAATTAGATAGTGTTTTAGAGGCTTAAAATGAGAATAAATCCAATCTTAAGCATGGAACCCACTAATATTTTTAAAAGATTGTTTTACAGCCTTTTGATGGAAAACCATATATAAATAAAACTTTTGACAATTTTATAATCTCTATTTTCAAAGTAAACATATTCTTTATGATTGGGACATTGAAATTTACATTGGATAAATTTTTGGTATTTTTCTGACAATGTTCATTTTTTAATGAATAGTGAAAAAATACTGCATTTTACATCAAAACGGCTTTTTCATCTAATTTAATTATATGGATAGATTATATTTTTAATTTGTCTTAAAGTGTAATTTGAATATATTTTTACCATTTAATCAAATGGTGGTCATTAGGATTAATTTCACTTTGGAATTGGGCATAAAATAATGCCAAACTTTTCATAGATATTGTTTCAAAAAACCTGCTATTTGTTTTGACAACGAGAATTATTTTTAAATTAATTATTGAAATTTATATGTTTGTAATTTGGTAAAATGGATTAAATATTTGGAATCAAAAGGTCCAAATTATGTAATTAAGACTCTTTTGTTTTTGGACATTATGAATAGTAACGACGGTAATTATCTTTAATTATCTTGATTAATGAGTAATCGGGTAGTTAAGGATAATAAAATAATATCATAATAATAAATAATGACACCAACATGTGTCCTAATTATACTGGATGTATCATGGCCGACCATGGGATGCCTTGTGCCACACTTGGGGACCCCATGGAATCACTTTTGTGGGAAAGTGACTTGTTATCTTTTTATTTTTTAAAGAAAGTAAATGTAACAAAGAATGTATCACCTGAGTAATTTTTTTTTAATTTTGTCTACATAAATGATATTTTGGACTATAAATATTAATTGGAAAGTTAAAAATATTTCCTACATCATAGAATTTTTTTATAAATTTTAGACATTAAATAAATTAAAATATTTATGTCATCATGATGATGCATCGATTACCTCATTATTTAATGATTTAAATAAAATGAAAATATAATGTAAAATATAAGACCTAAACTTTTCAAAAACCTATTGGATGAGTATATTTATAACTCTTATCACCTTATACTCTAATTACATCAATTTGGGACCTTTTAAATCCGAAACTCATTTTAAAATAATGTAACATTTCTTTACTTTCCAAGAGTCCCCCTCCTCTCCTCTTATAAAAGGCCCCAGCCTCTACCTCCTTACCCACACTTCCAAAGCCTTTGGCTCAGACAAAACCTACCCATTTTGTCTCTCCAAATCCCTCTCTTACTCCTTGAAGCCTCACTTTGTGCATAATTCTTCCCAAGGAAGCCTTTGAGCTCAAATAAAAAAGAGTTACCCATTTTAAAGGTAGTGTTTTCTCTTGTGTTCTTATGTTTTATTTTGCTTCTCCAACCCTCTAAACTATTTTTATTCCTTTATTTTGTAACAAAAACAGTATCCTCAATATACTAGGATGTTTTTATAAGAATTATTCGAGCTACACTTACACACACCTACATATAATGGTTAAATAACATACTGTTTCTGTGGATGACGAATTTCTGCCTCACGAAACGATGATTGTTCAACACTCATATAACACCTTCAAAGGTGGCCATAAAGATGTAACTATATTTATATATTATATATAATATGTTTATTCTTTACTTAAGCTTCCGTATTTTTCATTTATGGCATACCTTTATGGATACCATTATGGGTAAACGCGATATCTTCATTTTAGGAAGTGCAGACTACCGCCCCCTCAAAGTGATTTGATTTCGTTAATGCCATATGTGGGAAATATAGAGGATTTAATTAATAGTATTATATATGATATTATACTGGAATTATAATATACCTTTATATCATTATGATTCCATTCCATAAAATACAAAATAGAAATAAAAGTAGCGTTCATGCGTACGTACGACTTACCATCTCCATAAACGGTGCATTTCATTTCTTACCTATAAACGTTATGTAATATTATAAATTAATGTATATAATGGATTAATATGATATATATGATATTTAAATCATGATTATAACTCTAGATATATTGGATACATGAACAAATTGTAATTATAAAGAGTTTATTTTTGACTCAAGTACCAATGATCGTTAAAACGACCGTTATTAACTTAAATAATTACATAGTGTTCATGACATGGTAATAAGTGATATAAAAGGAATAATGAACTTGAAAAAGGTTCTTAAGAAAGTAGAAATTAACTCAAGTTTATTATTCAGGAGATTAAAGAACGATCGATGGGACTTCATCTCAATCTCCTTTCATTGAGGCATATTTTGTTTTATACACAACCTTCTTTTATACGGTGTATAAACCCCTTTGAATTTTACCTTTATCCAAAAGGAATCTTTTTTATACTAAGAGTTTTACTAAACGACAAAAGGGAATGTTCTTGTCGTACGTATGAGGCGAAAATGACTTCTCCGCCGCCGTGACTATTATTTGAGTTTCGTCTTCCTCTACAAGCCATACTTTTTTTAAAAGGAAAATAAATACCATGTTTTACTTTTATTTTATTTTGGTATTGGAAATGGTTTTCATAATGTTTTTATATCAAGGTGTTGTATTGATATCTTTTGATTGAAAAGTGTAAATGTTATGTTTCCTTTATGCATGTTTTATGTGATATGATTATGTTATGGTTCTTGGGCATTGTTATGAAGATGGGTGGTTCCGTGATAAACTAAGGGTAGGTGAGCCCGATATAGCTCTCCAATGCATTGGGTAACGCGGAGGAGTTAAACATTAAGGTTTCTCCAAATATATTTAGGGAATATACTATGATGGGTATTCCAAACATAACCAAGAGGGTTACTCCCTACGTAAGAATGTTATGAATGCCTCATGTTACCTTTATGTCTTATGATTTCTATGATTTATTCATGATTTGATGAGGTATGTTAAAGTGATTATGTTTTATGGGTAATGTATGATTTCATTCTTATGTATATATGAACTCATGTTTCCTTTCCATATTTTTATAACCCTTACTGATCTTTTTATGCTCATCCCAAGTTTTTGAAATGTTTTTCACAGGTCAAGGGAATGGTATATGATATGATGATAGTGTCAAGGAAGTGTCAAGAAAGAATCCATGTTTTATTTTAAATATGTTTCCGTTGATGGTAAAAATGAATACTATCTTTTATGTAACCACTTTGTTTAAATGTGGAATGTAATGCACGTTTTATGATCTAATTCTCTAAAACTCTAAACCTAAAAAGATCCTCAATGTGTAATCTTGTAATAACTCAATATTAAGTAAGGTTTAAAGCTGGGGCCTTATAAGAATCAAACCAGAACTTGTGTGGGAAAGGAAATGACATTCAAATACTTGAAAAAACTAAAAGTTTCAGGAGATATCAGTGATTTAGATGATGAGGAAAAAAACTCTCTCTCTCATTTCCAAGAAACTCAAGAAGGGAACAGGGAAATTTGAAGGCAAGCTACCTCTGGTTTGTTTTCACTGTGGAAGAGTTGGGAACATTGCTTATTAGTGATCAAGAACATTTGATGATGAAGAGAGAGAAGTTGAAAACATAGAGAAGCCTTGGAAAATATTCTTTGAGAAGAAACTCAAAATGTTCAAATAATGTATAGAAGAAGAGTTTTGTTTATGGGGAGAAAGATGATGATAATGAATTCTGTGAGGAATATAAACCAGAATTTAAGACTAGAATCCATGCCTCCATGATGGCTACAATTGAAAATTAAGAACCATTGATAGATAAATGTGGAGATAATAAGTTGAATACTACTTTCTATCCCAAGTTTTAACTTAAGGATTATTTTGGAAAGCTTGAAATTAAATGTAAGAAATTTAATAAGTGGAAATAAATGGTGGAGGAATCAAATAATATATTGATTAGTTAGAAGCAAGAATCGAACGATTGAAAAAACTGGTGAAAGTTCAATCATCAATCCTTGAAAAAAATAATGATGTTGTGGAACTAAAACTTAGAATTGAAGATCAATCAAAGTTAATCAATGAACTTACCTCAATAATGGATGATAAATCCAAGACCATTGAAGGAATCAATGACAAAGTTGTTACTCTAATAAGTAAACTTGAAAGTGAATCAATTTAAAAAGAAGGAAAGAAGAAAATACAATTTGGAAGTTTCTTAGATACTGATCTGTTAGAGAGAGAAAAACATGGTTCTGGTGGAGTTAAAAAGATCTCGAGTGATAAAAGATATAGATTTATGGAAATAGTGGAGTTGCTTGTGATGCTGAAACATCAAATGTTGTAAATAAAGTGAAACAGAATAAAGGCAAGATGATAGTTGATCATGTTGAAAAGCCACCAGAAGTTCTAAAAAATAATCCCTTAAATAAAATTGAAATGAGAAATGAATTTCATCATCGATTTTACCTAAATTATAGATAGTCAAAATATTTTCTTATGGAAGAAGGCATGAGGATAAATAGTTGTGAGAAGACATTTCCTTTCATGAAGTATCTTTTTTGTGGCTATTTGGGCCATACCATATCACACCGTGAAGAGGCAAGGAACTATATGAATGGGGAAGAGTTAGGTGTTCAACAAAGTATAACATATTCAAACCCTGCTTCTTATATAAGAAATAGTTTCTATGGATATTGTTTTTACTATTATAACTTTGGCCGCAAAGCTGTGCATTAGAGGCAGAGGTATGACAGGAGAAAGTCATTCAAAACTCAGAGACGAGTCAATACACATCAACCAGATGGTGTTACTATTTAAAAGAGGTTTTATCCTTTGGAAGAAGAATTTTAATATGAATGAACCATATACACTGAAGGGAGAATTGAAAGGCCATCAACATCCTACACTTAATCCAATATCTCATGGAAGGAAAAGAGGAAAATTGAAAAGTCCAATTTTGCAGAAGTATCCCTCAAAGCTACAAAGAACAAAAAAACTGGATTCTTGATAGTGAATGTTCATCCCACATGATAGGTAATTCATAACTTTTAACTAATTTCAAGAAAAAGGTCAATGGAATAGTGAGGTTTGGTAATGATGGTGCTTTGAAGATAAAAGGTAGTGGAAGTACTGATCTAGCCAATTGAGAGTTGAATAAAACTGAAGTCCTTTATGTGGATGGTTTGTGTAACAATATTCTTAGTGTGAGTGAACTTTGTGACTTGGGTCTTATTATGACATTCAATCAGAATGGTTGTACTATAAGAGGAATATCTTTGATTTTTCTCATGAAAGGCTATAGAACAAATGGAAACTTATATCAAGTTGATAACAAAGAGAACACTTTCTACTTAACAGTTGAAGAGCTAAACAACTTATGGCATCAAATATTGGGGAAAATAAATCAGAAATACGTGGAAAAGATATCTAATTTGAAGATAGTCATGGATATCCCTAATATAAAGAGTGAACGGGAAAAGACCTATGAAGCGTGCATGCGAGGGAAACTGGTATGCAGTTCCTACTGACCAAAGAAGAAAAGAGAATAAAATCTCATTGACCTCATCCATACAGATGTATGTGGCCCAATAAATGTTGCTGGAACACATAGATAAAGTTACTGAGTTCTTTTCATAGGTGATTATAGTAGAATGGCATATGTAATGGTTATACACAGGAAAAGGTAAGTGTTTGACTGCATGAAAATATATCGTTGAATCACCGAGAATGATACTAGATGAACAATCAAAGTGTTGTGATATGAAAATGGAGGGTAATACACATCAATTGAGTTTGAAAATTATCTGGAGAAGCATGGGATACAACATGAGGTAGCTTTTGTGAGAACTCCATAACAAAATAGAGTTTTTGGGCATAGGAATCTACAGGTAAACAACATGGATAAGACTATGTTGATCGAGAGTTGTATTCTTTGACATTACTGGAAAGTGGATATTCAAGATGCAGTATATATTCAAAACCGTATAGGGCTATATATGGGTGAGACAAAGACACCATATGAATTGTGGAACAGAAGGAATCCCTTTAAATATTTTTTTTTGTTTTTAGAAGCAAATGTTTTATCCTAAACAAAGAATAAAATCACAAGAAGTATGGTGACAATGTAGATGAAGGAATATTTCTTGGATACTCCATGAAAAGAAAGGCCTACAAGTTTTTCAATAAGCAGTTGGAAGGAATTTTGGAAAGAAGTAATGTTAAGATCATTGAAAAGAAAAATACGATTGCTTCAAGGAATTATTATACTGATGTGATAGAATATGATGAAGAATGTGAACATGGAAAAAATGCTAATATAGAGGTAGGGTAAGATGTTCAAAACTCTCAAGAGTCACATCAAGATGTTGACTTAAAAGAGGAATCAGAAGAGGAAGATATATCTAGATATAATGTGGTTGAATCCCAAAGGAGAAATCAAAGAGGAGAAATTGATTAGTCCAATATTGTCGGAGATCACAATGCACCTACACAGACGAGGAGAATGAGGATTAATTATTAATCTACATTTCAATTAGTTGTGGAACCATCCTCATTTGAAGAGGTTGCAAAGGATGAGTCATGGGTGGAAGCAATGAATGAAGAGTTAGATCAGATTGAAAAAAATCAGACTTGGTATGTTTTCATAAGACATGAAGGTCACAATGTAATTAGTACGAAGTGGATTTTCAAGAACAAATTTTATGAGCACGGAAATACGATCAGAAATTTGGTGCGCTTTTTTTGTAAGGGATATTAAAAAATCAAAGGTGTTGATATTGAAGAGACATTTTCTCCAGTAGTGAGACTAGAGTCAATCAGACTAATTCTTTCCATGGAAATCCAAAGAGGTTATAATTTGTATCAAATGGATGTCAAGAAAACATTATTAAATGGAATATTAGAAGAAGAATTATACTTTGAACAACCGGTGGGGTTTTTCATTATAAATGATGTACTGAAGGGTTAAAAATTAAAGAAACATATCTATGGATTGAAATAGGTGCCATGGGTGTGGTACTATAGGTTGGACTCTTATCTGAGAAAGATTGAGTTTAAAATAGGTGGAGTGGATCTCAATCTTTATGTGTAGAACTCTCAAAAGGATCAGTTCATGGTATTGGTATATGTGTATGATATCATTTTTAGTGGAAGCAGACATAGATCAGTGGATGAATTTTTCAATCACATGAAATATGAATTTGAAATGTCCATGATTGGGTAACTTACATAATTTTTAGGGTTTTAGGTACTTCATAAGAAGGAATACACTTTAATTTCTCAGGAAAAGTATGCAGGAGAGCTGCTAAAGAAATTCAATATGCATGATTCCAAACCAATGAAGACTCTGATTTTAGTTGAATAAAATCTCAGAAAGCATGAGAATAGGAATTCTATGGATCCCACCATGTACAGAAGAATCATTGGAATCCTACAATACCTGATGGTGACACAACCAGATATTGTATTTGAAACTTTCCTTGTGACCCGCTTTCAAAGCAATATAATGGAAGAACATATGGCAGTAGTGAAAAGAATCAGGAGATAAATTCAAGGTAAACATAATTATGGGATATACTTTGCTTTAGGAAGGGATAGTGAACTATCATCATTTTATGATGCTAACTGGGCTAGAGATGTAGTGGATAGAAAGTCTACCAATGGGGGAGAATTCTATATTGGGAATAAATGTGTGGGCTGGTTAAGCAAGAAACAAGAAAGTACTTCTCTTAGTACTGCCTGAGAAGAATATATATTTTTGCTACCAAGGAATGCACTCAGTTACTTTGGTTGAAGCAGCAAATGACTGACATAGGTGATGAGGTGAAACAACCAATGGTGATTTATTGCAATAATAAGAGTGAAATTGATCTTACAAAAAATCCTATTCAGAATTCTTGTACGAAAAATATTGAGATCAAATATCATTTCATCATGGAAAAAGTTGAAAAAGGCATGATCAAAATGGACCATGTGAGAACTGATGAGCAAGTGGCTAACATTATGATCAAGCCACTGTATAGAGCTGTGTTTGAGAAACATCGGCTGAACTATGGTGTTCAACCACCTCCCAGTGCATAAGTAGGTTATGAAATTCCAAACTCCCCACTTATTTTAATTGTGATAATCTGTTTGTGAATGTGTTGCTGGTTTATAGGGGAGATAAGATCTAGGGAGAGTATGTTATGAGCTCTATAATGTTCAAATACTGGTCTTATTGTTTATTCCAAGGGGGGAGAATGGATAAATTCAATGAAAAAAGCTATAACTTCAATAATGAAGATTCAGGTTTTGATAATGGATGGTGATTTAGTGAATTTATATGAGATTGAAAACAAACCCAAAGGGGAATATTGCTGGAACCAAGTAAGTGAATTGATAATAATGGATTTTGGTTTGGGTTTTTGTCAATCAGCACATGGTTGACTAGGGAGTTTCTAGGGACCGAGGTCATACAATTGAGGCTGAAAGCAGTGTTGAATAGGGCACTATTTCCCAGTGTTTTCCAAATTTTAGGGCCTCCAAATCGGGGGTTTTATGTTGGAAAAGGAAGGATTTATTTATGGCATTGAACAATTTGAAGAATTTTTATGAAAATCAGTAAA
This sequence comes from Viscum album, assembly GCA_963277665.1. Taxonomy (NCBI): domain Eukaryota; kingdom Viridiplantae; phylum Streptophyta; class Magnoliopsida; order Santalales; family Viscaceae; genus Viscum; species Viscum album. The sequence goes on from OY728138.1 coordinate 623,536,111, forward strand.
GGGTGAGAAACGCATACCATGATACATGGGCCGCATACCATGTTCCGGGAATGGAACGCGGAGTTGAAAAAACAGTACGTGGGTGAGGTTTTCGAAACCGAACATGGTTCACGGTGGAGTCACAGTGTGGTAGACAGATGGTTTGGCATCGGTGGAGGAGGTCGACCACGTAGGATCAAAGGCATCATGCGAAGTGCGTAGAAAAATGGTTTGTGGATGGCTTACGGTTTTTGGTGGCTGAAGGTTAGGTATGTGTTGGGGGATGTATCAAATCAAGATTTAGTAAATCTTGATTCAACAAATTAAGAAGATATATTTTCCTATATAAGAATTGATAACCCCACAGATTACTATAAAGATTGAACTTCATTAGAGAAAATATTTTGTTCTGGGATTTGGGAAAAGGCTGAAGAAAGTTTTCGAAGCTGAAAGTTGTACCCACTAAAGGTTTTTGTGTGTAATATTAACCCACAAAGTAAGTGAGATACGTGGAGGAGGAACTATGATACGCGGAAGCGAAGGCAGTTTGGGAACAAAGAATATTTCATGAACATGAGGGATTTTGTAGAGGAGGTGCATGGAGTCGGTACACGGTAATGGTACACAATCATGAAGGATGAGGTAGTTCGCAGAGGAAGATGGTTCACAGCGGTAGCGATAGTACACAGAGGAGGTGATACATGTACCAAACCTGGTACTCAGTATGCAGGAGGATCAGGTGGTTCATGATTTTCATAAGGAAGCCTGCAAAATATTCAAATCGGTTTGCGAAGGAATTTTCCGGTACTTAGTAGTACCTGGGAAGGTGGAATTCATCTTTAGGTGAAAAACAAACTTCAACAGATCATCCATTTATAGTTTAGGATGCATGATTTGATGCTAAACTATTGAAGAAACCATTAAGTCGATAAACTGAGTGAAGATTCTTCCAATGCAGTGAGAAATGGGGAGTCAACAAAAGTGATCGGAGGGATGTATTGTGCTATCCCTAAACCTTGTAAAGGAAGTGTGCCTAACACAGAGTGACTATGCTAAAATCTTGCATTCCATAACATGTGAAGATTAGTGGTTTTGGTATGACCAACAAATTGTTGGCATATGCTCCTTGGACATAGCCCTTAGTGGTGAACCAAGTAAAATTTCAGTGTCATTTCTTTTCATGTGATTGTTTATTTTCTACTCCTCCCCATCAGACAGGTTTAACAGGTTCCTGCCAATGTGAGAACAAGATCCAATAGTTTAAAAGAAAAAGTTGACACCCAGATTCACCCCTCTTCTCTTAGGGTGTTCTGGGGTCCTTCAATTTGTAATTTAAATAACATAAGTTTAATTATTCCATTTAATGAATATTTAGTTCCCACTCAGGATGAATTTAAAATTTTTGGGTTGTTCCTAGGTTATTAGGAATGTGAGGTGGTATTCCTCCCTATTAATGATTTAGATTGGTGGTACATTATACTATATTTTAAAAATGAGTTTTTTAACTCTCATATAAGTATTTTATCATCATTATAGATTACTATATGATTCAATTAAATATTTTTACATAATAAATTAATTATATAATTCATTTTAGGTATTTATTTGTATATGATGTTCTATATTTCCATGGCTAGTACATGTTCACATCCATGGACATTAATAAATTTACAGAAAAAATTGGAAGATATCAAGTTGATATTATAGTATCGATTCAATGAAACATCTCTATAAGTGTCTCATATATATGAGAAGGTACCCAAATACATCCCTTGGAAATAATGGAATTCATTTGAAGATCATCATTGTGGAGAAAAACATAATATGTTTTATTAAATTTTAGTAGATTGATAACATTTGTTTAATATCATTTCATGTTTTTTTGAGATATAATTGTTTTTGGTGATTTATACATGAATTTTTTTCAATTAAGATAAGAAATTGATTCCCCAAACATCTATGTCGATGATTTTCTATAGAAAATGATATTTAAAGGTGTAAAGTAGTTTATTATAGTATATATTTGTAACACTATAATTAATTTGTTGTTAAAAATGTTACTTATGCACTTTTTTGAAATATACAAAGGAGGTAGGTCATTTTATTGGAATATTTTTTAGTGGTTTGATGTCCAAAAAAATATGAAATTTATATAAATATAAATATAGAAAAAAATATGGTAATATTTTTTAATTATTATTTAGTATCCCTAATTTAATTTATTTTTTACATATTATTAAATTTATTTCTTAAAGTCAATAAATCATTGGATTCCAATCATTATTTTTCAATTACAGTATCTTTGGAAAGTATTATGGATCATGTTCAAAGGAAGGATCATTATTATTATTTTAGGGGGTTGGGTTGTGGACGACCTCTATCATAGATATTCAGCAGTTCAGATACATCTTTATCGATGATTATAGTAGGAGGGGGAGGTTATTGGTTTTGGTGATCCTAGTTTATAAAATGAAATTCATGAACTAAAAATAACATTAAAGATCAAGAATTTCATGTTAAAACATAGAATTATTGGGTATTAATATTCTAGAGTGTATTAGATATTTTGTTCTATAGGACGAGTAAAAATATTATTGAAGAAATAGAAACATTCATAGGGGGTTTAGGATTGGTAAATATAATAAATTTACACTTATATTCTTTATTTTAGTAGTTACTTTTTATTATGTAAATATTTAATAAAATTCATAAATCCTTTATTACATAAAATTAATAATTGAGTTATGGGATAAAAATCAAAATATAGATGTGGAATTTCATTAAATATATTCATGTAGGTAAAAAAATTTCCTTATTTTACTTAATAATATGGTGGAAATTACCATGGGACGGTTAAAATCTCCCATTTGTGGAGGAATTTAGGATTTCAAAATGATGTAAGGTATTTTTTGAGATTTAATCCTTGAGAGGATCTCATTTTAAGAAAAATAAAATTTGTTGTTGGAATATTTTAAGTGTTGAAGTCTTGAGTATGGGATAAACAAATTGAAGTTTGAAATGTTTGATCCTTGTGATGGGTTGAATTGAGTAGTGAGTCTCATTCCTCGTACAGTGGATCATCATATTTTTTGGGAATTATCATGGATACCTATGATTCATTATTATACCATTAGTGATATAGAGTTTAGATCAAATCATATATCATTTGAATTACACTTCATTTATTATTTATTGGATATTATTGTTATTGATTTGTGGTTAACTACTTCAAATGAAAGAACAAGGGGAATCATGTGGGGATATAGATGATGTGAAGAAACATGATTGGGTAATAGGGAGTGAGGTACAAGCATCTGTATATGGTATATAATCGAAGACTGATGTATTTATTGACATTATGTGCAAAATGATGTTTTTTAAATTATAATTTAATATCATATTTTTTAAAATGTATTTTTGTTTTTTCTTGTATGAAAATTAATTTTTTATATTGTATTGGATGGATGGTATTTTCTTTGTATTGTTTTTTGACGATTTTGCATGAAATAGAATGATTCCTTTTTATATACAGTCAAATTTTGTGGTGGTTTTAACTAATTATAGTTATTTAAAAGTCTTTTAACCACTAAAAATGAAATAGTGATAAATAAAGAAACCTCAAAATATGGTAAATAACTATATAAAATGGTGGTTAAAACCACTACTAAATATGAAAATGTAAAAAACTCCTATAATAAAAAAAACATTAAATATGAGTTATTTCTATTTTAAAAGGACATAAAAGTGAAAAATCACTCCAATAATCATTAAATAACACACTATTTCATGGTGGATTTGGAAAAGTTATACAATTCAATTTAGAGGTAGGTAAAATAGCCTCTAAACCCAAAAAAACCACAACAATTTACTATAAATATGAAAGTTTCATACTCTTTCTTCACTTATTTATAACCCTCATGGCTCATTTCTATGGTGATATTTTGAAGAATACGTGATACCCAACATGAAATTATATGTCCTCTATTCTATTTTCATCATAACTCCTCGATTGACATTGAGATGCCTAGATATGCCTATGGATCACTTGTATCTTCTTCATAGTAAATTTAAAAATGTATTGTACCAAAATTTTTCTTTCTTTTACATCATCCAAATATGTGCAGTTTCTTTCCATTTTTTAATATAGTTCTTCACAAGGATCTATTGGAATACATGAATAAAAATTATTGTTATAGGAGAATTCAACAAGTGATAGCTGTTAGTTTTAAATTCATTGAAAATCAAGTAAGATTTAACTTAACATGTCTTAAAATGTTTTAATAGTCCTCTCATACTTCCTATAGATTTTAAGATGATATTTTTTGTCTATTTTCATTTATATTTATGGAATTTTTAATTATTCACATTAATTTTGATGTAAATCTTGTGTCATGATCAGTAACATTCACACCCCAACCATGAAATAATAATTATACTTATTTATTTAATTGTTTTATCCTCTTTATTGATATTTGGGATGTATGAGGTTTAAATTTATAAATTTTTAGTTCTTTGTTAATAATCCTAGTCCAAAAATAGTTTGCAGGAACTGTACTCAACCAAGGTGATTCTTATGCAGAGTCGATCACAAAACTGGTGCACTATTATCTTAACTATGTGCCTTGAACATGAAGTTTATCTAGGGGCCAAGATAGGGGTGAATGGTTGGCACATGATTTGGCCAACCATTTGGCCACACTATGCATAGTTTCTATCCTTTAAAAGAATAATATAAAGGGAAAATATTTAAATAATAATAATTTTATTATGGTTGATATTATTATTATTATTAATATTATTTTTATTACAATCAATAAAATTTTAAAACACAAAATGGGTTATCTCATCCACCTTTTCCCTCTCCTAATCACATGACCCGAACCCCTCCCTTATACCATAAAGTGTGCCACCCCCTTCCCACTACCACCTATCCTCATCGATTCTAATACTAATTCATTATTAGATTACCTTCAGTAAGGTTCCCTCACCCTATTTCACCTTATTTTTCATCATATTATTTTCTTTCACTATAGTGTGAATTTAGATGGTTCTTATTTGTTTCTAACTATCATAATTTTTAGGTTTTCTTTGAGGATATGTATTTCTTCTATTTTTGGGGTCCCATGGACTTGATTGAGTGGGTTTTAGTCTTTCACATTGAAGGAATTGAGTTTTATATCGGGTTTAGTCTGTTTTACTCTGTTCTTAATCATTGAAATTTTTTTATTTAGATATTTTTTGACATTTTTTATTCTTATATTTTATAGTACATATTAGGCCTCCTTGAGGTGATTTTGAGCCACCCGTGTCGAAGGAGACGTTCACATGTATACATAGGTAAGCACACACACACACACACACATATACACAGATATATATATATATATATATATAAATCTTTTACATATTCCCTCATGGAGATGGATATATGTTCATTGGGTGAAAGGGTAAATATATATATATGGGGGTGTATATGTGTGTTAGTGTAAAGTGAATATCATTAAAGGCAACATGTTTTTGAGGAACATTCCCTATTCATGATCCTTTAATTTGAGTTCTTTGATTTATTGAGTATTTTAGAAGTGTGGTTTTATTATAATGTGATATAAATATGTAATGGAAAATTTTTTGTTCCTATTTATAGTTTTTTTACTTAAAATGATTACCTAATCATCTACAAGGGTTATTCATATTAACAATATGTTTTTAACCTTATTTCAAAATTAAATGTTCTTTCGTAAGATGATAAGGCTCGACTGGGACTTAGTTTTTTTTATAAAAATGGAAATACACAATTAATTAATTCCCTTCCATTATTAGGAAGTGGGGTGTGTGTGTTAAATGTGATATTTATGATATGTTCATTGTAAAAATATTTTTTCTTGGTTTAAGTGATTTGGAAAGGGGTTGGTCTTAGTGATAGTGATCAGTGATGAGAAGGTTGATGGGGTTTGGGAAAAACATATGTTGTCTATGTATATATTATAATGATAAGTATGGAACAAAAGAATCATGGGTACCTTAGAAGAAATACTAGGTCTAGAATGCTAGGCTAGATGATAGGGCCATGAACTATTCTTCATAGAAGTATTACATTATAACACTAACTAAAATGTTATGATAGGTGTTTGTTTTCTATAGAAAGATAGGGATATTATCATTCTTCATTAATCACAGAGAGTATGAGGATCCTAAGACCCCACTGACCTTATCTAATTTTGATTTTTTCATAGTTCTTACTCACATTTTTACTTGTTTTTTGTGGAACCATTTGAAATTCTCTTTTCATAGTTACCTTTTCTTGTCTAATGTAATAAAAAGCATCATAAATTTATCTAACGTTATGAATACATACTAAAACACTTATTTTAACATGTTTTGAAAAATATTTCAAAAAAAAAATAGAACATGGGTTTACTAAAATATTTTAAGCTTGATCATACATTGAAATAAATGGAAAACCATAATTTCAATATACCCTATTTTAAAAGGATCATTATTTAGACTCTCATTAATGTTAATGAATAAGGAGTAGTTTATTTAATAATATTTAATGAGTTTTAATACTCACACATAGATCTTTATCCCTATTTTTATCTTTTAGTGAAACTTTTAGTTTGTTCTCCATTACCATATAGTGATGTTGGTTCAATAGTTGGTGGTTACCCATAGGGTCACATAGTGTAATGTCTAGTTTTATTTATATTTGTCAACCAGTTTATTTTTTATTTTTTATTTTTTAATTACATTATTTTTGATTTAATATAATCTAATCCATCCCAATTTAATCTACTTTGATTCCTGAAACTAGATGTACCTCCAAATCCAAGCTTGGTTCTCTGATGATTTTTATAGTTTTTCTTTTTAGTGGATTCTTTGTTGGGATTTTAGAATTGGTTGATTATTTTGGGAAACTCTAAATATTGGATTGCTTATTTACAAGGAATTCAACGGGGTTCATGGTTGTTTTGAATGATTTGGAAAAAAATTCCCAGGCTGTTAAACTATATCTGATAACCTCCATTGTTCTCAATCAGTTGGTGTATGACCTGCCAAACTATGCAGTCATATTGTGAGTAGTAGTAGTTCATCTGAATTTGGGGGGGGGGGGGGGGTTATTCATTGAGTATATGGTTTTCTCTTATTTTTTCTTGGTATTTGTTTTGGTAAAATTTGGATCATTTCCCCTTGGGTTTAAAAATGGGTTTTTATTAGTAATTAGATTTTAATAATCTAAACCTTGGGTTCTTTGAAAATTAAATGCTTTTTTTTTGAAAATGAAATGTTTTTTTGAAACATTTTTGGGATCCTAAATATTTTTGTAAAAATAAAATTTGAAATGGAATGTATTTTTCTTGGATTTTTAATAGTTTTGTGAATTTTTTGAAATTAATTTGAATTAGTACTCTAAATGTTTTTTATAATAAATGGTAGATTTTGAAAAATGGTTGGGGGTATTTTAAAGAGTAGTTTAAAATTTTATGTTTCTGTATTTTTATTTGACCCCTGATATTCTAATGAATGCTCAAATCCAGGGATTGATGTGTGTGAGAAATGGATTGTTATTTTTGTGTGTGGATGGTTTATTCAGATAGTATAAGGATATATATGGTTCATTCTTCATGGAATACCATATTTGGGGTTTTTTTATTAAGTCTCATTATGTTTTCTAAAAAATAGTTTTTAAAAAGGGGGGCGGGATGTCAATGTTTTGAAAAGTGAGTGAGTAGTTTTTTGGGTTTTCATTTAATATTTGGAGTCGTTTTTTGTGGAATTTTTTTTTTGACATGATGAAAATGTTTTTGGAATTCTATTTTCACTATGGATTTTATATTTTTTATTTATCTGTAAAATTTTTCTTTGTGATTTTTTTTGATTTGGATTTTGCTTCTTGTTTTTAATGTTTTCCCCATAAAAGTCTCAGAAAATAATGAATATTTGGCCTCTAATGTGTGTTCCTTGGTTTTATAAGTTAAGGTAATTTTTTAAAATTATTTATGGTTATTTTTTAGTGGTTTATTATTAACATAATTTAAGTGGTCGGAGTCTTTGAGGGAAATTTTAAATAAGTGTTTCTCTGGGCATTCCTATTGACAAATCTACCTAGACATCAAATCAAGTGCTGGAACCAGATCCCTTCTCAACATTGGACCATTCCAAGTTCGTCTTGGTTTGTTTTACACTTTAAATAATTTATAAAGATGATAATACCTCATTCATAGTTTACTTAAAAGAATATGTTTCATTCGTCATTGATACTGGAGTCACTAAAAGGAAGTTCTTTAATTTGTGCAACCGAAAGAGGAATTTTTGATTGATGACTATCAATTCCTAAATTCATGGATAAATATGAATCAAGATATAAGGACTATATCTATATGCCTTAGAGTGAATATTTTCATGTAGTAGAGAAACTTGTGAGTGTGGTGGATGTGGAACCAACTAGTTGTCTCCAACATCTAAATGGAAACTGTATATGTTTCTCCTTACTTTAGATTTTCTTTTTTGAAACTCCTTTTTGGGATATCTTGGTGGATATTTTTTTTGGTATTTATATGGTAGTGCCTTAAAAATTTGAACAATGGAATTATTTTTCTTCTTTTTGAATGGATTTTTCTAGTGACCCATATTTACGATTCTCTATCTTTGGAAATTATGATTCATAATCTAGTTTAGTGCCTCGTTTGGGTTTCCTAGGATGGGTCCTTTAAATATTGGGAGATAGTCCATTTTGAATTACTATTAGTGAAACAACCTTTATTTTCACTTCCATAATGGTGGGTAGACCCACTATGGGTCTCATTGATGTATTATCCTAAAGTGGTTGGGTGTGACATGTGAAGTGAAGAAGTCACATGAATGATAAATATTTTTTAGGATCATTGGGATTTTTCCAGTTTGAGGAACCAGTGTTTGACAAGAGTTTTAAAATTGTATGGATACCACACTAGGTGAGCTCATAGGGATCCTAGAAATCTAATACTTGTTATTTTCTTATTGGGATTTTAAACTTAGAGTTTCCCATGTGACTATTGATTCTTCCATCCCTGACTGAAAATATGGTAGTTCGATTGGATTATAAAACGAGTCTTCTAATGTATGGTCTTGGAGATCCCGAATAGACTACAATGGGTTTCCTTTGTAATTTCTTTGATAGGGGTAGGTTTTTCCATGTTTTTAGATTGTTTTTGGAGTGTTTATCCTTTTCTGTTAGGTCCCTTATTGGATGGTTCAAGTTCATTAGTCTTCATTATTCTCTCCTATGGTGTAGGTTTGTTTCGTTAAATATTACCTATTTAGTCTATTTTAGGCCTAGAATTTTCACAATTTGCGTGAGTGTTAACTCTTTGTCATTAGGGTTCAGAAACCCCATCCCCTACAGTGGTTTTATTTCATCTAATGTGGTGAACAACTAAAACCTTGAAACTTTCTAGGGGAAGAAAGTGTCATGAAGTGGGAAATTGATACACCACAACCCTGGAATATTAATTTTTTAATCTTTTAATTATTTTTAACATAACTTTTGTGTTTCGGGTAATAATAGGTTCAAAATTTTAAATTTTTGGTTTTTTATTATAGGAACATGGTTGGAGCATGGCTAGTAGAAACCCTGCAAAACTCATGTGAGTCGTCTATAATTTTTGGAAAAAATGATTTCATACCTAGAACATATTTTTCTTAACATTGAACCTTATCTATACAGGTTGTATAGAGGCCTAGACAGTTTCACATGGTTGGTGCATTTTTTGGCCAACTGTGTATCCAATTCTAACACAATGTCCAAATGATAAAAAATGAAAAATGAAGAAAGATTTTTTAATTAATAATGTTAACGATGTTATTTTTTTATTATTAAACATATTATTATTATTATAAAAAAATTAAAACACCAAATGGGTTCTCTCATCTCCCTTTACCTTATCCTTTACATGTGACCTGAACCCCCTCCCCTATACCCTTGAATGCACCACCTATACCCATAGACACCTCTCCTATTTAATTCATCCATTGATTCATGGTACAATCACCTCTGGTAAGGTTACATCCTCCTCCATCACTTTATTTTTTCCACTTTTTCATTTCCCTTAATGTGTTGTGTAGTTTTACAAATTCATGTGGTTTCTAATAGTCATATTATTGGCGTTTATTTGCAGCTAGGGTAATATTCTATTTCATAGGGTTAGATTCACTTAATTGAGGTGGTTTTACATCTTACTTATCAAAGGTAGTGAGTTCTCTATCAGTTTTAGGTAATATTTCTTCATCTCTTCAACTTTATATTCTATTTTAAATTAGGTATTTTTGACTTTTATGCTCCCCATATTTTTTTAGTTCATCTTGGACCTACATGAGGTGGTTTCAATCCAACTGTGTTGAAGAAAGCATTCACATGTATACATATGTAATTATATATATATATATCCTCCTTTTACATATTACGTCATAGAAAATAGAGTATTTAAATCCATCCAGAGTTTAAATATATCTATGTGTGTGTGTATGGAAGTGTATATATGTTTACATGTGAAGTGACTATCGCCTAATGTAGCATGTTTTTTGAGGTAGTTTCCATATTATCGAGCCTTTAATTTGAGTTATTTGGTTCCATAATTATTTTAAAATTGTTTCTTATTATGTGATATGAATATTCTACTAAAAATTAGTTCTATATATTTGGAAATGGTTTTATTTTGTTGAAAAAGTTTACCTACTCTTCCACACAGGATCTTCATATTATGCATATGTTTTTAACCTTGTTTAAAAATGGAATGTTCTTTCATAAGGTGATAAGGCCCGATTGTATGTTTAAATTTTATTATAAAAATGGAAAACCCCTCTAAATAAATGACATCCGATGATTTGGAAATGTGGTGTGTGTGATAAATGTGAGATTTTTGATATGTTCATTGTAAAAATCATGGTTCTTGGTTTAAGGGAGTTGTAATGGGGATACACATAAGGTGGGAGATTGGGGGTGAGAATAATTATGGGTTTTGGGTAATGAATATTATGTGTACGTATATACTATCTTGATTAAAACTTATATCCATTTAAGCATAGAACATTGGAATCCTAGGTACCTAGGTGGGAAGACTAGGTCTAGTATGCTTGGTGAGCCAATAGGGCAATGTCCTGGTCTCCCTAGCAGTATTATGTTACAATACTAAATAAACTATGATGATGGGGATTGGATGGATCGAGAAGGATACATACCATTACATCCAGTCTCAATCACTTAGAGTATGAGGATCCCAAGATCCCACTGACAATAGCTACTTAAGAATTACCCATGGTGATTCCTCACTTTAACACTTGTTTTTCATGGTACTATTTTAAATGCTATGTTTTCTAGTTTCATGATCTAATCTAAAGTAATAAAAAGAATGTTTACTATATCTAATGTTCTACATCTATATTGAATAACCTATTTAAGTATGTTTTGAAACTTTTTTTAAAAAAATAATGGAAATTGTTTTGCACAAAAATAATGGAATCTTGATACATGTTTTGAAAATAATTTAAAACCTTTCATTCTATAAATCTTATTTTCAAAATAGCATGTTTTTTATTTATTAGTAAGGGTATGTAATTGGGATTAGTTTATTCAGGAACACCTTATATGTATTAATACTCACACATATATATTTATCCTTGATTTTTTTCATTTGATGCAGCTTCCATCTCAGTCTTATTCTTATTGAGCGATGTTGGTTTAGTAGTTGGTCGTGACCCACATGTTCACGTAGAGGTACTTACAGATTTAATTCTTTTCTGATTCCTTTTCAGTTTTATTTATTATTTTTTTATTCACTTAGCTTTCTATTCATTAGGGCCTAAACAATTTCCATTTAATTTATTATGATTCCCGACACTAGTTTCCAGCGCTAGAGGATTGGAAACGCCACTCTGGCCTTGTAATGGGATGACTCTGGTGACATTTACTTAGTCAACCCTTGTTAATTTGTTTTAGTAACAATTTATAGTAGTTTATCATAAATTATAGAAACTTCTTGAAAATATAGATGTGAAATGTGGTTAATTGATAAATCCTCTTTTGGGGTACTAAAATGTGAAGACTCGGTTAAATTATCAATGATAATCCATATTCCAGTATTTCCCTGAGATATATTAGGTAGTACAATAATAATTTATATAGTGATGTTATCCCATATTCATATAGGGTTAGGTGTTGGTTTTTGTTCTCCCTTTAATATTTTTTCACTATTCCTTCACTTGTAGACATACCAAACATCCCCATTATAATAATCAATCCCCCTCTTCATACTATAAGACATAATATGTTATTTTATATCTATATACAATCTGGTTCTTTGGGGAAGTTTTGATAATGGAGATTGGTGATCTTATTTAATCATCTCTTTCTATGAGTTTCAATTAGATGTGATACATAACTTTTTACCAAACCTCATTACTCTCTCCTGATCAAGACATAACTCGGGAAAATTATCATTTTTCATGGCCTTTATCTTATTTTGTAAAATAGGATCATATTTTTGTGCATTATTGGTTTTATATTGTAGTAATAGTTGGGAAATAATTTAGGATCAGATCAATGATGTACCTTATCTTATTAAATATATGTCCATATTTACCATGTCTATGATCAATAGATATCCTTAAATCCATATCATTTTAAGAACTCAGTGTTCTTTTTTATTAATACATCAAAAAATTAGTTTTATTTAATAGGGTGACAATGAATATAACATATATACTCATAGGTAATAAAAAACATCACCTTTGTATCATGTTCATTTATTTTTTTTGAATATTTAATTTAGACGTTGTGGTCTCTATATATATCACACATCTCCCCCTAAATAAAATGCCATCATGTATTTAATGAAAACATTACTTAAACTAACTCCAAATAATTGGTAGTACAATTCTTCCTCGATTCATCAACTATCTAGAATCATAGGATTTCACCTAATCATTATACATGATTACACATCCATTTCCTTTTAGGGAGTCATCACAATAGATAAAAAATAATTTTCCAATAGAGTGTAATGATAGAAAATGTTCACTAACCAACCTCTTATTTAACTCATGCAATCATTCTTATATTAATTATTATCAACAAACACAACTTCATTTCAAATTAAATTAGTTAGTGGATTAAAATTTTATGAGATGTATTTCCCAAACCCTCTACTAAATCTTATTATTCAAAGGAAACTATGAATCTTAGCCATTATTGTGGGTTAAATCTACTCCATAATTTCCATTGACTTATAATGATCAACCAAGATTCCTTCAATATATAATGTATCCAAAATTTCTATTTTTTGTAACTAAGATTCAAATTTATTTAATTTATAAAAAAATAAACTCTTTCCATAGGTTTTTTAGTATATCACTTGGATGATCATCACATTTTTCATGAATTCTGAAATATATTAAAATGTATGAAATAAAATACTATAAAAAAATTCATGTTAGTCCTTAAATATTATATTCGTCATATCTATAATTATATTTATACTATTAGTCAAAACAATATAAATAATTAAATAATAATAATTTTCATATCTTTATAGAAAATTGTTATTTGGGATATTGTCTTTCTTTACCCCACCCTAGTGGGTTACTAATCATAAAAAAGAATTGATCCTACAAAGATGGTTGAAAAAATGATCAACCCCTGATATAGTGTATATGTTCTTAAATATAATTCCACAATTCTCTTTATAATCAATGAATAACATCCTTAAGCCATCATTTTTATTTAAATAGTGAATGGGTTCTCCCCAAGGAGACACACTTATTAAATAAAACATATTTATAAATTAACTTGTAATTGTTTCTTCAATTATAATAGATCTAAATATTTTATTCAATATAGGGTATTATATATATTGTTTCAATACATGTATGAGTTCAATTTATAATTAAACCTCTCTTTCTTGGATATGTATAGATAATTCTTATTGAAATTCATCAATGTGTCCCTAAAAAATGAGTAAATTTACAATCTTTTTTTCTCACACTTTTTCGACTTATTATCTAATCATTCCCATATATTAGGCTATAGTAGATGGTTCTTGAAAAAACTTTATCTAGGATGGATATCTGTACTTATAATTTTTTTTCTTTTCACTTTACCAAAACTAAATTTTCCTTGCTTATATATTAATTCTTTTCAATATAGTTTGAGATCCAATCATTAGCCTATATTACATAAAATTATACCATTGTAATTATCACTTGTTTTGTGTGGATAATGTACTCATAAATGCGAGTAATGATATTTTTATGTACCTTTTATGTTAGAATAGATCCTCAAAATTTTTTACTCCATAACATCACTTCTAATAGTTCAAGTTTCAATTATATGTTCTTTGAAAACTTGAAGGAATTAAATGAATCTGTCAAAATTGAATTAAATAATTGAATTTATAGATATCAGTGCATAATGAGTGTATATTCGACCACTTCATTCAGATCCTCAACTTCATTCTTTTTTAATTCAAAAAAATTTCTTTTATCCCCTATCCTGTATAAGGTAGATGATGGTTTCCCTCTATCTACATCGAATGTGGACACTGGTTACCAATGAATCCATATTTTACACCCTTGACGCATTATTATGTAGGATATAATTGAACTAAAATTCCATTTTATTGTCACTATATATATGAATAGAATTTTATAATTTTCAAACTTTCTATTTCCTTATAAAAAATTCAATCAATATTTCATCACACAGATGCTTCACATGGGCAATTCTTGATTCATGCCTTCTGTTTAATGACAAACATTATTCCCAATATTTGAATATATGACTATATTTTTACCATTTAGTCCTTTACACCATTAAAAATATCCAAATTCAATCTCCACATTTAGATCACAACAAAATATATCCATTCAAATCCAAAATTCTTGAATTTCTAGTGCTTTCAATAGATGCGGTCTTAGTTCACTAAGGAATCAGTTGATATTCCCATCAAAATCAATAATAATTCTTAGATTTTATCACATAACCCTTGTAAAGTCAATAAATTAACTTCCCAATGATTTATTATGTTTTTTATTCAAATAATGTAATTACATTTTCATTTTTATCTATTTGTTACGGGGAAGTAAATTTTTGAAAATGATATTTTTGAACTCTTCATATTCTCTAACTTCTACTTTAACCTCTCAATTTTTTTGATTATTTCCCAACACTGATAGTTCTCCCCCTCTATGATATATACATAAAAAGTAAATTTCCCTTTTTTGGAAAATGGAGTTAAATAAATATCTTTTCTATAGTTTTTATCCATTTTTTTATGATCAAAGTATTAGAGGGGCCATCAAAGGCTTGTGGTCATTGATGCATAAAGGATTGCACTACAATGTTTTTCTTCCTTGGTAAAGATGGATTATATACATGGTATATATTATTGTTCATAACTTAATTTTATTTATTTAGGATCACAATAAAGTTTTCATTATCAATATAAATTATATTTCAAAATTCAATGTTTCATTATCAAAAATATATATTATTTAAAAAGGTGCTTCAATTTTACTCCCATTTTTCTTAAAAAGGATAACATAAATGATAAAATTTATAATAATATAAATCTTATAATAATAATTCTATATGGGTTTTAAATAATGAAATTATCTTATATCATGCTTCAAGGATCATTTAATTTAGTATTTACCTAAAAAATGATATAATAACTTTTCTATATGTCATTCGTAATAGTTTATAATGATTTGATAAATCACCCAAAAAAATTACTCCGTGAGTGTAAAACTATGTATATAGTTAGGAATAACTATTTTTCACTAAGTGAAGATGGTTTTAATACAAAAACATCATTTTTAGGGTTATTACCCATAGGTTTATTTGTTTTGGAGCCTAAATCAACTTGTTTATATCCATCTAAGGATATAATTTATATAAAACTACACACTCAATACATCACACAAATTTTGGGATTTATTATTATAAATTATCATGTCCCTATAGTTTTCACTACTATTCTATTTCCTAGTTTCATCAAACAACTTAACCATTTTTATACTAATTGTTATGAAATTTTAATTCAATACATGTTTTTAATACATTTAATTAAAAAAAATTCATTGATAACTTACGTAAGATATTGTATGGTTTATTAACTTGGAAATTAAGAACATAATATGTGGAGTTCATATATCAGAAATAGAAACATAAAATGTATCTAATTATATTCAATAAGTATATTACAATTCCATCCTAGTTCAAAATATTCCAAATGAATTATTTAGGGAAAACATTAAAAGAAAAGGGTTAGAATAAAGACTAGTAAGGGGATAAGAAAGAAAATTGAATTTAAGGGGTCATCAAAGTCAAAACATGAAGCATAGTACAAGAGAAAAATCATGTGTATATGAGTTGTACCATGGAAATGTGGCTACAACATAAAAATAATACATTTATAATCATGAATTGAGGGTTTCATAAACCACATTACCATAGTTGTTTAGAAAAGCATTATGAAAAATTACAAAGTTTTTCTACCAAGTTATAATAAACATTTCATATTTAGATATTAATTATTTACTAAATGAATTAGGGTTCTATCTAGATAAACCATTAATATGACTAATTTTATGTGATCAATATAGATCATATATCATAAAAATTATTTCATCATTTTAACCCATGAGTAAGGAATTTTTATTTTCTATATTGAATTCCAAAATCATATAAGTTTAGTGATATCAATATGAATATCCATGAATCAATGTATAATTGGGTATTAAAAATGTAAAAGTATGGAATGAAAAATAAAATAATTATTTTGTTTTCAAAATGGGTGAATGTGATAGATTATGGAATATGATTAATTAGATAGAATGGTTGTCACTAATTAATATAAAAATTAATTGGATAGTAAATGAATGAGTATAAACTAATGAAAAAATAATCTATTTAATTTTAAGATGCTTATAAAAAATGATGTACTAGTAGGATGAAGATAAAAGGGGAAAAGAACCTTTACCTTGCAATGTAACTTATTAAATCTCGACAAGTGCTCCTTAATGAATTATAAAATCCTTAGAGAGACCGTTGAGAAAGAAAGTTAGTGGGAATTTATTCTCAGTCGTTTTTTTCAAGAGGTATTGGAAAATGGATTGATATTTATAGAAAATTAGGGGGATTTGTTTATTAATTTATAAACATTGGACTTGGGATCTATATTATAATAAAATAGAGTACCATACCTCATCATTTGGTTTTATCCCATGGTATTTCACATTTAGATACATTATTTGCGATTTTATTCATTTTACAAACAAAAAACCATTAAATATATATTATTTTTTAAGTATAATTTTTTTTTCAAGAAGAATTACTTTTAAAATCATAAAATATAATTTTGGTTTCCAATTATTATTTATAGGTTTTATAAATTTATTTTTTAAATTTTAAATGAATTATTATAATGATAAAATCCATTTATCACTATCAATGTCTTATTAGTATTTATTATGACATTTTTAAATCATAATGGTGCCATAATAATTATATTATAATCATACCATATATTAATTTTTACATAAAAATTCAACTATATTTGAAAATTATGAAAAAATAATTATTAAATAATTTAGATGTGATAATTTAAAAAAAATTATTTTATTAAAAAAATTATAATTATGAGAAATTTAATTTTTATGTAAAATAATTATTTTTTGAAAATATAAATTTTTATAACTTGATCAAATTTCTAACACATAGAAAAAATGATTATGATTACATAAATCTATTTAATTATTTATATAAAAATAAATATTTTTGTTTATAACATTTTTATGAAAATAATATTTTATTTTAAAAAATTAGTTTATCCAAAACATTGTTTTAATTAAAATTAAACATATATATTATCCATAAATATAATTATGGTTTATTTTTATCAAAAATATATTTTATCATGTTCACCCTTTAATCGTGAAAAAATTATATTGTATATAAGGGTGATACATTAAATAAAAATATATCTATGTGTAACCATTACTCAAATTTTAAAAGAATTTACAAATCAAAACCAATTATAGTCAAGATTTATAAACCCTTATCACCACTGCGTTATCCATAATTGTATGGTGTATGATTGTTGTACTTTTAATGGGTGGATCAATTAACATTGATTTATAAGTGATCTATTCTGTAATGAACTTCTCTAACAAATGGTTCCACTCGAGTCGTAGTTATTAAATATTGGGTTGGGATTGGTCAAGGGAAAACCCCATATCTTCCACCTACATCCCACACTATGATAAATAAACATAAAAAGGGATTAAATTTCTATTTGAGGATATAGTTTCTCCCTTATGAATCAATTATCTTTCATCATTACCCATTATATGAATTAATTCCAATGTTAATATTCTCATAAATTTTCATCATTTTAAATGATAATTAAGGCTAATGGTCCTATTGGCCAATGGTCATAATGAAAAATATCTTAATGGACATATTTAATTATTATAATTTCACTCCAACAAATACCCCTAAATAATCCTTCTATTTTTTCAATATTTCTATTCTATGGATTTTATTATCCTTTTTTTATATTGTTATTATAATGAATTTTATTTTTATGCTAGAATATGTTTCATAAGACAAATACATTATACATTCATTATTTATTTTTGTCTATTGTACACTATTAGCTATCAAAGTCCCAGTAAAATTTTCTCTTTATTATAATACATTAAATTGTAATTAAACATGATCTTCCCTTAGTGAATTTTCTCAGATGTTATATAGAAAAGCTCTATGTACCACAGTTTTTCATTTTCATGGAAAAATTAAACAAATGAAAATTCATTTTTTATATATGATATCATTGGAGGAAATAAGTATTAAGATACATGTGTTTGATGAATATCATGCTATATCTCTTTAAAGACTGAGTATCATTGTTTCTTTGCTAGGGGACATAGATTTCCTATATTTTTCGATTCATGAATTGACATACTTTATAAAAATATGAAAATTCCTTTGTGGTTATAGATTTTTGTTGTCTAAATATGGATTGAATTTTATCACCCATAGGGGTTTCTTTATACAATTCTTCCATAGTTTATCCAAAACTCATCTTGTATGGATATTTATAACATGTTTAATATGATTTGATTCCTAGTGAAGTTGACGATATCATTTCTAATGCATTTGAAAAGATATATAAAATATGGTTTGGATAGGATTTCATAGGAAACAGAATAGGATAAAATATAATGTGAAATGGGAATAAGTATATGTTGAATTAGTATAAGTAGGATATTAATGGAGATATTCCATAAATCCAATATTCATTTGATGTATTTTAAATGAAATTATATTGTATGATATACATATGGAAAATGGTATGACGTTTTTGAGATCAAGGAATATTACATGACTTATTCTAGGTATATCATATGGGAAAATATGGGATATCATTCGAGTACCATTATTCATTATTATATTTAATGTTATATACATATCATTTTTATTTTATATATGAAAATTTTATCAGAGAATTTAGTTATGTAGATGAATGTTATATATTAATGTTCAAGTCTTCATCCATATAAGAAACCATTTATATTTAACATGTCATTTGATCAAATGTATGAGAGAAACATGAATTCATTTAAGAGTTAAACACAATGTCAAGAGGTTATAAATATTTTAACCACATGAATACCTTGAATATTATATAACATTCTAGTAAATGAATATTTGATCAAATAAGGCTACTAAGTCTTGAATAATGAAACCAAATCCATTGGAATATTATTCCATTGGTCCCAAGACTTATTATAATTATCCCAAAATCTATTTCATCCACTTTTCCTTTAACTTGTGAGAGGCACTAGTATACCATGATTTTAATTTTACTCCCACAAAATCATGTTCTGATTCCGGTAAGCTCATGTAATCATTATAAAGTACATATATCTTGGTCATATTCTTAGTGTAATTAAAAATATTTATTTTTGAAGATAAATGTTTTGGGAAATTTTTTTGTAAGGTACACATGTTCTTAATTTTTTAGATATTTTTTATTTCATAGAATGGTTATATTTCATTTAAGGGATTATTTTTTCCTTATTCTACTTGATGAAGTGTTATTTGATCCTTAGAAACTAATCGGTGCCAACATATAATACAGAAACTCTTTACCCCTTTCGAAAACAAATAAATATTTATAATTTTATAAATTAACTCTTAT
The DNA here is from genome assembly GCA_963277665.1 of Viscum album. NCBI lineage: Eukaryota > Viridiplantae > Streptophyta > Magnoliopsida > Santalales > Viscaceae > Viscum > Viscum album. The sequence goes on from OY728138.1 coordinate 623,556,327, forward strand.
TTAAGAGTCATTATTTATTATTATAAATGTTTAATGAACATAAATTGTTTAATAACCATGATTAAAAAATATTGAAATTTATTTTTATAAAATTTCTATCTAAATAATCTTAATGATTATCCTATATAACACATTAAAAATTATATACCAATGAATTAAACTATAGGCCCAACCAATACTATAAATCAAAATAAAATTAATTATGTATTCCCTAACCAAAAATGAGATATATATTTGGGGGAGTATCATGTTATATATCATTTTAACAAGAAATTTTATTGAATACACTCCCCCTAAAAATGATGACCTAAACATCATATACATTTGTTGGGATGATATCCATATATCAATAAATATGGAGTTAACATTTGTTTCTCCCAATAATTATATATATTGGTAGGTTATCATACTATTCATGTCACATAGTTCTCTTTGATAGTTATGTGGATAATTCAATTCCTAATTAATCATATGATTTATCAGAACTCCATTTATATATTAATATAACCCTATTAGGTTAACCTAACAAAGTATAACCCAAATAATATAATTTAATACAACAAAATAACATATTACATACAACTATACCCAACATTACTTATAAAATATAATCCTTGAGGATCAAGCTCTTTACTAACCTACCCATTAGATTATAGAGATCTAAACATGTGTTCATTTTGAAAATATTCCCACACTTAATATTTATAGGGTTTTATTTTACACCTCATCATATTTATATAAATACTATGTATGATATATGTAAATATTGTATCTTTACTTCTCATGAAATCCAAATATACATGCACTATTCTAATTATTTAGTTCTTAAATCATGTTCCATCATACAAATAATCATGTTCCAAACATGGTATTATATAATAGCTTATATAACTCATGATTTGTGTTACATAAACAATAATAAAATATAGTTACATCCACATATACTCATATAATATGAATAAGGTAAAAAAACTCTTTCAGGTTATGGATTAGAATAATACAAAACCAAAAATCCCATAAGATTATGTATGGTATAACAAATAACTAACACCAAATTATCTATATAGATCCTGAGCCCCATGTTAGTGATAATTTTGATCCAACACACCACTATCCATAGATAAATACTTAAGTGGTTCCCCAATTCCAATTTAACTCTTATACTAAATATGTAGAAATCATAAATAACCCTTACCATTAAATTTATCATAAAAAACAACTCATATACTTGGTTAAATGAAAAATAAATATTTTTTCATAGTTATCATGTAACTGTTATATACATGTCATGATAATTATAGGGATTAATTTATTCAGTTTAAATTTTTTGAGGACATTTGTTGATAATTATATAATGTTTTTCTTAGATAATAGTAAATGGACCACGTTGAGGAATGATATGATGTCACTATCATTTAGAATAGATTTTTATCTTCTAAATATATAATATTATCAGTTAAAAATGAATACTATTTATGATACAATAGTGGATTGTTACTCTATAATAGTAAATTGAGGAAATTAAACCTTAAATAACATTATAAAAAATAGAGTAATAAAATATAATTTACTATTTGGATCAACAAAGGATCATTGATTCTTATAGAATACTAAAGAGTGAAACTCAATTTATGATATGATTTTTGAAATAAATCGAAAAAAATACATCCCTAGTATTCTCTATATATAATCATGAAGCACATATTTAGATAAGATATCATAGACTCTTTGATTTGATAGACACATATTGTGAAAATGTAAAAAAGTTACAAATTTTATCATATCTTCCAGATATATCCTAATTAAATTACATTCTTATATTGCAGCTATCAAGTGAGTAGGTGTTTTTATTATATCATAACCAATTTGATTACTATGATAGATCATATCCATTTAGTGAACTAGGTAGAACCTTCTCATGAAATATTTATATCTTTCACATAAAATTGATTGACCCCGCTGATCGATTAAGAAAATATACTCACTTATATAAATCAATTTTTTATTTAGAATGAATATTGAAAACTTTGAAATCATAGAACTATAATGATTAATCATGTGAACTCATGTATGGTGTGTTTCCCCCATCCCTATAGGATTTATCTCACTCCCATTATCATTTAAAATAAATATTAATGGTTTCAATAATAAAGGGTCCCCACACTCTTTCATTTTTAATGTGGGATTCCACTATTGTATTTCCTTTTGATTTTTTTTTAATATTTTAACAAAAAATATAAAATAAAATAGACCATAACATTTAAAAATAAAAAAACAAATTGATTTTGGATATAAATCACCATACAAACTTTAGAAAAACTTTTATAAATAATGGTTTCTCTAAATTTGAAGATTTATATAGTATATTCAAATCAATGTCGAATATATAAGTAGGTGTTAAATACCACGATCATGTGAAATTTTTATCATCTAGATTCATATGATTCATGCCTTTTAAAATTCCTCACTTCTTAATAATTATATATACACCATAAAGTCCCTATGTCATTAATAATTTTCATGGATATTATTAATCTAAATTCATAAGATCTATATAGTATAACCACTTCTATATTCACATAGGAGAACAAAAAAAAGTCTTACTATATATCAAAACTTGTTTGATACCCTTGTTTCATTAATAATTTCAAACTCCACCAATTTATGTCATAGAAACCAACCACCATTCTCCTAGAATTTAATGTAACATAAGTAATTCCTTCTCACATATGGTATAATTTTGAATATTAGACATAGACATGAATAGTTGTCACATGTTAAGTTAATTTCCATTCATTTTTTATTTTTTTAAAAGAACATGAAACTAACCCATATGTAATGTTTTTACACAAACTCCCTTGAGTGAACCTTTTTTTGTGGATCTTCAAAAAAGTTCCTTAATCTAACAAAGCTAATAATTATGATACCGTCTTGTATCAATTGGATCACATAGTTATGAATGAGGATAACGTGTCATAATATTTTATTATATATATCTAAACATTCCTAATATAAAATTTACTTGACTACCATAATGTATATAAATTAGAGACATAAGAGTCATTTACATGATTCATATCAGTTTCAAAGAAACAAGTCATTTATATATTGTAACCAAATTTATTACCTTACATAGTTGTTAATCCATTTAATGAAATTAAATAATTAAATTTCTTATGATATTCTCATGGTGAATATTTGAACATATATAAGTATTGTTCTAATTTACAAGCCTTATTATCATTTTTTTGTATAATAATTCATTATGGGTTTTGCCTATATATTTCAACATCTTAATAACCATTTAAGAATGAATTTATTTAATTATTTTTTTTTGAATTTAAAAATAAAATAATATATATAAGGAAGGAATGATTGTAATAAAATTAGTCCTATACACAAGAGAAAAGGAATCAAAATAATCCAATCTAGTATTTTGAGAAAATCTAAGCTACCAATCTAGGTTTATAATTCTCAACTAAACCATCCGCCTTTATTTTCCATCTAAATAACAAATTTCATCCTTTAAATTTTTTACCTTATAGAACTTCAAGTAAAAACATTGTTATTTTCCTCATTATATTGTCAATTTCATTATTTTTTCTTTTTTATAAATATATGCATCAGAATATGACATAAAATCATTTCATGTTTTTAAATATTAATCTATAATAAAAAAACTATGTTTTTTTAAAAATAACATCATTAGTTCCTAACGAAAATTAAATATTCAAATTATATCTATATGGTATCAGTATATGAGGTCATTTAATTCTCAAACCTCATTAACCATAAATTCTTGGGAGACTATTTTATTTGAGATTGATTCATCATTTTTTCTAAAATAGGGAAAGAGGTAATCCTTAATTCATCAAAGATATAATATCTTGATTCAGTAACTATATTAATAGAAAATAAATAATTAAATTCAAAAACCATGAATATATAAGATTTATAATTCATTTTATATCAATGAAATATTGAATTAATTTCACTTTTACCTAAATTTTAATTCATTGGTTCATATACTCTTATGATTATAATACAACCCCAAAACATAAAATAATTGAGGTTTGGTTTACCATAAATACCTAATCCATATGAATTAATTTCCATATATTTTATGGGAACACTATTCAAGATGTAACATATAATTGATAATGAATCTCCCCCAAATTCATTTGAGAGTCCTATAATAGAGAATATGGAACAAACTATTTCTATTAATATTCTATTATTTCACTCAACTAAACAATTTTTTGGGTTTTATAGGTAGCCATTTCATCATGTGTGTAAAGGATCATAAAATTATGATAATCATACCACTACAGGGGTGACTTAGAACATGAAAAATAATAATTATTTTCAAAATCCATAATAGAAAAATGTTTTAGTATTATGAAATTTTAATAAACTAGCACTAAAAAAGTAGAAGCTAAGTACATTTATTAATGTATTGATATTTCAAACTACTAATGAACATAAAATGATCAATATAATTATAAAAAATATTGTTTTTTCATAATAAAAAATAAATTAAAATAGTTAACAAAGAGGAATTATATACAAATACAGAGTATATATTTTCAAATCAAATACAACTAATTTTTTTATAAAATCATAACTATAAAACCAACGTGAATGGTAGATCTATATACCTGAGCTGAAGTATCCTCAAATATAAACCAATTGAATGACATATTCTTTATAAACCATGAAACTTGGATCTATATTCCTTAACCTAAATCCCCCAATCATCCTAATGAAAATTTACCTACTCTAATAAATAGTAACTTGATTCCCCTGCTACTTAGAATGATATAATATTAATTCTTTTAATACAACTAATAGTTATGTTTCCCTTTATACATCAACCGATAACTCAGTTTTCCCACTACTATAACTGTAATCTCCATTTTATATGATTATAATAAAAAATTATAGCATCTTTTACAAAGACAACCATATAAGGGTAAGCCCTATAAAAATAAATAATAATAATTAGAATTACACTAGTCAACAAGATATTAAAGACTTCACCCAATTATAAATATCAGAGTTTTATTATATAACATATTCTATTTTTATCATCATTGAGGAATGCCACTATTTATATACCATATTAATTTTTTGGATTTTTCATATCTTAGGGTCGGTTTCAGTGGTGTTAGAAATAAATTTCCTATTCATCTTCCAATGGAATTAACTTCATTCTAAATATACTGGAAATTTAGTTTATCACCACTATAGGGATTCAATTACTTGAAGTAAATAAAACAATTTACATATTTATTTTATAGAAACCACAATATTTTGATTTTTCATGATTCTTAATATCATTTTTTTTCAAAAAACCTCAGACCTTCGCTATTTCATAAAACCATTGGTTATCATTAAATTATTTGTGTGGTTTTATAGTCTAAAAATTATCAATGATAAAATAATAAAGAAAAAGTAGATAAAATATTATCTAAAGTGTTTAATAGTTTTAAAAAAATCTAATGTTAAGATATTCAATATATTAATTGTATGCTCCATTAGGATTAAAAAAACAACTTTACTTTTCACCTTTAATAAAAAAAATAATGAATTTTATTATAAAACAACATTATTTTAAATATTTATTTTTATTGATATTTAATTTTTATGTAACATCATCTTTGGAATGTAAAAGATATACCTAAAAAATATAGAAAAATTATTAATAACATATAAACATTAATTTTTTTAAATGGTTGGGGCCAAAGCATCATTTTATTTTTAAATCAAAGAAAAGGCATCTTTTTGGCTGGGTAGAGGGAGACCCATTACATAGCCTGAAGGCCCGAGGGCATGAAAAACCATTTTTGGCCCAAAGGGACCTCTAGTGAATAGTACTTCTATAGTACTTGTGTGATTATGGTATTTGTAACATACATTAATATGTATTATTTATAATTTTTTTTCTTTCTATATTTGAAGAGGTTACATAATTGTTTCTATTATTATTAATGTGGAACATTTATAGTTATTTTTATAGATTATATCTAAAATTCTAGTTTCTCCAATTTTATACATTATTTATATTTATATTTATTAAATTATTATTGAATGAATCAAAATAATTAAATAAATAAGAACAAATAAAAATTGTAATTATTTTAATATTCTACGATACAAATGATGTTTTAAAATAATGATCCCAGCCATGGATTGAATGGAATTATCCACCACAAATAAAATCTTAATCCTATGATTATTAGACAACCTATCTAAATCAAAGTTCCTACAAACTTTCTAAAAGTAAACTTGATATCGACCAATCCCTTACCTCATAGATTTATTCATGTAGAATTAGAAATGTAGATTGATGTAACATCATAGATTAATTCTTTAATTATCATATTTTTTCAAACCTCTATTTTTGGGTTACACTACCACAAAACAGGGCAAGGGAAGCACTGACCTTTATCAGCGCTAAACAGAAAGCGCTGATATAAGGGTATGACTTTATCAGTGCTGTCTAAAAGCACTGATAAATGTTACATTTATCAGTGCTAAAATAAGCGCTGATAAAGGGTACCCCTTTATCCGTGTTTTTTTTACCGCTGATAAAAAGTAATATTTATCAGCGCTAAAAAAGCACTGATAAATGAATGTTTTATCAGTGCTTTTATTTTAGCGCTGATAAAACATACCTTTATTAGCGCTTTTAACGAGCGCTGATAAAGGTTCCATCGATTTTTATTTAATAACCATAATAGGCCATCCTCGCTTGCACGCGGTCAATCTCTCGTGGAAGCTGAACCAGGTCCCTCACCGCCACGCCCTCATCCTCCTCATTCCTCCTCCTCATCCTCCTCCTTCTCCACCACCGCCGCCGCCTCCGCCGCCGCCACTGCTACCGTGACCTCCACTGCCTCTAAGGCCTCCACCCCCTCTACCGTGACCACCGCCGCCTTTTCCACCGCCGCCCCCGCCTTACCACCACCACTGCCTCCGCCTCCAGCGCTGCCTCCGCCGCCACCGCTACCATTATTGATATTCATTTTTAGGTAAAGTTTTTTTCTGCCACTTGAATTGAACATGTGAAATCCTGATTTAAGGTGTTATTGCAAGAGTCAATGGATTATTGATATTATTGAGTTCTTTATTTAATCCTTTCACATTAATAAACACCTATTAAATATTGTTTCATGGGTTAGATGTACTTTAACTCTTTTATGGACACCCCTTGAGTCTGCCAAGTAAAATTATTCCTTTAATGTTAAATTATTATCTGCCCTGAACACCTATTTAGCTTATGTCAAAGCTTTTAAATGAGGTTTCCCATGATAAAAAGGTATATAAATGGAATTGGAGACACATTATAGGTGTTTGTCCTAGATTCTTAATGGAATTTACCATGTAGGAAATTTCCATGTTTATTATGGCCCATTTTGAAGACCCTTTGAGTTTTATTAGTGAATTTTCCATTCTTGGTAAAATTTAATGTGTAATAATAATGAGAAGTGAATTTTACATGATGAATTTATTTTAATTTAATGAATTAATTAAATGAATTGAAATTATCTATAATGTGTTGAAAGGGAATAAAATCTACTGCATGTTATATAGAATGATAATTGTGTATTTCATTTCATTGAATGAAATTGTACATGGATAATGGGACATATGAGATATTTTTCTTCATGTTTTGTAATATAAATATTAATGTGAATAATGCCTTACCTATAAAAATGGTCCTAATTAAATTAATGGATGGGAGGTAATTCCCCATTATAGTTAAAATTAAAATACACCTTTATATAGGATAACATAAGATGGTAAGGTAATTGTTGAGAATATAGGAAAATCACACCCCCTAACATCGGGTGTTGAGTATAACATATCGCACCACAAATACTAATAGGATTTTGGGATTTTTTCACCACACCAATTTCTTAGAGTTATTACATGATGCCTTACTCCCCATCCTGAGTTCCATCTAGTTCACATTGTTCTATTCTTGATCACTATTATGGTTGGATTTATTTTCTTGAGGTATGTGATCCTTCTGATTCCTATTTGGATTTGTGTTCACCTATGGTTTGAATAAAAATTTGTGATCAGATAGTTATTTATATCAATAAATTTAAATTTATTTGCATTCATTGTCTTTTAGGGTTTGTGGGATGTGGTAAATGGTGTACTCAGTTTTAGATTATTTTATTCTCATGGGTTTCCTCTATTTAATGTTTTCTTTTTAGTTGGAAATCTCTTCTGCTGTGTGCCTCTCCTTTGCCACGTATGAACCTCTGCTGTGTGCTTAACGACACCTTCGTAGTGAGTTTTCTCCTGTTACTCATTGGTTTCCTCTTGTTCGCATGTTATTAATATTTGATATTGATGGTTATAATGTGAAATGTATGGGCTAAACACCCCACTGAAAATCGTGGCCATTAGTGGTCCTTGTTTGCGCACTAAATGAATTGAATGTTGGTTGGTTCTTGTTGAAAATTGGAATATATAAATTGGTAATATATGTTTACTTGACTTATGAATGAACACCCCAGGATGATAAAACTTCTGTGATAACCCCTGAATTAACAAACAAAATTGAATAAGGGATGATTTATAAAATCTAAAATTTTTCTTGTTTGGTTTGTATGGTGTTGCGATTGAGGTGTCATGCTTATAAAAGATTCTTCCACCTAATGTGGTTTTATAGGGGCATGCAACAATAGAGCCCTTATAGGGGAACATGAATGGAACCATAGATTGGGAAGGACTCAAACACTCCTCTGATAATAGGTATCTAGAGTCTCCTTGGATGTTTTGGTCAAGAGAGGGGATGTTGTACCACCATACCAGGATGATAGTATAAGGAAGTGTATACAACATAGGGAGTCTGGCTCCATCCTAGGGTTTAGGGTCCGGTCATATGCATGTTATGTAGTCTACTATGGATATTGTGGATTCTTGATCGTCTAATGTCAATGGTACAATTCCTATATCATCTACCCTTTATTTTATTTTTTATAAAATAAAATGACATTCCTTTTTTTCACTATTTTTGTAAATGTTTAGGCTATAAGGTGTAAAGATTGGATAGTGTTATCACCATCGACACACTATTGGTATTATAGTCCAAGAATATAACATGTTGCAAGTAATGATCTCTAGATATTGGTGGTTATCATTTATTTTGTGAACAACCCATGCTTTATATGATAATATTTTATTTTATTTTTGTTATGGATTAGTTTGTTTTATAACAATCCAAAATCATTTGTTCCCAGATGAGAGTTACCTTTTTATCTCCAAAATAGACAGAGTTATTTTCACTTGGATGAGAGGAATATTCTATCTGGTCATGTAGAACCAATTCAATCTATATTGTATTTTCTCATGGCTCAAATAGTCAGGCATATTGTAGATGTTTCTAGAATGTTGTAGGATTCTTTTTACCTAATAGTAGTACATTTTTAGGATGTTTTCACTGATGAGGTATAAAATTTACTTCTTAATAAAGAGATAAACTTTATAATCTAGTTATTTTTGGGAGAAAATTCAGTTTCTATCACAATTTATAAAATAACACCAAAAGTGCATCAGTTGTTTGAATTACAATTTGATTATATAGAATATAATGGTTTCATATGGAATAGTACAATACCATGGGGGTTTATAGTTCTCTAAAATAGATGGTTGATTGGTATTTATTCTTTTGTTGGACTATTGGAGATTGAACTTGATGAGAGTCATGAATATGTATCCTCATCCATGCATTGATAGTCACATTGATCATCTATGAGGTTATATGATCTTCTCCAAGATAGATTTGACATTAGGATACCATTAGATGAGTTGGACATCGATGGACCTACCATGGAATTCTTTTAGGAGTAGTTATGGCCTGTATGAATTTTTAGCGATGATATTTCGTTTAACTAATGCATTGGTTGTATTAATGGACTTGATGAATAAGATATTTCATCCTTTTCTGGATCAGTTTTTAGTAGTTTTTTTCAATTAAATATTAGTGTACTCCCAAACCATAGTTGATCTTGACTGACATCTTATTATCACCTTGAGTACATTGAGTCAACATCATATTTATTACTGTTTTCTCCTGTTACTCATTGGTTTCCTATTTTTCACATGTTATTACTGTTTGATATTGATGGTTATAATGTGAAATGTACGGGCTAAACGCCCTGCTGAAAATCGTGGCCATTGGTGGTCCTTGTTTTCGCACTAAATGAATTGAATGTTGGTTGATTCTTGTTGAACATTGGAATATATAAATTCGTAATATATGTATACTTGACTTATGAATGAACACCCCCAGATGAAATGTGTTTTACTTCACTCACACCATGTATAGATACCATATAGACTTGATGTGTATAGGCTATACACCCCTAGTGGTCATGTAAGGACTACACACCGTGTATTCCACAAATTTGTGCTACATAACTAGTGAGGTGACTTAATATGTATCTAAAGTACACACCTTTATCTCAAGTTGTTATAAATGTCATGTATTTTCAAAGGCATCATTCAGTCTTTGTAAGACTAACTTGGAAGAAATTTGATATATGTCAGATTAAATCAGGTATCTTATACATACACGATGTTTACCCTACTGGACACACCATGTATATGGATTTCACATGTGTTTAAAGGCATTTGTACCATGATTTGTTTTTATTAAACCCAAAAAATGCTACCTGATTAATTAAAACATAATATTAGGAAATTTCTTGAGATCAAACCCATAAAGATGATGAATATGAATAAAGAGTGGATGAATGCCAATCGGTTGACAAAAGAGTATGAAGTTGGCGTGAAAGAGTTTATCAAGTTTTCAGAAGATCATGCATGTGACCCTTCTCAAATCCTTTGTCTATGTTTATGCTGTTGTTATTCAAGAAAAATTAGTCTAGAGGAGTTGGAAGAACACCTGATCTATCACGGAATAGATCGAAGTTATACATGTTTGAATAAACACAGGAAAAAAACCAATGTAGGTAGTGACTCAGAGAGAACGACATTTTTTAGATCATCTGATACGATTAGAAGCGTGAACAGTGAAGACTATGGTATGGAGGGCGTGATTATAGATGTGAACGATGATGAAGATCGTATTGAGTAAATGACAAGGATAGTTGAAGATGAACTTTGTGATTTCCCAAAATTGTTTGAGAAGTTAAAGAGTTGTGCAAAAACTCAATTGTATGCTGGTTGCACTAAATATATAGCATTGTCAGCCGTATTGAAGCTATATAATTTGAAAGTAGGCAACGGGTGGAGTGACGCTAGTTTTATGAAACTACTTTCTCTCCTGAATGACATGCTCCCAGAAGAAAATGAACTCCCAAGCCAACATACAATGCCAAACGAATGCTACGATCGATGGGTATGATCTCTGAAAGAATACATTCTTGCCCAAATGAATTTATATTGTTTCGCAAGGACTACAAATCACTTAAAGAATGCCCAAAGTGTGGTGCTTCCCGATACAAGAAAGATGATTCTAGTTCTACGAAAGTTGTATGGTACTTTCCAATAATTCCTAGGTTTAGACGCCTATATGGAAGTGAGGAGACTGCAGGAAAATTGACATGGAATGCAGATACAAGAATTAAAGATGGGAAACTACGTCACCCGACAGACTCTCCTCAGTGAAACAGAATTGATCATGAGTATCCTGAATTTGGGAATGAGCCGAGAAACCTTCGTCTGGCGTTATCTACAAATGGGGTGAATCCTTTTGGTTTTCAAAGCAGTAGTCACAGTACATGGCTGGTTAGTTTGGTAAATTATAACTTACCACCGTGGTTATGCATGAAACAAAAATACATCATGTTATCTATGCTTATATCAGGACCAAAACAACCGGGTAATGATATTGATGTTTATTTGGACCCATTGATCAAGGATTTGAAAATATTGTTGGATTCATGTGTTATGCTGTATGATGCTTACAAAAATGAACAGTTCACTTTGAAAGACATGTTGTATGGGATGATAAATGACTTTCCTGCTTATAGAAATTTGTCAGGATATAGAATTAAAGGAACTCAAGGGATTCCCATTTGCGATCAAGGTACACAGTCAATTACGTTGAAACATTCATCGAAAACCGTGTTTCTAGGACATCACCGATTTCTACCCCGATGACATAAGTACCGATCTTGGACGAGATCATTCGACAGAAGTTCAGAGGAACGTATAGAACTGTCTCCACTAAAAGGTGATCAATTGTTTTAGAAAGTAAAATATTTGGACACTAATTTTGGTAAACCGTTTTTGAAAAACCTTACGAAAACAGGTTGGAAAAAGAGATCAGTTTTTTTTGAATTACCATACTAGAATTGTCTGTATGTCAGACATTTTCTTGATGTTATGCATGTTGAAAAAAATGTATGTGATAGTGTCATCGACACGTTGCTAAATGAACCTGTTAAGACAAAGGATGGAATTAAGGCTATATTGGACATGGTTGAGATGGGAATACGAGAAGAGTTGGCACCAGTGAAGGGTGAAAAATGAACATTTCTTCCTCCTGTTGCTTACACTCTTTCTAGGTAGGAGAGATATCAGTTTCTCAACTTCTTGAATGACGTAAAGGTTCTAGAGGGGTATTCATCAAATATCAAGAACATCGTGTCAATGGGAGATTTGAAATTAAAGGGTCTGAAATCACATGACTTCCATGTTTTGATGCAAGATCTAATTCCTATATCTTTATATTTAATTTTTCCCAAGAATGTCCGCCCTACATTAACAAAGCTCTGTTTATTCTTCAAAGCTACATGAAACAAAGTTATAGACCTGGCGAAATTGCCAACTATGGAAAGATAAATTGCCGTCATATTATGTGAATTGGAAATGTTCTTACCGCCGACATTTTTTGATATGATGGTTCATTTGATGGTTAATTTGGTGAGAGAGATTTGAATATGTGGTCCTGTACATTATAGATGGATGTACCCCATTGAACGGTATATGAATATTTTAAAAGTGTATGTCAAAAACTGAAGTCTCCCAGAGGGTTTTATTACGGAGAAATATATTGTTGAGGAAGCAGTTGAATTTTGTACCGAATACCTATATGGTGTGAAAATTGTTGGCCTATCGAAATCTCGTCACACTGAGCGGCTTGAGGTTGAAGGAATTTCTGTAAGAGAGGTTGTCACAATAAATATTACAGATCAGGAGAAGGCCCACCTTTACGTTTTTCATAACAGTTTCGACGTTGACCCATATTTTCAAACCCACACTGAAATTCTTAGGCATTTGAATCCTTATATGGTTGAAAAATGGATATCAGATAAACATAATCGATAGTTTATAGGATGGTTTTGAGACCATATTTTTAATCAGTTAGATGAAAATATAGACTCAATTTCAGAACGACTTCGATGGCTGGCCGGAGGAGCAAGTGTGTACGTATTATCTTACAATGATTATGAAGTTAACAGTTATACATTCTATACTAATGAACATGATGAAGAAAGTACCATGCAGAATAGTGGGGATAAACTTGTGACTGAGGCGATGCATGTTTCCGGTGCTAAGGAAAAAAATCCAATTTATGCGAATATGTCATACTTTTGCATCATCAAACAAATATGGGAGTTGGATTATACAAAATTCAAAGTGCGGATTTTTCAATGCAAGTGGGTTGATAGCAGGAGTGCTGTTAAAATAGATGAATTAGGATTTGTGAAAGTTGATTTCAGTAAGGAAGGGGATAAAGATGAATCATTTATAATGGCATCACAGGAAGTACAAGTATTTTATGTTCCAGACCCCACAAACCAAAATTGGTCAATTGTTCTGTTATCGACCAAAACAACTGAAGGGTAAGATGAAAGTTCAATGGAGGCTAACCCTTTTATAGGGACTTCACAATCATTTCGCAGTGGTCCCAATTTAGACGGAGTTTTGTATGTCAGAGGAGATAATAATGAAGGAATTTACATAGTCGATAGAGGAGTCAAATCTATTCACCCTTTAAAGAAAAAAAAGAGAGTACAATAATCAGGTTATTTGTTTATTGTAACATACATTGTGTTATGTTATGTTATTATCTGTTCGCTGTTGTTTTTATGTAATCTAAATTAAATAATAAACCACTTCTGCAGATAATGACTTCTGCACCTATTGATGCACCCAATCCCGAGGCAGAAAAGGTCTCTCAACCAGCAGCCGGTGGTCCCACTACAGAGCAACAACAGGTTTCTCAACCTGTTGATGCTGGTCCCAGTGCTGAGGTACGACATGTTTCTCAACCTGTTGCTGCTGGTACCATTGCCAATGCTAGTGCTCCGGGGGAAGATATTGATGCTACTTCTGAGGAAATGGTAGGAAATGAAACCCTTAAAGTTCCAAAAAACAAGAGCATCATAGTTTGACAGTGTTAGCCAAAATCCTTAAGGTAAAAGAAAAAGGCATCAAATTTGAGGTGGGATGGAATAAGCGAGGACAACATGTTAACCCCAACAAATCCATCTTTAGTAGCTACATTGGAATGGTAACTTGACAACGCGTGCCGATTGATGTACAGTCGTGGTACCATGTTGTCACCGGGCTGAAGACACTAATGTAGTAAGAGATTATAGTAACATTATGATATCATTTTTTTAATTTATTAAAATAAAATAAAATACCAAAACATTGACTTACTCTTAATCATCCATTGCAGAGTGCATTTATAGTAGATACCTCACACAAGGAATATGTATTAAGAGTTGCAGGAAGGATTCATAGAGGTTTCTGTACAATTTTAACGAAATATCATCTTAAAGATGCAGAAGGAAAAATCAAGCCGCACCCACCTCCTCTTTACACACACTTGATATCCCAAGGAGCGTGGGATGAGTTTAGCAACCGTCGTGGGGAGCATACTTCTCAGGTACATTGTGTGGGGTAATAATTTGTTTGAAATTTTATTGTATTCATCACTTTGATTGACAGTTTTTTATTTATGAAACAGCTATGGAGTGCTGAAAATAAAAAATGCGCAACAGAACCAATGTACCCTTACCTTAAAGAAAGGATGGGGTACGCTGAACTTGAGAAAAAATTGGTACGTCTTTTAAATATACCCTACTACTAGTATGTGACATAAAACAACACAATAACCATGTTTATCTATTTATATGCATATTGATGAATCGAAATCGAAAGCCATATCCATACCAAGCCATGTGCTATGGAAGGAGGCTCGTGTAAATAAAGAGCGGATATTGATAGATGAAAACACACAAAATATGTGGGAGACATGTGTAAGTATGACATAATTTAATTTTTTTTGCTTTAAATTTCTATTACATTACAATAACTACTTATTTTTATATATTTGTATCTGAAATAGTCACAAGAATCAACAACAACCACACCAGATGTAGACATACTTTCAGCAGCCTTGAAGCATCCAGAAAAGTATGGCCGCGTCAGAGGTGCGGGTTTTTGGGTGACACCCCAAACATATTTTCAAAACCAAAAACAAGAGGGGGAGAAAAATGAAAAAATGGAAAAGCTACAAGAACAATTATCTATTTTCAAGAAGAATTACAATACCAGAGATAGATGATAGAAAAATTGATCAGGGATAGGAGAACAAAAGAAACAACTCAACAACAACCCGTGCGTGGCGATCTCGTCCCACCCCCCACCAGCTTTGAGGTGATCCATTCCCCTAAAAAACCTGACTCAGACAAGGTTATCAATGTTTTAATAATTGTTTCTGTGAAATATGATTTACATAGACACTGATACCTTTCCTATAATAATATTTCATAGGGTGAAAATGACTGTGATTTATATTTATCAACTCCCACCTATCTCCTTGTAGCGAGGGCTACGGTGTTCAATACGCAAAACGACATGCTACACAACAGAAAGATTCTAAAAGATCATATTAGAGTGTCAATTAACGTAGATAATGAGATGAGTGCCGAGCTACCTGTTCCAAATGACGATGAAGACATTCATACGGTTGAACAAGCTTTTGGAACATTCATCGCATGGCCAACAGTTCTTGTAAAAAAACATGTCGACAAAAAGGTATTCATTTCCAATTTATTTTTCAAGATGGACCTTTAACATTTAAGGAAAAAAGGTATGAACCAATGAATTTTATTATAGAATGACAAAGACTATGGGGTGAAACGAAATATCAGCTCAAAACAATCTCAAGGATCAACCAACCGATTGAAACGGTCTACTGAGAGCACCTTAACCCCGCCCGTTCTATATCCACAGTTAATATCATTGCAGACTCATGTGGATACAAAGTTGAAAGACATCAGTAATTACATAGTTGACTTCAAAAAAGATATGTATGGAGAGGAAATATCAGATTTCATTAGTGATGAAAATGTAAATGAACTCCTCATGTATGAATGACTAGGCGCCTCAGTTTTAAATGTATACATGAGGTAAGTTTTCAGGATTTGATTTTAAAAAAGATAATATACTCTGATAATTTTGACTAAATACATTTTATATTTGTTGTAGATGTATATATGAAAAACAATTGAAGGGATTTTCCCATGAACAAAAATTTGGACTCGTTAGTCCTCACACCACCTCTTCAAAAGACGAAATAGATTCTAATAAAGAGGCTGCAATAATGTCATCCCTGCTCAAATTGTTTGAAAAAAAAATTACGAATGACAGAATCTTTTTAATACCAAGGATGCAGGGGTAAAAGTCTACAATTTAATCATATCAACTATATTTTCATTTCTTTCTTTACTTATTCCTTTTTGTATTTTTAGTGAGCATTGGATGCTGATTGCAGTCAATTTGGGTACTCCAAAGATTTATTTTCTGGATTCAATGCATGGATATCCAACAAACCGACCACACATGATGGCGTTTGTTAATTTGTAATACACTAGATCCAAAATTTTAAAAATAAACATCTAGTTAAATAATTTATGTTATCTTTTAATGAGGATTCTGTTAATATAGGGCGGTGCATCAATATTGTCTAATGCATGGAATGAATCCAGGGCATAAGGATGGGAATGCCTACAAGATCTACAACTGGAAAAGTATCCGGGTATATATAATAACATTTCACTATCCAGACACATATCAAAACAAATTACATATTATTGTCGATGTTTTTATAGTGTCCAAAACAAACAAACAGAAAGGTGTAAATTTATGAAATAGATCTTATTTCATAAAAAAACTAGCATCGCTGATGAGGTATTTTTGAAAATAATTACGAGTTCATTTAAAATATTTATTAATACTTTATGTATTTATATTTTTTCAGTACTACCATGACTGTCACAAAAACTCATATTCAGAAGATGATATACATGTGTTTAGAAATGAATGGGCAACATACCTGATGGAAGATTGCACATAAATAGGATGAAGGTGAATTCATACTACATATTTTATCTATATATGATCATTGATTATCCTCCAACCTTCTTTGGTGAATTGATAATGCTCCGATGTATTGAAATATTAATTTATTACTCAATGTTTTCTATCCCCTGATTCATATTATTGATCTTTGAACAAATAAATATTGATGTAAGGCATGATGGTGTACAGTGCGTATGGTGTGAATGACGAAACCACTGAGGATCAACAAAATCCATTTTTTATATCTCGTTTTTTTGAACTTCTATCTAAGCACATGTGTTGTTGTTTGAATTTCACAATTATTTCTAGGTAAATGCATGAGATAATCGGTATCATTGAGGGATTATTTGGAAGAAAAATATGTGTCCCAGGATAATTCAAGTAAGGGGAAGGCTGGTTGAGATGAAATCCAAGCTCAAACGACCAGTACATCATCAAAAGAATCAACCCTATGATGCACCATCATGTAGAATCTGGTCCTCGTGATGTTTTGAGGTGTTTATGGAAGGTATGGAGAGTCTGATGAGCCCCATGGCCACAAAAAATAATGTTTACAAACAACTCCACATGTTTTTTGTGCCTCATGCCTCTTTACAAGGATCACGCCATTCACATGGTCCATCTTAGCACATATATCCCATTCATCCCATTGCTACTCTTGGAAGAACCTGAGAATCTGACAATGCATAAGCCCCACAAAACTCATACTCATCTAACCAAGAGTATTCCCAGTGTGAAGGGAAGATAACCATGGGTAATACCCACAACATACCTCTTTTAAATATATGGGTTTTGATCCTTATATTCCAAATAGGGTACATAGGAAGCCTCCATGAGGTTAAATCCCAACCAATGGTAAACCATGGTGACCCCCTCACTGGGGTACACCTTCACTTATTTTCCCTCTTGTATTTCCCTTAGTGGCGTCCGAATAAGTCTTCAAAATGAGAAACATTACCTTTATGGGATGCACCACACTTGGGTCAGAACTCATTGGGCGTTTTGATCCATCTATCAGGTAAACATTACAAGTGCTCCCTCTTAGAGATGTACCTACCCGATCCACCTTTATAAGTGTTTTGATCCACCTAGGTATTACATCTCTATTAGACATTAAATCATGACCCTCTATCCTTGTGGGATGTTAAAATCATGGAATACCACAAGTTACACATGGGTTTCCATTAATATATTCAATATTAATGTTTAATCAGTCCTTATTAAGGTATTGTGGAGGTGTGGTTTTATGTTTTCCAGTAGATTTCAAAAGATTCCAAGCTTTATGTAGGTGATTCCATGCTTTCACATTATATGATGATTTTATTATGCTGTATTTTCTTTCTAAGTGTACTATATGAAATGTTTGTGCGGTTAAAAATGTGTTATGAAAGGAATTTTGGGTGTGTATAGACTTGAAAGTTATTTTTAAAATGAATGCAGTTGTATTTCTTGTGGATTTTCAAGCTTAAGTCCTTTAAATGTGTTTGAAGAAATGAGAAAGTGGTGTGATGGGTGTTTTCAAATGTATTTAATGTGTTTGTGAATTTTAAAAAGGAATTTCTTATGAGATGTAGATAATCTATATATGTGTGTTTACATTGAATGAAAGTACATGAGAATGTGTTGATATATATGATGCGTATAATGTAAATTGAGAACAATTTCCATACAAGGTATTTTATTTATGATGTGCAGGGGACAAGTTGAGAGGGTAGGGGTGGTTTTCTGGGGGAGGGGGAAGGGCCAAAAGTGGTAGGGGGAAGGGGTAGGGGGTGTGCTGTGTTCTTTTGAAATATGTAGGGGGTGGGCAGGGGGGTGTGCAATGGGCAGGGGGGAAGTGCAGTGGGAAGGGGTGTGCTGGGGAATGAGGCAGGGGGTATTTAGGGGGCAGAGAGTGTGTAGGGGTAGGGGGTGTGCTCGGGGGTGGGCAGTGTGTAGGGGGTGTGCTGGGGAAGGGGCCAGGGGTGCTTCTTTTTTATAGAATGGGGGGACATATATCCATGGTATTAAACCATGGCTATATAGCCAAGGTTTAATGTCGTTGCAAAAAGACCATCATTGGTATCCAATAGCATCATGATGCTATGGAATGGAGACCAAAATCCCTAATAGTTGAATCCAAAGTTAGGGGAAGAAGGAGAAGAATACAGAGGAGGATAATAGGGTTGAAGATATTCCACCACTCTTTTAATGTAACTTATAATATTTGATTTATCTCAAAAGTAAGGGAGATATCCCATTGGGGAAGGGAGAAGGAGGAGAGTGCATGTAAAGGATTTTTTTGAGTGGAATGTGGGATATACGAGGGTAACCTGCTTTAATGGTTGATAGTGAAAATTTGTTAATTCCCCTCTTTAATTAGGTGAATTATTTGGCCTAAGGGTAAAATAAATTATTTTCCAACAATGTGGGAATCAGTATATACACACTTCTAATCCGTATAGTTTCATTGAGTGGCTTACAATCCATTATTCAACCATATAGAGATACTTCCCCAAAAAATCATACCTTACACAAGTCCATCACATTATTTGACAAAATATTAACCATCAATGTGAGACCATAACAACCTTATAAACAAACTATAGGTTTATCTATTCCCCCTAGAATCATTAAATAGCCCATGTTCTAATAAACATTTGGCCATGTGATTATTATAGATGATTAGCCCTAACCATGCTCTAATTTCGTTAAATGGTTAATTTATGTTTTGTGCCTCAGTAGTATAATTCCATTTAGGAACACCATTCTTTATTTCATTATTGTATTACTAACATAATATTTGTTTTATTATGTAGGTGAAATCTTTTTCTTGCTTTGTTTAGAAACCACCGCCATGGATGACAATTTTTTAGAGTGGATGGATGCAAAAAGGATGGAACATCATTGTTTTTTAACTTTTTGTTGGATTAATATAATTATAACCAAATTAAACATTGTTTGAAATGTATATATAAGTGTGTTGTTTTGAATTCATGATTTCAAGTAAATGTATGTATCATTTTTGTTTTTCTGTGATTTGTGTGTGGGTATTGTTTGTTCTGTGTGCAGGTGCTGTAATGTGTGTAAGTGCTGGGCAGGTTCTGTGCAGGTTCTAGTTTTGCACAAGATCTTTGGCCTTTATCAGCGCTAGTTAAGCACTGATAAATGGATAATATATCAGTGCTATTTTGAGCGCTAATAAACGTAGTTTTTATCAGCGCTCAAAATAGCGCTGATATATTATGCATTTATCAGCGCTGAAAATAGTGCTGATAAATACTCCCTTTATCAGCGCTTGCTTAGCACTGATAAAGGGGCACTTTTATCTGTGCTATATTGAGCGCTTATAAAGGGTACCCCCATTTATCTTTTATGAGATTAACAGTTCCTTTTTAGCGCTGTTAAAGACATTTTTAGCGTTATTATAAGCTATATTTATAGTAGTGTTATCAAATAGGATCTTATGATTTCTACTAATATATGTTAATGATGATGGAATAGACTACTTGTATGACATTAGGTAGAGGCCTATAAATAACATTATAATTTCTCTTTTCAAAAGAGTATATTTTCTCCCATAAGATTAGTGATACTATGGGTTATAAGTGAATCTAATTTTGGATAAATGGTTCCTTTTTACATAACATTTATATATAGTAGGAAGTGACCATTTAATAAATTTTTGAAATAAGAGAGTAATGGAAGATAATGGTTCTTACACCAATAAATGATATTTGATACTTATAGAAAATTGGAGATGTAACCTCAATTTATGGGAGGGTTTTTATTGCATACAATAATTTTTACATCTCACATATCCTATTATTATATCCATATAAAAACCCCATTGAATCATAAATCATAACAATTTGATTGGATAGAAAAATATTCATAAAATTCAGTGATTATCTAGACTTAATTCTATATATCCTATAAAAACCATTCAAATCAGTATCCTCGATTAAGCCTTCCCAATGAATGGATGTTCTCTTTATATCTTACTTGACCAGATCAAGGGTTAGAATCATACTAGTTTGGTGAACCAGTTCTACCTATAGGAAAAAACCAATTGGGATTAGACCTAAATACGAATGACTTTACCAATACAAGGGAAAAAGACATCTCTAAGATCCTCATATAGATTCAATATTTGAAATGAAATGTGTAGTATCCTAGTGAAAGTCCATATGATCATGGGAATCCATACATAGTTATGTGAACCATAACTATTAGATTCAACCCACTCACATTATCATTTAAAAAATAATGATAATGTGTTTACACTTTTAAAGGAGTCACCAAAATATCCCACTCATTGATGTTGAATCCCAATCTTATCACACCTATAAAAAAATTAAATATTTTTTTAAAAAAAATATAAAAAACTATGTCATAAAACATTATTATCATAAAACATTTAATTATTTAAATATTTATCTTGAGATATAACAACATTAGATAATAATATTAACAAAATACCATTTTTTATGGTTTAAAGTCAATCAGATTTTTCATCATATGATTTTTTTTTAAAACTATGACAAAAACTTAGAATGTAATTTATCGACCCAATCTATTTTGGATATATAACTGATTGAATGTTTCACTTTGAACCATGATTTATTTATAAAGAACAAGACATTTTTATTCTATGGTCATACCATAAACCATGATATGTTAATATTTCTTATATTTTTAGTTTGAAGTCTAATTTCTATAAACCATGACCCTCTCATTATAAACATAATGACGTAAAATATATTATTTGAGATGATTTATTTATAACATGGAAAAAATAATTTTTTTTGAAAATATTCCATTATTATGGTAGATAAAATTTTCCATGATAAGATTTACTTGAAAAAGTAAACCATGTTTTAAAAAAATTATAAATTACTATATAATATTACAACAATGTTTTGGTTTTGTAAAATAACAATTATTTCCATTTTATAATATTCTAATTATTTACTTTTCAAAAAATAAGTCTATGATACCACTGAATTTTTTATAGTAAATATTTCTTTCCAAAAGTAAATTAATTATATCAAACAACATATAGAAAGTATTGGTTTTGATTTGAATTTAATCATTACATGTTTATTTTGATCCATTATAGATTAATAAGTTCATGTATTTTTTACTAAAATCCTAGTGGGTGGGCACTATACCTACAATGGCCTTTCTAAAAACTACTTCCACCACAACTAGGTGTCTAGTTTTTATATTCAGAACCCTATTGGACCTCCATGAGTTTAATGGAGTTCCATATGACATTCTACAAGACACCAAACCCTCAATTTAAAGAGGTGTTTTAGTATTTTCACCCTTAATTTTTCTTTAATAACATAATTTTATTCCCTTGTATTCTTTGAAGAGAATGATATAACTTTATTTATGATTTGAATAATTTCAATCGTACTCCATTTATCCTTAGTGTAATAATGTTTCTTTTATTATTTTGTGACCATAAATGTTAGGAAAATCATATGTGACTCTCTATTCATGGTATTTTATGATTTTATTAAAATTTATTCCAATTATTTTAATTGATATATTTTTTTGGTTTAGGGATTTATTTAAATTTATAAAAATTCATATAATAAAAATTGAGGGAATGAATGTTACAACTATGAGGTTGGTTGTCTCTAAATTCTACATTCATTTTATAGAAGTCTCATGTGTAGTATTATAAGTAGGTGTAGTCTTGTGAATGTGAAAAACACATAATAGTTTCAAATTTAGTGTTTTTATTTATTTAATGATGAGTATAGACTATCTATTTCATGATATTTCCATTGAAATATACTCTACAAACTCACTGATAAAGAAATATTTTCCACCTAGTGAAACTAGAATGATACTAATAGAATAGAACCTGGATGTGATATCTATATATATGAGATACTTATAATGAATCCTTTACCATTCATTGTTGATTTATATCTTGTGTATGGGTTGGGATATTAGTGAATTATACTTTTTATGGAATATATGGATGGTTAGTAGAAAATATGGAATGATCCATGTGAGATGGGTTGCTGTAGGAAATATTATGTCATGCCAAGGGAGGTTGGGAATGATGAAGTGAGACTTATTATATAACAAGTTATGAATGGATATACTAGTATGAAGATATCCTAATAAGACTGTATATATAGTGTGAGGGTCCTTTATGAGAGGTTCTATGATGATTCATTCCTATAAAATTTTGTTATGTAGTGATAATATTTAAAAAAATATATATTTATTAATGTAGCAATGATATATTAACCATGTTTAATTAGTTAGTGATATATCATTGAACCTAGATTTGTCATATATTTTTTATATATAATTCACCTTATATATTATATTAGGGGTATATTTTCCACCATTATTCTTTATTATGGTGATCTATCTATCATATCGGCTTGATATATTTTGGTGATATATCATTTACTCTAGTGATTATCTCATAGACATATCATTAATCATATATAGGGTATTAGTGATATATCATACACCGAAATAATTTTTTAAATGATGTATCATATAAACTTTTGTGGTATTCCAATGATGTTTTTAGGTCCCTTAGTATGGATTTAGTGAATAGATGTTTTGAATAGTTCTTTTTTATTTATTTTTACTAATAAAAATTAATTACAGTTATAAATGTGAAAACAGTTTTAGTGTAAATAAATAGATAGCACATGATATTTTTATAGAGGTTTAGATCACCAAGATCCATGTCCTATCTTCATTTTACTATACTCCTCATGGAGACTAGTATGCACTAAATTATCACTTTTTAATGAGAGAGATAACCTAATTACATAAAAATAAAAATGTATGTTTTCACACCTAGTGGTATAACCGCTGAATTTTGTTGGATTCAGAACCTGACTTCTTATTATATGGGATAAAAAACTGACTTTAATTTTAAATGGGTTGAATAACCTATTGATATCTTTTGATTGGGAAAATTGTAAACCAAAAATATTAAAGAAAAATAGGTGACTTAAAGAATTATAGCAGAGGAATAACAAAATAAAAATGAAATAATATTTGAGAAGATGATATAGATATTTATTGTAGCTTGTGTTATTTTATCACATCAATGGAGGATGATAAATACGATGAATATCTCTTGAGATAAGAGCATAAGAAAAGAAGCCGAAGAAGTTTCTTGATCAATTTGAGAGTAACAGAGAAATATATTATCATATACTTGTCAAATGAATCATCTCTACCAGTACATGTGTTTTTATTTTTAAAGAAATCTTTGAGGACATTAAAACAATGTTATACAGGGGCGTGTCAATGTCTAATGTCTGCATGAAATTTATTAGTGTTTAATAATAAAATAATATGACTTTTGACTTATTTTGATAAAGAGTTTTTGTAAACAAAAACATATTCAAATTAATATTTATTCATGAAATATAAAAATAAATATTTAATATATTAAAAATGGTAATTCATAAACAAACCACAAATGAAAAAAAGTCAAATAATAAAATAATTATGTCTACTAAACATATAGAAAAATGTTATTAAAATAGATCATCATATGAGAAAAAATCTGTATGAACATATGTCACTAAAAAATGTTACAATTGTTTTTTAAACACGTTTAATTTATATTTCAACATAAAATAATAAAAAATTTATATATAAAAAATTTATTTCAAAAAAATTTATTAAAAAATCAATTAAATATTTTAGGAAAAAAATTAACTAACGGTGATTTATAGATCACTGTTGAAAATAAGGAGTGGTTAGACATCACTCACTATTAGAAATTTTCCACGGTGGAAAAACAAAGTATTACCAACAATTAAAATTTCTAGAAAAAATAAAATTATTTCAACAAAACTAAAAGAAAATCCATTTAACTTAACAAAAATTAGATCTATTAGGATATTAAAAAATTTCCTACCATTGGATGTCCATCCATGAGAAAATTACCTATTGTTGGGTTCCAATGGTCCGTGAGGGAAAATCAACATAATGATTAAAAAAATGACGACTTTTATGCCACATTATCAATGATGCATCAAATAATTAAAATAAATAGAATTTGTTGAATTAAAAAATATTACCACACTTCAATACAACTAAAAATAAACAATTTTACCAGGAAGAATAAACATACTTTATATTTAAAAAGGAATCATGATTCACTACTTAATAAAATTCAAAAACCATGAAAATAAATTTATGAGTTAAAAAAGAAATAACTGAAAAGAAAACAAGAGAAATTTTAGGAACATGAGGATGCTAATACCAATTTATTTTTGCAGTGAACAAAAGAAAAAATTGGTGAATAATTAATGCACCATTGATATTTTAATAGGGGTAAAATGTTCATAACATTTTTGTGAAACGATGAGTGAATTTACTCATCATTGATCACTCGGTAGTGAGTCAATGACTCAACATTGTGTTCTAGTGGTGTGTAAAATGACTTCCCAATGGAATTTTTCAAGTGGCGGGACATTACTTATCATTGGTACTATTACAAATAGTGACTATTCACCCATTAACCAAGTGAGGGAAATAATTTAACCCAATAAAAAGATGAAAAACTTCTTGGGATGAAGAAGAAAGTTTTATATGTAGTACAAAAATATTGTCGACACAACATCCTGTGAAAGAAATAATATTTTTTACAAGAGATATTGAAAAGTAATGAGAAGGAGAGAGTATAAGAACTCTAGAGAAGATCGAAGGATTAAAGAATAAAATGAACAATTAGCACACAATGTCATTCAAATAAGTACTGGAGTTTCATGGAATGAAAAAAAAAGATGATGAATATGAGGACCAACATAAATCAGAGGGAGAAAATTAATATAGAAAATGGGATTGGGAGTGTAAAAGAATGAGCATCAAATATTGGAGTAATATTGGATGGAGGATAAAAAATATATTGGTGATATGATGGCTAGGATTCAATCTCATTTGAAAATATATGTCTTGCATCGAAACCAATAAGGGGGGATTGAGCGGTTTATATGTCAGGATGTGGTGAACAAATTCTATAATAAAAAACAAATCACAAACAAACACTTGACATGTGTTCCATGTGTGTGACCTATTCCCATTCTATATTGGAACACTATTGAGCCTTATAAACGGGAAAAATCAGTACAATGAAAGCACTATGCTGGACCAGGGTCCTTGAGAGCCTCAATAGCTAGACCTCCCATGAGGTTAAACCTTAAGGTCCCCTTAAAATATGGTGAAGTTAAATTTGAATCCTCATCCAAAATGTCCTATTTTTTCATAAAAAAATATAAAGTAAAAATAAATACAAATTAAAAGAGAATATAAATACATTTTAAATATAAAAAAAGTATTTTTAATCAGATGATAATTTAATTAAATATTATATAAGTGTAATTTATCAAAAAAGGGATGATATATAATTTTTAATAACTAATTATGAATAATCTCACATTTTTTTAGATTAAAAAAAATAATATTTATTAAATTTTTAAACAACTTAGAATTTTGTTAATCATAAAAAACAATCTCCCCATTATTGAAATTGAACATAAAGTACATTAATAAAAAATCAATAATTGTGAAATAAACAAAGTAAAAAAATTTCATTTATATATAGTATTAATAAATAATCCATTTTTATTATTTAACTAAAAATTTCATGACATTATAAACTAATTATAATTTAATCATAGTAGAAAATAGAAGTGATATAAGAAAGAATAAAAAATAGGTAGATGCAGTGCTCAAAGGGAAATAGTTATTTAATAAAAATTAATCACATTATAATAAAAGAGAATTCAATTTCAAAAGACATAGATCAAGAAATTTAATAGATTTATCAACATAGAAATTTAACAAAGAAAATTTTAATCTTCTAGTATACTTAATTCAAACATCATTTTCTCAAATTTAACAAAATGAAAAGGTTTATAAAAAATATCATGTAATTTTTCCTCACTTGGAATAAATTCTAAACATATATCAACTTTATTTACATGATCCAAACTAACATAAAATGTGAAATAAATGTGATTAGTTATTTAGTGTTGTAGTGGATTTCATGAAATATTATAACACTAGTATTATCATAGTAAATATGAATTTTAGAAAAATTAATATTAAAATCTTACAAGGATTGATTTATACAAATAATTTGTGAACAAAAACTAGCAGTATAGATATACTCGACCTCAATTTTTTACAGTTCTACTAATAGTTTTTTCTTAGAGATCCCTAAAATTAAACTTTTTCATAAAAAGTGACACATACCCAAAGTTCTTTTGTGGTCAACTCTACATCCTTTGTAGTCAAAATTAGAGTAAGACAGTAAATCAAAGTAATTCTTATAAAAAAAAATATTCTAGTACTAATAGAACATTTTATATTCCTAATTACTCCTTAATGACCTCAATATGACCTTCTTAGGGTTTAACTGATATCTAGAACACATGTAGATAGAAAACATAATATCTTACCAAGAAGGAAAAAGGTACAAAACACTACCTTTCATCCCTCTATATAGGTAATCACATATAGACTTTCCAGACTTATATACATATAGTTTTGAGTTTTTTATTGGGAATCTCATAGTTTTACAAGAATAAAATCCAAACCATTTAACATGTTCTTTTGAATACATACCTTGCTTTAATAAATCTCCATCTTTCATTTTACTAATATTCAAACCATGAAAAAAATTATTTACCTCATTAAAATCAGATCAAATCATATTTTCAGTAACTTTGAAAACTCATTACTTATTTTATCAGTTGTAGAAACACATATAATATCATCATCATATTTATGTATAATAAATATATCATTTGAAACTTTTTAATAAATAAGGATTGATAAACCATACCTTTAAATACATTATATTGTATTAAATACTGTGTTAGTATTTCATACCATTTTCAAGGACCACGAATAAGACCAAAAAATATATTTATACATTTTGAAAAAAAATATTTTGAAATTCATTATTCTCGAAACCAGGTGGTTATTTAAATAATCCTCCTTTAAAATTAAACCATTTAAAAATTCACTTTTTATAACCATTTGAAAAAGTTAAAATTTAAAAAATTTATATAGCTTATAAAATATAAATTCCTTCCAATATAGTAACATGTGTCAATGAATCGTAAAAATCAACAACTTATTCTTGAATATAACATTGGGTAACTAATCTTTCCTTATTCTAACTATATTACCAGATTCAACCAATATATTTTGAAAAAGCCATTTTTTCCTATATTAAATATGTTTTAGGTAACTCAACTAAATTCCATAAATTATTTCTATTAAACATGTGAAGTTCATAAGGCATGGAATTAAGCTAATTAAAATCTTTCAAATAATCATTAATATGAATAGGAACAAAATTAGGTATAAAGTTATAATTTTCACATAAATGTAAAATATAATGTCTAGTTATAATTATAAATTATACTTTTCCAATTAAATTTTACTAAGATTTATGTTTTTAGTTTTCCAAATAAACTATTTATATTGATAAAGAAAATAATACCCCTAAACCGATGTTTCATTATTCTCATGTTTATCTTCATCAATGTTGAATTCTGTAAAATCTTCAAAATTATCAACAAAATCATTATTATGTTTATCATTATTATCAATGAATATAACATGAACAAATTCTTAAATTTTCATATTTCATTTATTGTATAACCTATAAGTCTTAATATTATTAAATTATACCAAAAAGATACCTCCATCACTTTTTAATAAATATTTTCTAGATCATCCTTAGTATTTAAAATAGATACACTGCATCCAAAAACTTTAAAATTGGAAATTTTGGGATTTTATTTTATTTTGAAAAGTTCATAGGATGTTTCCATTAATAAAGGAATGATGTAAACTCTATTTAAGATATCACAATTAGTTTTAATATATTTATCCCAAAAATATTTTAGAAGGTTGAATTAATTAATAATTGTTCTTTATATTCCTAGAATTGTTTGATTTTACCTTACTATAACAACATTCTTTTGTGGTGTTCTAGGGGTGGAAAAAATATAAAAATATCCATTAGTTTCAAAAAAATTTGTAAATTCATAGTCCAAATACACTATTACTTTATCACATCTAGAAGAATAAATTATGAGACCTTCTATATTTTGAATCTTTGTATATATTTTTTTTAAAGTTTTACTTTTTTGAGATAATTAAATAATCCATGTAAATCTACTAAAATCATCAATAATAACAAAAACATATCTTTTAGAATCTGAAATAGCTATTCTAATGGGTAAAAAAGGTCAAGATGTGGCCATTTTGAGAGTCAAGAAGTGTTAACCATATTTAAATATCTAAAATATTCTTTGTGTTTATTACCTTTTAAACAAGAATCACATACATAATACATTCATGTACTAAAATTTTGATTTTTCAAAACCTTTCCATGTTTATCCCCTTCTACTACTATCAAAGATGAACATTCTGGAACCTCATGTGCCACAAAATTTTATCTATATATAAAACATTACACATTTTAAATTATATTGTGTTAGTTATGAGAAGTGAATAGAATATATATTATACTTTTTATTAGCATAAAATAAAATTTTATTATGTTTTTAAACAATAAATTCATTATCTTTATATTTTATATTTATTCAATCATAAAAAATATTTGATATGATAATTAAGTTTTGTTTTAATACATTGATAAAAATTACATTATAGATTGTAAAATAAGTTACTATAAATACTTCTCCAAAACCAATAACAATACCATTATAGTTTACACCAAAATGACAGTACCAATATCACAAGAGTTAAATGATAATAAGATATAAATTTCTCCATTCATATTCCTTATGAAACCATTTTCCATGTACCATGTGAATTTGTAACCCTTTAGGAAGGTTTCCAAAAAAAAAAGTAGATTGGTATTTTGGTACACAGACTAATTTTGGTCTAACATGATTAATAGAAAAAGTTTTAGGTTCCCATACAGATTTGAGACATTTATTTAATTGTAATATAGATGACCAATTTTTAGAAATTAAATTCTTAGTATGTCTAAAATACTGGGTAAACATTAATGAAAATTCATTTTCATAATTCCATTTCATGTTACAATTAAATCTTGTATCATTTGAAATATTTCCATTTATGCCTCTGAAAAAAATAGTTCTATACATTTTAGAAACCTGGTTATTATAGCCACAACCCTTTTTATCATATATGGATTTTTTTTATTACCATAAGTTTTTCAAATTTATGTTATCCTAAAAAATATATCAGGTTTTTTTAAGACTTGTGATTTAATTTTTAAGGTTTTTATTCTATTTATAAATATATTCCATGTCATCACTAGATTTTTTATTTGAACATGATCCATAATTTTTCACTTTATAATTTTCATGTTTTGGATGATTATATTATTTTAATTTTATCTAAATCAATACAAACTAATGTAAACTTCTACTTTGAAATTAATCATTTTTTTAGATAAAACATTTTATTATTATGTTATTATATTTAAATTTTAATAGTTCAACATCTAAAACCTTCTTCTCTTATATATTGTTTAAACAATATAATTAAATTTTTTATTTTATTCTTTAATCCTATTATTTTTTTATAGTTCCCTTTACAATTCATCCACTATCAATATATCACTTTGAAAATTTTCAATTTTGAGCAGTTAAGTCCCTAACATCATTTTAAATATATGTTTCATAAAAAAACTATAATTATAGTTAAATTGCACTTCATTTATAGTAGTAGACATCAAACATAGATTTATATATTATTTTTCATTTTTAGAACCAACATCCCTTGAGTCTAACTCTTTTGTATAACTTAATCCATCGTGATATACCTATATTTGTTACTTCTTGTATTACATGTCTTATACATCTTGTTTTATTTTTGAAAGGCCTGATTTTATGTTCCCATTTTTTTGTACTCATTTAATATTAATTCATTAACATCTTATTTACTAATTTTAACTCTTTAAAAACCATTTCATTAAACCTTTTGATAATCTATTATAGGATTCTTGTTAAATAGCCTCTTAGTCTTCATGTACTTGTAAACACATTTGGTGAAATTTTCAATTTCATCCTTCTCTCTTTACTATAACTCAGATTCAAAATAATAAGAAATAAAATTTTTATTTGATTTAAATATTATACCTTCGCTTTTATCATGATCATAATAATTAACATTCTTCATTTCTAGATCGTATTGAAGAAGTTATTATATCAACTAATCCATAGAATATCTAATAAAATCCTTAAATGAATCAACAACAACTTTTTATGAATTCTATATCTTGGGTAGAGGTCAAAGTAGACTTTTACTAAGAGCTTCATTATTCATGGTCTCCCTAGGAGCAACCATGCTATTGAAAATTTTGGTGAATATATTATACATCTCATTTAATTTTTCATGATAAATAATCATAAATTATTGAAACTCATCTTGGTGTATAACTAGCTTGGTTCTCTATAGCTTTCTAGTTTCTTGATGAGTGTCTTTTAAAGTCCTCCAAATGTCAAAAGCAGTTTTTTAGGATTAAATATAACTATATATATTTCTACTTAAATAATAGTATAAGTAATTCATAATTATGTAATTTAAAACCCATTTTTTAGTGTCATTACAAGTATGAGTTTATAAATCATCTTAAAAAAATTATATGGTTTTGAAATTATATCCCAATAATACAGAAATATATTTTTATGAAATACGTTCATTATTTCTTTCTAGTTGATAGATTCACTTCCATTGAAGTGATGTGGACTTATGAAATTCAACATATTGAAATACCAATTTTCTGTAAAAATTCAATGGATCATTTTCTTATACTTTTAAATCTATGATAATGGTTATTTCAGAAATAAAGAATGAAATAATTTAAAACCAAATCCTTAAACAGGAACCCCCCTATGATACCAATTGTTAGGTCCCTTGGTATGGAAGTAGTGACTAGAGGGGGTGGAAAATCCTCTTTATAAAGGTTTAGTTCACCAATATCCTAGTACTTTTTCAATATCCTTTACTCCTCAAGGAGACTAGTACGAACTATATCCTCACTTTTTAATGGAAGTGATAACTCGATTACTTAAAAATAAAAACGCACCTTTTCCACACATATTGGTATAACCCCTGACATTTTAAGGAGTCACAACCTAAAATCCTTTTGCCTTTGAGGAATAAAATTCCTCACTTCTAGTTAGGAGGAATAACCCAATGACAACTTTTGGAAGGGAAAAATGTAAACCAAAACACTATAGGACATACATGAGATTGGAATAATTACATTAGATAAATAACAGACTAAAAGTGAAATAAATATTTCATAGATGATATAGAAATTCATTTCAACTTATATTATTTGATCACATTAGTGGAGGAATATGAAGATTATGAAGATCTCTAGTGACCACTATAGAATAATTGAAGTCCAAGAAGTTTCTTGATCAATTCTAAGTTAGTATAAAAAATATATTTTTGTATGCTTATGTAATGAATAATATTCACTAATACATGTGTTTTTATTATTAAAGAAATATACCAAACATTAAAACAACGATCTATATGATAATTTTTGTGTCCAATACTTGGATGACACTTTTTAGTCTATAATAATAAAATAATATAACTTTTACCTTATTTTTTTGATGTCATATAGTAAATATAAACATATTCAGAATAATATTTATTCATGATATATTAAAATAAATTTATTAATATATTAATAATAATAATTCATCAAAAAATTCCAATTAAAAAATAATTAAAACAATAAAATAATTCATCATATTAAACATAAAATAAAATACTAGAAAAATAGAGCATCATACAAGAAATAGTTTGTTTGAGTACATGTCTCTATAAATTTGTCAAAATTATTTTTTTAAACATGTTTCATTTATAGTCAAATGTTAAATAATTAAATATTTTAATAAAAAAATGTATTTCAAAAAAATTAATTAAAATAATGAAATAAAAATTTTGGAATTTTTTTAACAAATTGTTTGTCATGAATCACCGTTAAAAATAGAGAGTGGTGAGACATTACTCACTGTTGGAAAAGTACAAGGGTGGAAAAATAATTATTACATTACATTTATGTTTTTATAAAAAATAATATGTTTTGAACTAAACTAAAAGAAGATCCATGCAATGTAACAAAAATTGTATCCATGAGAAAAATAGAAAATTACCTACCATTGGATGTCCAATGGTGAGTAAATTACTTACCATTGGTTTCGAATAGTGGGTCAGATCCAGTCATCATAATGAATAAAAAATTATCAATCATACTTAAATTTATCATAAAAACCTAAAATAATAAAAATCAACATAATTTATTGAATTAAAAAATACCTCCGCACTTCAATAGAACTACAAATATACAATTCAATCAGCAGGAATAAACATACAACATGTTTAAAAATAAATCTATATTCACTTTTGAATAAAATACAATAACCATAAAAATAACATCATGCATTAATAATAATTAAATGAATAAAAATCATATATAATTTCAAGATCTAGAGGATACCACATCAAAATCATTTTTGCAACAAAAAAAAGAAAACAATGGTAGGGAATATAACTCCCCATTGGTACACGAATGGTGGGTAAATTTTTATACCATTAAAGTGAAACATTGAGTGAATTTACTTAGCATTAATCTCCTAGAAGTGAGTCAATGACTCACTGTTGGGTTCCAGCAGTGAGTAAAATTACTCACTATTGTACTTTTTCAATCTGTGACACATTACTCATGATTATTAATTTTACCAACGATGATTCACAAACCATATACAAAGGGACTGAAGATCCTTTGAACCTAAAAAAACGAAAGAACTTATTAAGAAGAACAATAATAAGGGTGAAGATGAAAGACACGAGTATAGCCTATATAGAATCATATGTATGAAATAACGAGTTTGAGGATGATCTAATGGAAAGGAAATAGAAATAAAGGAGACAAGAACTCATGTCCAGCTCAAAGAATTGAAGAATAAAATAAATTATGAGCACACAATTTTATTAGCATAAGTATAGAATATAAATTGAATGGATGAAGGACATGATGAATAAGAGAACCATCAAAAACTAGAGAGAGAAAAATAATATTGAAAGAGGTAGTGAGTGTTTAAAAGATCAAGCACATGAGATATGAGGGATATTCGACAGATGATAAAGAATATATAGGAGGTATTATGACCTAGATGAAATCTTAGTTGAAAATATACATCCAATATCAAATAGAAAATATGGGGAATGATTGGTATATAATTCATCATGTAGTGAATGAATGCAATAAAAAAAGAACACATGGAAAATTAGAATACGGGTTGTATCGGAAAACTATAGCCATACTATGTGGGTGCACTATTACTCCTTAAACACATGAAGGGTTAGAACTATGTGATCACTATACTCGATTGGGTTTTGTTAGAGAATTAATAGCTAGACCTCCCTTAATGGTAGACCTCTGAGGACTCTTAAAATAGGGTGAAGTTTATCTTGATGGATTTCATATAATGACTATTTTTTTATAAAAAATATATAAAGAAGAAATGGATATATATTAAAATAAAATAAGAATACATTTTAGTGGAAAAAATAATTTTTCTAATAAAAATATAATTTAATTAAAAAAATGTATCTATAATTTATTTAAATAAGGAAATATATATAATTTTAAATACCTAATTATGAATTGATGCATCATTCACCTTATTCATGGTATAGTGAAGTATTATTCACTTTTTATAGTGATATCTTTGGTTCCAGTTTTTTGATTACAATGAATATAGAGGGGTTGAATTGGGTGATTAAATTTCACTAGTAATAAATTTATCCTTTAAAAAATTACACCATTAAATTAATATCTCTATCCACTAACTTATTCAAATTAAATATTGCATAAAAAATAAATAAATAAATGGAAGTACATATTAGGTTTTTATAGTGTTTGGATTTTTCATGAGACATACACTTCACTACTCTACTAATTTCCCAAAGTATTTTTGGTGATTTTGTACATTATTTTTCCTAGGGATCTCTTATTAGAGTATAAGAAGCTCACACATAGCATCGTTTAAAATATTTGTCAATAAATATTTCCCTCTCACTAAAAAAATAGGGCATATACTCAATATCTCACACATATCTAACACCAGAAGTGTGAAAAAATGATTATATATAATGTGTGTTTCTGTAACTCACCAGTACAAGATTTTATCAATATCTAAAATTTATTGCAATGAAATCTTATCTTGAGAAAGAGTATATCTCTAATGTTTATATCTAAAATGATCATTTTTTGATTAATTTTTGTTTAGTGATCATGTAGAAATAAATAATTAATCCTTATACTATCATGTGATCTTTTTTATTGTAGTGAGAAGAAAAATTAAAATTGTATAAACTCACCCAATGATCTTCTACGTAATATTAAAGTTATTTGTTCTTTTTTATGTTTTAGAATTTCCCAAAAAGACCAAACTATGTTTCAGATTTCATGACTGTTATAAATATTTATTTATTTTTTATTGGATTATTAATCATGATACATGGAGTTAAGAAAATCATATATTTTCTTATTGAAAGTAGGAAAAGTCATAACTCTTATAAATAATTCTGTCTTCCATGAAAAAAGATTTAATTAATATTGTTCATACTTGCATTAAATAATAATTAATTAAATAAAAATCCATTTAAAATATGGATAAATATACTATAAATATATTTCCTCGATTACCATGTAAAATATATTGAAATTATGAATAATCTGGTATTTTTATAGAATAATAGTTTCATTTTTTCTAATGAATACATAGGAATAAAATTCTTCTTCAAACTAATTATTTATAAATCACTGTAAAATATGATTCATATGTGATACTCATTATATAAACAAAATTTCATTATTCTTAAATACATAAGATATAAACCTAAGTATAAACTAGTGAATTTTAACTTGTATTTCATATGTATGGGGTATTTGTTTATACATAATATCCCATACTATAAATATTGATAGAGAATAGGGAAAATTTAAATGTGGAAGGTATTTTATTCTATGAAAATATATCATGTAAGAATAAACATCATGAATTTCAATATATAAGTGTATGTTAGTTAACAATATCATTACTATGAACACCCACTTTAAGGATAAAAAACCCATAAAATTTAAAAGAAAAAATATACAAATTAAGAGGAAAATATATAATAAATAAAATTAAAATTAATTAGTATATAAATATTTTTGTTTTTCTCCATTCATTAACTCCATTGATGTTTCAAAAAGGAAATTTAGAAGAAAAAAATAACACAATAAATCAATCCTGATGACTGATACTATTTTAATATGTATCTGAAAGAAATATTTATCAGAAATTTACTTTTATTAAAGAAAAACAACTAAAATAAATCCATATGGGTAAACAAGAAAATCATAGATAAAAAAACAAATAGAAAGTCATTTGGTTTTACGATCTATTAAAATGGTAGGATCTTATTATTATAGGTTTATAGGATTGAGGTTTTCTTCATCAATAAAGGGTATATTGAATTGGTTAAAATTTTTAGTTGTTGATGATGAAGGGCTATATTTATTTCCCAAAACACAAATACCATGAGGCATATTAGAAGAAATTATTTATATTATATTGATTTATTCTCTAATATAATATCTACACTACATTTTATTTGTTATATATCTATCTTCTCTATAGAATATTGTGGATGATTGATAGGAGGTAGTAGTTTTGGTTATATCAGGATCAGGGGGAACAAGTGACATGATTTGTAAGCTACCAAAATATATTTAAGGGTGTCTTGATATTGGAATAACTCTTCCCAACCCATAATTAGGGTATTCTATTTCTTAAATATGAAATGATTTATGATCTCCTAGAAACAAACCTAATCATTCTATTGTGGTATGGATGTTTTTTACAGTAGTAATTAGTATTTTGTTTCTATTATCTAAAAAAGATCCTTGGAAACATTATTAGTGATTAAGATAATATCAAATTTATATAATTAAATATTAATTCATCAAAATTATTATGAAGAATATCAATAATATTTTATATTCTATTTCTTATATTCCCTTCAAATATAATCAGTAAAAAAATTATCAATCTTTTAATCCTATCAGGTTGTGAACATTACCATCAATTCATCTGAACTCATTTTAGCATAGAAATAAATTGTATAGATGAAATTATTTATCGATCTTATAGTATATATCTCTATAAAAAATCAATCATTTTACTTATAGAACTTTCAATATCAACCAAAAAATTTCAAAATATATTAAGTGTACTCATGCATTTTAGTCACAATAGCAGATATCTCTACAAGAATGTCTTTGTGAACTAAAATTTATCATAAATTTTCAAAAAATTATTTACTTTTAGATTAAGAATATTTTGTTTATTTTTTATATAAATAATATTTAATATAATATAAATGATCAATATTTTATAGAATTTCCTTCAATCAATCTACTAAAAATGGAAATATTCATTCATATTTTCTTCCTACTCATTTAGTATTCATAATGAACATCAATATTACCAAATATTCTTCTATACATGTTACTTTATAGATAGAAGACTATTTAAAACCTCAATTGTAATGTTATTCTAAAATGTTTTTAAAATATTTAGATCTTTATAATTCCTATCACGTTTTTGATTTATTGAACTTTGAAATTTCACAAAACTCCTATGTACATCCAAGAATCAACAATGAATTTTCACAATTAATTGATTCAGTTTTCACATTATTGGATATAGTAATAAAATCTATTTTTATATCTTTAAATTTATCCAATGTAAAACTATAAACTTATAGATTATCCATCCTCTCATTTACCATATCCAAATAAAAGTTGGAATCTATTACAGTCAACTAATATTTTATATAATTTAGATCCTATATAACAAAACTATAATTCATGTATCAATAGGTTTTCCTTCCATAAAAAACATTGATTGATATTCAATCAATTTTTTAAGATCATTCCTTAAAGAATCATCAATCATTTTCAAAATTGTATGAATATTATTCATTCATTATTGTAAATATTAATGATTTTTGGGAGTTAAAATTAGTTCTACAAACTAAATTCACTTTCCATTATTTCAATCCATATATAACTTATTCCAATATTTATTTTGAAACAAAAATTTAATCCTTAAACTGTTGAATCAATGAGGCAAAATTAGAGTTGGATTCTATATGGTTTTCTTAAAATGTTTTATATTCTTATTTTTTATGGTTTTTATAGGTAATTTCCTTATCCAATACCATTTTTTTTATTTTTATCAAGGTGAATTCATCATCATCAAAATTTTTATCATCCAAAATTCCTTTTCTCATTTAGACCAAAATTTTCTTTTATATATTTAATCTCTATATTCAAATTTAAAGTGTTCTAATTAGATACTCTACTTGGTCATGTAGTTTCAACCCTATGTTCATCTTATTTTATAAAAAACTCTATTTTAGTAAGTTCACATAATATTTAATCCACATTATTTTTGATACCAATATTGGTATTCATAAATAATTATCTACTAACACCATTTTTATTAGATTTAGAAATGTTATATTTATTCACTTCATTATATTAAGATTCTCATGAGGAATCACTCTTAGTTTTAGGGACTTATTCACCTATGAGAGTTTCCCACACAATAGTAGTTGGAGTTTCATGTTCACCTACTTCATCTAAATATTCTTCAATTTTTTATATTTTCACTTATTTATAAATGAGATAATTTATTTCAAAACTCAAAAAATACTCTATTTTTTCACAAAACATGTTCTCATTGAATTTATATCACAAATATTTAATGATTAAAGCCCATTCATTTAATGTATTGACCCATGTCATTCAACATTAATCAGACTACTTTGTAATATAACCATCTTCATTCCTCCTCATACACTAGAGGTTTCGAACTAGTAGGTATGGTCTATGGTGACACCATGGAAAGACTATGGAATCTTTTTAGTGTGAAGAAAATCATTGTAAACAATATATAATTTTTCATCAAAACATCCAACAAACTTAAAACACAGCACATCCTATCCGGCATAAGTAAATAACATACTCATTCAATAATAATAAAGTATCTATAATATCAATTCATTTATTAATAAAATAACCAAATATACTATAGGATGACTATAAGCAACCCAAACAAAAATTAAAAAAAACCAAAAAACCACAACACAGTCTCATATCCCCAAAAAATCATATCTACTAACTCCATGAAAAAAATATAACTAAATCTTCCACACAAGTCTTTTCCAAATATTAAGCTATTATCATATGACTTAATTGAGTACCAATGTGAGAGGTTCACCAATGAATAGTGTGAGTAGAACTCAACAGGCCACCCTTGATGGTGCCCCTCATATAACTAGAATTAAACATGTATGTAAAATGTGATTTAGTTAGTATAATCAAGTAAAAATGGGAGGGAAATAAAACAATCATTTTTGATCCTTGGGTTCTTTTGTGACACTAGAGTTTGACCATACCTATTTTGAATGATGTTTTAATTCTCTAATAATGTACATAACAACACTATTGGATGCATATTCTTTGACCCATGGTACCATTGACATATAACACAATCCTTAGGAGCATAAGTATCCTGCCAAATATATACCATAAAAATAGGGTGGGATAAGTAGATCACTTGTATATAAAATCATTAAAACTAATTAGTGGGATAAACAGCCCACTTAGAATCATATCATATAAAACCTAAAGGGTAAAGAGTCCTACCTAGAATCATCACATGTCACATCGGGGAAGAGATGCTCACCTCATAAAAATATCATTTAACACTTGGTTGGAGAGAGACCCAATTAGAATCATCTTATATAACACTTGGGGGAATAGTAAACCACACTAGAACCTTTTCATATAAAACCCATAATTAATAATGTTACACTTAGAATTATATATTCTCATATCTAAGGATAGTGTCTTTCTTTGCATAAATATATGATATCTCATCAGGGGTAAGGGAATCCCATTCCCATAATATCTCATACTATGTTAAGAGGAAAGTGTGGAATTCTCATGAAAAATCTCATATCACATCAATGGGGAAAACTGGGCCACCCCAAAAAATAATTATATCACATTTATCATGATAAAGGGGTTGGTTACAAAAAAACCATCATAAATTACCCAGGGTGGTCTCTCATGTAAAAACATATTCTAATCAATGCATTAAAACTAGGCTACAACATGATTATATCTATGTACTAATCCTCACACAATACAACAAAAGTATATGGAACCTTTAATAGACCCCCTATGTCATATCATAGTCAAGACACCCACTTGGTTTCCACTATCTCATTCTAAAACACTATAGTCAAATCTAATCATTGAATATTTTACATATCTCCACACAAAAATGCTCATTTCATAGTTTAATATACCATAATTTATATACAATATAGTCATATCACTAGAGAGATGACATAAATACCATATCACATTCAATTTTAAACTAGTTTTTTTCCTCTTGAGACCAAATTACATGTGAATCCTTATGTTGATTAACCCACTCTTAGAAAGGTATACTAGTGGGGTATGAACTGGCTCACTATAGTCAAATAAACTATCCCAATGGCTAATAAGACACTCAAGGTTCCTTATGACCCACCCTTAGTCCAAACATTTCCCTTCGATCACACAACCCTACTCTTAGAGAACTAAAGGAACCTATTTCATGGTCACATAGTTTTTATTTTTAAAATATATACTCATTTTGTACCATATATATTATAGAAAAAATCTATTATTTATCCCATGGACATTATAGAATACATCAAGAAAAAAATGTTCAAGGGTCCCTCATGGACCATAAATTATTCTCCCTTTAATGATAGTTAAAGGAATACATTAAATTATAATTAATGTTTCATCACACATGAGTATTGAGAATACAAAACACATACACAAGTGAAAATGTACAAACCTTATGGTTTTTTCTGGGTACCAATTAACTCATTTGGAGATATTCAATTTCAGAAAATAGTGACCAAAATTTCCTATGACTGTCTAAGCCTCATTCAATATTAGGGAAAACCAAAATTTCTCTCTCAATATATAAAACCTAAATATTTATTTATAAAAATTTAGTATCAATCAATTAGTTTAATTAAAAAAAGCTACAATATCCAATAACTCCCTGAGTATCGTCAACTCAATGAAACCATGATCTAAGAAAATAAAAAAATTAATGAAATGCTTTTGGAACTACAATTGAAAAAACCCAGTCAAATATCATCTACCTAGGATCTAATGAAAATACAATTTTGTGTAAATACTAAAAAACATTTGGTTATATACCTAAAATAAATCTAGAAAAAAATTATATGAATTAATTCTCTCCATACATCCTCTATCAAATATACAATAATTCCCCATCATCCCTATTTTATTTCACTATAGTTTTGTTGAATCGGTATCAAATGATACCTCAGAGACATTCCAGTCAATTCTCAATGAATTATTAAATGGAAAAAAGTGAAGAGTTAGAATAACACACCTTAAATATATTATGTAAAAATGCAATAATCACCCCCACATCAAGATTAAATAGTGGGATAAAGAATGAGGGGATATATGGTAGAAATTTCCCCTCTAAATACCCCTTCTACCCTAAATCATAAATGTGTGACCTTGAAATGATGCATCTTCCCCTCATTTTAAAAATAGAAAGTGGTTCGTATCACTTTTTCACCCAACAATCCCATGGTATGACTCCATTAACTTAGGTTGACTCCTAACATGGATCTAAGGGTCATGGATTGACACCATACCCATTACCAATTCCTTATTGTGTGATCCTCCATCATGGTTTACCCCCCATGAAAATATCTATTAGGTCTTGTCATAGAACACCATATTTAAGGAAAATATAAAATCTAAGGATTTGACCTCCATGATCTGATCACCTCACTTCATATTCTAGATAACCATTAATGAACTCAAACTTCTTACTCCATATCATTACACCTCTCCTAGAATCATCCTTTAAAACATTTCCTAGTGGTCCTGATGTGACCACACTCCTTATAATATATATCATAAAAATGAATAGAAGTGGTCTGGAAATAAAAAATAGTAAATGTAAGGGTAATAATCCCCAATCATTTTGTTACTTAAATTTATAATTTTCCTTATTTTAGAACAAATCCTAGAGAAATATTTCACATCATAATTATAATTGATCACAATGTGACCCGATTTCCTCACACAGTAGTGTCCTTCCTTGAAAAAATATGACCCATCAACTAGCCCATATCATGACTTGATCCTCACATATTATTGTTTAATGATCAATATATAATAGAAACATTATTATGGGTCACCCATATCCTATATTGAAACTAACATGTACACCCAAACCCCCTAATTCAAATCCAATCACATCTAAAAACATATCTTACATATGTTACAACCTTTCAAATATCATTCTAATTAGAATTCCAAATAATTACTATTATTAGGGTCTAAAAAATAAAATTTCCCATAATTTTATGGAATTATAATGATTTAGGTCTTTATAAATAAATCTCATTTTTTCTCAGATATTAAGGTCTCCAACCCTCTATAAGGGTATAAACAAAATTTCTTCTTCACATTACAATAGTGCTTCACATATCTCAGTATGTAAATTGATAGACTCACCTTGTTTTCATTCAAAAATAAATATATAAATTAAATTTATTAAAAGATATATTTCTACAATGCTATATCCCTTTGAGCTATTGTAGATTGACTAAATTTTACAAGAACCCAATTCTCTAGTTATATGTCCTTTAGTATCTTCTTCTCAATATGGGTTGTTCAAAATAGATAAATTATAGTTTCCATATGACTAATATAAACTTCATTAAACAAATCCCAACCAAACATGAATTTCCTTTAACGAGGATAATGAAGTATCTCATAACGTTTAGTAGATTAAAACGATACAACTTTTCTATTTAATAAAGACTTACTCAAGTATTTGGTTATCCCAAACTTGAACTAATCATTCAAATAAAATTATAAAACTTAATTAGAAAATATCACTTCTATTTTCTTTATATCATAAAATTACAATTCTTGAAAACAAATGAATTTTTTTAACCATAAATTTATAATTCATCTTAGAAAAATTTAAACCACTTCTAAGAAGAATTATTCATTTTGGGAAATAAGATTTAGATCTCTTACTTACTGAAAATAACTAATGTAATTCAACTTTTAACTTTTATAGGATTTGATTCCAATTATTAAGGATTTAGGTTTTTGATTTATGTTTAGGTGTTTATATGATTAAATAAATTTTGGATTTGGAACCAAAAGATCAAATTTTTCAAAAAATGATTAAATAAAAATAATATCCAACATCACTAAATAAAAATTGACATCAAAAAATATAAAATATTAAAACATATGACTAAAAAAATCATGAAAACATAATGTTACAATTTTGTACATGTAAATTGAGTAATTTAATATTATATATAACATTTAATAAGATTAATCATATAAAAAATAAAAAATAAAAAAATAAATTAGACTAGATACTAATAAAAGAAATATAAATCACATTAAAAACATAAATATTAAAAAAGATAAATTCTTTTAAACTTAAACAAACCAAACCAAACATTAATAATACTAAAATGATCAAAAGCAAGGGGTATAGTGAATTTATCTTCAAACATGTGTTCATTTACAATAAACTAAATAGAAATATTCTTTTTTGAAATTGATCTCTCAAGATAATAGTAATTATTTTAATTTTCCTCATTTTCAAATGGATCATT
The DNA here is from genome assembly GCA_963277665.1 of Viscum album. Classification (NCBI taxonomy): domain Eukaryota; kingdom Viridiplantae; phylum Streptophyta; class Magnoliopsida; order Santalales; family Viscaceae; genus Viscum; species Viscum album. Next base: position 623,600,547 of record OY728138.1, read on the forward strand.
GGATTTTTTAAAATTTTAGTAGCATTAGTCTTTCCAAATTTGATGGGAACTTTTTCAAAATTGAACCAGAATCCAAAAAATGTGTTCCATCTAAAATATTTGATTGAAAAAACTAACTACAACAATATACTTAAATTCATCATTATAAAAGGCAATAGAGGGTTATTTCTTAATAGGTCAAGAAAATAAATATCTTAATAAGATATGGTAGGTTCTTGAGATGATCTTTGTTAAGCCTATGACTTATTTACATTCATTTTTTTGAAAATAAAAATATACACAATAAGAATATTATTTAACTTAAATATTAATTTTAGTTGTTTTTTGGACTTCAGGATGAAAATATTGTAACAATAATTCCAAAGATTTTAATATTATGAAAAAATGTGAATTTCAAGAGAAATGAGGTCTTAGGAAATAATATATTCATTGGATGTTGATGAACTATAATAATTTTTGTCATTTTTATCAGAAGATTTATAAAACTAATGAATCCATCAGAAGATAGAGTTACTACATTTGATTCCATTTCAGCTAAACTTAATGTTTTTAGAATTAGACAATTGAGACATAATCTATAAATAGATCCACTAATTTGTGGATCATAAGAAAATTAAATTATGAGAAACTATAATTTCTAGATAGTTATTTATGTTTGAAAAAACTATTTGTTCTAAGTGATTCATGTTTTGTTTTTCTATTTGAGTATTTCTATATAGAGTTTCCGATAATGAGTATTCCATTGTAAATTCTTCAAGTTTCATTTATGTATTTATGCCTGTTATAATAATTGAAATCATGGGATATAGGTTTGTAGAATTGGGATTTTATAGATTAGTTTTGATCTATATATTCTATGTTTGTAATATGCATACATGTTCTTATAGTTCTAAAATCATGTTCCTTCATGTTTTGAAATATATGGATACGTTCCAAAATGATTACATTTGATGAAATTTAGGTAATTAGTATGGGTATAATTGGATAAGGTTTGTGATAATCTTTCCACTTAGGATAAAAGTGAATACTTATATTGATTTAATGTTTTTGGTAATACTATCATTTGGGAGTATAAACATTGTAAGCCTTAATCCATTCATTAATATATACTATATTGTGTTTAACTTGATTTCTATTATGTTTTTTATTTTTTGATTGGTTTTATAGAATATGAAAATTTTAATTTACAATACATATATATTTGTTTACACTAATTTTTGGGTTGATAAGATGTTTATGATTCCAATCATATTAATCATGAGGTGGATTAAAATTATTGTTAATTAATAATCTAAAATTTACCCCCACATGTAGTTAAATGTCCTTTTTTATCTAGGTTAACATTTGGTTTCAGTACTTAAATATGTTTAATTTTTATAAATTTTTTGATTTAATTAGTCTTATTTTTTTTATATTGATTTATCATAAATATCTCAGTTTCCTTACAAAAACTATGTAATAGGGAAAATATTTTTTTTAAAATGATAGGTTAAATGAATATTTTAATTTTAGATAGTATTAATCTATATAGATATGTAATTTCTTTATAGAAATGATTAATAGTGTTGGTGTGATCTCAATGAGACTAATTTAATTAATAATGGTGTTTAAAAGATTCTTAATCATACCAAATGGTACAACATATCAATTAATTTGGTTACTACTTTTACTCTTTCTAAATGAAATGAGTTTCAACTGATTTTTTAGCAATACCGTTTAATGTTTCATTAAATGGAACAAACAAAATCAAGTGTCTTGATGTAGTATTGGTTATGATATATAGAAAAAACATGGGTTTATTCACTTCAGAACATCTAAAGTATTGGAGAGAAAGATATTTATGCATATATATGAGTATCAAAGTTGTGACTTTCTTCTTGGTGTATCTATTATACAAATTCATTAGAAGATTTTAGAAATAATAAATAGTTTAAAATCTCTTAGACATAAATAATTATTAAAATTTTCTATTTCTATTAAATTTGTCTACAGTTTACCTAAAGAGTGGGAATCAAAGAGAACTATAATTGATGATAAAAAATATTGTAACCAATTTTATAGACGATGATTTGATTAAAAACATAATGTAATATGATAATAATCCTAAAAGATATTTATATAATGAAAGGATAAAAATGGTGTTGATTTTTCTTATAAATATTGAGGTTTAATTACAATAAAAATTAATTCAAAGAAGATAAATTTTAGTATAGGTTCAAGAAATATTTATTATGACAGTTATCTTGATCCTATATATGGGGAATTATTTAATATGGAATAGATAATGTTTAAATACCTAAATTTTTGAATATATTACAAGAAACTTAGAAGATAAAATATAGATAGGAGAGACTCATCTAAAACTATTTATTATTACTATATAAATCCTGGATATATAAGACTCTATAGTCTTGAGTTGTTGAAAAATGTTAGAGAGTATCATATAACATTTTATTGGGGGATGAATTAGAAAATACTAAAGGCCTTTTACTATATGAGTGAATGTGGAGGTGATATTTATTTTACAATTATTCATGTTAAAGTGAAAAATTATAAAAATTATGATATTTTATTAGAACAAAAAAATGTTCAATAATGTGAAATATTTTATAGGAAATATAAATAGTTTGGAAGATTTATCATAATATTCGTTGAATAACAATCTAGAATTTTGTTCTTGTAAGGAATAAAGTAATGATGAAAATTCATTATATTATAATGATTTGGAGAATATTAATCAAATTTGTTATTAAATGAATTCATATGTTTTTGAATTTTATAAAATTTATCAAAAACATTACAAGAAATAACAATGTCTTAAAAAATAATTTCCTTAGTGGATGGAAAATTTTAACATGTCCAAAGATTTTTTGATAAAATTAAGAATGGAAAATTTAAAACTCATATAAAAATTTATTAAATTAAAAAGAAATTTATAGAATCCAACTTTCTTAATGAAATAGAAAAAATAGTTATTTATTTTAATGATAATTTTAAACTAGACAACTATAATAATTATTTTTCTACATTAGGTAATAAAGGAATGAAGTTAATCATTTAAATGGAATAAAAATATGATATTATTAAGATTAAATAGATGATTTAAATTCTAAAAAAATGTTAATATCAATATTTACTATAGGGGGATAATAATTTGAGAGGATAAATGAAAAATTAATCATTATGACTTCTTCAGAAATTAGAATTAACTCCACTAAAATATGAACCCATGAGTTTAACTACAATTTTCAAATAAGGACACCACTTTTTATCATGTGTTAGTAAGGATGATATTGGTGAAATAATTTATCTAGGGATATAATTCAATCATTTAGAAGACACCATTAATTCATTCATATATAAATTTATACCTATGATTTTCAAAATGCTAATAAATGTGGGTGAAAAAATTCTTATTCACATATTTTATATCATCCAAGAACAAAATTCTGATGTTTCAATGTCAATAAAAATTACTATATGAATACTTATCAATATTACCTTGTGAATTTTATTTTTATGTTTGTCAAAATATACATAATTTATGAATTTTTTATATTGAGTAACTTTTAAATTTAATACATTTCCCTTAAAATATGATTAAATTAAATTTATTTAAGGGGTTTCCATAAATTTTTAGAGAAAATATCAATTAAATTAGTTTTAATTTTATTGATAATTTATACGTTTTTAAGATAGTATTTTTTTATATGAAAAACTCTAACAGATAAAAATCAAGATAATTTATCTAAACATAACATCCAAAATACTACACAATTTTTTAAACTATGGATATACATATCATAATTATGTGTGTAATTTTATATATTAATGTCTTGTAATTTTTTAACTTTATTGGTATATAATAATTGTATTCTAGGAAATAAAAAATCAATCTCAGATGATTGTTTTTTATTACGATTTTGAATTTTTAATTTTTCAAGGGGATTAAGAATATTTAAACTTAACTGTATTCTTACTGAAATAATGGAACACATATGAATCAATCATACTTTATTAAATTATATTACAATTTCTCGTGACATTTATTTTTCTCCGATTTTTTTAAAATCAAATTAATCATATTTTATAAAAAAATTATAATTTAATTTGAACTAGTTAACTATATCCTTATGAAAATAATAGTTATTTTTGTATAGAATTTTTATTTTAGAGAATAGTATGAATTTGTTATTAAATATTTAAATCATTTTAATGTAATTAAAAATTATATTGGTAACTATTAGTGAAGTTATATAACATATTATATTTATTAATTTTCAATTTCTGCTAATTGTAATCATTTAACTGATGTTTATTATAATCTAAACATAACATTGAATATATTTTTAAGAGTGGGAATTATTTATTTTGTTTCATATAATTATCATATTTATTAATTTTTTAAATTGTTTAGAATATTTAATGAAAAGAAGATTCCCCAATAAAAAGGAAAAAATTATTATTTTAGGAAATCATGATGATATTTTAAGGTGGAGAAACTACTCAAAGAATATTAATTTATGAAGATGGGGTTTTTCTTTATGTTTAATGGAATTTAATTTTATTACCTCAGTTATGTTTTTTTTTTCATTTTGAATAATATAAAGGGTTATAATTTTGAGAAAAATTATATAAATTTTTTATTTCACAAACGGAGAAACTTAATTGAATCATAATTTTATATTTTTTATTTATTTAACAAATGGTGATTTGTATTTTAAATTACTAATTAATTTATTCCACAAATGGGGGGACATAATTAAATCATAATTGAATGAAAAATTAATTATTTAATAAGTAATTAGACTTAATTGAATCTTAATTTTATTGGATTTTATAAATTTAAAAGGGAGTATTTTTATTTTACTTTACATTAGCCTAAATATATTTTTTGTATATTTTGATACAAAGGGAGAAATTAATCTCATTAGAACTTACTAAATCCATTTGAAGTATTTTATGAAATGTTAAATTTAGATTATCAATTTTTATGTGTGTATTTTTCTTTAAAAAGGGGATATTATTGAGTCTAAAAAATCCTCACATCAATTATTTTTAAAATCAAAATACAATTAATAAGAAGCTAATTTAATGTGATGTTTTTATAGTATTTTGGAGTGCGAGATATAAATGGTATAACTATAATTTTAGATATTTTAATATTAAACTAAAACATGATTTTATAAATAATTTGGGTTTCAAGATAGATTACATTCACATTATATTTATGCACAAAAGAGGTGGTTGTTGATTTCATTGAAAGATAAATAGAATTTTTGAGTCCATAAGAAGATGGAGTTTTTTCTGATGTCATTGCAACATAACCTTATTTTTACAAAATATAGCCATTGTAACATCTTATCTAAATATATCCACTTCTTTGAGCACTAGAAAAAAATTATTTTATAAGAAACTATGGACGAAATTAATCTCTTTAAGTGTGTAACAAATTATTATTCTAAGTGATTCTAGTTTTATTTAGGTTTATATGATTTTCTTATAAGATCACATTATTATAATAATTTTATTGTAAATTCTCTAAGATTTTTTTTATAATTATGGTTATTTATAATCATTAAGATCATGAGACTAGGGTATATAGAATCAAGATACTAATGACTAGTTTTGATTATGATCTTCTAATAAGGAAGATATATTCTTTTCAATCATTTAGGGTTGATAAATTTATAGTGCGGGGTAAATTGAAACATTATATATGGTGTAAAATCTAAAGATTTAAGAAATAAATTGATAATATAACCTTATAATAGTTTTAAGATCAATTATTTTTTTAAATTTTAATACGAAATACTGAACAATATTGTTATACTCCTTCCTCTTTGGATAAAACTGAAGACTTATATTGATTTGAAGTTGTATTTAATAATATCTATTTCATTTTTAGGAATATTAATCCTTAATTTATACAATTTTTAAAATCTATTATGTTTCATTTTATTTCTTATGTTCTAATTTTTAAATAGGCTGAGGGTAAATCCTTTTTTATTGAGTATAAAGAAAAGAAAAACCGATTATGGAATTGGAAATGAGGGAACACATTACAAATCCCAAAGACCAAAATTTTAAAATTTATAAATGATGCTTGACCCAAATGTCTTAAGAATGTGAAGAAGATAAATAACCTATAAATCAATTTCATTGAGTCCCTGAAACCTCCTTTTTAAGAATTTAAAGGACAATAGTAATAATATTTTATGATAATCACCAGCCAATCATCTCATCACCTTTCCCTTCTAGATTATGAACTAGTGATTCCCATCCACAAGTTGTGTCACCCCCTTCCATGAATTTGTGTCATGATAGAATATAATAGAATTGATGATCACCCCTCCATTCCAAATTTAAATGTGAGAGGAGGATTATATGATGGGTTCTGTCACCCCCATCTATCTTTAGATCCACCCACCCAAAGGTTATTGGAAGGACATCAAATAAATATCAACCTAATTATCTAAAAAATATAAATGAAGTCGATAGGGAGTGAGATCAGAGTTAGGGTGCCTATATGAAACCTTCAAAAGATGGAATATGGATGATTGATATGTGTCATCACACCCATCCCTTAATTGATGTCTCCCAACCAATAATTTCTATAAAGAAACCATATTGTACCACTAAAGAAATTTATTGAGACTAATGATAATTCCCACAAAGAATCCTATAACCCTAAAAAAATAGTCTTAAAAACTAATATATGAAAAATTAAATCAGATTATTCCTCCATAGCATGGGAGACCGCAGAATCCCAATGACCTTCGGGACTCCACTAAACAAGGCATAAATTTCCCTTCCCAGAAGTCATCACCGACCATGGATCCTCCATTATCCATCTTCCCCATCAAACATCCTCGAAATCCCCCAACATAATAAAAAGAGCTCACCATGAAAATCCCCCACAACCCCAATCATCACTTAAATATTGATCTTCCGCCTAACCACCAAACATCTCCACTCAAAGGAATTTTAGTCATTTCCATAAATTTGAACACTACCACCTTAGAGAGACACTATACAATATTTATACAATTGGAAACCCCCATGTTAATTCTAATAAATGAACAAATATCCGGGCTAGGATAGCCCAGATCTAAATTAGATCTAGGGAAATTAATAAAAATCATGCTTGAAAAATAAGGGAGGAACCATACAGTGTCATAAAACAACTCAATGTCGAAAAATAAGTTATATAATTCTTCAGTGACGATAGTGGATTAAAATTATACAATATATCTGATAGAATAAAAATAGATTATTGTTCTCCCTAAGTCCCCTCTAATGAGGTTGAGTGGAGGTAATCAATACTAAATAAGAAATTAGAAAACCCTAGGATGGTGTTTTTCATGGCTGGTGAATACGAGGTCATTTTATAACCAAAGTGGTATTTTTTGTCAAATGTTATCGAAAATATGGTATATTTAATTTAAAATCTATTTATAATTTCTATTTCAAACAAAATTTCTTCATTTTGATCATATTAAATATGATTTGGATGAAATATTTTAGTTAATTTATAATCTAAAATTAACTCCCACTTATAGTTTATGTACATTGTATATTAGATAAAATACTCTTCTAATGAAGTCTAAAACCCACAAATTCACCCTCAAAATATAAAATTAAATAAAACAAAAAGGGTTTTGAAAATAATATAGGGAGAAAATTAAAAAAATTAAAATTCCTTCAAATCATTGTTGTTTCTTTTAGATGATATTCTTTATAATTAGTTTGAAATCATACAAAAATATATACATAGAACATGATGTATAGTATATTGATAGAAAAATATAAAAATCTCCCAATTATACCTCTATATAATTTTTTATCCACTGTTTTCCAAACATTATTCAAATTATATTTAAAATTATTACAGATATGATATTCATGTACTTTACTATATTCATGTCAAAATTATTTATTATTTCAGGTATCTAATTTATTTGATATAAAATATTCCAAATGTCCTTCTAAAATATTTTGAAACCAAGTAAACAATTTTAAGTCACCCATCACGAGCCTTTCAAATGCCTATTACACTGAGTTTTTAAATTCATTACATAATTTTTGGCTATTTGAACTTAAATAACAACATTAATATATATTTAAACATGAAAATATCTACAAATGAAGTTTTTTTAAACAATGTTCAATTTTATAAGCCTATAAATACAATTTGATAAAATAACCAAGACTCTCATACCATGATATAGGTGAGAATTTATAAACATATAAATCCTTGGTAAGAATGAAAATAGAATTTAAAAAATATGGATACCAAAAACTATCCAGTATTTTCAAAATAAACTTCTTCACAAATAAAATAAATTTAATAATATTATTTAAGACCCATTTGGAAATGATAAAATAACTTAATATATGCATATTCTTAGATAATTATAATTTCCTTAAATATAGATAGATGATAAAAGGTCACTTTATAATCTATAGATTTCTCTTGACTGTATAATATTAACTCACCTTGTTTTATTACTAGTAGTCACTTCTTGGTTATCATGTATATTCATGTTAAACAACATGTTACCTATACTAGATATTTAGAGTCTTTATAAACTAATTAATATAACTTTTTTATCTTAAATTGGTTTAGATCGTCTTGTATATCTAAAAAATGTAATTCATCACCCAAGGATTCCTATATTGGTTTAGGTTCAATCTTTGAAATAAACTCATAAAACACAAAAATATTTTCATTAGGTTTTATAGTTTCATCACCTTTATATAAAAAATTTATAATTGTTTTTCAATGATGTAATTTTATGGTTATAGGCTATCTAGGTAGTAAAATATCATTTTATTATGTATAGGAAATTTTAGGATGAGAGTTTACATCAAATGTTCCTTATCAACATAATTTTTAGTGTTTATGAGAGTATGAAGGCTTTTGTTATTCATTGAATTATGAAGGTCATCTATTTCAGTTTTCATATGAGAAAAAAAAATCAATTTTATTATAATTCACATGAATTTAGTAATCAATTATCCTTTAGTATTCATTAAAAACTATATTTGTTATAATAAGTTGAATAACTAAGAAATATTCCTTAATTAATCATTTGATCAAATTTTTTATTATATTATTTAATATTAAAGATATAAACCTTGAATAAAAAAATACATCCAATATTTGGTTTTTCTATTATTCTATTACATATAATGTGTTTTATTTCAAATTGGTATTATTATAATTCTATTTATGAAATAAAAAGTTTTATTAATAGCCTCATTCCAAAAATAAATAGAAAAAATATACTAGCATAAAATGGTTCTATTAGTTTTTTTAAAATACTATTCCACCATTAAAAAAAACCATTCATTGGATTTTTCTTGGGGTTGAAAATTTATGTACACTTATATGATTTGAAAAAAATGAGTTGAACTCATTACTTTCAAATTATCCAATTTGTTCACTCTCAGGGAAATATTTTTCACAACATTTTCATTCTAAACTAGTCTTTAGAAATTCATGACTAAATATAATCTTCACATTAATGGATCAAAGATTAAAAAACGTAAATCTAGATATATTATCATCCAAAAAATAAGAAGTATTTCCTCTGAGGAATTTGATTATAGAATTTCCAAACAAATCTATAAGGATCTGTTATAATGGTCTAGAATTTTAGTCCACATTTATTATTTTCAATGATGATCTCTATTTCCTGATAATTTTCCATGCATCACACATTCTATTCTCAAAAAGTTTTAGGTAAGGGAAATCAAATATTCATTTATACAAGAGAATTATTCCAAATAAAATATTCATTAATTATAGTATTCAAATAATTTAAATTTTCTACCCAATGATTCAATACCTAATTTATATAAATATACAATTCATAGTTATTTAAATATAATGGTTTTATTATTATAAATAGAAAAAGAATTATTAGAAAAAACATCATAAACATCATTTAAAAGTTGAGGTTGAATCTAACATTCTATTTTAACAATTCAATATAATTAACTTTTTTATAAGATTTAATTATAGATTTTAAATAGAACTAAATTCTACAATTTTCCCTTTACTATTGTCTCCAAATGATACACGATCACCATTATTCATTGATAAAGAATAAAAATTTGAAAAACATCCAATCATATTTATTTATAAATCACTATCCACATACCATTTATTATTGTTATTTTTTTCCATCCTGCCCTATAAAAACATTAAACAAGTATGTTTTCTGGTATACATATACTCTTGGGTTAAGAAGTATTACTAGTTAAAGAATTTGGTGAAAAAATATAATATCATCGATCATACATTCCCTCCTTAACATTAAATAAATATTTAAATTTTCAAACTTTCATAACAACACATATTAGAGGAACAATAAATTAGAAATAGTTTTCATAATATCTAAGAACACTGTAGTTATATTTAGAAACAATATACATTATTTTATATTAGAATTAGGAATAAAGTAATTTCTATAATTATCTATATTTTTTTCCATTTATTCATAATATTTTCATAATTTAGTTTTTTTACTCCCAAACAATTTATTGAGTTATTACTTCATCTAAGTAAACAAACTTTTATAAAATTTCATGGTATAAATTTCATATAAAAAATAATTAATTTTACCATCATTCATAGTATATTATGATTCATCTTTATAAAATTTACGTTTTCAATCTAGAAAATGATTATATATGGTGTATTTTTTAATGATAATGTAATCATGAGATTTCATAATAGCCTAATTCATTCTCATTAATGAATCGTATTTATCTTTATAAATGGAATAATATTTTTTAAGCTCACCGAAATAAAATTTTTTAGACTTACTTATTTGAGATAAATTATTGTACCTACTTTGTTTGAGCTTTAAAGCACATATTTTCTTTATAGTTTGATTACTCAACTTAATATTTATAATTTTTTAATGACTTGAATCCTAAAAATAAATACAAGTACATTTTATATATTTCATTTCCATATTTTTTTAATATGATCTTCAATGTAATTTTCTTTCATTATTTCTTCTTCCCTTTATGTTGGGGGAAGACAGACTAAAAAATATCATGATTCTTAAACTCATAGAAACTCACTTATATTTCATTTAAATCAGTCATTTAATGATTTTAAAATTATATTCTAAATCATTTTCTTCTCTTATAAAACTTAGTGAATTGTCATGATATTTGTGTAATTTTGGTTCCATGATTTGGATTACAATATCTTCCTCTATCAAGTAAATATGAAAATATTTATTTGGCCACATTTTATCCTTTTAAGAAGTGACATTGAATGTGGAATTTTCATACTTAATTAACATCTAATTATCAACTTCTACATTCATTTTTCTTCTTAAATCATTAGTTTTCCAATCATAATTTTCATTTGTAGTGATTTAACTTGTGTGGACTATATAATTTCATTGAATATACCTCTCTATATAGATGGTAAACTATTATAAAATTCATATTATGGTTTAATTATAGAATAGTATCTCCCAAAATATTAATATTTTTTACTATATTGGTAAATCATATATTAATTTTAGTGATTCTTCTCCATAAAACATCCAAAAATGTGTCAAATTTGGAAATGGATATGTTTTACTATAACTTGCTGACAATACTAGTACCTTCACAAGATATACAAACTATTAGAGTGTATCAAAAGAAATAGAACATTGAGAAACATTATTTAATTTAGTTATTATTATTCAATATATAATAAAATTAATTTATTTTTAATTTATATCATATAATTCATCTTGATAAAAAATCTATAATTCAGGTTCACCAGTATGAGATTTTTAAGGTCAAACAACCATTATGTGGACTTTCAATAGGAAATTATTAAAATATATGATCATTATATATTTATAATGACCATGATTATCATTATAAAAATATGGTGCACCTAAAATTTATATATCTTTTATTTGATCAACCTTTAAAACAATAACCAAAATATATATTTACAAATTAACTAAAAATTTTATAGAACTCAAATCCTTTCTATGATACAAAGTGTTGTCATAATTTTTCGATAAAAAATTCATAATAGGGGGTGAATTAAGATAATAAATATTACCTTAAATATATTTAACCCTCAAAACTACCACTCCAAGCTACCGTTAGGTCAATATGCTTCAACAAGTTCAAATCTGTGAATTCTAGGATTTACCATCAAATTATTCTACCTTCATGGAGAGATACCTCAACTTCCCAGTATATCTACCTTCATTAAATTTTAATTCCACTTGATTCTACCTAAATAATGTTTTATCACTTGGATCGACCATCAGAAGCCAAAATCTACCATCAAAGGATCAACCTCCAAGAGAAAAATCCAAAGTTACAACTACTAAAGAGCCACCGTAGCTACCCAGAATTAATTTCAATATGAATTATAAAATAATTAGTTTATGTATTTAATTATAAATGGAATCATGTGGATTTAAGAATTATTATTCTTAAACAACTCTGCATCTATCATAAATACAATGTCAAGCCTTTTTGGATCTATCTCTCAATGTGAGGATCTAGTTTATTCTGTTATTATCTTGCAATGGATAATCAGACAATCTTGAACCCTAAAAATTAACAATATATACCTTGTGTGCAAAATGTATATTAATGGATATAGAAATATATACTCTCATATTCTAGAAACAAATTATCATTTATAAACTTGTGTGTGGAAGAGCACTGTAAAATAGGATAACTGAGAGAAACGGACTTTTCTAGACCTTCACAACACCCTATTTTCTTACACTTCTATACAAACCCAGTTAAGGATTCAAAAGGATATTTTAAAAGGCATGTAAAAAACAAAATCTAATCAGACTTTGAATCATTGAATATTCTCATCTTTCATTACTTCTCCTTTCAATTTTAGCACACTTTTGAGTATTTTTTTTATTACTTTTATCTATAATACACAATTTTATATACTAAACTAGATAGTTCTTGACACATCCTAAATTAGTTGAAATTTAATTCACACATACAACAATGGAAGTGGTCATGTGTGACCTAAATTTTTTTTCCCTTGTATAATTGTGGGTGGACCTTTATTTTTGGATAGTATTATGTGTAGTTATTTGTAAAACCTAGTACCAGTTGTGGATAATTTTGTTTTATAATAAAATACTTAGCATGGGTGATTTATAAGTGGAGGGGATTAAGTCTCATCTTGATATTGAACCCATTGTTTGAAATTATGTTGGAATTTAGATGATGTTCTGTATTTTTTTTTGTTTTCTATATTTTATATGAAACCAGTTTTTATTTTCTAGATTATTAAATAAAAAATTACTTTGATAGTAAACATAAAATAGTTTTTTATAAATTTATTGATATAATTAAATTAGTTTTCAAAGTTAAAGTATATTCTAAATTATTTTAACTGAGCTATAATCAAGATACTGAGAAGATTTTCTAAAGAAAATATTATTTAATTCTACTATTTTGGTTAACTTAAAATTTTTAGTAAGTTGGGGGATATAATTTCATAAACATTAAAAGTTGTTTTATTGGAATCTCAATTCACCACCCCTCCTCACTTGAGTTTTCCACTGGGTCCATCATAGTCTAGTTATTGTATATGAATTAATTTAATTAATTAAAATTCACTAATATAGTAATTAGTGTTTATATAATTCTTTTTTTATTGTTAAATTAAATATTTAATGTCACCCAAATATATATTTTTACGTATTTTTTTCTTTAATCAGTGATGTTTTTCTTGAAGTATTTTGTAATGTTTATTTTTGAACAGTTGGTAAGATATTTTTGTATTTACATGGTGATGAAATTAGTTTTACAAGGTGTTTTAAATACATAAAAATTCATTAATTTTATTAATACTTTAGAAAATGATTGCTTATATTGAAATAAACTGAGAAATTAATTTTTAAAAGGTGATTTATAATAGTTATTGGCTATGTGATTTTAGGATTTGATAAGTAAATATGAGCTATGATTTCTTAAAATAAAGAGTTGATATCAATAGAAATTGATTTGATTGATTTTTTATATGTTTGAATGTATTTCATTGAATTTTGTTTGTTTTTATGTGAAAATACATTAAGTAAAAGATTTAGTAGTCATGTTGGAACTCGTAGATAATAGGCGACTCTTATAGGAGAGAGAACCATGCACTATATGAAAAAAAGGTATTTTTTGGCTGTTTTCAATATTACAAATAAATGTTTCATTTTTTGTTTTTTTCATGGTTTTGTATTAATAAAATAGCCACACTTTAGAAGTTAACTTTTAGCGATGGTTAAATCCATAAGTAAATATGATTTTTTTTTAAAAGTAGTAGTGATTTTTGAAAAACAACATTGAAATTAATTATTTTTATTAATTAGTTAAAATTTAAATTACATATTAAAAATTTAAAAGTAGTTATTATTTATTTTTAAAAAATATTAAATATTAAATATTTATATAATGAATATATATATATATATAAACATATATATATATATATAGTATGAGGGTATATAGATAAACAATTATATATATTTATACATGTTAATTTATATATGTTTATATAAATATAATTGTGTTCAATTATATATATGTGTGTATTCATATATACTAATGGAATCGTTTTTATAGTTATATATATATATATATATGTATATCTGTTTGTATGTGTGTTTATTTCTATCTGATTATATTTATATATATTTATATATATATTATATGGGTGTGTGTGTGTATATATATGTGTGTGTATTTATTTATCTTTTTATTATATATATATATATATATATTAATTTATATATATACATATGTTAATATTTATAGTAAATTATCTTTAATTATATATATATATATTCATTTAATTATAGTTATATATATTTATAGAAACAAACATTTATTTATGTATATTCATTTATATTTATATGTATATATATATGCGTTTATATTTATATATATTTATATATATTTATATATTTGAATATTAATATGTCTATATATATATTATTTATAGATTTATTTATATATATATATATATATTTAAATATATTTTTATTTAAATATATTTTTATACATATTTATTGATATCTATATGTAATTATGTATATATATAGATTTATGTGTTCCTAAATGTCTTTATATTTATCTATAGCCATTTTTAACTATATTATGTGGGTATTGTAGGATCAACATATGAATGTAGATGCTCAATTAGAAGAGGGGGGGGGGGTGAATTGTAAGTTTAAAAACATTCATTTTTAACCTTAAGGGAAGCTGTGTTTAAAAAAGTTAACCTATAACGACCCAACCATTTCTTACATTACTATTACATCATTTTAAAGATAAAAAACATAATAGTATTACACATAGAGGATCCAATGCTTTAGTGTCAGGGGAAAACTAGGACCATACATAACAATCAAGCATAAACATTCATTTAATTCCTTCTTCTCTAGCTTCTTATTGGAACTTGACCTCTCCTTAGTACATGTAGTCACCTGAGGATATACATCAAAATGGGTAATCTCAATGCCCAATAAGGGGATAAATAATAACAATATATCATGAGGTGAGCATAATCATAACATAGGCAAATGAACATGAAAATGAGAGGAATCATTAGTAAAAGACTTGAAATGTGGCAATGAATAAAAATGAAACATCATGTCATAGTCATTAACTACCAAAAATACTTGTGAAAAATGCTAGAATCTTGTTCACACATAATTTCACATTAACTAATGAGATTTATCACTTTACCTAATGCATTGTATCACTTTATAATTCCAGGCGCACCCATCACATTGAAACATTCATATTGCGCTATATAATTCCGGGCGCACCCATCACATCATGACATTGTCATTAATCATGCATGCAAAAAAGAACATATATAAAAAATGAACATAACTAACCTATGAAATGGAATGGGTTTCATCTCATAAGAACACATTCATAAACATTCGGCTCCCCAAAGGAAGAGGGAATAACATATATGTTACAAGAACCGTCAACTTTGAATGGGAAGTAAAAGGCGTGCTCTTAAAAGAAGAGTTCTTTTGGAAAAACTTTTGTTTGACATAAACACCAGTGACAAACATGTATATCTCGTAGAATAAAATTAAATGATGAAAAACTAATTTTTAATGAGTAACCATATCAAAAAAAATGAAAGAGGGAGAACCCAAAGGATGAAAGTTAGGTTCGAGAATTTCCCCTTACCTTGTATCTAAACGCTTTATTCTCTTTAATGTCATGTATAACCATATTAAATTCATTAATTAACAATTAAAGAACATTTTTTACATGATTATAGTTCATTATGGTTTCATTAAGTTATTTTATGTGTCTTTGGTAGTGTTATAGAGTTTAAAAACATTATTCAGGAATATTTGTTTTTATGGTTTTTCTTGAGCGGTTAACTTGTATTCATAAATTGAAGTTCGGGTAGAACATGGGTAAACATATCTTAATGATATTTAATATTATTAATTATTTTATATGAGTTTAAATTATCTTATAATTTATTATATTATATCTCATGTGGATGAATCATTATATAAGAATTAAACGATGATTGTTTGGGTTAATTTGGGCAGTTTTTTGACTACAACGAACTTGTTTTGGTTAATCATTTAGTAATATGTAAATAATTTAGTTACAGTACTTTAAATAAGAAATAATACATATAAAGTATTCTGTTTTAACCACAAAAATGGTTTCATTATGAGATATTAATGTATAAATGGAAAAAGAAAACATGTTGTTTTTGAAGGTGATAGATTAACACCTCACAAACAACATTTTCTTTTATAAAATAGAAGGAAGATGGAAAGGGGGTTGGGTGGTATAATATCTCATTAGGATCATAAATTTATAGTATATGTAATATAATGGAGTTACCATACCATGTGTATGAAGATTGGTGGGGAGAGAATAAGAAAAGAACTTGATATTGAAAGGAAATTAAAGGAAAGAGGAAGAGAAATTACCTCTTGAATCCTCCTCTTGAGATCCTCCATAAGAAACCTAGGATTGGTATTGTTATGAGACAAAAAGCTCTTGGAAGTGGGGGAGGGGATATGGAATATTATTGGTTAGAGTTTAGACATGTCTTAAAGCTTGAGAGGAGTGAGGAAATGAGTGTGTGAAGGGTTGTATTTACAGTAGAGGAGAGAGGGGTTTTCTCAATATAAAATTCATTAGTTTATTATTTCCCACAAGACAAGAAATAGGGAGTCTTCCATGATAAAGAATTTTAATTTTATCATGTGATCCCAAACCAAGTGGTCTTACCTCAGCATAACATCATACATGACTCTATAATTATCATATTAATCTTATTTTGTAAAATATGGTATTTCACTATTCATAAAAAATTCACGTATTTCAGAAAAATCCCAAAACATCACCCCAACCATTTTTAAATGTGTATAATCAAAAAATGAATTCCATTTTTTCAACAATAAATTTCTATATATGATTTATTTAATATTAAATAAAATCACAATTTTCTTGAAAAAAAAAACAGTTTTTAAAATTAAAACTAACTTTATAATGCTTTCAAAAATTACATAAGGTCTTATAAAATTATTTTAAATCTAGAAGTCATAGATTCATTAATTTTGAAACAAATTTTAAGAAAATAAATTTTCTTTTTAATTGATTAATTAATTATAATTAATTATTTATGGATTACAAAAATACCAATACTTTTACTATATTCAAATTGTCACTTATAAGATACCTTAATTTTATTTAATTATTCAAGGGTAAGGTTACTATTAATTAGGTTATATCACTACTCATAAGGGTATGTTACTATTCATTAGGGTATGTTACTATTAACAAAACATTAATTTTTTCTTATCGGACTCAAAATAACTTACTGATTGCAACCGTGTATGTCCGATTTTTGAAATTCCAAACGCAAAAGTGAAAAAATTATGTTTAAAGGCCACTTAGAACTTAGTAGTTCATTACGTTGGTTTTTCATGTGATTTTATGACATATTTATAAGAAGGGGATTTACATTGAAAAGCATTGGGTCTTTACATTTTCCCCCCTTATGAAATTTCACCCTCAATTTTTTTTTTCCATAAATAAGTGAGGGTACTTCCCCTTCATCACCTCTTCTGGTTCCCAAGTATCTTCTTCATACATATGCTTCCTACACAACACATTGACATGGTGGGTTGTGTTATTATGTAGAACCTTATATCTCTGGTCTATAATCTCTACTAGCTGCTCCTGATAGGAGAGATCATCTTCCAGTTGTACCACCTCTGAGTTTAGTACATGTGAGGTGTCCAATATGTACTTCCTTAGGAGTGATATGTGAAACACATCATAAACATGAGCCATATTCGATGGAAGTGGAAGCCAATAGGCCCCAAATCCTATGCAGTCAAGAATCTTAAAGGGGATAATATACCTTGGACTTAACATACCTTTATTTCCATATAACATGACTCTCTTTCATGGTGATATTCGATGAAGTCTTTATCACCAACGTCGAACTCCAAGTCTCTTCGACGGTTATAAACATAGCTCTTTTTCCAACTCTGAGAAGCTTTGATGTGTATCTGGATCACTTGAACCTTCTCTGTCATATCTTACACGAGATCGGGTCCAAGTAGCTTTTGTTCCCCAACATCATCCCAACAGGTTGGAGTTCTACATCACTTTCCAAATAGAGCTTCATATGGATCCATCAGAATACTCATGTGGAATCTATTATTTTATGAGAACTCAACCAATGGGATATGGTGATCCCATCCACCATTGAATTATAGAGAGCAGTTTCTTAGCATATCTTCAAGAATCTGAATAGTCCTTTAGGATTGGTCATCAGTTTGGGGGTGATAGGACGTGATGAAATTTAATTCAGTACACAAAGCCTGTTGAAGGCTCCTCTAGAAGTTATATGTGATCTGTGGATCATGATCAGAGACAATTGAGAGCGAAACACCATGCAGTCTCACCACTTCCTTCACATATATCCTTTCAAGTTGTTCAAGCGAGAGATCTTCCCGAATAACAATAAAATGGGAATTCTTGGTGAGTCGGTCAACCAAAACTTATATCACATTATTTCCCTTTGACATCTTTTAGAGACCAGTGACAAAGTCCATAGTAACACTCTCCCATTACCACATGGGTATAGGCAATGGCTGCATCAACCCTATGGACCTTTTTTGCTCTTCTTTAACTTTTTGGAATACTAAGCACCTTGAGATATATTCTACTATCTACCACCAAAAGTGTTCTCGGAGATCACAGTACATCTTTTTACTCCCAAGATGGATAGAGAATGTTCAGCTATGTGCATTGTCCAGTAGATGATTCTTTATCTTAAGTGATGAAGGCACACAAAGCCACGTTGTAAACCAAATCACACCACCATCATCGATATAGAACTCTTGCAGCTTCCCTTAATTTACTACATTCATACTCTTTTGTATCTCCACATCATCCCTTTGCACTTACTTAATCTTCTCTTTGATTGATAATTACAAAATCATTTGGGAAAGGTAGGATGTATCCCCTTACCTTATTATTTCTAAATCAATTCTTTACATATCCAAGAAGATTGGGTCTTTCTCAATCTATAACATGGTCAGAGTAGCAGGTTATTTTCTGCTTAGTGCATCAACTACCTTGTGTGCCTTCCCAAGATGATAGTGAATAGAGAAATCATAATCCTTTATTAGCTCTAACCATCTCCTTTGATGCATGTTGGGATACTTTTGCATGAATATATACTTTAGGCTCTTGTGGTCAGTTTATATGTCACACTTATCACCATAAAGGTAGTGCCTCCAGATTTTCAAGACAAAAATAATGGCTACTAGCTCCAGATCATGCGCTAGGTAGTTCTACTCATGTATCTTCTACTACTGTGAGGCATAGGCTATCAAATTGTCATTTCTCATGAGTACACAACCAAAGCCTTTCTTTGAAGCATCATTGTATATCACAAAACTTTCTCCACTTTTCGGTAGTGCGAGTACAGGTGTAGTGATTAGTCTTCCCTTTAGCTCTTTAAAGATTCCCTCAAATTATTCAGTGTAGACATACTTTACCCCTTTCCTTATTAACTTAGTTATAGGGTTTGACAATCGTGAGAAATTTCTCACAAAACATTGGTAGTACCCAGCTAATCCATAAAAACTACTAATTTATGTGACACTAGAGGGCCTTGTCCATTCTTTAATTGCCATTGTTTTTGAAGGGTCTATAGAAATTCCCTAAATTATGATAATATGTCCAAATAAAGTAAATTTCTTCATAAAAAAGTCAAACTTTCTGAACTTGGTGTACAACTTTTACTTTCTCAATGTTGCCAACAAAAGTCCTATATGTTGTTCATGTTCCTCATTTCTCTTGGGGTAGATGATAATATCATCAATAAACACTACCAAATTTTTTTCAAGGTAATGTCTAAATACTTTATTCATCAAATCCATAATGATTTTAGGGGAATTATTAAGTCCAAAGGGCATCAACAGAAACTCATCGTTTCCATAGCTTGTATAGAAGGAAGTATTTTGAATATCATCCTTCTTCACCTTTAGCTGATGATATACATAACGAAGATCCACCTTTGAGAAGTATTGATCTTCTCTTAACTGATCGAAAAAAATTTCAATCCTTGGAAGAGGATACATTCCCTTTATAGTGATCTTGTTTATTTCCTGATAATCGATACACAATCGCATTGTTCCATCCTTCTTCTTCAAAAAGAGCACTAGCGCACCCCAAGGTGATGCACTAGTGTGTATGAACCCTCTGTCCACATGCTCTTGTAGCTGCTTCTTTAACTCTTTCAGTTCGATAGAATCCATCCTATATGGACATTTTTAGATAGGTGTAGCTTCAGTTAAGAGTCCAATTGAGAACTCTACCTCACGATCTGGGGGAATTCTGGGTAACTATTCAAGAAATACATCACCGTATTCCCTCATGATGGAAATTTTCTCAAGGTTGGCACTTTCTTTTGACTCAACCATTTGGACGAGGTATGCTTCTTTATAGGGAATCAACACCCTCACCATGGAAGGATTTTCCTAAGGAGATTCACGATCTTTCTTACATTTTTAGGGTAGCATGGGATGGTTCAGAATATGAAAAGATATTTCATTTACCTGAATGTTGATATGTTCTCTATATAATTAGAGGCAATCCATTCCCATTATAACATCAAATTACACCAAGGGAAGTATTACAAGATTCTTTGGAATAATCTTCCCACATACACCAATAGAAGAAGAGTCAAACACTATAAATTCAATGATTTCACAACTTGGTGTTTTTACAGATATCTCTACTTCAAGGTTTTGGGGCTTTGATTCTATAGTTCTAGAAAACATGCAAGATATAAAGGAATGCGTAGAACTAGAATCAAATAAAACTTTTTTACATTATTGAGTGAATAAGAAGGGTACCCAGTACTACTTCATAATCTTGCTCCACTTCTGCAGTAGTGATGGCGTAAGCCTTCCCATGTATCTTTAGATTTGGTGGCTGCTGATGCTGATTACCCTCAATAACTTTAGGTTTAGTGCACTGGCTTGCATAGTTCACTAGCTCCCTATAGTTGTAGCATTGAACCATGGGTGGTTCCCTCCTTTCTTCAGCTACATTATCCTTCCTTTTTATGTCCTTTCGACACTCTTGAGGATGGTTTCCTTCTTTCCCACACTTTAAGAACTTCCCCATCCCTTTGAGGAAATTCCCATGGTGCTACTTCCCAGGTTTTTGGCATGTGGGTCATTGAGTTTTCTTCCAACCTTTATCATTAGATCATCTAGAATGAAACTCTATCTTTCCTTTCTTATCACCATATCCATGGGACCATTCTCCAAAATCCATCTCCACATAGAGAGCGCATCAAACAACTTCTTCATAACTCCCAAAGTCTTGAATTAAAAGATCTTTTCGAAGGTGTGGTTTTAATACACTAAAGAATCTATCAATTTTCCTATCATTGTTGATAACATAACCCAAAGCATACCTTAAAAGCATTGTGAAATTCACTTTTTAGGTTGTGACATATTCTCCTTCCTTTTTCTTGAGCTCTATGAATTCTCTCTCCATCTTCATGAGAAGAGTTCTTGGGAAATAATTGTTAATAAACATTATCTTAAAGTGTTCTAATTCCATCTCTTAAATTTCCTCCCTTGGATTGATGTTCTTAATCAAATCCCATCATTGATCGGCCTCTCTATCTAGATGAACAATGACTAGTGTCACATTTTACATTTCAGAATAGTGAAGCATAGAAAAGATCTCTTCCATGGGGTTGACCCACTATTCCACAACTTGTGGATCAGAAGATCCACTAAACGTCAATGGTCATTGCAGCATAAAAAATTCGATATCCAAATGCTCCCTCTTTGGTGAAGCAGGATGTTCCCATTATTATGGTTATTGTTCATAACCTGAGATAGTTGAGTAAGAATTTCCACGATGTTTTGAACTCCACCACTCAAATCATTGGGGATGTCATTCGGGAAATCATTTCATTGGTCCTTGCATGAGTTGCTGTTTTAGTTTCTCCTGGTTCCAACAATTTTCTAAAATAGAAAATGTTAGAACAAAACATAAGTCAACAACTCATGAATAAATAACTTATTTGTTGGAACAATTTAAACTAAATTTATAACATATGGGATCCCTATATAAAGCTTCTAGTCTATATATTTTTGTTATAATGGAATGTATGAGTATGATATACTCTAATACCAAATGTAGGATCAAATATGTAAAATGAGATACAAATACCAAGGGGGGGGGGGTGAATTGTATACTTTTAAAAAATTCCCTTAGAAATTTTAAGAATAACCAAAATTCACAACACCTCCAAGTTCTAATAACTTGCTTGATTCTGGAAAAATGATTCCAGAAATGAAACTTAACAAGAGTTTACAACAAATAAGATTCTACCTTAAAGCATATAGAATCTAACTAAATCAGAGTACAAAAATGAGAAAGTATAAGAAAGTTATACTTTCCTCAACAATACAAATTTCGCGGAAAAACAAAGATGCAAGTACCAAGTAGAAACTCTTTTATCCCAAAGAGGAGGGTATCCAACAACCTTGGATAAGAGGTCCATCAATTTATACTTTCAAGAAATTCTATCTTACCCAAACCCAGGTAAGCCATCATTATTATGATCAGTATCTATCTTGCTATCCCCACAATACCTTGATTTGTAAGGAAATCAACACCTCTGACTTCACAACCCAAAGTCTCTGATTTTAAAGGTAATCGAACCTCTGCACATGAAGAAATGTTTGAACGAGCATTTCAGAACATTCTATTTGAATCTTGGGAGTTTATAAGAGCCTCTCTCTCTATAAATCACTTCACCATCACTTTGTATAAAGCCTCTAAAAGTTGTGAGCTCTTTTCAAATGAGATCCTATTTATAGGCGTGGATCCAACAGTCGACTCCCTCCTCCAACGGTCATATTCTTCCTTGAATTTCGGAGGGACTGTACACGTGTCACTCAAACAATGGTTAGTGATTAACTGAATGCAGGACATCATTTTGTAATGGAACTAGTGAAAGCATAACCAAAAAATTGATATTCATAATGAAGGTAAATGGAAGTTTGGAGTCTAAGTAAAAATGAATTTGGAGTATGTAGTACTAAGATATTCAGATTCTGTTTTTCTAAGGAATTTGTAATGAGAATTCGTAATCATAATTCTTCATTAGAATTCATAATGAAAATTCGTAATCAAAATTCATCATCAGAATTTGTAATGAGAATCCATAATCAGAACTCATCATCAGAATTCATAATGAGAATTCGTAATCAGAATTCATCATCAGAATTCATAATTAGAATTCGTAATCAGAATTCATCATCAAAATTCGTAATGAGAATTCATAATCAGAATTCATCATCAGAATTCGTAATGAGAATTCATAATCAGAATTCTTAATGATAATTCGTAACCAGAATTCATCATTAGAATTCATAGCTAGAACATTATACAAGTTCAAAATCAAAATTCAGAGTTGAACTTCATAAAAGTTCGTAACAGGGAATTTGGTGTATAACTTCACAAAAGTTCGTAACAGGAATTCAGATCCTAAAACAGAATGCTTCATGTCTATGTATTATAGGATTCTGAGTTTTTAGATATGAATCTGATTTTTATACTTAAGAAAAATTAAGATTTGAGCAGTGAAGTCTAGGTAAGGGTAGATTTCCTTGGGTAAGGAAATTTTCCTTATAAAAGTGAAATATAGGGTAAAATTAGATTTTCTTTAAGATAAGGTGTTTTTTATTTTCAAAATAATAAGGAATCGAAAAGTCATAAGGAAAACCTTATTGACCCAAATATCTCCCTCTTTTTGGTAAACACAAACATCCTTTGAAAATGAATAAAAGGACTTAGAATAAATATCTAGACTTTGAAATTAAAGCTTATATCCCTTTTTTCATGGACAATGGTGAATACAAATAACTCCCCCTTAGGCTATGAAACTCTAAAGATTGTATTCTAGATTTATGGAATGAGTATTTTCATTTGAATGTGGAAATATTCATAATGAGAACTCCCCCTTTGAATAAAATCCCCCAT
Organism: Viscum album; assembly: GCA_963277665.1. NCBI lineage: Eukaryota > Viridiplantae > Streptophyta > Magnoliopsida > Santalales > Viscaceae > Viscum > Viscum album. Next base: position 623,625,147 of record OY728138.1, read on the forward strand.
ACTTAGAGATAGTTCTTCTTCACTTAGAAATTTTTCCTTCTCCCTTTTATAATTCTTTTTCCTTATCCCCCTTTGCGATTTTCAAAAAGAGTTTGATGGAATGGAAATATAATATAGTATCTGAAATATTAGTATATATATCCAAACAAAATCGGCAACCAAAAATTTCATTATGATGGAAAGAATTAGCACAAGGAAAAAACAATTACAACAAAATATCGGAGTGATTTATTTTGTTTTTTTCCTTAGGCATTAACATCTTGAAAATGGTCTTCAACTTTTTCAGATCTTTATAATATTACTCATCTTTCTTTTCTAATGTCTTGATCCTGTCTTTATAAGCCTTCAGGGCCTCTACCTGAGCCATCATAGCCTCTTCCTAAATATTTAGCAATTCAACTTTCTTTAGAAGTTTTTTTTTGCATCTCTCCCTGAAGTTCCTTATCTATTTTCACACTTTAAACAATAAAGATCATATTTCCATTCAAGTATTTTACATCTTGAGTCCGAGAACATTATTTTAGGTTTAGATTTTCTTGAAAAATGTCTGAAAGATTTTTTATTTTGGAATCTTCGATACCAAAATCCTCTTTGACATATTCCTGAAACTGATCAAGCGCTTCCATATATTCAATAATTTTCTTAGACCATTTGATCATATGCCTGCATGATTTCCTATGGGATTCATAGTTGATCAGAAAATTTTTGTGACCAGACTTTATCTTAACACATCTATCCATCACCATGGATATGGAGTCTGTCTCTTGATTCCTACTATGCTGAAGCATCTGGCATCTAGAATCAATTGCTGGAAAAATCGGAATGGTATCCACTATCTTTTTCAAGGAATGAACCACAAAATCGTTCCCTAAGGCAGATGAATCTGAATTTGACAATTTACTTGGAGATTTTTCTTCTTATATTTCCACCGGCTTTCTCTTTAAAGAACCTACAACTACCTTTTTTCCTCAAAATATCTTTTTTGGGGTATCAACAATCACTTATTTCCCCTTAATGATTTTTGGATAAGCCTCTTCATCTGGTGATTCATGTTCACTTCCTGATAATTGTATGATATTGTATTCATCAAATTTTTCTTTTTCGGCACTAGCCACAACATCCCCAGGATGGATAATGTCATTATTATGACTCTCTTCTTCAGATGGATTGTTCAATTCCTCTTCCCCCTTCTCATCGTCTCTGGGTGTAACAAGATTTGAAGATCCGGCTTGAGAAGTCCGGAGTGAAAATTTCTCGGAAGCACTATCCTTGTCCTAATAGTCTTCAACTTGCTAGATTACATCATTAGAGCCACCACTGCTCTCATATTTTCACTTCTTCTTCAGCTTTCTTCTCTTCCATAGTTATCTCTTGTTTATTTTCTAGTGTCATAAACCTCTTTCCTGGAGTCTCGGGAAATTGTTCCACAAGGAAATATTTTAGAACATGGATGTTCTCGGAATAATTTTCAGTATCCATCAGAAGGGGTTTACAAATATCATCCCCTATCATCTTTTTCTTCTGCTTTTTCTCCTTTGATTGCCAATCAAGATCTTCAAAAACTATTTCTTTGAAGGCCTTAGCCTCAGTAGGATCTAAACCAAACTGTGGCTCCCCTAGTTTTCTATTCTTCTTGTCCTATTTCCACTTTGCTACCACCTCATTCGGGTATGCTTTTGTTTCTTTGGTTTAGGAGGTGCGGATTGAGGTTCTTTAGACTTAGGGGTTTTATCTTCAGCTTCCACTTCCTTCAACTTCCTTTACTTTCCAGCCTTCTTTGAGTGTTTAGCTTTCTCAACATTTTTTGAATTGGGTTCTGCCTCTTCCACTAGCAGATCATAAAACTCCCCTGTCTCCTTAGAGAAGCCAAAATTCATTATTTTGAGGGTGTCATCACTTATCAGAATTACTTTCTAATTCCTGGCCTTGGAACTGCAGGGAACATTGAAGGATTCTAGGCACCGAACTATCAGCTTTGAGAGGAAGGTCGGATACATAATAATCTGAGCTCTGAGGTTCCCATTCTTGATATTCTGAATTGTAATGAGGATGTGTCTCATGATATTTACCTTCCTTATATTTTCCAAAAAATCTAGAATATACATGTCACTCTTTTTAAGGGTATCCTTATCACCCTTCCTCGGTACGATAAACCCTTGCACCCAAATCTGTAGAATCTGATTGTTGGTTGAAATATGGGAGATCTTCTTTGTAGTGTTTAGGTTATAAAGACCTAAACACTCCATAGATTTTTTCTTGAAAAAACTACCCTAGACCTCATGCAACTTGTGAGAGAAAAACTCAGCCTCTCCTTCATAAGGTATTCCAACCAAGCTAGCTGCCTTGGTATAAGAGAGAGCATATGTCTTCCCATAGCTCTTGAAGGAGAAATTCTCCCTTCCATCTTCCTTGAAAAAATAAACTGACTCATAAAACTCTATGAGTAAATCTGGATACACCACATCTTGAGCTCGAGTCTTAGATATAGCTACAATTTCCCATCCATTAAGTCTGATATACTTGGAAATTATAGAGTTGTAATTATTGAAAAATTTGAATGAACCAACCTTTCCCTATAAATTTTCCACTCCACAATAATCTTAACTGTAGACATATCCCAAGAAGGATCTTCTGCAGACATTCGGACTGGAGCACTTCTGAAGAATTTGGATCGAGCTTTTGTAGAGGGTAAGAGGTTCATCACACACAAGCTTGAAAATTGATGTGGGAAAACCATCGGGGGTCCCCTTTATATCAGTGTTGAAGCGACCTTTCAACTTCCAAAACCAATCTAACGATTGCGAAATGATCTAATCTGATCTGACGGTTGATATAATTGCCACAAAGAAAATTTGGGAGATTCCAATCTTTTGAGGTTTTGAAGGAAAACATTCAGATTTAAGGAAGCTTCAATCTGAGAATTTGAAATACAAAAGAAAATACTAGCAATAAAACAATGACTACGAAAATCTTAAGAAGGAGATCAAACCTTTCAGATTGCTAGGAATGTTATTTGTAATAGGTGATATTCTTTTTGAACAAACAAATTTGACTTATGAAAAAAAACTTATTACAAAAAAATCACTATGAAATTTTTGAGTATGAAAGTTTTCATTATGAAAATTCCGAGTACAAAGAAAATTATTACTAAAAAAATTCCAGTTCTGAAAATTTCCATTACAAAAATTTTAAATCTGAGAATTTCCATTAGGAAAATTTTAAATCCAAAAATTTCTATTGCGAAAATTTCAAATCTAAAAATTTCCATTACTAAAATTTCAAATCTGAAAATTTCCATTACGAAAATTTCAAATCCAAAAATTTCCATTATGAAAATTTTGAGAACTACATTACGAAATTTTTTTAAAACTTCATTACGAAAAATTTTTAAGAAAAAAAATTTCTAAATTTTTTGAAAACTACATTAATCAAATGTACTCCCATATGAAAAAGAGTTTATTACTATAAGGAGATAGATTTCAACAGGAAGTTTATCATGGAAGATTACCTTATGGTTATCATTCCTAACTTCTGTTTAATGTATTCAAATCTATCAGAAGGTAATGTTTTTTGGAAATGTCAGCAAATTGATCTTGCGTTCCGATGAATTGAAGAATGATATCTCCTTTTTGTGTGTGATCCCTAAGAAAGTGATGCCTAAAACTTATGTGCTTTGAATGAGAGTGATGTGCATGGTTTTTAATAAGAGAAATGGAACTTGGGTTATCACACAAAATTTGAGTGTTAGTAAATCTATATCCATAGTCTATGAGTGTGTGTTGCATCCACAACACTTGAGCACAACAACTTCCAGATACTACATATTTAGCTTCAGCAGTGGAAAGTGCTATTGAGTGTTGATTTTTGCATGACCAGGAAACTAATGAATCTCCTAAGAAATGAAAAGTTCCGGATGTACTCTTTATATCCATTATACAACCACTAAAGTCAGCATCCAAAAATCTTTTTAAGACAAAATAATTTCCAGAAGTATAGAATAGTCCTAAATCCATGGGTTCCTTTAAGTAGAGAAAAATTATTTTCACTTCCTTTAAGTGAGATTCCTTGGGATTGGATTGATATCTTGCACATAATCATACTAAAAACATTAAGTCTGGAAGACTAGCTATCAAGTAAAGTAGACTTCCTATCATACCTCTAAAAGATGTTTGATCTACTGGTTTCCCATCTTCATCAAGATCAAGTGTGTTTGATGTACCAATGGGAGTACTTATAGTTTTAGTGTTTTCATATCCATACTTTTTAAGAGGATCTTAAATATAATTATTCTGAGATATGTAAATTCCTTTTGATTTTTGAGAAATTTGAAAACCAAGGAAAATATTAAATCACCCATCATACTCATTTCCAACTCATATTTCATTAGATCCGCAAAGGAGTCGATTAAAGATTGCTGATTTGAACCAAATATAATGTTATCAACATATATTTGAACAATAAAAACATTTTTCTTATCTTTCTTTATAAAACGAGTTGGATCTACATTTCCCTTTACATAGTTATTTTGAAGCAAAAATCCTGTAATTCTATCATACCAAGATCTAGGTGCTTTTTTAAGGCCATATAAAGTTTTTGTAAGTCTAAAAAATGATTAGGATGTTTTATAACTTCAAATATAGAAGGTTTTTCAACAAAAACTTCCTCTTGAACATAACCATTAAAAAAATCACATTTAGCATCCATTTGAAAACGTTTGAAATTAAAGAATGTTGCAAAGGCAATTAAAATACGAATAGATTCAAGTCTAGCTACTGGAGCAAAGGTTTCTTCATAGTCTATTCCTTATGTGCTGATGAATCATATTCAAAAGATTCACTATCTGAAGAGTCTCCACAGATAACACTCCTAGTATAATTAGCTTTAATACTTTTATTGTGCTTTGATCGATATAATTTATTCTTGTTTCTTTCTGAATTTCATTCCTTATTATCCTTCTTCTTCAACAAAGGAAAATCAGGTATGATGTGACCTATTATTATACATTCATAACATGTGACTTCTCCATATTTCTTATCTCTATAGTCTTTCTTCTTATACTTATTCTGATGATTCTTCTGAGCTACAATCTTGTTCATTCTCCGAGAAAGATTAGCTAGTTCATTATCTGATTTTTCTGTGTCACTAGATTCTGACTGAATAATCACTTTCTTGGAATTTTATCTAGTTACTATTTATGGGGTCGTGGATTTCATATGTTTAGAAGTGGTTGTAAAACAACTCCTCTATTTCCATTCTTCTTCATGACATTTTCAGCATCTCTCTGCATCCTGGTTTCATGCAGAAGAATAGTTCCAAATAACTAATCTAAGGAAATCTGAGTGACTTTACTATTCTCATAAATAACTTTCCTCTTAGACTCCCATTCATTTGGCATGATATCTATGATCTTATCAATAAGGGCCTCATCATCCAAACCTTTTTCTCCCATAGACTCTAGGTTATTCATGATATTCATAAACCTTTGTTGTACTTTACATACAGGTTCTCCATAAGGAAAATTAAAACTATGATATTCAGCTCTCAACATAGCTCTTCCAGTCTCAATGAATTTGGATTTACCAAAATGAGTAACATCAAGTTTCATCTAGATACTATTTACAGCTTCACACGATGATATTTGACTATAGATATTTCTATTCATGGAACACAACAAAGTATTTCTGACTCTGAAGTTTTCTTGGTATTCTGATTTCTCCGGATTCGTAAAGGTTCTCAATTCCTTATCCAGAATCTTATAATATCCAGTAAAAATTATATAATTATCAACTCCTGCATTGATAACAAAAGTCTTCATCCTATCTCTCTGGTACTCATTTTCATTTCCATCGAAAATATGAGGTCTGGTAGGATTTAGATTATCTATAGAACCAACGTTTAAACCTTCCATTCAAAAGAAAATCATTGGCACAAAAACTTGTTAGTAGTATGAGTTTGTAAATAAAGAATATATCCTAATGAAGGAAAATATAGAGCAATAGTATCTCAAAGAAAAAATGAATATGAATCCGAATATATGAATCTAAAAAATAAATTTCAAGAATTATCTTCTGAATCTAATCGTGAGATTAATTCATATTGAACCAACCCTCTGATACCAATTGATAAATTGGTACAGGGTATGAGTTCACCTCCTCTGATACCAATTGTTATAATGGTATGTCTGAGTATTATATACTATAATACCAAAATTAGGATCAAATATGTAAAATTAGATACAAATACAAGAGGGGGGGGGGGGGTGAAATGTATACTTTAAAAAAAATCCTTTAGAACTTTCAAGAATAACAAAAATTCACAACACCTCTATGTTCTAGTAACTTTCTTGACTCTGGAAAAATGATTCCAGAAATGAAACATAACAAGAGTTTACAACAAATAATATTCTACCTTAAAGTGTATAGAATCTAACTAAATTAGAGTACAAATATGAGGTAGTATATGAAAGTTATACTTTCCTCAACAATACAAATGAAACCAAAAAACAAAGTTACAAGTAACATGTAGGAACTATTTTATCCCAAAGAGGAGGGTATCCAACAAACCTGGATAATAAGTCCCTTGATTAATACTTTCAGGAAAGTCTATCTTACCCAAACCTAGGTAATCCCTCAATCCAAAGATCGATATATGTCTTGTTATCCCTGCAAGGCCTCAATTTGTAAGGAAATCGACACCTCTGACTTCACAACCCAAAGTTTCTGATTTTAAAGGTAATAGAACCTCTACACTAAGCAAGTCTTCATGAAGAAAAGTTTGAACGAGCAGTTCAAAAATTTCTACACAAATCTTGAGATTTTATAAGAACCTCTCTCTCTAGAAATCACTTCACTAGCACTTTGTCTAAAGTCTCAAAAAGTTGTGATCTCTTTTCAAATGAGATTCTATTTATAGGCATGGATCCAATGGTCAGATCTTTCCTCCAATGGTCATATTCTTATTTTCATTTCAGAGGGACCTGTACACGTGTCACTCAAACTACGATTAGTGATTAACTGAATGCATGACATCATTTTTTAATGGAACAAGTGAAAGAATAACCAAAAAACTGATAATCGGAATGAAGGTAAATGGAAGTTCATAGTCTAAGTAAAAATGAATTTGGAGTCTATAGTACTAAGATATTCAGATTCTGTTTTTCTAAGGAATTCATAATGAGAATTCATTGTCAGAATTCATTATAAGAATTCGTAATCAGAATTCATCATTAGAATTTGTAATCAGAATTCATCATTAGAATTTGTAATGAGAATTCGTATTTAGAATTCATCATCAGAATTCATAATGAGAATTCGTAATCAGAATTCATTATCATAATTCATAATGAGAATTCGTAATTAGAATTCATCATCAGAATTCTTAATAAGAATTCATAATCAGAATTCATCATCAGAATTCATCATCAGAATTCATCACTAGAATTCGTAATGAGAATTCATAATCAGAATTAATCATCAGAATTCATAATGAGAATTAATAATCAAAATTCATCATCATAATTCATAGTTAAAACTTTATACATATTCATTATCAGAATTCAGAGTTGAACTTCATAAAAGATTGTAATAGGGAATTCAGAGTAGAGCTTCATAAAAGTTCATAACAGGAATTCAGATCTTAAAACTGAATGCTTCATGTCTAAGTATTATATGATTCTGAGTTTTTAGATATGAATCCTATTTTTATACTTAAGAAAAATTATGATTTGAGTAATGAAGTCTAGGTAAGGGTAGATTTCCTTGGGTAAGGAAATTTTTCTTATAGAAGTAAATTATAGGGTAAAATCATATTTTATTTAAGATAATGTTTTTGTGATTTTCAAAACAAGAAGGAATGGAAAATTCATAAGGAAAAACTTATTGACTCAACAATTTGTACTTAGTCTCATACTAGAGGTTTTCCATGGGGTTCACTAATCTTAATTCCCAAATTAACTAAACCTTGCCTATGATACCAACTATAGAGACTCATCCTTTTATTACCTTACTATTAAATCATTTTAAAGATAAATAACATAATAGTATTACACATAGAGGATCCAAAGGTTTAGTGTCTTGGGAAAACTAGGACCATACATTACAATAAAGCATAAACATTCATTTAATTCCTTCTTATATAGCTTCTTATTGGAACTTGACTTCTCCTTAGTAGGTGTAGTCACTTGAGGATATACATCAAAAGGGGTGAGATGAAATCCTAGAAAAGGATAGATAAGAATAATATATCATGGGGTGATCATAATCATAACATAGGAAAATGAACATGAACATGAGAGGAATCATTAATAAAAGACTTGAAATGTGGCAATGCATAAAAATGAAACATCAGGTCTTAGTGGTCAATTACCACAAATATTTGTGAAAAAATATAGCATCTCATTCACACATCATTTCAAATAAACTCATGATATTTATCACTTTACCCAATGCATTGGTTATCTATATAATTCCTGGCACACCCGTCACATTGAAACATTCATATTGCACTATATAATTCTGGGCGCACCCATCACATCATAACATTATGATTTATCATGCATGACAAAAAGAACATATATAAAAAGTGAACATAACTAACCCATGAAAAGGAATAAGTTTCATCTCATAAAAACACATTCATAAACATTGGGTTCCCAAAAGTAAGAGGGAATAACATACATGTTATAAGAATATTCAACAGTTAATGAGAAGTAAAAGGTGTGTTCTTAAAACAAGAGTTCTTTTGAAAAAAATTTTGTTTGACATAAACATTAGTGAAAAAATTTATATCCCAGTGAATAAAATTAAATGATGAAAAAATAATTTTTAAGGAGTAACCATATCAAGAAAGGTGTGAAAGAGGGAGAACCCGAAGGATGAAAGTTAGGTTCGGGAATTTCCCCTTACTTGTATCGAAACACTTTCTTATCTTTAATGTCCTATATAATCACATTAAATTCTTTAATTAACAATTAATTAACCTTTTTTTCATGATTATATTTCATTATGGTTTCATTAAGTTATTTTAAATGCCTTTGGATAAGTTATGGAGTTTAAAAACATTGTTCGGGAATGTTTGTTTTTTATGGGTTTTCTTGAGTGGTTAACTTGTATTCATAAATTAATGTTCGGGTAGAACATGGGTAAACATTCAGAGATGATATTACATATTATTAATTATCCTCCAAGATTTTAAATTATCTTATAATTTATTATATTATATACCATGTGGATGAATCATTAGATAAGAATAAAATGATGATTGTTTGGGTTAATTTGGGCTATTTTTCGACCACAATGAACTTGTTTTGATTAATAATTCAGTAATATGAACATGAGTTAGTTATAGAAATTTAAATAGGATATAATATATATAACATATTCTGGTTCAACCAAAAAAATGGTCTCATGACCCGATCTGAATGTAGAAATGGAAAAATAATACATGTCGTTCTTGAAGGTGATAGATTAACACCTCACAAACAACGTTTTCTTTTATGAAATAAAAAGAAAAGGGAAAGAGGGTTGGATGGTAAATTATCCCATTAGTATAATAAAATTATATTATATGTAGGATAATAGAGTTACCATACCATGTGTATAAAGATAAGTGGGGTGAGAATAAGAAAAGAACTTGAAATTGAAAGGACATTAAAAGAAAGTGGAAGAGAAATTACCTCTTGAATCTTCCTCTTGAGATCCTATTTAAGAGACCAAGGCTTGGTATTTTGAAGAGACCAAAAGCACTTGGACATGGGGAAGGGGCCAGAAAGGATTCTTGGGCCGATTTTAGACAAGTCTTGAAGCTTTAGAGGTATGAGGAAATGGCGGTGTGAAGGGTGGTATTTATAGTGGAGGGGAGAGGGGTTTTCTCAATATAAAATTTATTAGTTTATTAATTCCCCACAAGACAAGGAATAATGAGTCCTCCATGAAAATTAATAGTAATTTTCTCATGTTATCTTGAACCCGGTGGGCTTACATCATCAAAACATCATAAATGACTCAATAATTAGCTAATTTAGCTTATTTTGTAAATTATGGTATTTAACTATTCATAAAAAATTCAAATATTTTAGAAAAATATCAAAAATTCACCCCAACCATTTTTGGAATTATAGAATCAAAAAATTATGTCAATTTTTCAAAAATAAATTTCTAAATATGAATTATTTAATAATTAATTAAAATCATAATTTACTTGAAAAAACAGTTTTTAATATTAAAACCGACTTTATAATGCTTTCAAAAATTACTTAAGGTATTATAAAATTATATTAAATCTAGAAGATAAATATTTTATAATTTATGAGCACATTTTGAGAAAATAAATTTTCTTTTAAATTAATTAATGATTTATAATTAATTATTCATAACTTACAAAAATACCAATACATTTACTGTGTTCAAATTGTCACTTATAAGATACCCTAATTTTATTTAATTATTCAAGGGTAATGTTACTATTAATTAGGGTATATCACTATTAACAAGGGTATGTTACAATTCCTTAGGGTAGGTTACTATTCACCAAAAATAATTTTTTCTTATAGGACTCCAAATAACTTACTGATTGCAACCGTGTATGTCGGAATTTTGAAATTCTAAACACAGAATTGAAACACTTAAATTTAAAGGTCACTTAGCACATATTAGTTCATTACATTGTGTTTTCTTGTGATTTTAAGACATATTAATAAGAAGGGAATTTCCCTTGAAAAACATTGGGTCGTTACATAAACAATGTAAATTCACAAGACCTCTTAGTTCTACAAAATTTCTAGGTTTCAGAAATATGATTCCATAAATGAAACTTAATTAAAGTTTACAGGGAAATGATTTAACTTAAAGTTTATAGAATCTTACTTATCAGAGTATACAAAAGAACAAGAAAGTATAAGAAGGTTATACTTTCTTTCTTAATCAAAACACATCATAATATAAATTTGAAACAAAACAAGTAACAAGTATGAAATGTTTTAACTCAAAGAAAAGGGTATCTAACAACCTTGGATAAGGGTCCCTAGATTTATACTTTCAAGAAAGTTATTATTATCCACATTGGGGTAATCCCTTGATAGGAATATTGGAATATGTATTGTTATCCCCAGAATACCTCGAACTTTAAGGTAGTCGGCACCTATGTCCTCCTATCCACAGAATTCCTCTAACTTTAAGGTAGTCAAAATCTATATTTTCCTATCCTCAGAAGTCCTCGATTATACACATCAATAATTAGATTTGTATGAAGAAAGATAAAAAAGATGTTCAGTATGATCAAGGAATGTGAGTCTCTCTATCTAAAAATTACTTCCGCAGCATGTAATCTTTAGTAATCAACGTTGTCTCAATTGTTGTCGAGCTCACTTAAATGAGCTCCCATTTATAGGCATTTCTCCAATGGCCAACTCCCTCCTCCAATGGTCATATTTTTCTTTGAATCTTAGAGGTACTAGTACATGTGTCACTCATACAATGGTTAGTGAGACACATTTAGTACGACATTGTTTTATAATTATAACAAGTGTAAGAAAAATAAGGTTTCTTAACCAAATCTAATTTTTCAGAGTCTAAGTAAAATAAGGTTCAAAGTCTAAGAAAATAAACACTTGGTGACTATAAATCATAAATATCTATATTTATTTTTCAAGGAATTAAGAACATAAATTCTATATATTTCAAAATATGAATTCTAATGAATTCGGAATCCAAAATCTTAGGAAATGAGAGTCTGAATTCTGAGGAATTCGGAGTTTGAATTTGGAGGAATTGGGAGTCAGAATTATAAGAAATTCGTAGTCTGAATTCTAAGGAATTTGGAGTCTAAATTTTGAGGAATTTAGAATCAAAATTTCCAAGAATTAAGAATATGAATTTCAAGGAATTTAGAATCTAAATTTTAGAGAATTTGGAATTGGAATTTCAGGGAATTAAAAATTTGAATTTCAGAGAATTTGGAATCTGAATTTCAGAGAATTCAGAATCTGAAAACATAATACTCTATATCTAATAATTTATATAATTACGAGGTTTTAGATATGAAACTGATTTTTATATTTTAGAAATAAAATGAGTTAGGATAAGAGAAAATATAAAATTAACGATGAAAAAAAAGTTTAAGAGAAAATTTCCTTAGGGAAGTAAAATTTTCCTTAATAAGATAAATCTTAGAGGAAATAAGATTTTCGTTGAGATAGAGTGTTTCTGATTTTCAAAACATAAAGGAATGTAAAATTCATATGAAAACCTTATTAACTCAACGATATCCCCATTTTTTGAATGCACAAACATCCTTACTAAAAAGAATGTAGGCAATTAGAATTTTTTATGGACTTAAAGAAACATATATCTCTTTTACTTATGGATCATAGTGAATATGAATAACTCCCCCTTATGATTTGGAATCCCAAATGATCGTATTCTTGATTTCCTGATTGAGATTTTATATTTTCTTGTACACAAAAGTCTTTATTGATAAGAAATTTTCCTTAGATACACTCTCCCTAACTTAGTGAAATATCTTATTTACTTAGTATTCTTTTTATCATTCCTTTCTCCCCCTTTGTGATTTTCAAAAAGGAATAAATAGAATGGGAAAAATGGTACCTGAAATATTAATACTAAGAAACCAAAAAATATATGAAGAACAACCGAAATTCCATTAATATTGAAATAATTTATACAAGAAAAAAATTCAACAAAAGACCGGAATTTGAAAATCTATCCTTCTTTCTCCTTCAACATCAACTTCTTGAAAATGGTTTTTAACTTCTTGAGATCCTTGTGATCCTCTTCCACATGCTTAAGCAGCTGATCCTGATCTTCACTTTTGTTTCCCAAGGCTCTAATCTTTTCTTCCTAATCCTTAAGAAATTATGCTTGAGCTTTTAACACTTCTTCTTACTTAACCATATTCTCTTAAAATTATATTTTTAGATCCCTTTCCCTCTTCCAATTCATGGATACAAAATTAAGCTTCCCATTCATATCCTTAACATCTTGCATCTGAGTAGTCTGTTCAAGAGTTATCTTTTCTTCAAAGCTCTTAGAAAGATCATTAAGCTTTCTATCTTCTGTGTCAAAGGAATCTTTGACATAATCTTGAAATTCATCAAAATCTCTCAGGTATTCGGTAGTCTTCGATGACCCTTTTGTAATCTTCATGAATGACCTTTTATGAGCCTCATAACCAATGAGAAAGGATTTGAAATATGACTCAAGACTAAAAAATTTATCCATAAGCATGGAAACTGAATATGATTTCTGATTGAATGAATTCCGAAGAAACCAAAACCTCAAATCTTTACTTGGAAATAAAGGAATAATACCAAACATATTTTTTAAATATTATACCAAAAAGTCATGTCCAAGAGAGGATGATTTTGAATCAGAATGTTTGGTTTGTGAGGTGATTAATGATTTCTTCTTCAAAAGGTTTGTTTACTTCTTCCCGATCCTTCTCTTCATTCCCTGGAGTAGTAAGTTTTGAGGATTCAGATTAAGAAGTCTGGATTGATAATTTTGCAGAGGGACTTTACTTATCATGGTAATCTTCATCTTTCTTTATGACATCATCAGTGTCATCCCCTTCTTATTCTTCTTCTTCTATTTCCTCTTCCACTTCCTAAACAATTTCTTTTTCTTGTTCTAGATCCGGAATCACTACCTTCTTTCCCAGAGTCTCAATAAGTGATTCTATCAAAAATGATTCTATCACTGGGATTTGTTTAGATTATTTCACAACATCCTGGATAAGTGATTAAACTATATAAGCCTCCAATAACTTCTTTATATGCTTCTTTTCATTTTTTTTCTCAAGGTTTTCAGAAAAATTTATCTTTAACTCTTTTGCCTCAGCAGGATCCAAGCCAAACATATCCCCCCATTAATTCCTGTTTTCATGCCTTCTATCCACTTAGCCACTACTATATTAGGATAATCCTTTTGTTTCTTTGTTTTCGGTGGTGTATATTGAGACTCCTTAGCCAGATGAGTTTTTCTTTCTTTTTTAGTTCCTTGGCATTCCTCTTCTTTCCACCCTTCTTAAAGGATTCAACCAGTTCCGGTTTCTTTGCTAGAGCTTAGATTTTAGTTTCCTAAAATTCATAATATTCTCTTGAATCACTGGAAAAACTAACTTTCATTCTTCTTAGAGTAACATCACTTAGAAACATCACTTTGAAATTCCTTGTCTTTGAACTACAAGTAATTTTAAAAGACTAAAGACAACACACTATAATGTTCAAAATAATAGTTGGATACACAATAATATGAGATTTTAGGGTTCCATTCTTCATATTCTCTATTGTTAGAAAAAAATAGTTTAATAAATTTATTTTCCTAAGATTCAACAAGAACATATAATGCATAAATATCACTTTTTTTCAGGGTATCCTTGTCTCCTTTTCTCAGAATGAGAAATCCCAGAACCCATAGATGAAGAATCTGAAGATTTGTAGAGAGATGAATAATTATCTGAGACTTCACTTCCTTTAAGACAAGACACTCTATAGCTTTGTCTTTGTTAAAATATCCTTCTACATCAGGTACTTGTGAGAGTATAACTCTGCTTCTCCTTCACAAGGAATTCCAATCATGTTGGTAGCCATATTATAAGAAAGTGAGTTGGTTTTCCCATAGCTCTTAAAAGAGAACTCGTCTCTGCCTCCTTCATTGAATAAAGTCACTGATTCATAGAACTCAACTAAGAATTCTGGATACACCAGATCCTGTGCCCTCATATTGGATATATATAGGCTCTCCCATCCATTCAACTTGATATTCTTTGAAATGATGGATCATACTTTACAAAGAATTTGGGATCAACTATCCTCTGTCTATGTATTTTCCATTTGGAGATTTCCTTTAGAGAAGACATATCTTTCTGAGGAGAGGCTTTTACAGACATTCGGAAGTGAAAAAACCATAAAAAATTAAAACAGCCTTAGGTAGAGAAAAAGGGATTCAGCACACTAGATCTTGAATATCAATGTGGGAGAACCATTAGGGGGTCCTTATATAGGCTATGAGGGCGACAGTTCAACTTCCATGGTTTATCCGACAGTTGAAATTCATATGATCAATTCTGATAGTTGAGATGATAAATGAATAAGAATTTTGATAGGTTCTGATCTTTTGAGGTTTTTATGATAAACAATCAGATTTAAGAAAAAGTTAATTTGAAAAAGTCTCTTAAACAAGATAAAAATACCATCATATAAAATGATGATTACGAAAATTTAGGAAAGAAAATATACCTTCTGGATTACTGGGAAGATTATTTATAATGAGGAATATTTTTCTTGAAGAACTTTAGATTATATAAAAATTTTAAAACAAATTTAAATAAAATTTTGATTAAAAAAATTTTATTATGAAAACTTTGACTAGGAAAAATTTTACAAAAAAAATGACTACGAAAAATTTTGGCTACAAAAAATTTTGACTAACAAGAAAATGTACTGCCCCTATGAAAATGAGTTTCTTACTATAAGGAGATAAGTTTCAACAAGGAGTTATTTTAGAATATTACCTCATGGTTATCATTCTTGAAATTTTTTTAATGTATTCGAATCTATCATAGGGTAATGATTTTGTGAAAATATCAGCAAGTTGATCTTGCGTTCTGATAAATTGAAGAATGATATCTCTTTTTTGCGCGTGATCCCTAAAAAAGTGATGTCTGATATCTATGTGTTTTTCACGAGAGTGATGTGTAGGTTTTTTACTTAAGGAAATGACACTAGAATTATCAAACAATATTTTTGGTTTTGGAAAACTCATTCCATTGTTTGTGACTGTGTGTTGTATCCACAACACTTGAGCACAACATCTTCCAGCTGCTATATATTTAGTTTCAGTAGTGGAAAGTGCTAATGAGTGTTGTTTTTTGCATGAACAAGAAACAAATGAATCTCTTAAGAAATTACAAGCTACAAATGTACTTTTTATATCCATTCTATATCCACAAAAGTCAGCATCTGAAAAAACCATTTAAAACAAAATCATTTCCAGAAGTATAAAAGAGTCATAAATCCATGGTTCTCTTTAAGTATCGAAAAATTATTTTCACTACCATTAAATGAGATTCCTTAGGATTAAATTTATATCTTTCATATAATCATACTGAAAACATTAATTCTGGATGACTACCTGTCAAGTATGGTATACTTCCTATCATGCCTCTAAATGGTGTTTAATCCACTGGTTTCCCAGCATCATCAAGATAAAGTGATTTTGAGGTACTAATGGGATTACTTATACTCTTATTCTTGTTATATCCATAATTTTTAAGAATATATTTAATATACTTATGTTGTTATATATAAATAACTTTTGGTTTTTGAGAAATTTAAAAACCAAGAAAAAATGTTAACTCACCCATCATAGTCATTTCAAACTCAGATTTCATTAGATCCGCAAACGAATTAGTTAAATATTGATGAGTTGAACCAAATATAATGTCATGAACATAAATTTGAACAATCAAAACATTTTTATTATATTTCTTTATAAATATATTTGGATTAGTATTTACCTTAATGTAATTGTTTTGTATTAAAAATCCTATAAGTCTATCATACCATGCTCTAGGGGCTTGTTTAAGTCTATATAAAGCATTGGTAAGTTTGAAAACATGTTCAGGATGTTTTGTATCTTAAAAACCCGGAGATTGTTCAACAAAAACTTCTTGTTGAACATATCCATTAAGGAAATCACATTTAACATTTATTTGAAAATTTTTAAAATTAAATAATGCTACAAAAGCAAGTAAAATATGAATAGATTCAATTGTAGCTACTGGAGAATAGGTTTCATCATAGTCTATTCAATCTTGTTGATTATAGCTTTTAGTAACTAATATTTCTTTATTTCATACTATGATTCCATTTTTATCACACTTATTTTTGAAGACCCATTGAACTCTATTAACAGATGTTTTCTTAGGTATTTCAACCAAGGTCCAGACTTTATTCCTTTTGAATTAATTTAGATCATTTTTCATAGATTTTATCTAATAATCACCACCTAAAGCTTCATCAGTGCTTTAAGGTTCTAATTAAGAAAGTAATTCTAGATGTTATACTTTATTTCTTAAGGTACTTTTATACCTTAAAGGTCGATTTACATCACCGATAATTTTATCACTGGGGTGACTCTTAAGAAACAACTGATTTGGGTTTTGTAGAACATGTTCATCAACATATGGTAGGAAATATTCTGGGTTAAATGTTTCAAAAATATTTTATTGACATTTTCTTGATCATAAAGTTCTTCTATCAAGGGTTGATAATCAGTTTTTGAAAAAACATTGGAAGATGTAGGTTGAAATTTTTTAAAAACCAAGGGACCAGTTTCATCAAATTTGACATGTACTGTTTCTTCAACAATAAAAGTATTTTTATTGAAAACATTATAAGCCTTAAGAAGTTATAATGTAGCCTATATAAATTCCTTCATCATATTTGGGTTCAAATTTATAGAAATTTTCTTTAGTATTCAGAATGAATACTTTGAAACAAAATATCATGAAGTAGGAATGTCTTGGTTTTCTTCAATTTCATAACTCATAAGGTGTTTTGTTAAGAAAATGTCTAATCAAAACTCAATTTATAGTATAAAAAGAAGTACATACAGCTTCATCCCAAAAGTGTTTCTCTATCTAATATTCACTTAACATGGTCATAGTTATCTCTTAAAGAACTCAATTTCTTCTCTCAATAACACCATTTTGTTCCAGGGTTCTTGGTGAAGAGGAGTTATGAGTAATGCCTTTTCTACTACAAAAATTTTCAAAATCAGAATTATGAAATTCTCCTCCATGATCACTATGAATAGTTACCAAAGAAAGTTCTGTATCATTTTTAACTTGGGCTCTAAAAATATTGAAATAAGAAAAAGTATCATATTTGTTTGCTAGAAAATTGACCCATGTAAATATAGTGTAATCATAAACTAAAACAAATACATAATATTTTCCTCCAATGCTTCTAGTTTGTGTTGGACCAAAAAGATCCATATGCACCAACTGTAATGCATCAGTATTTGATACGTCACTAACTAATTTAAAACATGATTTATGTTTCTTGTTAAATTGACAAGGATCACAAACTTTTAAAGAATCAAATATATGCTCTATTATATCCTTAAAATGTATTTTCTTATAGATTTTCCATAGGTTTCTAAGGTTACAATGTACTAACATTCTATGCCATAACCAAGAACGATCTTCCATTTCACTAAGATAAGGTATATCTTGTCTCCTAAGGTCTTATATGTTTAGTGTGTATACATTCTCTTGCCTATTGCCAGAAAGAATAAAATCTTCCTTAGAATTGTGTACTAAACAATTGTCATTCCTAAAATTCACAAGGTAACCTTCATCACATAATTGTCTTATGCTCATCAGGTTGTGCTTAATACCTTTTACAAATAATACATTTGAAATCTAAGTTTTTTCAAGAAGAACAATGTTACCTATACCAATAATTTCTCTTTTAGCATTATCTCTAAAAGTTTATTTTCTTACTTTAATCAAGATAATCTTTTCAAAGAAGTTTTTGTTAATAGTCATATGCCGAGAACATCCACTATACTTATACCATGTATTGTTGTTGGTAATTTCATTATTTTCCTAAAAATAAGAGTGTTATACTTTTGTAATCCAAACTTTCTTGGATCCCACAACTTTAGAAAGAAAAATTTTATGTATCCAAATTTTCTTAGAAAAATAAGCATTATGAAAACCTAAGGACTGAGTGTTGTTTAAGGAAATTTTTTCCCAATGCCCACCACACTGAAATTTAGTAAAAAATGGAGTACTTTGAAGAACAAACAAATTATTACTAAAAAACTGATTTAGAATGAGTATAACCAAATCCAGAATTATTCCTTAGAGGTCTAATTTGAGAATACATTTTATCAAAGTTTTCATTGCCTAAGGTAATGTTTGACAAACATTTCTTCAAGGAAATTATTTCAGAATTTAATTTAATAACTAAGTTTTTACCTTCAAAAACATTATTTTTATCACTATAGTTAGTCTCTAAAATATTTTTTAAGAAATTATATTTTTAATATCCTTAGAAGGTTTATCCTTCTCATAATTAACTAACTCAAGGTTTTTTTAAATACTTTCAAAATAAAAAAATTTCTTATCAAGATCTTTAGAAATATTTGATACTTCTTTAGTAAGAATAGAAATTCTAGAGTTTTCTATATCTGGGTTTTTCTTGACATTAGAATTTTCATTCTAACAAATATTTTAAAACATAGAAACTTCTTATTAAGTAGGTAATGTTTTATCTTTATCAGAATAAGATTCTTCATCTGAGGAATCATAATATTTATTATCACTATAATTAGAATCCAAGGAAACATTAGTTATAGATTCAACATTGTTAACCTAATCCATTAGACAATGGTTTTCAATGTGTAATCTGGCTAGTAATTCTAGATTATTATATCCAGAAGATTCATATCTTGAGGATTCATTAGAAGAGTCTCCACCACTGAAACACTAGGAGTCATTAGCTTTCAAAACATTCATAGCTTTATCTTTCTAGTACTTCTTTCTATTTCTCTCAGAATGCTTTTCATTTTTATCTTTTTTTTATTAATCATAGGACAATCTGGCCTTATATGCCCTACTCTTTTGCATTCATAACAAGTGACTTTAGAGTTTTTCTTTTTGTTAATTTCTTTCTTATTAAATCTATATTGAAAGTCTTTATTCCTAGCTAACATGTTCATACTTAGAGAAATATTATCTAGCTCATTCTCAGAATGTCCACTTTCTCTAGATTTAGATAAAATAGTGACTTTCTTTGACTTGGGTCTTATAACCCTTTCAAGAGTCCAGAATTTAGTAGTAGTAAATGATACAATTCCATTTCCATTATTATTCTTATTCATATCAGCAAATCTTTTAATTCTTGTATCATGTTGAAGAGGTGTTTCAAAAATATCCTCAAGTGTAATTTGATATACTTTCCTATTATCATCAATAGATATTTTCTTAGATTCCCACTTATTAGACATGATGTCTATAATCTTTTCCACAAGTTCCTCATCACCTAAATCTTTCTGATGAATTAACTGTAAACTGTTAAAAATTGTCATAAAACATTGTTATACCATACACACTAGTTATCCATAAGAGAATAGAAATCCACGATATTCTGCTCTAAGCAGAGCACTTATAGTTTCTATAACCTTGGACATACCAAAATGAGTAACCTCCAATTTCATCCAAATGCAATTTTACTCTTCATAAGAAGAAATATGACTATATATATTCCTGTTCATGGAACACCAAAAAGGTTTGCGTAATTGTAGTTTAGTTGATATTCTAACATTTCTTGATTAGTAAAAGTTATAACTTCCTTATCAGGAATCTTGTAATCACCAATAATCATATTAAAATTGTCTACTCCAGTATTAATAATAAAAGTCTTCATGCGATCTATCCGATATTCACAATCATTCCCATCAAATATAGGTGGTTTATTAGGATTTTTATTGTAAATTGAACCGACATTCATTCTTTCCATCTAAAAGAAAATATCTTTACACAAATACTTGTTAATAGTAAACGTTTGTTAAGAAGGATAAAAATCCCAAGTAGGAAAAATTTAGAACAATGAAAACAAGAGTAAGAAAACTTATATGTGAATATAATTATTTTAGAGACCTCATTTGATACCAATTGTAGGATCGAAATATGAATTTATATTTTTAATTACAAGAGGGTGGGGGGTGAATTGTAAATTTAAAAACTTCCATTTTTAACCATAAGGGAAACTATGTTTAACAAAGTTAAACAATGTAAATTCAGAAAAACTCTTAGTTCTAAAAACTTATAAGGTTTCATAAATATGATTCTAGAAATGAAACTTAATAAAAGCTTATAAGGAAAAGATTCTACCTTAAAGCATATAGAATCTTACTTATCAGAGTATACAAAAGAACAAGAAAGTATAAGATGGTTATACTTGCCTCCTTTTTCAAAACACATTGGAATATAAACATGAAACAAAACAAGTAACAAGTATGAAATCTTTTAACCCAAAGAGAAGGGTATCCAAAAACCTTGGATAAAGGTCCCTTGATTTATACTTTCAAGAAAGTATGTCTTACCCACACCAGGGTAATCCCTCAATATGAATATTTGAATCTGTCTTAGTATCCCCACAATCCCTCAATATTTAAGGTAGTTGGAACCTCTGTGTTCCTATCCATAGATGTCCTCGAACATTATGGTAGTCAGCACATCTATCTTCCCATCCCCAAAAGTCTTATATTATACATAATAATAATTGGAGTCTCACAAAGCAAGCTGAACAAGATGATCAGTATGCACAAGTCATGTGAGTCTTTATCTCTAGAAATTACTTCAGCAACATGTGATCTCTAGTGATCAATGTAGTCTCAGTTTTTTTTGAGCTCTTTTAAGTGAGTTCCTATTTACAGGAATTTCTTCAACGGTCAGCTCCCTCCTCCAATAGTCATATTTTTCCCTGAATATCGGAGGTACCTGTAAATGTGTCACTCATACAATAGTTAGTTAGAAATAAGAAGTACGACATCATTTCATAATTATAACAAGTGTAATAAAAATAAGGTTTCTTAAACAAATCCAATTTTTTGAAGTCTAAGGATAATAAAGATCTGAGTCTAACCAAATAAACACTCAGAGATTATAAATTCTAAATACCCAGATTCCATTTTCTAGGACTTTAGAACATGAATTCTGTAAAATTCGGAATATGAATTATAATGAATTTAAAATCTAAATCCTTTGGAATTCAGAGTTTGAATTCAAGGGAATTTAGAGTCCAAATTTGGAAGAATTAAGAGGAATTTGGAGTCTGAATCTTGATGATTTTGGAGTCTGAATTTCAGAGAATTCGGAATCGAAATTTTAGAGAAATCTGAATCTGAATTTCATAGAATTGGGAATTGGAATTTTAGAGAATTTGGAATCTGAATTTCAGAGAATTCCGAATCTGAAAATAGAATACTCTATATCTAATAATTTATAGAATTCTAAGGTTTTAGATATGAAACTTATTTTTGGACTTTATAAATAAAAGGAGTTAGGATAACAGAAACTATAAAATGAACAACGAAAACAAAGTCAAGGGGAAAATTTCCTTGCGAAAAGAAAATTTTCCTTAATAAGATAAATCTTATAAGAAATTAGATTTTCCTTAAGATAGTGTGTTTATGATTTTCAAAACATAAAGGAATGAAAAATTCATAAGGAAAACTTATTGACTCAATAGGTATATATATACAATTATATTTAAATACATATATGTGTGTGTGTGTTTGTGTGTGTATTTATATATATTTAAGTAAGTTTATTTATATTTGTATATATTTAAATATATTAATATCTATTCACCGATATTTAAACAAATTTATATATATCATGTCGGTATATATTTATTTGAAAATTATTATATTTATTTATATTTTTATATCAATGTATTTATAAATTATGAATGAATATATGTACATATATATATTCAAATATATTTATCTATATATATAAGTCTATTAAAGTCTTCTTATTCATGACATGAAGAGTTAAGTGGAGTGGAAAAGGCTTGCTGAATAATTAATAGGAAAGGAGTTCAAATCACACAGCACAAATACACATTTTCTTTATTTTACTGGATGAGTTTTGTTAGGCCTGGGTGTGGAAGCCTTAGGTTTGGAGGGGTCTGAATAAATAAAGAAGTAACATATTTTTTATTAATTTATATACATATAAATATATTTATATATTTTTTATTCTTTATAATAAATATAATAAAATATAAAATATGTAAATATAAATATAAAATCATTTAAAAAATAATAATATAAAAAAAGACACTAAACCAACCACAACATAATAAGTAAGTGCCACAAAAATATCTCTAACACATGAATTCACATAATTTTTAGAGAACATCACAATTCATTTAATGATAGTTTATACCACCACTAATTCCCTTTTTCTTATAGTGATAATATCAGAGAGAATTTATCATCAATATTTTTGAAATGGAAGGTGAATTAGTGCACTGTTATTTGTTTTTTAGTATTTAATAAAATGATTTAGAATTGGGAGATGCATGATATAAGGGAAATTAGAGCATTGGGAAAAAATGAGTATGTAAATTATTAATTGAAGATAGATAATGTGGTTTTCAAGTTTGATACTAGTCTATATTTTCATAGACACAATGTTTTATGATGGGGAGTTTTTAATTACCAATTTCATTATAGTTTAATTATTAAAATTATTATTTAATATTTAAATATATAAATTAGATTTTGAATATCCTTATTTGTTTGAATTTACATATTTTAATTGACAGTATGATAATTCTTAGTGTTTTGGGGGTGCTTAAAATGTGTATTTCGGTATGGGAAGATATGCATAAAACCCCAAAGGAGGAACTTTGGAGTTTGGTGTAAGGAAATATGAATATAGAAGGTCATAAAGAGATATCATATAATATGTATTATTCCACCATGTACTTGATGATTCAAAAATAGAGAGTTTATCAATATATTTACACCAAGTGGCAAGGGGACATCCATTGGAAACCTAGTGAGCCAAAAGATGGCCAGTGGAGATCTATCCATTATTCAGTGGTCCCCAAAACAATTTTTTTAAATATATTCTCATATGAATAATTTATAATTATTATTTGAAACATCTATTCAGGGTTTGGAGATTATAACAAAATTTATAGAGGAGTTATCTCTTTTTCCCATTTCTTTTATCATCCCACATCCCCTCTAAATAAATGTAGTACATAGTTTTTTTTGGTTTGTTGAATTGATATTAGAATTTCAAATTTATTCCCTTTCTTTTTCATCTTGATTCATCATTGATTTTAGTTTATTGGGTTGTGTATTTAATGTTGGGTTTTGTTAAAACATTTTGAAATCCATTCCTAAATAAGGGTATTCTACAAGTGTTTTTTAGAGGAGAATGAAGATGTAAGAACACACTCTGATGAATTTCATTTTGATAAAGGTGAGTTTTTTTATCAATTAATTTTTAGATTTTATCAAATTTGGGTAAATTAGTTATTGTTTCAATTATAGAAATTTTATCTTTGTTTTGGGTTTTAGGATTCTCTCAATATTTTTTGGGGTTTTTTATATTAATGTTTTTTACTTATTTATGAATATTGATTTATTATATCCTAGTAAATTCCTGGAAGTTTTCATATTATGATTTTCTTTTCAAATAATAATTATTTTATGTGGTCTCAAATTTCTCTTAATATTTTAATAGGCGTGTTTTTAATGTGTGGGATTTTTTTAGAATATTTAATGATATTTTATTATTTATTTTTTGAAATAGAATATAATAAGTCATCAAATTTTTAATATTCAAAGTTTAATTTAATTTTTATTTATAGAACTATTATTTGAATATTTTTATTTATTTATTACATACATACTATTAATTATACTAACTGTTAATGTACTTATAAGCCTATATTTTTTTATTCTCATTAAGATTATTTTGTAAAGTGTTTATTTAAATTTTATTAGTTTAATTTTTTTTTGTTTTTTCTCCATGGTCAAAATATTTTTCATCCCAATAATATATTATTTTCATGGAATTATTATATTTGAATATTTTTGGTGATATTTGTTTATATACATGAAGCATTCATCATTAAACATGTATTTTGGATCCCTTAGTATATTTAAAATAGTAAATCATAATTTTTAATTAACAACCTAAAATAATTATATTTCAGATGTTAAAATTAACATTTGGTTAAAAAGATTCACTAGTGTGGATTTAATAGTTAGTTTATTTGGAATGAAAAGTGATATTTTAATTAATAAAAAATAATATGAAAATTTTCTAATTTATCAATTTTTTATTTTAATTGATAGATATTCTATGCCTTATATCATATGGTTCAGGTAACTTGAACACACTTTGGATTTTTGGTTAGGGGTAATCATTCCAGTGATATTTTAGATATAGGATTATGTTTTTGATTATTATATTGATCCCCATTAATTTTCATTTTTTTAAACTCTAATTTTTTACTTTATTTAACCTTATTTGATTTGGATTATATTATCATGAGTGTTGTGATGAGATAGATGATTGAGTAATCTGTATTAATAATTTTTATTGAATGTGATGATATTCTAGATGTGGTACCGAGTGAACATATTTAGTAATTTAGTGGTTACATGTGATATGAGTTGAAATAATTTAGAGTAACTTTTATACTTTTAATATATTATGTGATGCTATAAGAATTTAGATCATTATAGAGTTTTAGAGGATATAACTGGGAAACAATTTCATAATTTATAGTTTTTAGTAGGGTATGTTGTGATAACACTAACCCGAACTCTCATAATTTTCTTCTTAAAAAATAATATTTAATTTTTTTTGGTTTTTATGCCATTAAAAGTAACCCTATTTTAACAATACCAAACATAAAATATCAAATTGAAATATTTCATAACTTACATACCCAAATAACCTTTTGTGTATATAGTTTTAGTGAATTATGAAACACTCTTACATAATATTATCCACGTCTATAAATGTGTAATTTCTCACACTACTCCAATATTTTATCATTAAACATTTCATCTTTATCATCCGCACATGGAAGCCTTTCAGATGTATATCACATTAAATATTTCTTCATAACCAATTTAAATAAAAAAATATGAAGGGTGATCTAAAATTCTCAGTATAGGTAAACATAGGTAATAATATTTTAATAACATGAAGGATACATAATTAGGGATAATAATTTGAGAACATATTCAAATCACATAACCATGACAAAAGAAATTTCATATCCATAAAAACATAATTATAATCACTGTGAGATTGTATAAATATTTAGAAAAATAAGAGTGACTTATGATTCAACAATCAATATCCATGTGTTAATAATCCTTGTTTAGAGGACACTTTAGAACCTGATTATTGCATGAAGAAAAAATGTTGGAAAATTAGAACATAATCATTCCTAAATGAATTACCTAAACTGGGTAATTAAAACATTCAATTAAGAGTAACATAAAACACATATCCCTATTTCTTCTTATGAGTACCTATAAAAAGAAAAATTTATCTCACTCTCTTAGAAGTAACATACAACTATTAGGTCTATCACATTACCATATGAATTAGTGGGATATAATGAACCCACCCATCCTTAGTTTATAATGGAATATTCCATCCTTAGTTTATAACAAAACCAC
This sequence comes from Viscum album, assembly GCA_963277665.1. Taxonomy (NCBI): domain Eukaryota; kingdom Viridiplantae; phylum Streptophyta; class Magnoliopsida; order Santalales; family Viscaceae; genus Viscum; species Viscum album. The sequence goes on from OY728138.1 coordinate 623,651,408, forward strand.
CCATAAATCTTACACACAAATTTCAAAGTACCATTAATTTTGAAATAAAATTTATATACATTCACTTTTTAATATAAAAATATCAAATTTTCTTTCATACCTTTATTTAACTAGGTAAATGAAATGGGTTCCTTGAAAATCACTTTGAATAAATCATAATCCATCCATAAAAATAATAAGGATGGTATCATTATATAATACCCCTATTGGAAAAAAAGTAACATTAATGTTTGTTGTCATTGATGAATAGAAATACCAATTAAATTTATTTAAAAAATTATTAAAGAATATACCATTTCCAATTTGAAAATAACTTAAAAATATTAATTTCCTGTATAATAAAAAAAATTCTTTTAATGTAAACTTTGAATCATTAATTTTAATTTTCAAAGAAAAAATATTAATGATTGAATTAAATGGTGGTTAAAGAATATTTTTTAAAATAAAATATTTATTTCATACTTAGTTAAAGAAATTCAAAATGTGTCAAATAAAAAATTCTAATTTCTTTTTAAAGAGAACTATAGATAATGTCCATGATACTTTAAAATGACCATAATAAATCATTGAAGTGAAAAATTAACATTATTTAAAAAATATTTAAGAACATAGTTATGGAAGAAAAAGATTCCCGATCTAAAATAAGATACATGATCAATATCAGTTATATATAACATTATTGGTGTTTCATTATTAATATGGTAGTAAATTTAAATTAAAAATTTAAGACATACTAATAAATATATGAGAAAAAAATATATTTGGTTCAAGAAAATAATGGTATATAATCCCTCCCAAAGGAATATTTAATATGGACAACCACGAAATAAGATGATATTTTATCCTAAGAATCCTCATCATTTTGGTAAATTATGAATATTTAGTTTGTGAAGGAACATAATTAAAATTAAATATTAAATACCATTAATTTAATTATATCAATTACATAAAATTCTAAGTGGTTTTATGTACACCTTATAAAATAATATAGGTTCATAAAGTAAATATATGTCCTAAAGAAGGAAAATTGGAGATGAATAATCATTACAAAGATCATATCATTGAATTTAGAATTAAGAAATTTAAATATTATTTGTAAAAATATAAATCTAAATAATATATTTTTAAATAAAAAATATTAAATTAATATATCATTTCACACATAATACTTTCATAACATAGTCATTTAATTATAATTATAACCCAATGAATGAAAGTTTTGTTAACAAACCCCTTATCACTTTGGTAACTTCTGAATATAAACCCCTAGAGGAAATAAACTGAACTAAATAAAAAAAGTCACTAATTTTTAAGGATTCATGATATAACATGTTAAAGGGTTTTATAAACAAAATTTAAAATAAATTAGGTGTACAACATTAAAACATGCCATAATGAAGGAAAATTGATATGAAATCAAAAACCTCATGTCCTGACTTGACATGTATGTTCTTTATATTCCTAAATAATAAAAATTTGTTAATTATTTATATTTTTATTTAACTTTATCATGTTTATTTTTCATTTTATTTTACTTAACTCTATTTCAATATTAATTTTCTAATTAGTTATTTTTCATTTTGGTGTTTTGATGAGGTTTGGTTCGTATATCCAAAATAAATTTGGTAGTTTCAATATGGTAAAAATAATATTAGTCCCAAAAACTATATAATCATATATATGAAAATAATAATAATTTTTTTAATTAATTAAAATTATGTAACCTTCTATAAAATATGGACATGAAAAAGTAAATAGATTTTTTCATGGAGGTGGTTTTCTATACGTATTCATGGGTAACATTTTCTTTTTTCAATGAGCATGTGGGAAAGAATCTATGTTTTATTTTAACTTTTTATAATTATTATTATATCATAAATATCATAATAAATCTTTAAATAAATATTTATAACCATCCATGTGAGTTGGTTATAAAAAATAAAATATATCACCTCATAAAACGGTAGTTGGAATGTATGGATGAGTAAGGTTTTTATTTTTCATTTGTATTATAAATAAATGAGGATTTTATTTTTACCATAAAATAACAGAATCATTACAATATATATCATATTTAGTTATTTATATTCATTATTGTTTCCATCTATTCTATTTGGTGACAAAAAATAAATTATATTGGGTCATGCAGCTATAGTTTTTCGTATACACAAATACTTATTTCATTTCCCATTAGATAAACAAAAATATAGATTATGGTTAATCCATAAATATAAAAATATCTAAGTATATAAAATATATTTGTGTAACTACAAAATAATGGTTTGAATATTTTTGAATGAGTTGGAATAAAGATATAAAATAAAATATTTGGTAAAAAAGTTATACCTCTTCTTCGGACAAAAACCATCTCATTACACCTTAAGCCCTATAAGGAAGATATTATGCCAATAATAAGTCCTATTGAACATGAGTAGGTATTTTTGGAATTTATTTAGGTGTGTTTTGTACAATATAAAATTTTCTTTGAGCGTGTATGGGAAATTATAGGCTGTTTCCTTTTATAGGTGATAGAGAGGAAACACTTTGTATATTTAATTTTTTAAAATATTATTAAGTAATTTACATGGCTAAGTGTCTCATAAATGATTAAATTTCAAAAATAAGTTAATAATTGACTAAATAAATCCACAAAATAAAATTTAGTAATGTTTTCATGCCACTATAACCCTTATCACATCTCTTTAACACCATGTAAAATTGTTTTATATTTAACCAGTGTAATATTTTATTACTATTTTTACATTGAAATATGAAAAAAATAGTTAAAATTGGTACCTAATATTAATTATTCTATTTTAACAAATAAAATAATTTTTATAAAATTAAACAAACATAACTTGAAGAATTTAATTTTAAAATAAACACGCAAAACATGATGAAAAATGTTTTTCAAGAAAAAATATATTCTTAAGTATAAATTATTGTATAAAAAATCATGAATTAAATTTATTAAAAAGTAATTAATTATATTATACGTAATATAAGTGAACTGATGCATCATTAACACCATATTGATAAAATTTAAATTTGTACATTCTTGAAATCGAAAAAAATATACATTTTCTACTAGTCGTTAAAAAGAACATTTTTAGAAAATTCCTTAAAATTCAATTCAATATAATTATGACATAATAATTTCATAAATTAAATTAATTTTTTAAATTAATTTTCTAAAAGTGAAAAAATATAATATTTTTTCACATAATGCAATAAAAACCATTTTTGAGGGAAAATTTATTTTTGAAGAAGAAAATGACTATTGTATCAATTTGATAGCGATTTTTTAATAATTAATCAATAAATTTGTATTAAGTATAAAATTTATTCATATATTAAAAAATATGGTCATTCCTATTCATACCAACATATTCAATGCCAATGTTATAACTATTATATTTTAATAATAATATTTCTTGGATTATTAAGCTCATTTTGGGTTTCATATAAGCTATAAAACATAATATTATTATTTAAAATCATGGGGTATTAAATCTCATCCATTTAAATATATTTCAACCTTGATATTTTTTATTTTAATAATTAAATCAATTGATTAATATCTTATTATCACTTTTATGAAAACCCATATATAAATAAGGTTCAACAAAAATTATTTTTTAAAAAATAAAAAGGATAGAATAAATATCATCTAGAATAATACATAACTAGTTTTCCAAATATGGGATCTTTCGTAAGAAGTGAAAATTTAGATATTTATGAACAAATTAATTTCCAGATAACGAAGAAGTGTAATAGATATCATTAATTATAGTAAAGTAAATGAACGTGATAAAGTCAATGACCAAATAAATATAAACCAATGATTCATAGAAAATATAATTAATTCACCATAAATAAGGGAAAAGGGATATCATTTTTTTAAAATCCATTTCCTATAATCGAGGAATACCTTTAATATATATACAAATAATATAAGAAAATATTCTCACATTGCATATCGAAATTCACCCATATTATCAAATTCCATAACAATATAATCTTTTTATCTAAACTATGTGCATTCAAAATGAATTGTTTATCCAAAGAGAACTAAAATCAACATATAATGGGGTTATAAAAAGATGATATGTTATTCAAGATATATCTATTTATTTACTAAAAAAAGGATAGCATATGGTATGATAATATCAAAAAATAATTAACTTTTATATAATTTAATATTTAAATTTTCACCCAAATATTTATAATAACACTCTGGATACACCATAAAACATTCCATAAGTAACAAAACCCTATATCACAATTATCTTTAGTAAAATCTACATTAAATAATGTATTAACCTAAAATTAGATTCCATAAATTTCATATTAAATAAAAAAATAGCATTATTATGAAATAAATATTCACATTATACCTTGGGGTTACACATACCTCACCCTAGTGAACCATATCCCAATATGTCATTAATCACCTTACAATATCATCAATTAAAACCAAATAAGGGTTGTCTATGATTTTTAACTTATGATAAATACTAAACATATAATCATATTAAGTATTTCATAACACTTATTGTAACCACACATAAAAATTTCATAATTTTAAATGGTATCTAAACCCTAATCTCATACCAATTGTAAAAAATCCTAAACCCACACTCTTAGAATCCAATGCTTAAAACATATTCTTTACATTTATAGATTTTATAAACTTAAAGGTGACCCAATTTTAACAATATAAACCTTAAAATTTGAAATGTAAAAATTGAATCACTTCAATACCCAGGGCCCTTTTAGGTTCATAGTTTTTGAGAAACAAGACAAACTCTTACAAAAAAATTCCCATTTTTGTATGTTATATAATTTTCCCAATACTCCCTTATTTTATTGTTCCACAGTATTATTTTATCATATCTCACATTTAATACTTATATGAATATATTACATAACATATTTCTTAAAAATATTTGAAAAATTAAAATAGGAATGTTGATAAAAAATTCTTTTAATTGGAAAACATAGGTAATAAAAATTAAATAATTTTAAAAATCATTAGATAGGGATAAGGATTATAAAAAAAATTAAAAGTGTTTAAGCATAACATAAGAGAATTATTACCCAGAAAAATGGATTATAAACATTGTAAAATGGAATAAATTGATAATCAACTATGATAGACTAATAAGTTAACAATAATTATCCAAGTGATAATAGTGCTTGATCGGAGGAAACATTAAAGCATGTTAAAAACATAAATAGAACATTTTAGTATCTTTGAAACTAAATATTTCATCATGGAATAACATAAATAGGATAATTATAACATTTTATTTGGATTAAATTAATATTTTAAATTTTGTCCCTTAATTGGATTACCTATCATAGTATATCTCTATATCACTCTCAAAAGAGTAACTTACAACAATCAAATACATCACATTACACAATATCTTATAGAGATATAAAATACTCACTCATTTGTGGTTTATAATATAACCACCTGATATTTGTTTATAAAAAAACATAAAATCCATCATCTATAGAAATTTCCATGAACTATGGAATGATCAAAATAATTGGTATATTTAAATTTTCTACATAAGAATAACCATTGTTCATATGTGACATCAATTTCTGTTGTCATTGATGAATATAAATAATAAAAAATCATTAAAGAAATATTGATGGAAATAACCTTTCCACTTTAAAAATGATTTTATAAAAATAAAAAGAAATTGTATTTTAGGGAAAAAATATTTTAAAATTACATTGGAATACTTCAAAGTATGATTCAGTGAAAAAATATCACTAGTTAGTCAAATTAAAGGTTAACCAGTATATGTTAAAACAAAACATTTCCTTCACACATCGGTAAAGAAAGTCAAAATGTGTCATTTAAACAATGGTAAAAATATTTTTTTTCAAACATACATTCAATCAATTCAAATATAATTGAAAATAACCTTAATAAATAATTGAATTGAAAATAAGAAGTTTTTGAAAATATATTATAAAACATAGACGTGTAAAAGAAATATTCTCAATTTAAAGAAATATATAATATCAATATCACAAACAATGAAATTTATAGATGATTCTTTAATTAGTAATGGAGGAAATTCAAATTAATCATGTGAAAAAAATTTAAAATATAATATTATAAAATTGATGTGGTCTAATAATATAATATCATATAATCCTTCTAATATGAAATTTGAACTTAAACATTCTAATAATAGGAAGATATTATATCATAAAAATCCGTATAATTTTAGAAATATTTTAATATTAAGGTTAGGAAATAAATTACTTTGAATTAAAAATTAAATACCATAAATATATTAATATACATTTTATACCTTTCAAGGGGAGTTATATACGTCTCATAAATGATCATAGGTAAATAACATAAACATGTTTCCCAAAGAACAAATAATTGATATGAATGACCCTCACAAAATCATATAATTGAATTGAAAATTAATAAATAGTTTGATTTGGTGTAAAAAATTTAAATCCACATAAAAAAGTGTAAATGAAACATAATAAAATCATAGGTAACTATACACATAACCTTATCATAACATAATCATTGAAGTAGATGTATAACCCAATGATTTGAAACTCAGTTAAGTATCTTTTACCACATTTATGAATTAAGAATCAAACCCCCTTGGTTGAAATAGATTTAAATAAACTTAAAATAATTATAAATACAAATGATTCATGATATAAAATTTACAAAGGAATTTTTATAAACCATATAAAATAATTTAGGTTTATAGAATTAAAAATTTCTCAATAATGGATAACTGTGATAAAATATCTTACACTAAACCATGACATGGAATTCATTTTATTTACCATGATAAATATTTTTTTTAATTATTTACTTTATTAATAAACTTTATTAAGTTTATGTTTATTTTATTTCACTTTTTTTCATGTAATAATTAATTACCTTGTCAGTTAAATGCACTTTAGGTATTTTGATGAAGTTTTTTTCATAAGTCAAAAATGGATTATACAGGTTGACTATGATAAAAATATTCATGGTTCCAACAAATAAATTGTGATATGAAAAATAAAATCATTGATTTTACATCCGTAAAATTTAGTCAAAAAAAATAAAATATGTTGTATCATGGAGGTGGTAAACTGTACATACGTATGAGCAACGTTTTCAATTTTCAATGAACACTTTAAAAGGAAGATAGGTTTGATTTAGAAATTTATATAATTATTATTATTTTAAAAATGTCATATTACTTATTTAAATTCTTATATATATCATTCCATCCAATGTAGATATGGAAAATAAAATATTTCATCTCGTGAGGCCGTAGTCCACACGTACGCGCATGTAATGTTTTTTATTTTTCATCTAAATAGTAAATAAATAAGTATAGATTTTATTTTACCATAATATAATTGAATTTATATAATATATAGAATTTTATATAATTCATATTCACCCTTTTTAACTTTCCATAAGAGGATATTATAGAAAATGAATCACATAACTTCCCAAGGTGGCAGCCTTTCATACACATAAATGATGGTTTCTATTCCCATTAGATGAATAAAGAGATGAATTAAGGTTAATAAAAACAATAATAAAAGATATTTATATGGAAGAATATTATTTTATTACATCATAATTATTTTAATAGTTTTTAAAGAGGTAAAATGATAAATAAAATAGAAAAATTCTTTTAAAATCTATAGTTATCCATCAGAAAAATCATTTTTCTATACACCAAAATCCACCTTAATATAGTATTATACCAACAATAAAACCCATAAAACATGGGGAGGTAAATTATTAATTTTTTTATTTATTGTCCAAGAAAAATGGACCTTGAAGTGTTAATATGAGTAAAGAGAGGGTGTCATTTTTTAGTTGAGGGAGAGGACACACTGGGTATTTATGAAAATAGTTAAGTATAATTAAGTAATTTCCCAAGAAAAGTATCTATTAAACAATTAATACTATAGACTCAAGTAAAAAGGGATAAATATTCTTCTAATTGGTGGTTCCTCCATAAAACTTTCACCAATCGAGTGGTCTTGTTTTGTAGGACTTTTTCGCTACGATCCAGAATCTCTATCGGTTGTTCTTCATAAGAAAGATCTTGCTCCAGCGGTACAACTTCTGAGCTGAGTACATGTGAAGGATCACATATGTACTTTCTCAGGAGAGATACATGGAACACATTGTGAACTTGAGAGAGATTCGGTGGAAGCGCCAATCGGTAAGATACCTTCCCAACACGATCCAGTATTTCGAAAGGACCGATATATCTAGGGCTCAACTTCCCCTTCTTTCCAAATCTCATAACCCTCTTCCAGGGAGATATTCGTAAGAACAATTTATCACCCACTTCAAACTCTAGGTCTTTTCTTCGGTTGTCGGCATAACTTTTCTGTCGACTCTGAGCTGCTCTTATGTGTTGTTGAATAGATCTGACCTTTTCTTCCATTTCATCAATGAGATCAGGTCCTAATATCTTTCTTTCCCCAAATTCATCCCAGAAAGTTGGAGTCTTGCATTTCTTTCCATAGAGAGCTTCATAAGGAGCCATATGAATACTGGAGTGAAATCTATTATTATAAGAAAATTCCACCAAAGGTAGGTGTTGATCCCAACCACCTTTGAAATCCATAGAGCAAGCTCTCAACATATCTTCTAGAGTTTGAATTGTTCTCTCAGACTGACCGTCTGTCTGAGGATGATAAGCAGTGCTGAAACTCAACTCTGTATCCAGAGTATGTTAAAGACTTCGCTAGAACTTTGAGGTAAATCTCGGATCCCAACCAGATATAATAGAAAGTGGTACTCCATGTAATCTTACAACTTCCTTTACATATATCCTGGAAAGCTGATCCAGAGAGAAATCCTCTCTAATAGAAATGAATTGTGCAGACTTTGTAAGACAATCAACTATGAACCGGATAACATTATTGCCTTTGGATGTTTTAGGAAGTCCTATGACAAAGTCCATAGTGATGTTTTACCATTTCCATTCGGGTATGGGTAATGGTTGTAACATCCCCTTAGACTTCTGTCTCTCAGCTTTAACTTGTGGACAAACCAAGCATCGAGAGACATATTCAACAACATCTCTTTTCATGCCATCCCACCAGAAGTACTCTTTCAGGTCCCTATACATCTTCGTGCTTCCAGGATGAATAGAGAATGAAGAACTATGACCCTTATCCAGCAGCTCCTTCTTTAATTCAGGGATGGGAGGAACACAAAATCGATTCATGAACTTTATTATCCCATCACAATCAAGTTTGAATTCAGGAACATTTCTCACCTTCTTTTGTAACTCGAAATCTTCTTTCTGTGCGTCTTTAATCTTCACATGTATAGATGGTTGAACATTCATTTGAGAAAGATACAATTTTCCCATTTCATTATAATTCCAAGATCCATCCTTTGTAAATCCATAAATATTGGATCTTTTGTGATCCTCATCATGGATAAACTAGCATGGTCTTGTCGACTTAATGCATCTACCACCTTGTTTGCTTTCCCAGGGTGGTAATGGATTGAGCAATCGTAATACTTAATCAGCTCCAACCATCTTCTTTGGCACATATTCAGATCCTTTTGTGTGGAAATATACTTTAAACTTTTATGATCAGTATAAATATCACACCTTTCACCATAAAGGTAATGCCTCCAAATCATTAATGCAAAGTTTCCGCAGCTAACTCGAAATCATGTGTTGGGTAATTTTGCTCATGGATTTTCAACTGTCGTGAGGCATAAGCTATCACCATATCATTTTCCATAAGAACACACCCCAATACCTTCTTGGATGCATCACTGTAGATCAAAAACCTTTCTCCACTATAAGGCAGTGTGAGCACAGGTGCACTGGATAACCTTCTTTTCAACTCCTTGAAATTCTCTTCACATTCCTCCGTCCAAACAAACTTAACTCCTTTCTGAGTCAACTTGGTGAGTGGATTAGATAATCGTGAAAAATCATTCACAAAACGTCGATAATATCCAGCCAAACTAAGAAAACTTCGGATATCAGTTACTGTTGTTGGTCTCAAACATCTTTTGATAACCTTAGTTTTTGCTGGATCCACAGATATCCCCTCTTTTGAGATTATGAGACCCAAAAATGAAACTTTTTGAAGCCAAAATTCACACTTGGTAAATTTGGCATAAAGATTCTCCTTTATTAGGGTCATCAATATAATTCTCAAGTGATCTTCATGTTCTTCCTTACTCTTTGAATAGACAAGAATATCGTCTATAAAGACTACCACAAACTGATCAAGTTAGTCTCTAAATACTCTATTCATTAGATCCATGAAGATAGCAGGGTAATTAGTAAGACCAAATGGAATCACTATAAATTCATAGTGTCCATACCTTGTACGGAAAGCCGTCTTTGGTATATCATCCCTTTTGACCCTTAATTGATGATACCCTGAACGAAGATCAATCTTGGAAAAGTATCGAGCTCCGCATAGTTGGTCAAATAGGTCATCAATGCGCAGGAGAGGATATTTGTTCTTGATAGTGATCTTGTTAAGTTCTCGATAAGCAATGCAGAGTCTCATTGATCCATCTTTCTTCTTAACAAACAGAACAGGTGCTCCCCAAGGTGACGCACTAGGGTGTATGAACCCCTTATCAAGATTCTCTTGGAGTTGCTTCTTCAATTCCTGCAACTCAATTGGGGCCATTCTATAAGGTGTCTTTGAAATAGGCAAAGCACCCGGTATGAGTTCTATTGAAAACTCAACATCACGATTCGGTGGAAGACCTGGTAATTCCTCCAGAAAGACATAATCAAACTCCTGTACAATGAGCATATTCTTAATCGTGAGTTTCTCACCAAACATTTGAGATAAATATCCTTCATTTAGTGGAATCAATACCCATAAAATGGAATAAATTTCCACTGGAAAGTTATGTTCATCTTTGCATTGATAGACGATCATAGATTGATCTGGAATATGAAATGTGACTTCCCTTCTTTGGAAATTGATATGAGATCAATGCAGAAAAGCCAATCCATGCAAAGAATCACATCAAATTCCACTATAGGAAGGATCACAAGATTTTCAGGAAGCACTTTCCCACAAACTTGAATCGGAGAAGAATTTTAAACTTTTTATGAGACTTTTGTGCCATTAGGTGTTGTCACAGCTAACTCAGCATCTAATTGTTGAGGTAATACGGTGATACCCTTTGAAAATTCTTCAGAAATAAAGGAGTGGGTGGATCCAGAATCAAATAAAGAGTTTTCTACTTTAGAGTGGATGTTAAGTGTACCTTTCACCACATTGTTATCGTACTCCACATCACTGATAGAAATTGCATGTGACTTTCCTTTGTCTTTAGCCTTAAGAGTTTGTTGACGTCGACCATCATCTTCAACCCTTGGATTAGGGAATTTAATGGCATAATGTCCCATCTCCTTGCACTTGAAATATTGAAGTGTAGTAGGGTCATTCTGTGTATCCCTTCCTTTGTTTGCATCATTTGACATCTTCTTCCCATCATCGTGACATTAAAATGCCCGATGAACTTCCTTTCCACATTTGAAACATTTACTTGTCCCTTTAAGACAACTCCCTCTATGTTTCTTTCCACACTTTGAGCATAAAGGAAAGCTCATCTTATTTTCAGTGTGCTCTTTAGATTTTCCATTGAATTCCATTTTCCTTTTCTTATCAAACCCATATGACTGATGGGTTACTCCAATCTCCATCCCAACTTTGAGAGCACATCGAACGATTTCCTCGTAGCTATTGAAGTCCCTTATGGCTAAGGACCTTTGAAGACTTGGTTTTAAGCCACTAAAGAATCGATCGATCTTACTCTCAGGTTGGATAATAATACCAGAAGAGTACCTTGAAAGTCTTGTAAAATTTTCTTCATAGGTACCAACAGATTCATCATCCTTTTGATTCAGTTCAAGAAACTCTTTCTCCATATTTGTTCAGAGAATACGCGGGAAGTACTTATTGAAAAATAAGTTCTTTAACTCGTCCCATTCCATGGACTCAATTTCATCCCTTTTCCTCGTATTCTTAATAAGATTCCACCATTGATCAGCATCACCTTCCAAACGATACACTGCTAAGATGACACTATCATGCTCAGAACATTGAGGAACTGAAAATATATTTTCAGTAGTACTAATCCATTGTTCAGCAACTAATGGATCAGTAGACCCGCTGAATGAAGGTGGATGTTGTCTCATGAAGGATTCAACCTAATGTTGCTCCTTCCTTTGTTCGTTTGGAAGTCCTGCATGATTCCTAGATTGAGAAAGTTGTGTGAGCATGGCTAAAAGATTTTTCATTCCAACTCCCATAATGTTTGGTTGCTCAGGGGGACAATCATAGCATTGCCTGTCGCATTCCGCATTAACACGGTTCCTTAGGGTTCCAACCATTGACTAAAACCAAGAAGAATAGTGTGAGAAACACTAATTATAATAGGAAAACCACATAATCAAGAATAAAATTTCACATTTAAGGTCTTATCCTAGGTTATTCATGGCCATTTCTAAAACACTAAGATTGTGTTCTATGCTTAGACTTATCCTTAGGGTTCTTACTAAGGCTTTCACATCCTAGTTTCCAAAGGTTGACTATACCTTTCCTCTGATACCGACTATAACAACCCATACTTTACATACATTATTAATAATTCAAAATTGAAGAATATTTATTACATCATATAACAAAAACCATGAAAGGACCTTATAGGTATAGTGTCTTTAGAAACAGGGAAACATAAACAACTGGTTCATAAAACATCTACTTTGCCTCCCATTTATTTAATCATATCTGGAGTCCCTTTTTGGAATATTCTACTTAATAACCTTATTCTTGACCTGGGGAAATAAAACATACAAATGGGTGATCTCGAATGTTCAGTAAGGGTAAACAAAAGAAATATCAATCACATCATATACATAAGAACATAACTTTTGGAAATCTTAACCTGAAAAAGAGATCATAATTTCATAAAATGGGATAAATCATAGTAGTGAAATGTATTCCCAATAATCATAACTTAAAACATGAAACTTTGTGTCATACAGACATAATCATAGATAATCATTTCTTATTAGTCAAGACTCATTTCCAGGACTATCTTAGTGGACAAAGTCCCTTTCTGAACCAAGTTCACTCCTCGTTTCAGTCCTGTTTCACTTAACCGGTATAACATACCGTTCCATCCATGTCAATCTCATGAGATATAAAATCTTTACCCAATGCATTGGAGGGAGATATAAGTCCCACCCATCTCATAATGATACCATTCTTATGTGTTCCACAAAATCATAAATCATACATCATTGCATAACCCATGTAATAAAAATGGAATTCTTAAACATTGTGACATCATAAAACAATTCATATAAGATAAATGAATTCATAAAATTAATTCCATTACAACATAATCAAATCAATGTAATGATAGGGATAGAATCATAAACCTACATTATCATAGATGGAAAATAATTTTGATAAAACACTTGAACTCCATTCTTGAGGAAAATTTCCTTTCTACTTCAAAAACATTTTTCCTTTCTTAACATGTCATACAATTTTAAACTAAAAGAAGTTGATTAAAAATAAACTTGAAAACTTGTAAAGGAAGCTTCTTGTAAATAATGTTTTAAAAATCCATTCATGTCGTATAAGTTAAAAAAACATTCTTCGTACTTTTGTCGGAAAAGTCAAAAAGTACCTCATACGAAAAACAACAAAAGATTCCTTTAATATCCTTTACTAAAAACTCACAGAAGGGTAAAATTAGATTTAAAAAATTGTAGGTGGGTGGAAATAATATTACATATTGAGGAATCATGGATGTGGATGATAAAATACACCCCAGTAAATACCAAAGTAAAAACAATCTCGGATAAAAAGGAGATTGTGATATTTCCCTTACCTTAGGTCTGATATGCTTTGTACATGTCTGAACCTCCTGTATAATGATTTAAATAATGTTATTGACTTATTCCAGAATCATACTTATTTTTCTGATATCATATATGGTCATATTTTTAGGTTCTTAGTAGTAATATTTCATTGCTACTTGTTATTCGGGTGTTTATAACTTTTTGTTCTTATGCGTCTTTTGTCTAATAAATTCTTATTATTATCTTTAGGTTATAGATACCTCATTTACAGAATGGTATTAGTGTAATATATATCATATTAATTAATTAAATTAATTTATATAATCATTATGAAATGAAGATCATGTAGAACGAGTCGCATCACATCGTGGAGACGGTATTCCGTACGTATGCACGAGTGATGATATCATTCCTATGATCGTGGAATTATATTGGAGTGTATGTATACTATTTAAGAATCAGTATCACTTTATAATAGTCATATATACTCATTATTTACACCATTATACCCATCCAAGTAAGTTGGTGGTGGAAAATAGATTACACCACGACGTGGAGACGATATTCCGTACGTACGCACGCGCAGTGATTTCTTTTTCCGTAGGATGGATAGATGGTGAAATAGGGTTGTTTCATAATTATAATAACATATCAGTATATGAGTGATACTGATGTTATTACCTTATAATGAAAAAACTAAATAATAAGAAGTGGAAGAAGAAATAAAGATGAAAGAATCGGTAATAGACATTACCTCTTCTTTGAAGTGCTTCTTTGAGACCTCCTTTTAGGGCACTAAAATAGGTCTTTGAAGAAAACCAGAACCTCTATGATGTTTCTAGAGAAGTGGAGAGAAGAAATTGGCAGGGTTTTTCTGATCTTGAAGGCTCAAAGTGGTGTGACGAAGAGGGGGAGGAGGTGCCCTTTTATAAGGGAGGAGAGGGGCTTCTTTGGAAAAACTAAAAATATTATTTTATTATAAAGTCAATTTCGGTTTTAAATAGCTCCAAATTGATTTATTTAGAATCTAGGGTGGGTATGGGTCAAAATCCTCTCATCCAATAGAATTTATACAAGTTTAGGTCCCTATTTTAACCTTATCATTTAGATTTAACATTAAGTTAAATAATTTTACTTTTACCGTGTCTTGTTGTGTTCTTATACTGTAAGGTTATTAAACTTACTATAAGCAGACAAACGAACACCAAGTTGTATATTATTAATATATATATCCTTATATATGTCATTTGGACGAACCATAGATTTTTAGGAATAAAATAACAATTACTAATATAATATTTGTTTTAAAAACAATTTTATGTCAATTTTGACACTATTTAGTAATTAATTTTTGTGAAAATCATAACAGAATGATTAGTTCAAAAAAAGTTAACTAAATAAATACTAACATGTCATATTAATCTATAAAATTAGTTTAATTCATAAAAAGTTTCAAATTACATTTATTTTGGTGTTTATAACATCAATTATGTCAATATTTCATTAATAATATCATTACTGCATCATCTTTGTGTCATAAATAAATTAAATTATATAATGTATAAAAATTAAAAATAAAATACCATTATGTATGAAATATCTATACCTTTCTAATTAATATTTATAGTCGAATTTATCTTATGTATAACCCCATATTAAAAATGATTTACTTATTAAACTATGATTTTAACTATTTTAACCTTTCTTTAAATAAATTAATAATAAATGTCCTAATCTAATCCAAGTGGGCCTAAATGGTCATATTTTATTCCTAAGGTTGTTTTTGGTCGAATTACACTTGTCCAATAGAATTAGGACATGTTTTAGGGTAATAATAATATCATTTTTACCTTTAATTACCCTATTTACTTTTAATCGTGGTAAAAAAAATAAAAAGTAACTATTCACTAAAAAATTATTTTCATCTCATTGAACCACATTTTACTTACTGACATAAACCGTGTCTCTCGGATTTTCTAAATTCCACTCACAGAAGCGGTAAAATTATGTTTTATGAAAAATTCAGTTTTTTAACTACCACTTAGTGGTTTCACTATTCATCAAAAATTGAAAGTTTTCAGAAAAATACCAAAATTTCACCCTAGGCTAATTTCAATATTCCGAATCCAAAAATGAAGCCCATTTTGAAAAATAAAATTTATTAAATTTCAAAAAGTGGTTATTACTATTCATAACGACTAGTTTTAATAATATTTTAATAGCATATCATTGTTTAGTGAAACTCGGTATTGCGTACGACACAAGCTATCGAGGAAGGTCGCGATTTCGTGTATAGAAAGCCAAGAAAGTGTTGTGTAGAAACAGATTCCTTTGATGATTTATATAACATAAAAGTCTCAGGTGTTACAGGTTCAATAGGGGACCATGAAAGGTCATCACACCACGAGGTGATGGCTAGAGCTAAGGGTTTGAATATCTTGAATCAAGACCTGCCTTTTAAATATATTATTTTTAGCATGGTTTCATAATAAAATATTTCATTTTTAACTTCTAACATTCTTCTTTGGTTACTGTATTAGAAACTAGGAACATGATACATGATTTATATAGGAAAACACAAACACAAACATTAATTAATCCTCTTGAATATGTACTTTATTATTTCATACTAGGTCACCTCACTACAAGTGAATTCCTAGGGATGTATACTGATATAAAAGAGAAAGCATAAAGTTGAGTAAGGGAAAAAAGGGAATGGAACAAAAACATTTAACATGGACAAAACATGAATTATAACATGAGGTCATAACCATACATAATATATAAATGGGGATATAATATAATAATGCAACATTCCTAACAATATCACCAAGGAAAAATACCAATATATCATAAAATATATTACCGTGGTTTCTCACCAATGTATTGTAAAAAATAAAATCAAAATAGAATAATTTTTTACCCAATACATTGGAGACATATCCGGCTTCACAATTCATATATATTAATTAATTTGTTCTACATATATCATAATAAATTATTTCATTAATAACACATGTATGATAAAACTCGTGTTTCATATTAAATTATTGATGACATAAATGTTAGAATACATGATTTTTTTTCATTTTAACCCAATATAATGGAATTTGGGTTTCATACTTAGCAATACCCAATAAATGATGAATAATTTCATCCATATGAATTCCCTTGAAAAAATATAGGGATGGGTATTCACAAAATAAAATAAAAATTAAAGAAAACAAAATAATGATTTCATTATCAAAATGAGTATAAAAAGTGGTTTATCCAACATTATTAATGATAGGTAATTGAATTTTATCACTAATAAAACTAAATTTTAAAATGTAATTTATTTCTAATAATAGAATTAGAACATAAAAACTTAATATTGAATGACTACCTATACAGGATGTACTTTGAATAAAAAAGAAGAGGAATATAATCCATTACCTTTTGAGATAGATTATTAATGATTTATGAGAGTTCTATGGAACTATAAAAACTATATAGAAAGGTTCAATATAATTAAATGAGTGTAAATTCGTGATAAATTTCATGGGAATAAATGAAATGTTGTTTAGAGGTGTGTAATTATAGTTAATATTGTAGGATTGTTAATTACATTCTAAATATAGGCCTTTGAAATTTAGGTTATGGAAAATAAAAAACCCTTGTCAAAACCATGGTTTTTTTATGTTGTATGTCATTACAAAAGCTGTTTTTTTATATATTTTGTTTTTATAATCAAGCATCAAGAATTTATGTTAAATTTTCATTTTAAAATTATTTTCTACCAAAAAATGTTTTCAAAACCATAATTTCCCTTCCGTACTTTAGAATGTTTTTATAGGTTTTAAAATTCATTTTATTTTATTAAAATAAATTATTTTGATAAAATTATTTTTTTTCTTCATGGATTCGGTTTCATTATTTATTAAATTATTATTATGTATTTATGAATTTATGAAACATATCAAACATAATTTTTTTACTATTCCCTGAAAAATAATGTATTTTTGAAAATTATTAAAAGCTAATAATAAATAATTTAGAATTTATGATTTAAAATGTAATATTTATATTATAAAAACAATTTTATAGAAATAAAATTTTTATCTTTTAAATGAAATTATTATTTAATGATAAAAATAGTTTTTATAACATAATCATGTTTTTATCTCTTATAAAAATAAACTAGGATATCATAAAAATATATAATCATTTATTATTTAAAAGTATTGTTTTATAAGACTATTTTATTAAAAAACTATCTGAATTTATCCAAAAAAATTATATTTATTAGATATTTTATAAAAAAAAATTATATTTATATCCATATTTTTTTCACATTTTACTTATATTCATGTTTCTTTTTATTAATTAAAATAATAATAAAAATAAGATTGTAGAGGCCATTTTTTCTGTTCAAAAAATAAAAATACACCTTATAATACTAGGTTCTTCACACATAACCCCTTATTAAACCAACATATTCCCTAAAAGTCAGGTGTGTGATTGTGTTAATTTCATGCGGTGGATCATTTAACATTGGTCAAGTGGTGATCACCACTAACTTGAACTTCAACCTTTGTTGATTTCTCTTGGGCCATAATTTTTAATTCTTTATATGGGATTAGTTAGAGGAGAACCATAGTTATTCTACCATCATGCCATGGTATAATATATGTGCTTCAAAAGGTATGATACTACTAGTTTTGGACATTTTTCTCCATTATACATCAATTATATCTCATAATTAGTCATTATATAAACTAATTCCAATCATCATAATAAAAAATATTCATATTGACTAGTTGTTATATTGTCCAAAAATAATATTGAAAAATAGTCAAGTAACAGTCAATTCTTAACAATCATGTTTCCCATTACACACTATATATATACACTCCATCACTCTCATAATTCCTAATTCTCTATATCATATATAAATGTTTTACACATCCTTTAATAATTTATATCATATTACAAACTATTCAATTTTTTGTTATTGTTTTTATAGTATGAACGATCATCATTGGATAATACATGTATGTGGAGTGTATATTATTGTGTTCATTATACTTTTTTCATCCCTCTATATTATTTTTGTCCGCTATAATGAATATTATTTCATGATATTTAATGAAATTTAAAAATCATTCTATGTGATGCTATTGTAAAAAATAATAAAATAGTCATTATGAAACATGAGATATTTTATTAAATAATTTTTTAATCCATTAAATTATTCCCCCTTAAGACATTTTCTAGTTAAATTTTTTGAAATTCTTTAAAATAAATAGGGGTATTTTAGATTCATCAATTCCTCAAGATCCCATGTTTCTTCTTTGACCATTTCAAGTCATTCATGAGTTGTATTGTCATCATCCTTAAAACATTTCCCCTTTCATCAATAATCTAGATCAGATCTTCATCACACTAGAAGTTAGGTTCCAATTCCATACCATTTGAGTCATGTATCTAGGTAAGTAATGGAATATAATTCTGAATAGAGATATATGGAAGAAATCATGGACATTGGAATGATATATAGGCAGTGCTACCTGATAGGAAACTACTACAACATGTTCCAAAATATAAAATAGTACAATATACCTTGGACTTAGTTTCCCCTTGTTTATAAATCTCAAGAACATTTTCCATGGTGATATTTTGGGGTAAATTTTATCTTGTAAATGAAACAATAATTTATTCCTTATAATTTGACCATAACTATTTTTCAAATTTGAGAATCCTTTATATGTTATCAGATAATTTGTATCTTCTATGTAGTTTCTTTCAAAACATATAGTCCTAATAATTTTCCTGGTATAAATTTGTCCCAGCAAGTTAGAGTTATAAACCTCTTCCCATGGAGTGCTTCATATGGATCAAACTAAATACATGATTAAAAACAATTTTTATAGGATAATTTGGGGAGTGGATGTTGTTGGTCCCTACTCCCCCAAAAAACAATTGACCTTTCACTCAACATGTCTTCATTTGTTTTAATAGACCCCTCAAACTTACTTTTAGTTTGTGGATTATAGGTTGTGTTATGTTTCATATTAGTATCCATTCAATTTCAATGGATCCTGTAGATATTAGATATAATTCTTGGATGACAGTATGGAAAACATAATAAAGGTACCACATGAAGTCTCACCACTACATGAATATATAAATGAACAATATTCTTAAGGAAAAAATATTCTCATGTTTTTTATAGTGATTATAATTTCTTAATATATAATTTGTGACCCATATGTAATTTTTTCCTTTTTGTCATAGGATTTCCACTAAAAAAGTTCATTATGATGTTTTCCCACCACCATATAGGTTTGGGTAGTATTTGTTTCACTCTTTTGGGTAGTTATAGTTAGTAGTATCCCTTTTACTGTTATCCCACCAGTAATGATCTTAGTAATCTCTAAACATTTTACCTCTTAAAGGATGTATAGATTATGTACTGTTGTGAGATTCAAAAATCAAATATTTCATTAGAATTATAATAAATGGGATATGTAACCTTGTACTAAACTTCATTAATTACTCTAAATCATCATTAAAAATAGAATACATCATATTTTTCATATATTATATTTTTTTTGTAACACATGATCATATCTTTATGATTTCATTATTTTATCCAGTATTTATGGTTTAGAAATAATTTATGAACGGAATAATGATTTCACTTCCCCGGTGACTTCCATGTCCATCTTAACCATGCCCTTAATCATTGTGTCTCCTTCAATCATATTCTTCTTAATAACTATGGTGTCTTTTATTCTCAACACATCAATGAATTTGTTTTATTTTACAGGGTGATAATGGATAAAACAATCATTGTCCTTAAAAAGTTAGGAATATCTCTATTGTCTCATATTCAGTTATTTTCTGTGAAACTATAATTTATATTCTACCAATTGGTGTATATATCAAACTTCTCACCATAAAGATAATATGTACTTATCATTAACGAAAATATAACCATTTATAACTCCAAATCTAGGGTAATATATTTCTTTTCATGAGGATAAAACTATAGATATTTATATATAATCACATTGTTATGATTTATGAGTTCACATTCGACTCCCTTCAAGGATAATTCATTATAAATAGAAAATAATTACACTATATATGGTAATGTTAGAACATGAGGGATAAAAAACTTATTATTATATTCTTGGAAACATTATTCACACTCATATTTTCAGATAAACTTAAACCCATTCTAGGTAAAATTGGTTAGTGGATTACAAATACGTGATAAAATTTTCACCAAACATGTAAAGTATCATCTTAAAAGAAGAAAACTATGTCTCTCAGTTAATATTATGGGTCAGGGATACTTCTCGAAAGACATTTACTTTGATGGATTAATTTATATTCCTTTATTATTCCCAATTTTTCCCATAAAAAATAATTTTTATAACCAAAAATCACCTTTATAAAATTTACCAAAAATCAACTCTTTCCTAAGTGTTTTTAATATGTCCCTCATACGATCTTCATAATCCACAAAATATTTCACCTATATCATAATATTGTTAATAAATAACATAAATAATAAATCAAATTAGTCTTTAAAGACTCTATTCATCAAATCAATAAATATATAAGGATCAATAGTTAAGAAAATGGTCACAAAACCAAAATCCTATTTTCTATATATTGTTCAAATTTTTTTAGGATATCTTATTTATTCACCCTTATAATAACATACACATATATTAGTATTCAATCATAAATGATAAATTACCTAGATTAATTCGTTAAAACATATCATCAATCCATGGAATATGATATTATTTTCATAATTATAATCCTGTTGTTCTCTCTGTATTCAATTAATAACTAAATTGATTCATACTTATTCTTCAGGAATTGAACATGTGATTCCCAAAGAGAAAAACATGGTCAAATAAAAACCCTCTCAAAAAAGAACAAAATGTTTCTCCTTCGGTTCATATATCTCCACATATGAAAATCTATATGGATTCTTCGATATTTAATTTGATCCAAGTATATATTCAATTGAAAACTCATTCAATAATTATAGGATAGTTATAGGTAACACTACTAGAAATGAATCAATGTATTCCAAAAAAAATGTATATCTATAATCCATTTAATTTCTATTTCTTCTCATTCTTCATTGTTAAATTCTATAGTGATGGAAATAAGAGTTGGTTCTTGAAAATACTTGGGATGGGATATCTTTTTTTGAACATAATTATTGTTTTTATATTCAGGAAGATAAATATTTATTTTCTTATACCACTGATATTGGAATTAATATTTAACCCTCAATCCATCATTAGTATTAGGTAAAATTCAACCATTAGAATGCCCATTAGGGTTACATGGATATAATTCTCACCAAAGTTAATAGGTTAACCTCTATATATCTTTGATGCTTGAATATTTACTCATAGATTTTTAACTAATAACTCTACCACTACTATTTCAATTTCCAACATGATGTCACTTACCTATATTAATTAAATGAAATAATTTATATAAAATTAACCAAACAATTTAATTTCTATCTTTTAGTGTCTGATTAGTGGACCTCCCATAACATCATTTGGAATCATGAAATCAACTTTTATGATAGGAAAAAAAACAAACTTTCTCCATTTTCTTATTCTAGGGTTGATTGTTTCTTCTCACCATTAAGTTATGATTTTGACATTGATTATTGAAATTTCCATGATCCGCACTCTATGGATTCAACCTAAACATTAATCATAATGTTTATGATCATTTTACACAAAGGATTCACTTATTCCTCTAAGATATATTCCAAAAATTTAGATTTATCATTCTCATAACTATTGTGCATCAAAAAAATTTTATTTATAGTATTCATCTATTTTTATATCTTCATTGTATTGGAGGTTACACTAAAAATACGTGGTCATTGATGAATAAAGATTTTATTTTCTAGTTGTTCCTCCCTTATTGAAGTCAGATGATCACAAGTTTTATTTTTTTATTCAAGACCCAAGTTAATTGACTCATCGTCTTTATAAATTATTAAACTCCGTCTATAATCATATTAGGAAGATAATTTTTTATTTTTCAATTTTATGAAATATTTACATGATTACATCAATTTACTATAATTTTTATAGAAGAATAAACCTATGTAAGAAATTTTTTATCATTGATAGTCTTATAATAAAAATACTAAAAGAAATTTTAATCCTAGAATTTTCTAACATCATGAATTTATTATTTTATAAATAAATATTAATTTTTTTACTTTATCTAATTTAATTCATAATGGTATGTAAATATAATTTGATTTTAAAAATAATATAAACTATTAGTGTAAAACCAGGTTTTAAGTAAGGATTTTTTATACAATAGGTATAATTTTATTTAATAAATAAATATCCCTTTCGGTATTATTACACTTAGGTATAAAGTTTTCAGATCAATGTCTACTTGTAGTATCCATATAGAGATTTTATTAATTGGAAACCACATGATTTATACTTTACAGAACATTTAAGAGGTTTTCCTATATTAAGAATTATCCCCACTGTTCTTACTAACATTTTATAGTTTTAATTTCGACATATAATAAAACCTTTCCTTTAATTAAAACTATGGAGACCTACTTTTTTGATATGTAACACTTACTTAATTCCCAAAAAAACTTATATGTTAATAAGTTTGAATGTGAATTAGAAAATAGGTAAATATTAAATTAATTAAAAAATTAAAATATAAAAAAAATATCATTTAATCATACTATAAAACTCATTTATTATTTTATCATAATTCACTTAAATATAGGTGGAATAATGGGGATGTACATCAATTGAAATGGGTGATCATAGACTCGAGTAAGGTAAAAACAAAGGGAATAGAACATGATGAATAAAATGGATAAATAATGATTCAAAACATGTTTGAATAAAGATATACGACAATAAAATATTGATAAAACATAAAAAAATACATTAAAAATATATATCTAAGGTTCAATACCAATATTTCATTAAATTTATTTCCATGGATATTCACAAATATATTATAAAAAATTTCAGATATTGAGATTAACTCTATATCCAATGGGTTGGGGCTCTATCATGGTGCAGACGTTATATGTCTTATTTTTTGTTTCCCACATAGATCACAATAAAATACTTCAAAAATAACCCATTTATTGTAAATAATGGGTTTTATATAAAATCTTTGAGCACATAATTGTTTAAAGAATCATAATTTCATCATTTTTTAATCAATAAATTTATTGAAAATCACAAATAAAATTAAGTACAATTATATACATAAGAATACCCTTCAATAAAATTAGTTTTAGGTATTCATAATTTGAAAATAGATGCGTAGAAAATAAAATAATTATTTATATAGCAAAACATTTATAGAATGTGGTTTTTGAAATAGATTTAAAGAGAGAGAATATAAGTCCCACTAATAAAAACATTTGGACAACAATGAAATGATCATAAGGTCATGATAAAATAAGTACATGAAATTAGAATACTAACATCAAAGGATATACTTAGAATAAAAAAATAGAGAAATACAATCCCTTAACTTATGAGATAGTTTCATAAATATTGAGTAGAGTTTCATGAAAATATAAAAACTCCTTGTAATGGATCAAGTGATGGAAAATGAGGGGAAATTAATGTTCAATGTTTTGGGAGTGTGTTAAATGTTGTGGATAGGTTGGTATTTATAGAAAATATATGATATTTTTTTTATAAATTTATAAACATAGCCATTTGAAATTTTGGTTGTGTAAAATACAAAATGTTTTTCTTAAGTTCAGTTTTTTCTCATGGTTAATTAATTTTTTGACATATTTTTTTGAACTTAAAATAAATATTTTATATTATTTTTGTAAAAAAGTAATTTTTCTGTAGAATAATATTTTTAAAACCATAATATTCTCTTTAGAAATTAGAAAGTTATTCATAGGTTTATAAATTCAATTTAATTCATTAAAATAAAATTTATTAATCAGGTAATGTTTTTGGTGATAGACTAATTTTTTTTATTAATTCAATATTACATATTTATGAAGACATAAAATATATCAAAAATACAAACCTATATTTTTACTATTCACTTAAAAATAAATTATTTTAGAAAATTTAAAAATTTTACACTAGGTTAATTTAGATGTTACTATTTAAAATATAATATTTATTTTAATAGAATAATTTCACAAGTACGATAATTTTAAATTTTAAATTTAAACACTTATTTATTGAAAAATAAATATTTTTATGAAATAATTTACTTTCTTAACCTTATAAAAATTCTCTAGGATATTATAAAATAATATTATCAGTTATATTTAACAAATAGTGCTTTATAAGTCTATTTCATGAAAAATAGTTATTGAATATACATGAATTTATTATGAAATATTATTTAAATAATATATTTTCTAAAAATATAATTTATTTATATCAAAATATATATTTATCATATTAATATTATTTTAACGATTAATTTATTAATTAAAACAAAAATGAAAATAGGATTCAGGAGATGACTATTTCATTTATAAAAAAGAAAAATAAACCTCATAATAAAAATGTATATATACATTACCCGTTGTTACACCACTATATTCTCTAAGGATAAGGTATGTGATGATGATACTTTCCTATATCAACTCAGTTATCATTGATCTGGTAGAGATATTCATTAACTTAAACTTCACCTATAGTTAATTTCACTCTATAATTACATGTTGAGTCTCTGATTATGCTTGGTCTAGGGGGAACCTCAGTGTCACTTTCCCTATCATGTTTTGATAGATGATATTCCAAAGGAATCATCATACTAGTTGGGTCCATTATTTCTCATTTCTGAATTAATTATCTCCCATCAATACTCATTATATAAACTAATTCCAATAGTCATAATGACCATTATTTATTTTGAGCAACAGTAAAATTGACCAAATATCATGTAATGATAAATTATTGGTGGTAAAATTTCTTATTACACACTATATATATACTCCACAATTCTCATAGTTCATCATTCACTACTTCACCTATAATGTTTATACACTTTCTTAGCTAATGTATAATCATTCTATTAATTTTTTGTTTTTTATAGTAAGAGTGATCTTAAGTGTATAATTCAAGACTAAAAATTGTACCTTGGTTTGTGCATTATTATTTTTTATTTATCTCCCTAAATTATTTCTAGATATTGTAGTAAATATTAATTCATGATATGTAACAAAATTTATAATTCCTTATATATTATTCTATTTAAAAACATAATAAAAGTGTCATTGGGAAACATGGAATGTCATGGGAGACATTACCTTTTTATTTATAAAAACATCACAAGACCCTCAATATTTAAAATCAAATAGCATAACATAATTATATAAAACCAAAAATTCATAGTATGAAATATAACCCAAAACTGAAAATGAATTTCATATAAAATGAAATAATACATTTCAATGTTCAACATTCTCAATGAAAAAATAGAAGTACAACTACTCTAATAAAAAACTAACCACCATACTCTCTAAGTTGATATAACTCCACATAGCCTCCAACATAATCTTAAAAACATATAAATGATAATGTAGGTGTTAGTGTACAATAATACATATTAGGTTCTTTTATAGAAACCCTCATGAAAAAATAGATGAAAAATAATAAATATTAATTTAAATTATTGGGAAATTTATAAATCCATCACAAAAAAGGTATTTTCAACACATCCCATCGAGCATAAATTAAAATATAATAGAATCAATATTCCCCATTTAGGAAGAATCTCATCGTCACAAATAATAAAAATCAACTGAACTCTAAAAACTTACTTCCCGCTGATTCATCCTCTAAGGGAACATAAAATACCTAGGTAATACAATATCTCATAAGAAAATACATTTATGTAATACAACATCTAAACAGAATATGACATCCCTAGTAATACAACATCTTGTATGAATAATAAGAGATGTTGGTAAATGGTCATCCAACATAACATAGATATTGGCGATCAAATAAAATTCCATAAAACAAGGAATTAACCTCTTATAGAGTCTAACTCAGGTGGTGGTCACATAGAAAATGGATAATACATCATCAAATATGACATAAATAAAAAATATATACTCACAAAAAAACCTATATTACAGCACTTAAATTCAAAAATTTCTCTATTCCTATCATAATATATGCTCTCCATTTAGTTATATTCAAGCATCCTAAAATATTCATCATAAACTACATTGTTTTTTATATATTTCATTATACGGATTCCATGTCATGGGAATTATCAGAACATAATGAAATTTAAATATCTATCTCAATAAAAACAATAAATAATCCTTTCCTTTATTCAAACATCAAATCCAAATCCTCCCACACATAAAATATTCTCAAATAATCATTTATTTGACCAATATTCTATAAGATAAAAAATATTATGACCTTTTCCATTTTCATATTAATTATACCTCATCAGAATATTATAAATTTTACTATTTTACAATACCTTATTAATTCACATGTTACAAAATAAAATATATGAATATCCCCTATATTCACTAAAAATTAAATTTGTATTTTTTAAGAATTTTTGAAAAAAAGTAAGAAATTGAAATAGTTCATAGCTAAGGGCCAGTTAATGATGAAATAGATCAAAAAATAATTAAAAATAAATTTAAAAATATTGGAATTTCTTATACTATATATCCCCCATTGAATTACATGAACCTTAAAATCTGGTCCTTTTTTGACTACGTCTTCAATGTGGGTGGGAATATTTTCCCAATCTTGATTCCCCTATTCTTGAACTATCTATAAGGGATTATTATCCTACTTTGACCCTTCATTATCCAAAAATTCAAAATTATTACATATATTAATGGAAAAATTTATATTACTTGGACTTATAATCCTCACTAGAATCTCCCAACCCCTATAAAGAATGACATTCCTGAGTTGTATACACCTAGTTCATGTAACCTGATGATTCTCTAACATTATCTTTCTAGAAAAATTCCAAAAAATTAGGTATGGGTTATAACATGGGGTATCCTAGTATACTAGATAATATTCTATACACCTATGCAACCCATCATGGACGAGAAAAACCCTCCCTCTAATTGGAAACATATTATTCTATAACCATCTTGTTCATTATAGGGTCATAATTAGCCTTTATCCCAAATTATTGTATCGAGATAGAGTCAGGCCCTTTCGTAACCCTAAGTCCTCTTTGTTATGATGAAACAAGATGCCCCAACTATTTTCAAGATGAGCAATAGTCATCCCACGACTCAAAAAACATGTATTATTTCCATAAAAATTCTTCCCTGATTATGATTCAAATCCATTCCATCAGAGGTTTTGAAGCATCAACCCTATATAGATTTGAGGATATGTCAAGTGGAAAATAATAGCAGTTAAACTATCCAAATTAAATAATGTCCTACCATGTTCACCAACATACTGATAATCGATGAATTTTGTAAAGCTATAGTTTTTTCAAAAAATATTACCCACACTATCATATAAGTTGCATCAGCTTTTATGTGGAAGTCATAAGAAAATAAAACTATATATAAGTGGTACCAATTGAGAGAATTTAGAGATCAAGATTAGGTGGTAATCAGATCATTCTCTTATGATAATTGCATCATTATATGACCTTATTCTAGAAGACCGACCAACACTCATTCTTAAAGACCCCAAGATCCAAATACAATCATGCCAAAGGAATAGACTGAAGGTTGAAGTTTTATAAAGAGATCCAGCAATTATATATTGAGAAGATCCAAATCATTTTTGAACTCTTTGGTCTAAAGTAATATCTAAGTTGGAACATTAAAGAGCTCTAAGACCTTAGTGATAATTAGAATCATTGTGAATAGAGAAAAGAATTCATTAATAGATAATGAAAGGAATGTAAAATTATTAAACATAGAAGAATGAGGAGGTAAATCATGCCCCACTCCATCAGGGTTTGAGGGACCAGAGCTGCGACCATCGCTGCCTTAGGGGATCACTATGAGAAAACTATTCTCTTCTCTTCACCCCTTTCCTTATTGATATGGTCTTTTTTTTACAATTTCTCCTACATTCACATATCTATATAGTTAATAAAAAATAAATCTTCCATTACCACTCTCAAATATAATAGTAAATGACTTAATATAGAGTACAACATCTTCTCCACACCTTCCACCAAAATTTTCTACTTACACATCAAAACAATCACAATAATGAAAATAAAAATTAAACAACACTAAATAAACATATCAATAACACACCCTACAAAATCATGTACCCAATAATTTAAAATATAATCCATGTTAAAAAATAATACCATGTGCAATAATTTAAGATAAATATATATAAACACATATATAATACGAGACTTTTATAAATCTCATAGAATTCCAAGTATTTTATACATTCAATAAATGACTATTAGTTTTATTTTCTAAATTCATAGTTACCCATTCTTTTAAAAAAATATACAAAATCTATTCATTCACATTTAATCCAAAGATAAATAGATAATATGAATATGAATATTAATATATCATAAGATATAGATTAAAAATTACACTTAATGATGATCCAAGAATTTACATGACTAACCTCATAAACAAATACATTAATAGATGATTAAGACCCTAAAAATATCACTATGATAAAATTTTAGTTCTTTAGATGGTCAAGTAAACACTAAAAGAGGAAAAAAAATATTTCTGTTGGTTTAAATTATTTTATATTTTAAAAAACAACAAACATGGGGTGTTAACCCAAAAAAAATTGTTTCATTCATTCAAAGAAAAATAGAAATTTCAATGCATTATTGACTTATCCTCATAAAATATAAAACCAATTTTAAAATAAAATTTCCACCTATCTTATCCCCATCATGATTTTTTAGAGAAATTGTGTCATTTTTAGTAAACTCTTTAAAACACATAACATGTCCTCTTATGAATATTAATTTGATGAATCCCCAAAATACAATAAAAATCAACTATGGTGTGTTTGAATAAACATATTTTGTTTTATAAACCATAAATATCTATAGATTCACTAACATTATTTCCAAAAACATCCTAAAACATGTTCATTTATATCTAACCATTTAATGTTCACACAACCATGACATTTTTCACAATTCATTTTGAAAAAAATTTGATAAACTTCAAACTACTATAAACAAATACACTTCATTATAAATTATAAACATCCAAAACTAAACGATTTGTGTTTTCCTATATTATAACATGGTTTTGAGTAATGAATGAATTGCTTTACAAATTAAAACCCTCATTATCTGAATACTTATCCATCAATCATAACATATAAAAAGTAAAAAACTAATAAGATTTAGTTTGCTATATTAGATAACTATCAATTTATTTTCATTCAAAAAATATCAAAAAAAATTTCAATGAATAATAATGGAAACCTAAACACTTTTTTAGATACAAATATATCATTTTTGAACTTCCAACATCCCACATATATTTTATATTCACATTCAAAATTTTATTGTATACTAAATTAATTAATGTTCAAAATAAAATTGGGTAATGAACCTTTATTTGTGACTCCCACTCCTATAAACATTCATCTATGCCTTCATGATTACATTAATACATGTATAAATGGATTGATTCATCATTGAAAAAAATTATTTAATCCTTATTTGATTTATAACAATCACATGACCAACAAAAATCCATTTTAATATAAACATCATCCTAATTAATTATATGTGAGTCAACCAAAATGTAGTTTTGATGTTATTAGATGTGAACAGTTTCTGCAATCCTCTCAATGTGTGGTGGGAGTGAAATTTAATAAAACACATCAATATTATTTTTAAACACATTGGAAGGATTTATGAACTTAGAAAAAAATTCTCCCACAAACTAGTGATAATTAAATTAGGTATAAATTTCTAAGAATACATGATGACTTCAAACAAACACTAAAAATGGCATCCCCTGATCAACATATAACATTTTTTGATATTATATCACCATTGTCCACCAGAATTATCTATACCCATTCCATTATATTCAACACCAAATATGATCTAATAATACCCACCTATAAAAATAAATATAATATAAAGGTGGTTGAAAAGGTCACCCATACAATACTTTAGACAGTGTCATTCCAATATATGAATGATAACTATTATTAGGGGAAATCATAACTTTCCTTAGATGATCAAGAAAATATACTTTAAAATATGGAATATATTCTCTCAATATATCCTCCAATGCCTAAATTAACAATATGGTTTGGCTATTTATTTGTGGGTATAAATTGGTTATAGGGAATAACAAGGGAACAAAAGCATGCTTGAATCACCCTCCACACCCACTATTTAAATCGAGGGTCACCAAATAAATCAATAATCACAAAAAATATGTAAAAATTGACAAATTCCACCATATGAATCCTTGTTAATCTTTCCATTAAGCTCAAACATTTTGGTTCTAGGAATAATTAAAGCATGTGAAGGAGGAATATATATTAATTTGTTTAATAATCTTTTCCCAAAACCAACAGAGAGGATCTTGCATGTAAAATTTATAATTAATTTAATTAATATTTTATGAATTAAATATTATGGATTAGGAATTTTTTCATTGGTTAATATTGATAATCTGAAATACCTTTCTGTATGACCTTAGTTTCATTATGTGCATCTGAGGATAGAATCTATTTAACAGTTATCCACACGTGCTCTTATGATCTCTGGGTAAATCTTCTCGATCTTTGGGTACTAGCACGATGAGAAAATGTATTGGGTTTTCCGTACTTGATATTGAGTTCTTCAGTATTGATGAAATATCTCTTAAAATTCTTATTCTTGAGAGGGAGAGGGAAAGATAAGTTGAGAGAGAATTCATTGTGTGCAACAATTATTTATTATCAATTGTGGATACACTTCAAAATAGACATAACCATATATTTATAGAGTTTGTATTTATGTTAAAATATTATTTAATTTCATATTGTCCATTAAATAACATTTATTACCTTTAATAAAACTCATTCCACATAATAATTTTTCTATTATTTCTATTTTGTATTGTGTTTCAACTAACACAATAAAAATATTATGAAATGGTCTTGTTAATTAATATTTTTCACTAGACCCAGTCTTGGTAAGTTCAAAATCCTTCATCATTGATTGAATAACAATAAATATAATATTCATAAATAAATATTTCATTCATAATTTAATGAATTAATATTTATTAAAATGTTCAATAAATAAAATAAATATTTTATTCACATGTGAGTCTATAAATATTTATTTAATTTATGAGAACAATATAACATTAATAAAATTATTCCTCAGACCTGAGAATAATATTTTTCCATTAATTAAAATATAATATAATTTAATTGAGATAAATGGAAACACATAATGCGTGAGCCTCTAGGATTATTTCTTGTTGGAATTAGGTAGTCTTGAATAAATTACAAGATTACAATCTAGCTATGGGTGAAGGTACCCAAGATAAATAACTTAATGTCACAACGTCGAGAACCCCATATAAAAACATACTATGTGATATATTACAATTATCACAATATCATGTCAAGGAGGTTTCATATATATTTCAAAAACCTATATGCTTGATATGACATTTTAGAATATCTAAAATAAACACATAGTTACACAATTGTTAGAGAACATAATGCGATGGTTCTATTCCAATAAAAGAGATGAAAAATCAGCGTCCATAATTATGGAAGGGAAAAATCCTTTCTAGACTTATTCATTAATGACATGTCCCTTTTGATGTACCCAACATATCAAACTTATCCATGAACCGTTATCATCATGGTTTATGAAATATATCTATGTACATGAGTTTTAACATGCATTAACAATAATCTTAAAGTCTACGGACCATCACACATGCTCATAGAAAAAAATATCTGATGACACCAAAAAATGTGGAATTCTTATAGGAAGTTATATTATCATAATCACCTATCTTAGATATTACCAAGTGTGAACTTCATGAGAAGAAGAATCATCTACTTATGTGTACTCACACCTGATAGTCTATGTACTATATATTTCATCAAATCACATTATCCAATCGTAGAACATTATATAATAATATCTTCATATTTTATAAAGGTTCTCGTCAGAGTGGGGTACTTTTATGACATTATCAATGTGACATATACTCTTTGAAATTATTACACTATAGTCATATAGAATAAAAAAATATGTAATAACAATATTTAATAATATTCATCACATCGAATATTTATGTAATAAAAGAAAAAATAGTTAGTCCAAAGACACCAACTCCAACAAACACCCACTTGAACTAGAGAAAACTACCTAAGACCCTCAGTTCACTAGACTGCACATGATATTCATATTTCTACTGAGTCAATTCTTTAGTAAAGGGAACTTCCATGTTTTCTTCCATGGGGAGATTTTTCACTACAACTTCACCTCCCCATGAAAAATTCCTCAATAAATGATACTTATAAAGTATATTTTTCTCTTTTTGATGTAAACTTGTTTCTTTTTCAATATCCACCAATAAAATATTATCACAATAGCATATGGTAGGAACATTATTGATAGATCCCACATCAAGATCTTGTACAAATTTTTGCATTCATACTGCTTATTTAGCAACCTCAGAAGCCACAATATACTCAGACTATACTGTAGAATATACAACCACAACCTAATTTAATATTTTATAGCTCACATGACCTCCATTAATAGTGAATATGTATCCTATTTGGGAATTCATGCCATCTTTATCAATTTGGAATCAACTATCTTCATATACTCTAATCTCTAGTCCCTCATATACTCTATAAACCAAGAATATATCCTTAGTATGTCTCAGATACTTTATGTTAGTTTTGGATACTATCCAATGGTGGTCCCTAATATCATCTTTATATATTCTTACTAAAATTAATGTGTAGGAGACATATATCCTAGTAAATATCTTAACATACATGACTGACCCAATTTCAAATATGTATGGAATCTTTTTAATTTAATTTCTTTCCTCATGTGTCAAATGACACATTTTCCTAGAAAGCTGAATGTCATGTGATGCTAGAAAAAAAATCCCCTCTTGAATTATTACATATTTAAACTCTTCAGTAACTTTTCAATGTATATATGTTGAATTTGGTCGAGAAACATATTAGATCAATCTTGATGGATCTTGATACCAAGAATATATGTTATCTTGACCAAGTCCTTCATAGAGATGTATTTATTCAACCATGTCGTAATAGACTGTAAGACTATTATTTTGTTTCCAATGACTAATATATCATCAGCATATACTAATAAGATAAAAAATACACACCAACTAAAATGTTTATAGATACACAGATCACATTCATTATTTATGAAACGAAATTCCTTTATGGCCCCATCAAAATGAATGTTCCATGATCTAGATAATTACATTAATCCATAAATTGATCTTTGAAACTAGATTACATTGTTCTCATATTCTAGAGTCACAAACCCTTCAGGATGTGTCATGTTGGCATATTTTTTAAGATTCTCATTAAGTAAGGTTGTTTTGACATCCATTTTCCAAATATCAGAACCATGGAAAGACATAATGGATAGTATAATTCTGATGGATTTCATTATTTCAACTGGTGAAGGGGTTTAATCATAGTAAATTCCTTGATGTTGTTTAAACCCTTTTACAACTAGTCACAACTTATAGGTTCTAAATTTTCCTTCCATGTCTAGTTTATCCTTGAATACCGATTTTCATCCATTTTTTTATACATCAACTAGAGGTTCTACCAAAATCCAAACCTGCTTTTAGTATGTGGAATCCATTTTATAATTCATGGCTTTATGACAGTTGGAAACATATATTTTAATTCATAATTCCTTATATGTTAGAGGATCATTATTATCAACTAATAAATATTCTCAATCCTCAGTGAATAAAAATCATACCATTTTTGTTCTATGACCTCTCTAGTACTCCAACATAGTATGTGTGTCTCTCGAACAATTTCTTCCTCCACAAGGATTTTGGTAATTTTTTCCTTTTACAACTATCGTTTATCTTGATCATGGACTTAATCGAAGTCTATCTCACTCCCACTATCTATTTTGGAGATAAGATAATCCACTAGAAATGTAGGACATCTTTTAACCACAACCTTTTGATTTTATGTACTATAGAGGTTGTATCCCTTCTTCCTATGGAATATCCTATGAAGATAAATTTTTTTCCTTCGGGTTCAATACTGTTACCTAAGGAGGACATAACAAATGTTTCTCAACCCTACAAATGTATGTAAGAAAACATGGTTTACTTTCTATTCCATGATTCGTATGATATACCATATGTTTCTTTAGATGGAACTTGGTTTAGTACATATTTTGTTGTTTGTAATGAGTATCCCAAAAAGGATAATAAAATAATTGCATGACTCAACATTAATATCACTATCTTCAATAATTTGTGGTTATTCCATTCACTTAAATAGTTTCACAAAGGAATATATGTAAGAGTGAGTTGAGATAAAATCCCAAACATCCATAGACAATAAATGATGTCTTGATTAAGATATTCTCCACCAGGGTCTAATTGAAGTTTCTTAATCTTTTTACAAAGCTATTTCTTTCATTCTTGTATTACATGAATTTTTTAAAATACTCTAACTTGTACCTCATTATGTATATACCTACATATCTAAAAAATAATTAGTAAATGTTATGGAGTATGAGTATACATCCCTTGATTCCTTAGGAAGTGGTCCACACACATCATTATGAACTAATCCAAGAAGTTCATTATCAATTTCACATTTTCCACTATATGGAGATTTGGTCATTTTCCTTGAAAACATGTGTTACATACAACAAGTGATTCTGGGTAAAAAGAATATAAATATCTATCTTAATGTTATCTAGTTAAGAGATTTTCATTTACATAACCTAGCTGGTGATGTCAGAGTTTAGTGTGGTATGATTCATGTAAAGTTACTTCGTTATCGAAGGTTATTATTTGGTTTGTGTAATCTGACACGTAAAGGCCATTATTTAAAGGTGAATTACTATAAAAAATTTATATTTATAAAAGAAGAACCATTTATTACCAGATTTGAAAATAAATCCATCTGTATCAAGTCTATATACATAAATAATGTTTTTGGTAGTTAAAGGCACATGATAAAAACCCTTTAAAACCCAGATCATTCTGATAGGCAACATGAGGTTGTAGTCCTAAACAGTTACAGTAGCAATTTAGCTTTGTTGGATTCTTTAACATCTACCTATCGTTAGTAAATATTTCAAAATATACCTTGTACTGGTGCTTTAATACATATGTGAGAGCTAAAAGTTGTATCTAATACCCAATTTTTTGAAATAAATAAATTTCACTCAATAAAAAATACCCCTGATGCTTCCCCTTACTTATTTGGATGGGTGTGGAATTTCTTCTAGTGTCCCTTCTTTCCACATGAAAAATATACTACAT
This sequence comes from Viscum album, assembly GCA_963277665.1. Classification (NCBI taxonomy): domain Eukaryota; kingdom Viridiplantae; phylum Streptophyta; class Magnoliopsida; order Santalales; family Viscaceae; genus Viscum; species Viscum album. Next base: position 623,687,846 of record OY728138.1, read on the forward strand.
CTTTTTCCCTTTCTTTCCCCTTGATCTTCCTCTTCTTTGATGGGTCTGACGAAGCTTTGGTCTTAGATCTCTTTATTTTCCCTTTATGTTTATTCACAATAAAGATGATAGCCTTTTTCAAGCTTCGTATCCTTATATAATTGGTGAAGAACAGTATAAAGATCTAGAAAATACTTCTCAATGTTGTTCATATTAGAATCACATCAATGCTGGATAATCTATGGGGGGGTTATGCCGGAAGGAGACATGTTCCCAGTAATTTTGGGAGTTTATAACCTATAACATATAAGCAATCAATGTATTCAATGAGATTAACTACATGAGTCCCATCTAGGGTACCGTCTCCAAACATTCTCAGAAAAAGAGACTATGAAATATCAACCCACTCCTCTCTATTTATCTCTTGGTAAAGACAACGTAGTTGATCATCCATGCTATACACATCTATGTTTTTTGATAATTCAAGAGTTCAATAAACATTGATGAAATCATAAAACATTTAACGTTGACCTCATAGGTTAAATGTTTTTCATATGCAAGGAACTCTTCATCACTTGCCACTTTAGCAGGTTAATCTCGATTAGATGATTATAGAATGTTATATTTCCTTTCATGGAGTATCACAACCAAAATGTGTCTAAACCCCTCCCAGAAGTTACTTCCAGTTATGAGGTTATATTTCTTCAATATTGATCATTTGGAAAGTGTGGATTGTGAACTTTTCATTTTATTCTAAAATTAAAAAGATCATATTATTAGTAATTTTATTTATTACATAATAAGTGATATATAATAAATTAAATGTTTTTATTTATTTATTTAGTATATCTCACACTATGTTATCTAGTCTCAATATTCCTCACCATTTAAATCAGAATGTCTAGATAATTTAAAATTTTAGTGGAATGGATCCCTATTACATTTATTAAGGATCAAGATATAGGGCATGGAAATCATAATAAATTAATTAGGTAGTCAGTGTTTCCAACTGTGGACCTGCATCTCCATGATCTATTGAGTGGATTCCCCTATCTTGAAATATTGAAATGGATTTCCTGAACACTTACCTCCAAATTTTTATTGAACATACATTTGATGTTAAAATCAATACAATTTTGATTAAGTCAACCCAAAACAATCAAGAGAACTCCCTAATAAATGGTAGTATCCAGAATTTGTCCATGTACTACACTTAGTTATATAGTTTCATTCCAAATTAAGTTATTTAAGGATTTAGTTTGAAATCATATTTAATTGATGAATTTATTATTTATGAATAAACTTCATCATGTTTTATAATTTACACATATTTTTAATATTAAGTGGATGTAAATTAATTAATTAACCATGTTGTATTAAACATTTTCACACAATTTATTTATTTAATTTCTGTCTTTTCATATTAAAACATTTATTTATGTGATCATGGAATTTTATCAATAAAATAAATAATTTCATATGAAAAAATAATTAATTAATTAAATAACCCATTAATGAGATTTATCAAATAGTTTATTTAATGAGAGGACATTAAATCACCATTTTATATAGGAGAATAAACTCATATTTACAGTCTTGGCATGAGTTACATCATCTCACCTATCCACCAGTGTATCACCTAGGTTGGAATCATTATGGTTTTGTCTTAAACTATCTCCATGCACCTTTTGATGATCCATAAATTTCAAATATTTATCACTCACACACAGGTGATGGGATCCAAAGGATTGGTTAAAGGGGTTACGTAAATATACCTGGATATGTAGACCCTACATAATAATGAACAGAGGGATGAAACACATTCCTTAGTTTAGTTTAATATTAAATAATTTTGAACTCATGTAATAAATAAAATAAATTTTATAACACACATGTCTTGGTCAAGCTCATGAACAGTCATACATGCAATGAATACCCAAAAGTAAAAAACTACAATTAACTTCTTTATATGTTTTATTGTTATTTTATATAAAAATTCTTTAATTAATTAATTAATTAATTACCTTTCATTTTAATGTTTATATGATTTTATTTAGAGATACCCGTCATTAATTTCATTCATGAAAAATAAATGGTAGAACCAATAATGACATGTTAGTTACAATAAATAAATTGATCATTTAAAATTCCTTAAAACTATTATTAAATTGTCAAACACACAATGTTTTTTGGAAGTTTTTTCACTGAAGGTATGTTATTGGTGTCCCAAATTGTTTTACCCAAATGAGTATAGTACCAGTAAGGGGTCAATGTATAGGTAAAAGTTGTTAGTTTTATATTGCTTCTTAATTTTGTACTTGATTCAATGAAGTGTACTGAATTTAGAGTCTATTTTTAATGTTTTTATGAAAATATGATTGGATTTAAATTTCATTATCAAATTACATAAAGGATAAAGAAAAATACGGGAATTTTGATTTTGATGCAAATATAATGGGAAATGCATCGGGGCTGCGGATTTTTAAGAAGTTGTTATTAAATCATTGTTCTTATGAAGTTGTGTTGTTCATGATAACCCATATCTCTGGGTTTTAACTGTGACAAGGATTCCCTTATCCAGTATAGTATGATTGGAACTGAGGAAACTGCCTCCTTGGTCCGGTAGTCAATGTTTCATAGTTCTTTGTTAGATTATTCTATTTGTGAGTCAGTGAATACTTCTAATGATCATGAAGGTATTCATCGTTATTCTTCCTTTGAGTCCCAGAAAATTCTTCCCATGGTCTGGTTCATAATTTTCAGTGATAAAATGAAGTGATTAAATAAAAATAATATGGGTTAAATAGAACAAAAACAATCATTATAACAAATCCAAATTACAACTCTTTTATCACCCACAACCCCAACACACTGGGAGTTAAGTTACACATAGAAGAAAAGATGATAACATGACCCTGGATACCTACTGTGTTCATCATAGAAACTTTGAAGAGAGATGAGTTCTGTAGAGAAATGGTGGAATGGCGGAGTTATGGAATCACAGTAGCACAATAGTAGGGCAGAAAAACCTTTTTCATTTGGATCTTCACTAATGAATCCTCAAACTGGAGGCCAAGGCATCTATTTATATAAAACAAACTCACACTGTGTGTATCAAAAGTACATTCCATGTAGTCTTATAAACACATTTTTCTTATCTTTTTCTCCACCGGTGGGTGGCCTAATATGTCGTCTTCGCCTTGGAACACGACTCCACCTAGTAGGTGGAGGTACGTGGTGTGTAGCGCCACCATACATGGTGTGTACATTCATTCCTCAACCACCAACCAATTCTAGAAGGGAATACACAATGTGTATATGATGTGCATCGCGTGTAAAGGTCAGCCAACCACATGGGAGTCTAGACTTCTTTTCAACCACCAGCCACTTCTAGAAGAGGCTACACGGCGTGTATATTATGTACACGATGTGTGCAGGATTATAGAAACCTGGGAATGTACTTATCCTATCCAATCATTGTCTAAGTATGAATATACATGATGTGTAGTTGGGAATTTTTTTTCAGTTTTCCACCGGTTCATGTGTTTGGAAAAAAACCGCCTGAAAACGAACAAGATCATCAAAATCAAAGTACTTGTCCACAAATTAGTAGGTATTTTCTGAAAACATGTTCTTATTTTCAATAATATATTTGGAAATGTACACATAAATAAGGTGTATCAAACTCTTCCACACTTAGTCGTTTTATTTCCCCTGAGAAAATCTCAACATATGATTAAAGGAGTCTATATTCTAAAAGGAAAAAATTTAATTAATCATAAGTTCAAAGGATACAGTCATAGGAGAAAATTCAAAAAAGGTAAAAAATAGTTTTAATTCATAACATATTCTAATTATGCCTCATATACATTTCAATTAATTACTTTCATCCTCTTTTAAACACACTTCTCAACCATTCAAAAATAAGCAAGCCACATAATGATCTATCTCACCAATAACATACTCAATGCTCATGATATATTAAATCAAAGTTATAATCAATAAAAGATATATACAGACTATCCATAGGTTTTTAATAAATCTAGTTCTCTACCATAGAAAATTTATTTACAAAAAACATGAGGGATTTTTTAATAGTGTTTAGATGTCTCTGTGGCTAAGGGATGGTAGGTAAAGATGTGAAAAATAAAATCTGAGTCTTGAAAATGGAGGCTAAATTATGTAAATAACACTGCATGCTATTCAAAATAAATCTCATTATAAAATCATCCTCAACAAGATCTCTCAAGTGCTCTCATCACTACCATTTCCCTTAGTCATGTAGGGTTCACAAACCAACATGTGTGTATAAGGTCCCGTTGTCTCTATCATTTTTACTACTATTATTAATATTTTTAAACAAAGGGAACTACTTAAAAATTATACAAATATTGGTTAGGAACCCTTTCTTTCCCAAAAGAACAATAGGATGTTCCCCACACTTAAAAGCTCATTGTAAAAGATTCCTCAATAATCTCTCTCAAGTGATATCATCACAACCATTTCCCTTAGTCTGGTAGGGTTCACAAACCATCAAGTGAGTATTTAGTCCCCCTGCCTATATCATTTTATTATTATTATTATTATTATTTTAAACAAAGTGGACCACTTATAATTTCCACAAATAAAGGTTTGGATCCCTTTTTGCCCCAAATGAACAAGAGCCCCCCCCCACATTTAATTTCATGACGATTCACAAAAATGTGCTATGTACATCTAATTCCCTTTTTAAAGATCAAGTGAATAATCATGCAAAGTTAAAAAGAATTAGGGTAATAAGGGAAATAAGCTTGTAATATGGCATCCTATCAAGGTTGTTCATGGGTTCTCGGGGCTTCACAGAGATCAGTTATAGGGTAGGTCTCAAGATAAAAGGGGTTGGAAAAATCTATTTCCTCAATCATTTTAATGTAATTCAAAAATTCCTCATGTTTTGAAAAGAAAACATGAAAATTCGGGTAGTCATGTATATCCTAAGTATCTCTTAAGAAAGAGGGTATTAGAAAGAATATGATGAAGGGGTTAGAATACCTATCATGAAGGGAAACACAAATAATTATACAATCAAGTCATGACTTTCATATAAAATATTATCTTTATCAATTTAATTATCCAAGGATTAGACATTTCAATTTAAACTATATTAGAAATCATTTTAAAACACTGAATATCCAAAATAAGCATGCAACCTTTAAAAATTTCCAATTTTTAACATTATTATTTTTAAATACTACTAATCAAAATATCTTTATGTTTTCAAAAATATCTTCCAATAATGATGTCTCTTAGATAATGGTAAGGGAAAATACTAAGGGGGTCGAGAGATGCTCCCACATACTTAACACGACACATGGTCCACCAAGTGCCATAGAAATGTGAAGAAGGAAATATGGGGACACAATAGTGGACCAAGACGAAGGGATGTAATGGAAGAATTATATCATGGAAGAAAAATAAAACAATGAAATTTGGATAAACAATACTCCCCTCAGGTCGAGGTGAAGGAAGATGGGGAGTGGTAGAGAAGTACAACCCAAATCGTTCCAGAGTACCTGTGACGGTCGGGAGACAAAAAACTAAAAGAATAAAAAGTAGAAAATAAGGACAATATATCAAAAAATATAGATATATATAATAGAATAAATGTTCCCAAAAACCAGTCAGGGGGTTGCCTTAGAATAGGCATCATCCTGTAGATAATTATCCGACAAAGAAGGATCAAAAGCTGTGGAAGCTAAAGGCTTGAAAGATACATTCGGAATAGAAGTTGTAGGAGCCAGAGGTAGATATCCCTTTGAATATGGTAGTTATATCAGTGAAGGGGCATATGTGATGGTAAGATCTAGAAGAGAATCCGAGACTGGACTTTTAGTAAAGATGAGGACAAATTTCATGGCCATGGCACCACTAAAATATGGTACGGGGAAACTAGAGGCAAGGAAGTAGAAGGAGCCACTAGTGGAATGGAAATACCCTGATGCTATAATTTTAGCTCCACCATTCTCTCAATGCAGTCCATGTGTCGATAAAATACATTTTTTTGCTAATGGAGAGCAGCCTGTAGAGGCTCCAGACACACCGTGTAGTAATTTTTTTAGAGATATAATATATATTTTATAGTAAAATATATTATAATTAATATTAATAATTAAAATAAAAGAAACTAAGAAGGAAATAAAGATATATATATATATATAATTATTTACTAAAAATAAATCTATACATGTAATGTATCGGTAGATAGAAACTGTGTGTTCTAAAATTGGAAAAAGAGAAGAACAACCTTTGGTATGGTGATCAGGATGTGGTTCGTAACGGCGATCAACCATTCTACATGGAATCCCTCAACCATTGGAGAAAGGGTTGTTCTACTGATCTTCTTTATTACTTAAATATATTTAATTTACAAGGCCTATACTAAACTGGAGAAAAAAATGCACGACATGTGGTTTTTAATTAGATAAAAATGGATGAAGTAGAGAGATTAGCCGAGTTCTAACCCGGGACTTTTAGATCCAGAGTCAAGACTCGGCCAATATGCCAACCTCACCTTCCTGTATTCCTTAATTGTGAAAATATTTTCATTTTATTAATGAAAACATGGCTTACACGACAAATATCAAAATACATGCCATGTGATTTTTACTAAAATGTTAAAATTATGGAAATGGGGCTATTGTCAGGGTTTGAACCTGGGTCTTTTGGAATAGGGTTGTGACCCTGGCCAATCGATCCATCCCCATCATGGGTTTTCCTATAAACACACACACATATATATATATAATATGAAAAATACCACACACTCCATATAAGAAAATACGATAATAAAAAGGAGGAACCATGTTCTGAAGGTAGGTTGGGAGGGATTCGAACTACTGATAGCTCGGATAAACTACAGTGACATTACCATCGGCATCGAAACCATCCTTTTTTATTACCTAATTAATTTAAATATTTATAATAGTAAGAATACAATTGAAAAAGAACCAGTACACACCATGTATATTGGTGGTACATAGCATGTATCTGCTGGGTTGCCTTCCAGGAAGAACCATTGTTCTTGGTCGTGGCTCGACTGACTAACCTTTTCTTACCTGAGATGAATGGTAGAGAGTGTTCCCATCGCGTCTTCCTTGTTATGTTAAGTCATCATCCAATCCCTGCTCACCATGACCGGTTGACCATCCTCTTTAGAAATTTCTACCACTTCATGATGGAATATTTGTATGAGTCTGAAAGGTCTCGACCATCTTGATTTTAGCTTTCATAGAAATAATTGAAGACGAGAGTTAAAAACGAGTGCTCGTTCACCAGGTTGGAATAATTTTCATGAAATCATTTGGTCATGAATTGATCTCGTCTTCTCCTTACACGACATGGTGTTCTCATACGCCTCTAATCGGATTTCATCATGTTTCGACATTTGGAACTTTCGCTTCTCTTTAGCTGCCTTCAAATCAAAATTCAGGTCCTTGACAGCCCAGTAGGATTTTTCCTCCAACTCTTCTTGCAGATGGAATAGATTTCTATAGAAAAGGTGGAATGAGGAAATCCCTAGTGGTGTCTTGAAAGTGGTCTTATATGACCACAAAGAATCATTTAACTTCTTAGAATAGTTTTTCCTTGAAGTGTTCACCATTTTCTCCAAAATATACTTGAGATCACAATTGGAGAGATCCAATTTTCCACTAGACTGGGGATGATATGGCGACCCCATATGATATTTCACTTCGTACTTCGACGATACTCCTTTCATAAATTCTTGGTCGATGTATATCCCTATGTTGCTGATCAGTACATGGGGGTACGCCGAACCTGCTAAAAATGCGTTTTTTTAAAAGCCTACAACTACCTTGGTTGTGTAGTGTGTTTCAGTAGTGTCTTTTACCCACATGGAGACGTAGTCGACACAGAACAAAATGTAAATGTTCCCTAAAGATGGGGGAAATGGACCCATGAAATCTATGCCCCAGACATCAAAGATCTCGACCTACATGTTGGGGATTTGGGTAATCTCAGCTCTATGCCCCACATTACCTATTCATTGGAATCGATCACAATAAGAAACAATGGTTTGGGAATCTTTATGAGTGGTGGGATAGAAAACCCCATACTGTAGGATATTTACTATATTACGGTCTAGCCCATGATGTCCCCCAACTATAAAGGTGTTACAATATTCTAGTACCCCATGAAATTTAGTTTTCAGGATGCAACGTCGGATCACCCCATCCCCATAGGACCAGAATAGTAGATGATCTTTCCATAAGTACCTCTTGACATCAGAAAGAAACCTCTTCCTCTGTTGGGAGGATAGGTTGGGGTGCATGATACCTGTAACCAGAAAATTAACAATATCAGTATACCGGGGTCTAGGTTATTCTTTGAAAAAAAAGAGTTTATCATCATGGTAATCCACCCTAATATCTCAATCTTCCTCATTTTTCAAATGTTGCAGCTCTATATGAGAGAGATAATCAGAAACAACATTCTTGCTCCCTTTCTTATCTTGTATTTCCAGATCAAATTATTATAGGAGGAGTACCCATCAAGTCAGTCATCACTTCACATCTTTCTTATTCAGTAAGTACTTGAGTGATGCATGGTCAGTATAAATAATAACTTCAGATAAAACTAAGTACGAACAGAACCTATCAAAAGAAAAAAACACTGCCTACATCTCTTTTTATGTGGTAGTGTAGATCATCTGTGCCTTGTTGAGAATCCTACTGGAATAACAGATGGGTCGGATAATTCAGTTAGGTCACTGGCCGAAGACTTCTCCCAATTCATAGTCACTGGGATCACACATTACTTCAAATTAATACTCCCAGTTGGGAGCAATAATCACTGGATCTTCCACCAGTGGCTATTTCAGGTGCTCAAAAGCTGCGGTGCATGGATCGTCGAAGTCAAACATGGAATCCTTGGTCAGAAGTTTGGTGAGGGGCTGATCTATCTTTGAGAAGTCTCAGACAAACAACCTATATAAACCCAATTTCCCCAAGAAGCTATGGATGGCTCCAACGTAAGTCTAAATAGGAAGTCAGGAAATGAATTCTATCTTTTCTTGTCCACCTCTATCCCATTTTCCAAAATTCCATTTCCATGGAAGATGCCACTCTGAACCATGAAATGGCACTTTTCACAGTTCAGAACTAGGTTAGTTTTCTCACATATTTCTAGAACCAACTCCTGGTGTCACAAGCATGTGGTGAATGATTTTAGATAAACAGGAAAATCATCCATGAATATCTCCATGATATGTTTCTCCATGTCATGGAAGATATCCAGCATGCATTGCTAGAAGGTGGCGGGAGCATTTCACATGCCAAAGTACATCCTTTAGTAATAAAAAGTACTATATAGGAAAGTAAATTTTCCCTTATATTGATCCTCTTGAGAAATGGAAATGTGATTGTTGTTTGAATATCCATCGAGGAAGCAGTAAACGTTGTTCCCTACTAGTCTCTCTAGCATCTGATCCATGAAGGTCAGAGGTAAATGATCATTCCTCATGGCATCATTCAGATTTATGTACTACACATAGACTCTCTAGCCCATGAAAATACATGTAGGAATGAGCTCATTCTTGTCATTTTAAATCACAGTGATGCCACCCTTTTTGGTTACCACTTACAGGGGACTCACCCAAGGACTATCCGAGATGGGGTAAATGATGCATGTATCCAGCAACTTAATTACCTCTTTTTACACAACTTCCTTCATAGGGGGGGGGGGGGGGTCGAGCATTACTATGGTTTCTGAGATGGCTTTGCTCTTTCTTCAAGCAGTACCTTGTGGGTGAAAATGGAATGGATTATTCCCATCAAATCTGCAACTTTCCACCCAATAGTGTGCTTCCGCCTCTTCAAAACCTACATAAGTGCATCCTCCTTCTTTTGTGATAGTGTTTCACTTAGTATGATAGGAAATGTATGATGATATCCCAAATACCCATACTTTTGAGAATATGGAAGAAAATTCAGTTCTAGTTTAGGTGCATTTATAATCGATGGTACAAGTGGTTGAAGCTATGCCCGCTCCATAATATCGGGTATAACAGCAAATTTCTAGTAGTGGATGCTCTGGACTTCTAGGAATTAAATTTCCTCTACTTCTTCATCAACTAGAATGTCTGGAAAAACCTTGACATCTAAGGTGAAAGAATATACCAGATCATCCACTTCTCTGCTCATGTGACCATCCACAGTGGTCAATGAATAACATCCCTCATGCTCTGATAATGATACATGCTTGGAGGCTTTGAGGAAATTATAGGATAATATTTTGTCTCCTAACTATAAAAATATCCTCCCTAGTGTACATCAATTAGTCACTTCCCAGAGGCTTGGAAAGTCCTTCCTAAAAATATATGTGCCTCCTGGTCTTCCTCCATGTTGAGGATGATGAAATCTGTGGGGAGGATTATCCTACCCACATTGACTAACATGTCCTCCAGTATCCCCTTTAGATATTTGATGGATCAGTTGACACACTAATGGGATACTCGAGTATGCTTCAGATCATTGAGACCTAGCTTCTTAAAAACATCGAGGGGTATGAGGTTGATGCTGGCCCCTAAGTTAGAGAGGGCCTTCCCAAAATCACATGGTCCAGTAGTTCGTGGAATAGTGAAGATACCTAGATCCTGTAGATTGGGAGGAATCAAATGTTGTATGACTGTTGAGCACTCCTTGGTCAGGGCATTGGTGCCCATATCCTCTATCTTTTTTTAGAGAAGATCTCCTTTATGAATTTCACATACATGGGCATATGCGTCAGTGCATCTACAAATAAAATGTTGATGTACAGTTTCTTGAACATGTACAAATTTTTTCCAAAAATGTGGTCTAGCTTTCTCAGATTCATCCTATCCAGGAAAGGTAAGGTAGGATTGAAGTTTTTGACAATTTCATTTCATTTACTCTATGAAGCCTCATTTGGTGGTCCATTGGATAAGGAGGGGTCTCTAACTGTACCTTCTTCATTAGAAGAGGGTGTAGGTGCACCTGGCTATTCTGGTTCCTTCTGTTGTAGCTCCTTTCCACTCTATAGTGTTATGGTATGGTCCTCCACCCGTAGGTTCTTCTCATTGTTAATAAGTAGTGTACTAGGATGCATTCACTAGAGTTGGTTTTCTGGATGGAAAAGTTGGTTCTATAGACCTCTAATAGAAGCCTCCTGATTCTAGAATCTGGACTTAGAAGTAGAAATAATCTTTTTCGTGAGATCCTCTAACCTTGAGGTGTTCTCTTTCTAAGGTGGATGTGCAGCTGCTGGAGGTGGTCGCTACCATGGCTACTGAAGGTGAGGGTTTTGATACCCTTTCTACTTCTAATATCCCTGATGAGGCTGCTATTTCCTCATTTATTGGCTCTGAGACTGATGTTGACCGTAGTCGGGCAGTCACTGGGGAAGAATATTCTACTACTATTGGCCCCAACCTGGGTTCTAGTGATCACACCATGCTAGGTTCTCATACTGCCGGTACTGGTTCGACCCTCGATTTCTAGCAACATAGATCACATCACTTGTCGAAGGACCTACTATAGGTCCCGAGAATACTCCAATGATGTGGTTATCACCACATTCGCTGCATGATGGATGGTTTATTGCATGTACTTGGGATGCACCCATCAGATTTAGTGCATCGATAGTTTTGGACATAGCAACCTACTGGGAAGCAGGCATAGTAGTGGAATTGATATTATTCATACCTCATTTTTGTGTTCCCACTATGAATTCTAATTGAAGCTATTGGTAGTCATGTATTCCAAAAGTTTGAAAAGATATTTGGGGGAGTTCTTTATAACAGTACCTCCAGTAGCAGCATCCACCACATACTTTGTGTTCATCGTCAGTCCTCCGTAGAAGGTTTGGACCTTCATCCAATGTAAGAGTTTATGGTGTGGAAATTTGTGCAACATCTCCTTGAAACTCTCCCATGACTCATACAATGACTCTGAGTCATGCTGCTAGAAGTTGTGTATTTCATTCTGCAAAGTCACCATCCTTGAAGGTGGGAAATATTTGGACAGGAATGCCTGGGCTAGCTAGTCCCATGTGAGGATAGATCACTATGGAAATGATTTTATCCAGTTATTCACCTTATCCCTTAGATATAAGGGGAAATGGATAAGAAAAATTCCATCCGTGGGCACTCTCTAGTAGAGAAACGTGTCACAGACCTCCAAAAAATTGGAGATATGGGAATTGGGGTCCTTGCTGGGTAGGCTGCCAAAATGAATGGTGTTTTAGATCAGTTGCATAATGGCTGGATTGATCTCAAAGTGTTGGGCTAGCACCGGTGGACGAACTATGCCTGTGTCATCTCCATGAATAGATGTAAGGTCATACTCCATTAGTGTACGACATGGAGGTTGCTGCTAAGGGAGTGGAGGTGGTATGTATTGCTGTTCTTAAGGGGCGATGTATGGCCCTTGACCTGGCTATAAAAATGGAATCCGCTTTGGTTGGAACTGTTGGAGCTGATGCGGGCCATATCCTAGAGCAAAAAGAGCTTGCTGATTACAATTGTCATCTAGAAAAATTGTTGTCCAGATCCTTGGACAGCATCTGATCTCCTTCTACGTTCGGTTCCATGGGATTTTTTTGGTTGTGCTTGTCCATGATTGCTCATCATCACCTCAAAAGTGTCTGTTTGATCTCTGGGTCAATTGGGAGAAACCACGATAAATCATCATTCATAGAACGAGTGAGGTAGCCACTCATACACTTATAAACCTACGAAATAAAAAACACACCAACTGTAAATGTTGAAGAATAAATATAAACATAAACGATATTATAAAAGATATTTTTTGGGAAATTTGTAATTTTTATTTTCACTAAAATTTGATACAAACATAATTGGAACAAATAAAAATTTATTTTTTTAATTCCCCGGCAGTGGAGCCAAAATTTGGTAGTAGTTTCACCAATGGTATGTTATCGGTGTCGCAATTTTTTTTACCCTAATGAGTATAGTAAAAGTAAGGGGTAGATCCATAGGTAAAAGAAGTTATTTTTGTCTTGCTTATCTAGTTTGTACTTGACTCAGTGAATTGTATTGAATTCAGAGTCGATTTTTAATTTTTTGATGAAAATTTGATTAGATTTAAATTTCTTTAGAAAATTTTTTAACAGATAAATGAAACCATAGGAATTTTTGTTTTGATACAAATATAGAGACAAATGCATCAGGCTGTGTATTTTTAAGAAGTTTTTATTAAATCATTTTCTTTTGAAGTTGTTTTGTTCATGATAACCCGACTCTATGGGTTTCGATTGTGACATGGTTTCCTTGGTCTAGTAAACTATTACTGGAACTGAGGAAACTGACTCCTTGTCCTAGTAGTCAGTGTTTCAAAGTTCTTTATTAGATTATTCCATTTGTGAGTTGGTTAATACTTACAATGATCATGAAGGTATTGATCGTTATTCTTCTTTTGATTTCCTGAAAATTATTCCCTTAGCCTGGTTCAAAATTATTAGTGATAAAATGAAGTGATTAAAGAATAATAAGAAGGGTTAAATAAAATAAACAGAATTATAACAACAAATCCAAATTACAACTCTTTTATCACCCCTAACCCAACACAATGGGAGTTTAGTTACACATAGAAGAAAAGATGACAATAGGACCCTCGATACCTAATGTGGTCATCACAAAAACATGGAGGAGAGATGAGTTTTGTGGAGAAATGGTGGAATGGCTAAGTAGTGGAATGAAGGTAGCATGGCCACAAAGAAACATAACCTCCTTCCTATGGATCATCACTAATGACTCCTCAAACCAGAGGCCAAGACCTCCATTTATAGCAAACAAAAGTACACGCAGTGTATCAAAAGTACACACCATGTAATCTAATCAACACACTTTTATCATGTTTTTTCTCCGTCAGTGGGTGGCCTAACACGCTGTATGGAAAATGGAACCACCTTGTAGGTGGAGGTACACGGTGTGTAGTTCCACCATACACAGTGTTTACTTTCATTCATTGGCCACCAACTGCTTCTAGAAGTAAATACACATTGTGTATATGATGTACACAACATGTAAAGGTCAGCCGACCACATGGGTGTGTAGAATTTTTCATAGCCACTAACCACTTCTAGAATAGGCTACACAGTGTGTATATAACGTACATGGTGTTTGCAGGCTTCTAGAAACTTGGTCATGTACTTGGCCTAGCCTATCTGTGTTTGAGTCTAAATGTACACAACATGTATATATGTACACACCTTATAGTGGGGAATTTTTTATCAGTTTTCCCACGGTTTTTGTGTTTGGAAAAAAACCAACTAAAAATGAACAAGATCACCAAAATCAATGTATTTTTTCACAAAGTAGTAGGTATTTTAAAAAAACATGTTCTTATTTTCAATAAAGTATGTGGAAATGTATACACAAATCGGATGAATCAAATTTCTAATCAGTAAAATAAAGTTTTAATGCTATAATTTTTTAATATAATATTATTTTAATTTTTTTCATTAATGGGAGACAACATAATGTGTACATACAGCTACATGTCATGTACCTTGGTTGTTGTATATCTAATTCAAATGTTTGGGGATTCAGCGGGCTAAATCGGTCAGACTACATGGTGTGTACATGCCAACAACACACCCAATATCTACTTTCCAGGTTCTAGGTTGGCCTTGTTAACACATGGTTTGAAATAAAATCACTCCATGTTATTAAATTCTTAAAGAATATAGATACAATGTGCACAACTATAAGGACTGTGCTTTAGGTCCATGTCATGTAACCAAATTTTATCACAAATGATTTGGCACATCCCTGATGAAATCTCCAATCCTTCTTCCTTTTTTCACAAAACATTAAGAAAATAAAACAATGAATGAACATGATTAATATTTCAACAACATGTTAATTCAAATCAGATTAAAGAATGAATAAAATGAAGTGAAAATCTAACCTGAATTTAACATAGACCAACAATCAAATAAATAATTATAAATTTAAATGTGACCCCATAGACACCACTTGTTGGTTCCAAGCACAGTAGAAGCACATGATGTTGGGTGATATATTAAAATTTATTTTAATAGTCATTTCCCAAAACCAAGAGAGAGAATCTTTCACATCAAATTTATAATTAATTTATTTAATATTTGATTAAATAAATACATGGGCTGAAGATAATTCTTCATTGGTGAATGTTGATATTATAAAATAACCTTAGTATTAGATTAGTTTTTCTATAAGGACCCATGTATAGAATCCCTCAAGTTGTGACCACATGCGATCCTATGATCTCCGAACAACACCACTCAATGTCTAGGTGATAGCATAGGGAGTCAAATGCATTGTGTTTTTAGTTTTTTATCACTCATTCCTTGGTCTTGAGGTAAATTATCATAAAAATATATTTCATAAGAGGGAGAAGAAGGAGGATTTGAGAGATAATTCTTTTTGCACAACAATTCGCTACTCTCAATTTTGGATACTATTCACAATATACAGAGTTGTATATTTATAGAATTAAGATTTATGTTAAAATATTATTTAATTTAATACCTTCCATTAAATAAAATTTATTACTTTTAATAAACCCTACCCTACATAATAATAATTATATCATTACTATTTTGTGGTGAACACCATCCTGCAAAAAAAATTATGGAACTTTCTTGTTAATTAATATTTTTACTAGACTTGGTCTTGGTATGTCTGAAATCCTCGAGAATTAATAAATTCCAGAATAAATATTTTAATCATAAATAAATATTTTATGAAAAATCTAGTGAATAAATGTTTATTAAAATATTCTATAAATAAAAAAAATATTTTATTCACACACTAAAGAATAAATATTTATTTAATTTATGCACCCAATATAACTTTAATAATATTATTACTCATACTAGAGAATAATATTTATTCCATTAACTAAAATAAAATAATATTTAATAAAGATCAATGAAAACACTTAGTGTGTGACCCTCTAGGATTATTTATCACTTTCATTAGGTATGCCTACCTAAAGTCCCAGAATACTGTCTAGCAATTTTTCAAGGAACCAACGAGAAATAAATTAATGTCGTAGTGCCAAAAACCACATAAGAATGTTCACTATGTAATATAATCTATTTATTAGTTTATATTGTAACACCCCGAGCTTCCACGATATACTTCTCATTCAATAATGCAATAGCTTGCATTGTACGCAACTTCGAGTTCTAAAACACAGCGACTAATCAAAGTAGCCATTATGAATAGTAATAACCACTTTTTAAAATTATAGAAATTTTATATTTCAAAATGGACTTCATTTTTGGATTCGGAATATCGAAATTAGCCTGTGTTGAATTTTTGGTATTTTTCTGAGAACTTCTTAATTTTTATGAATAGTGAAAATTACTTAAAAACAACTTTTTTAATCAAAATAATTTATAGTGATAAATTATACTATTTAGTGGTTTTATTGTATAATTAGAATATATTTTTACCATTTTATCCAATGGTGGTCATTAGAATTAATTTAACATTGAAATTGGACATAAACAATTGCCAATCTTTTGATATAAATTGTTTCTTAAAACACGCTATTTGTTGTGACAGCGAGAATTAATTATAAAATTAATTAATGAAACTTATATGTTTGGAATTTTGTAAAATAGAAATAATTTTTGAATTCGGGATATCAATTATAGCTTAGGGTGAAATTTTGGCATTGTTCTGAAAAACTTCAATTTTTGATGAATAGTGAAACCACTAAGTGGTAGTTAAATAACTGATTTTTCGTTTAAATGAAATATTACCACTTCTGTGATTTGATTTTCAAAAATCCGACATACATGGTTGTCATTAATAAGTAAAATGTGGTTCAATTAAATCAAAATAATTTTTTGGTGAATAGTAACTTTTATGTTCTTAATCGCGATTAGAGGTAATTAGTGTAGTTTAAGGTACAAATAATGTTTTAATAATATGAGATGAGCATGAAACTTGTCCTAATCCTATTGGATGAGTCATGGCCGACCAAGACAACCCATGGGTCAACTTGGGGACCCCATGGAGCCACTTTAGTTGGAAAATGACATTAATATATATTTATTTAATGTTAAAATTAAATTGACACAAACATGATTTTTTTTTACTAAAACAGTTTTTAAGTGGGGTTACACAAGTAAAATTTTTGACTATAAATATTAATTAGAAAGATACAATGATTTCCTACATCATAGTATTTTTTTTATAATTTTTAGACATTAAATAAATTAAATTATTTATGACATCATTATGATGCAGCGATGACCTCATTATTTAACGATTTAAATAAAATGAGAAGATAATGAAAAATCCAAGGCTTACACTTGTCCAAAGCCTATTGGATGAGTAGATTTAGAACCCTTATCATCTTATCCTCGAATTATATAAGTGTGCGACCTCTAAAATCCGAAACTCATTTTATAATAAAGTGACTTTTCTTTACTTTCCAAGAGTGCCCCTCCTCTCCACTTATAAAAGGCCCCCACCTCTCCCACCTCATTTACACTATCAAGCCATTTGGCTCGGCCAAACTCTGCCCAAATACTCTCCCAACTTCCCCCTCTTACTCCTAGAAGACTTACTTTGGGCATAACTCTTCTCAAGGAAGCCTTTGGCTCAAATCAAATAGAGTTACCCGATTTTGAGGTAATGTCTTCTCTAATGTTGTTTTGTTTTATTTTTCTTCTCCAACCCCCCTAAACTCTTTTTATTCATTTCTTTTGTAACAACACCAGTATCATAAATATACTAGGATGTTTTTATAAGAAGGATTCGAGCTACACTTACACACACCTATATCTAATGGTTAAAGAACATACGGTTTCTGTGGATGGCGAATTTCTGCCTCACGAAACGATGATTGTTCAATACTCATATAACACCATCAATGGTGGCAATTAAGATGTCACTATTTTTATATATGATATATATAATATGTTTATGTTTTACTTATGCTTCTTTATTTCTCATTTATGGCATACGTTATGATTTCCATTATGGGTAAAACACGATAATTTCATTTTAGGAAGTGCGGACTACCGCCCCCTCAAAGTGATTTGAATCGTTAATGCCATATGTGGGATGTATAAAGGATAGAGTAAATGGTATTATACTATATATTATACTGGAATTATATTATACATTTATATAATTATTATTTCATTCCATTAAATACGAAATAGAAATGAAAGTAGCGTTCATGCGTACGCACGGCTTACCATCTCCATGAACGGTGCATTTCATTTCTTACCTCTAAATGTTACGTAATATTAAAAATTAATGTGTATACTATATATATATGATATATATGATATCTACATCATGAATATAATTCTGGATATAATGGATATTTCACCACATGAACAACTTGCAATTATAAGAAGTTTATTATTTACTCAAGTACCAAAGATCGACAAAATGACCGTTATTAACTTAAATAATTACATAATGTTCATAACATGGTAATAAGTGATATAAAAGGAATAATGAACATGAAAAAGGTTCTTAAGTAAATAGAAATTAACTCTAGTTTATTATTCAGGAGGTTAAATAACGGTCAAGTCAGGACAAGACGCAAGGTAAGGGAACTTCTTAACCCAATTTCCATTCTTTGGGTTAATCTCCTACTTTCAAATTATGTCATGATATTATTATGTCCTATCTGGTATTTGTACTTTCTTTATGTGTAATTATAGTGAATACACATAAAAGATCTGTTTTATATTAAAAATAATCTTTTTAAGGACTTCGTCTCAATCTCCTTTCATTGAGGCATATTTTGTTTTATACAAAAATTTCTTTTATACGGTGTATAAACCCCTTTGACTTTTACATTTATTCAAAAGGAATCTTTTTTATATGAAGAGTTTTTCTAAACGACAAAAGGGAATGTTTTTCTTTCCGTACTTATGCGGTGACAATGACTTCTCCGCCGCCGTGACCATTATTTGAGTTTCGGCTTCCTCTACAAGCCATCATTTTTTTAATGAAAAATAAATACAAAGTTTTAACTTTCTTTTATTTTGGTATTGAAAATGGTTTTGAAAGCGTTTTTATTATATCAATGTGTTGTATTGATATCTTGTGATTGAAATGTGGAAATTTTATGTTTCCTTTATGCATGTTTTATGTGATACGATTATGTTATGGTTTATGATATGTTTAAACCTATTCATATGAGGAATGTATTGGACTTAATAAGTGATGGGTGGAGCCCGCTATAGCTCCTCGATGCATCGGTAGGTATCATGAGACAACTAGACGTGGAATTGGCCGAGGCCCTTTCCCAATTTGATTTATGGTTTTGGCCGAGGCCTTAATCATTTTAGACGTCTTGGCCGAGGCCTTGACAAAATGTTTCAGAATGTCTGGAATTATACATTCCCTCATTATGAAAGTGGTTATTGATATTTCATGTGATTATTCGACCATTAGAATATCCATGTGAATAAGTAAATGGCATTATCTCATTTTACTTTTGCCATATTATGTTGAAGTTCATGTTTAAAAGGCTCTTGTTTTAGTTATACATTGCCTTAAATGTTAATGATTACTTATGAAAGCTTCCGCAATATTGTTATCCTTACTGAGCATCTGAGCTCACCTCTTTCAATGTTTTAATATTTTCCAGGATATGAAGAAGTATTGTATGAAAGACCTGTAGGGATAGTCAGAAGAGGATATGAGTGTGGACTATGGAGACTTTGTTGTTATAGATTTTCACTTTATGATGTGATGTAACACTTATGAATGTATCTAGTGTTTCCAAGGCTACTAAACTAATAGGTCTTTCGAGACTTGATCTTTTGTGATCATGCCAATGTTACGAAGTAATGCACCGACTCTGGGTAGCTGGGGTCGGGGCGTTACAGTTGGTATCAGAGGAAGTTTAGTACAAACCTTGGAAGCTAGATTTAGATAAACTCTGATTAGAGAACATAGTTCTATGATGAACTTTGAGGATTAGTATAGAAGAACTTCCAAGAATTTTGGTATTGTAGAGATTTTGTGAGTTTTCTGAGAAATACATCCCTGTCTGGATACGAGCAGGTAGAGGCGGCTCTGGCATAGATGTTCCTAGGGGTAAAACCCGAAAACACCGCTTTGAGCTAGACTCGAACGAGAACTGGTGCACGACAACGGGCCTTGCTGCACTCTTGGTTATGACACTCCCGGGGGATATTCTTAGGATAATTCTCATTTTCTTTACAAATCATTAGGAAGGGTTTATGAGTATATACTTTCTCAAAGAATTTTTTTTTATGATTATGGATTATATCCATAAATAGTTCAATTTATGTTAAGTGTTTTATAAGTATGGGATTATGTATTTTGATTCATAAACTAATCTAGTTTATGACATTGTTTAGAAATGGTGCCTAGTGGAAGGAATGGAAACCGTATCAATGCACGCACTCCGTGTAGGGATTGCCCTCCTGCTCAAGATAATTATTGTGGATCTGGAGATACAACTGGTGATGATAAACTTATTACCATACTGGGAAAACTCACTCAAGTTATGAATAATAACCTTACTCGTATGGATCACCCTGATCCACACCATGGAGGATCAATGTTAGACCGTTTCGTGAGGCAACAAACACCAAACTTCAATGGGAGTACAAGTCCTATAGTAGCTGAGCAATGGATTAATTTCTTAGAGAAAATATTCCATGCCTTGGGGAGTAGTGAAAGGGAGAAGGTTGTCATGGCAGTTTACCGCCTCACTGAAGATGCCGATCAGTGGTGGTCGCTGATTCAAAACACAAAGGAAGATGATGACGTATCAAATATGGAATGGAGGTAGTTCAAAGAGCTTTTCTTAGAAAAATACTTTCCTTGTGACCATCGAGCAGATATGGAAAGGCAATTTCTGAGTCTGAGGCAGAAGGAGGATGAGAATGTCACAAACTATGAGGCTAACTTTACAAGGTTAGCGAGGCATGCTTCCGATTATATACGTAACCCAAGGAGTAAGATTGATCGTTTCATTGATGGGTTAAAACCATTTCTCCGTCGAGCTTTAGTATCACAATCCTTCTCATCATACGAAGATATTGTCTCATGTGCTATCAAGACAGAAAAGGAATTCTCTAAGTCTTATAACAATAAAGTAAAGCAAGAGAAGAAGAGAACGGTGGAACAAGAGACAGATAAAGGGAAAAAGGGAAAGAAGGATTTTCCATTATGTGATAATTGTGGGAAGAATCACCCTGGTACGTGCCTAAAAGGAATGGGAGTTTGTTATAAATGTGGAGAAAAGGGTCACCAGGCTTGTGATTGCAAGGGAAATAAAGAGGCGGTCAAAGTTGAATGCTAAAATTGTAGGGAAATGGGGAATTATGCAAATGAATGTCCTAAGCGTCAAGGAAACTTACCTCAGAAAAGGCCAAGGGATCAAGGCCAATCGTATGCTGTTACTACAGTTGATGCAGAATAATTAATGTATTGGTGCTTTTGGACTCATGGATTATATTCTGGTTATTAGAATAATGTGATATATATATATAAGGATTGTACTGCAGTACTTGTTGTTTCAGTAAGGTTTTAATATGATGAAGGTAATCATATTTTTAGTATGTGACAATAAGAGAAATTTTACTTTGTTTGGGGAATCTGATAAATTGATTTTGGAATTAAGAGGCCTTTTAGAGAAAGTCTAGACAGAGGTATTTTGGATAACTATAAAGGTTGGAGTGGATTAAGTTGATCTTTGGATAGTATTGTTTAAGGTTTAAAAAAATTATGAAGATTATTTTTGGAATATTATAATACTATAGTTTTAGGAAAAGGACAACCTGAAGGGTGGGGCATAACTCGTCGCATCGGACAAAGCTACAGGAATCGAACCCACAACCATAGTGCGACAAGCCTTTATTTCCTACCACTAGCCTACAGGAAGTCCCCGGTAATTACAAAATAGTTTTACTAATCTAAATGGTATGTGTTATCATTTGGAACCTTATACAATTAGGATAAATAGAATATTTTTGAGTTTCGTTACCATTTGGAGTAAAAGATGGGTTTGTGGTAAAAATTTATTAACGAATGAAAGTATACATAACAAGTATGTATATTCCCTTACGTTCTTAATAAATCTCCTAAATAAATTCCTCAACATTATAAAAGGTAACTTAAAACAAAAATGTTGTCGGTTAACTTTTCCAACTGGGGATTCAATGACCATTTAACTAATCACAAGTTTGTGATTTTCTTGTGGTTAAACTTTCTCCTAATCCTGTTTTCTATAACTCTCCATCAGACCTTGATGGTTTTTTTCTCCTCCATATCCATATTTTCATAGAATCCTAGAATGGGCTATATCGGGTGACCTTTGTACTTATCTTGCTTTCTTTTAATGTTATATATTTATTAACCTTATTTGTGATGTGGGTTTTCCTCAAAGGTATTTTCTCTTTTCAACCTTTTATTTTCAAAGAAAAAAATTTCAAATTTCGAGGACGCAATTTATTGAAGGAGGGGAGAATGTAACACCCCGAGCTTCCATGATACGCTTCTCATTCAATAATGCAATAGCTTGCATTGTACGCAACTTCGAGTTCTAAAACACATCGACTAACCAAAGTAGCCGTTATGAATAGTAATAACCAATTTTTAAAATTATAGAAATTTTATATTTCAAAATGGACTTCATTTTTGGATTCGGATTATCGAAATTATCCTATGTTGAATTTTTGGTATTTTTCTGAGAACTTCTTATTTTTTATGAATAGTGAAAATTACTTAAAAACAACTTTTTTAATCAAAATAATTTATAGTGATAAATTATACTATTTAGTGGTTTTAAAGTATAATTAGAATATATTTTTACCATTTTATCCAATGGTGGTCATTAGAATTAATTTAACATTGAAATTGGACATAAACAATTGCCAATCTTTTGATATAAATTGTTTCTTAAAACACGCTATTTGTTGTGACAGCAAGAATTAATTATAAAATTAATTAATGCAACTTATATGTTTGGAATTTTTTAAAATAGACATCATTTTTGAATTCGGGATATCAATTATAGCTTAGGGTGAAATTTTGGCATTGTTCTGAAAAACATCAATTTTTGATGAATAGTGAAACCACTAAGTGGTAGTTAAATAACTGATTTTTCGTTTAAATGAAATATTACCACTTCTGTGATTTGATTTTCAAAAATCCAACATACATGGTTGTCATTAAGAAGTAAAATGTGGTTCAATGAGATCAAAATAATTTTTTGGTGAATAGTAACTTTTATGTTCTTAATCGCGATTAGAGGTAATTAGTGTAGTTTAAGGTACAAATAATGTTTTAATAATATGAGATGAGAATGAGACTTGTCCTACTCCTATTGGATGAGTCATTGCCGAACAAGACAACCCATGGGTCAACTTGGGGACCCCATGGAGCCACTTTAGTTGGAAAATGACATTAATATATATTTATTTAATGTTAAAATTAAATTGACACAAACATAAGTTGTTTTACTAAAACAATTTTTAAGTGGGGTTAAACAAGTCCAAATTTTGACTATAAATATTAATTAGAAAGATAAAAATATTTCCTACATCATAGTATTTTTTTTATAATTTTTAGACATTAAATAAATTAAATTATTTATGACATCATTATGATGCAGCGATGACCTCATTATTTAACGATTTAAATAAAATGAGAAGATAATGCAAAATCCAAGGCTTACACTTGTCCAAAGCCTATTGGATGAGTAGATTTCTAACCCTTATCATCTTATCCACGAATTATATAAGTGTGGGACCTCTAAAATCCGAAACTCATTTTATAATAAAGTGACTTTTCTTTCTTTCCAAGAGTGCCCCTCCTCTCCACTTATAAAAGGCCCCCACCTCTCCCACCTCATTTACACATTCAAGCCATTTGGCTCGTCCAACATCTGCCCAAATACTCTCCCAACTTCCCCCTCTTACTCCTAGAAGCCTCACTTTGGGCAGAACTCTTCTCAAGGAAGCCTTTGGCTCAAATAAGAGTTACCCGATTTTGATGTAATGTCTTCTCTAATGTTGTTTTGTTTTATTTTTCTTCTCCAACCCCCTAAACTCTTTTTATTCATTTCTTTTGTAACAAAACCAGTATCATCAATATACTAGGATTTTGTTATAAGAAGGATTCGAGCTACACTTACACACACCTACATCTAATGGTTAAAGAACATACGGTTTCTATGGATGGAGAATTTCTGCCTCACGAAACAATGATTGTTCAACACTCATATAACACCATCAAAGGTGGCCATTAAGATGTCACTATTTTTATATATGATATATATAATATGTTTATGTTTTACTTATGCTTCTGTATTTCTCATTTATGGCATACTTTATGATTTCCATTATGGGTAAAACGCGATAATTTCATTTTAGGAAGTACGGACTACCGCCCCCTCAAAGTGATTTGAATCGTTAATGCCATATGTGGGATGTATAAAGGATGGAGTAAATGGTATTATACTATATATTATACTGGAATTATATTATACATTTATATAATTATGATTTCATTCCATTAAATACGAAATAGAAATGAAAGTAGCATTCATGCGTACGCACGACTTACCGTCTCCATGAACGGTGCATTTCATTTCTTACCTCTAAATGTTACGTAAAATTAAAAATGAATGTGTATACTGTATATATATATGATATATATGATATCTAAATCATGAATATAATTCTGGATATAATGGATATTTCACCACATGAACAACTTGTAATTATAAGAAGTTTATTTTTGACTCAAGTACCGAAGATCGACAAAATGACCGTTATTAACTTAAATAATTACATAATGTTCATAACATGGTAATAAGTGATATAAAAGGAATAATGTACATGAAAAAGGTTCTTAAGTAATTAGAAATTAACTCTAGTTTATTATTCATGAGGTTAAATAACGGTCGAGTTAGGACAAGACGCAAGGTAAGGGAACTTCTTAACCCAATTTCCATTCTTTGGGTTAATCTCCTACTTTCAAATTATGTCATGATATTATTATGTCCTATCTTGTATTTGTACATTCTTTATGTGTAATTATAGTGAATACACATAATAGATCTATTTTATTTTAAAAATAATCTTTTTAAGGACTTCGTCTCAATCTCCTTTCATTGAGGCATATTTAGTTTTATACAAAAATTTCTTTTATACGGTGTATAAACCCCTTTGACTTTTACATTTATTCAAAAAGAATCTTTTTTATACCAATCGTTTTGCTAAACGAAAAAAGGGAATGTTTTTCTTTCCGTACTTATGTGGCGACAATGACTTCTCCGCCGCCGTGACCATTATTTGAGTTTCGGCTTCCTCTACAAGCCATCATTTTTTTTAATGAAAAATAAATACAAAGTTTTAACTTTCTTTTATTTTGGTATTGAAAATGGTTTTGAAAGCGTTTTTATTATATCAATGTGTTTTATTGATATCTTGTGATTGAAATGTGGAAATGTTATGTTTCCTTTATGCATGTTTTATGTGATACGATTATGTTATGGTTTATGATATGTTTAACCCTATTCATATGAGGAATGTATTGGACTTAATAAGTGATGGGTGGAGCCCGCTATAGTTCCTCGATGCATCGGTAGGTCTCATGAGACAACTAGACGTGGAATTGGCCGAGGCCCTTTCCCAATTTGATTTATGGTTTTGGCCGAGGCCTTAATCATTTTAGACGTCTTGGCCGTGGCCTTGACAAAATGTTTCAGAATGTCTGGCATTATACATTCCCTCATTATGAAAGTGGTTATTGATATTGCATGTAATTATTCGACCAGTAGAATATCCATGTGAATAAGTAAATGACATTATCTCATTTTACTTTTGACATATTATGTTGAAGTTCATGTTTAAAAGGCTCTTTTTTTAGTTATACATTGCCTTAAATGTTAATGTTTATTTATGAAAGCTTCCGCAATGTTGTTATCCTTACTGAGCATCAGAGCTCACCCCTTTCAATGTTTTAATATTTTCCAGGATGTGAAGAAGTATTGTATGAATGACCTGCAGGGATAGTCAGAAGAGGATATGAGTGTGGACTATGGAGACTTTGTTATTGTAGATTTTCACTTTATGATGTGATGTAACACTTATGAATGTATCTAGTGTTTCCAAGGCTACTAAACTAATCAGTCTTTTGAGACATGATCTTTTGTGATCATGCCAATGTTACGAAGTAATGTACCGACTCTGGGTAGCTGGGGTCGGGGCGTTACAGTTGGTATCAGAGGAAGTTTAGTACAAACCTTGGAAGCTAGATTTAGATAAACTCTGATTAGAGAACGTAGACCTAAGATGAACTTTGAGGATTAGTATAGAAGAACTTCCAAGAATTTTGGTATTGTAGAGATTTTGTGAGTTTTTCGAGCAATACATCCCTGTCTGGATACGAGTAGGTAGAGTCGGCTCTGGCACATATGTTCCTAGGGGTAAACCCCGAAAAAACCGCTTTGAGCTAGTCTCGAACGGGAACTAGTGCACGACAACGGGCCTTGCTGCACTCTTGGTTACGACACTCCCAGGGGATATTCTTAGGATAACTCTCATTTTCTTTACAAATCATTATGAAGGGTTTATGAGTATATACTTCCTCAAAGAAAACATTTTTATGATTATGGATTATATCCATAAATATTTCAATTTATGTTAAGTGTTTTATAAGTATGGGATTATGTATTTTGATTCATAAACTAATCTAGTTTATGCCATTGTTTAGAAATAGCGCCTAGTGGAAGGAATGGAAACCGTATCAATGCACGCACTCCGTGTAGGGATTTCCCTCCTGCTCAAGATAATTATTGTGGATCTGGAGATACAACTGGTGCTGATCAACTTATTACCATACTGGGACAACTCACTCAAGTTATGAATAATAACTTTACTCGTATGGATCACCCTGATCCACAACGTGGAGGATCAATGTTAGACCGTTTCATGAGGCAACAACCACCAACCTTCAATGGGAGTATAAATCCTATAGTAGCTGAGCAATGGATAAATTCCTTAGAGAAAATATTTAATGCCTTGGGGAGTAGTGAAAGGGAGAAGGATGTCATGGCAGTTTACCGCCTCACTAAAGATGCCGATCAGTGGTGGTCGCTGATTCAAAACACAAAGGAAGATGATGACATATCGAATATGGAATAGAGGGAGTTCAAAGAGCTTTTCTTAGAAAAATACTTTCCTCGTGACCATCGAGCAGATATGGAAAGGCAATTTCTGAGTCTGAGGCAGAAGGAGGATGAGAATGTCGTAAAGTATGAGGCTAACTTTACAAGGTTAGCGAGGCATGCTTCCGATTATATACGTAACCCAAGGAGTAAGATTGATCGTTTCTTTGATGGGTTAAAACCATTTCTCCGTCGAGCTTTAGTATCACAATCCTTCTCATCATACGAAGATATTGTCTCGTGTGCTATCAAGACAGAAAAGGAATTATCTAAGTCTTATGACAATAAAGTAAAGTAAGAGAAGAAGAGAACGGTGGAACAAGAGATAGATAAAGGGAAAAAGGGAAAGAAGGATTTTCCTTTATGTGATAATTGTGGGAAGAATCACCCTGGTACGTGCCTAAAAGGAATGGGAGTTTGATATAAATGTGGAGAAAAGGGTCACCAGGATCGTGATTGCAAGGGAAAGAAAGAGGCTGTCAAAGTTGAATGCTACAATTGTAGGGAAATGGGGCATTATGCAAATGAATGTCCTAAGCGTCAAGGAAAATTACCTCAGAAAAGGCCAAGGGATCAAGGCCAATCTTATGCTGTTACTACAGTTGATGCAGAATAATTAATGTATTGGTGCTTTTGGACTCATGGATTATATTCTGGTTATTAGAATAATGTGATATATATATATAAGGATTGTACTTCAGTACTTGTTGTTTCAGTAAGGTTTTAATATGATGAAGGTAATCATATTTTTAGTATGTGACAATAAGAGAAATTTTACTTTGTTTGGGGAATCTGATAAATTGATTTTGGAATTAAGAGACCATTTATAGAAAGTCTAGACAGAGGTATTTTGGATAACTATAATGGTTGGAGTGGATTAAGTTGATCTTTGGATAGTACTGTTTAAGGTTAAAAAAAAATTATGAAGATTATTTTTGGAATATTATAATACTATAGTTTTAGGAAAAGGACAACCTGCAGGGTGGGGCATAACCCGTCGCGTCAAACAAAGCTGCAGGAATCGAACCCACAACCATAGTGCGACAGGCCTTTATTTCCTACCACTAGCCTACAGGAAGTCCCCGGTTATTACAAAATAGTTTTACTAATCTAAATGGTATGTGTTAACATTTGGAACCTTATACAATTAGGATAAATAGAATATTTTTGAGTTCCGTTACCATTTGGAGTAAAAGTTGGGTTTGTGGTAAAAATTTATTAACGAATGAAAGTATACATAACAAGTATGTATATTCCCTTACGTTTTTAATAAATCTCCTAAATAAATTCCTCAACATTATAAAAGGTAACTTAAAACAAAAATGTTGTCGGTTAACTTTTCCAACTGGGGATTCAATGACCATTTAACCAATCACAAGTTTGTGATCTTCTTGTGGTTAAACTTTCTCCTAATCCTGTTTTCTATAACTCTCCATCAGACCTTGATGGTTTGTTTCTCCTCCATATCCATATTTTCAGAGAATCCTAGAATGGGCTATATCGGGTGACCTTTGTACTTATCTTGCTTTCTTTTAATGTTATATATTTATTAACCTTATTTCTGATGTGGGTTTTCCTCAAAGGTATTTTCTCCTTTAAACCTTTTATTTTCAAAGAAAAAAATTTCAAATTGCGAGGATGCAATTTATTGAAGGAGGGGAGAATGTAACACCCCAAGCTTCCACGATACGCTTCTCATTCAATAATGCAATAGCTTGCATTGTACGCAACTTCGAGTTCTAAAACACAGCGACTAATCAAAGTAGCCGTTATGAATAGTAATAACCACTTTTTAAAATTATAGAGATTTTATATTTCAAAATGGACTTCATTTTTGGATTCGGAATATCGAAATTAGCCTATGTTGAATTTTGGGTATTTTTCAGAGAACTTATTTTTTATGAATAGTGAAAATTACTTAAAAACAAATTTTTTAATCAAAATAATTTATAGTGATAAATTATACTATTTAGTGGTTTTAAAGTATAATTAGAATATATTTTTACCATTTTATCCAATGGTGGTCATTATAATTAATTTAACATTGAAATTGGACATAAACAATTGCCAATCTTTTGATATAAATTGTTTCTTAAAACACGCTATTTGTTGTGACAACGGGAATTAATTATAAAATTAATTAATGAAACTTATATGTTTGGAATTTTGTAAAATAGAAATCATTTTTGAATTCGGGATATCAATTATAGCTTAGGGTGAAATTTTGGCATTGTTCTGAAAAACTTAAATTTTTGATGAATAGTGAAACCACTAAGTGGTAGTTAAATAACTGATTTTTTGTTTAAATGAAATATTACCACTTCTGTGATTTGATTTTCAAAAATCTGACATACATGGTTGTAATTAAGAAGTAAAATATGGTTCAATGAGATCAAAATAATTTTTCGGTGAATAGTAACTTTTATGTTCTTAATCGTGATTAGAGGTAATTAGTGTAGTTTAAGGTACAAATAATGTTTTAATAATATGAGATGAGCATGAAAATTGTCCTACTACTATTGTATGAGTCATGGCCGACAAAGACAACCCATGGGTCAACTTGGGGACCCCGTGAAGCCACTTTAGTTGGAAATTGACATTAATATATATTTATTTAATGTTAAAATTAAATTGACACAAACATGAGTTGTTTTACTAAAACAATTTTTAAGTGGGGTTACACAAGTCCAAATTTTGACTATAAATATTAATTAGAAAGATAAAAATATTTCCTACATCGTAGTATTTTTTTTATATTTTTTAGATATTAAATAAATTAAATTATTTATGACATCATTATGACACAACGATGACCTCATTATTTAACGATTTAAATAAAATGAGAAGATAATGCAAAATCCCAGGATTACACTTGTCCAAAGCCTATTGTATGAGTAGATTTCTAACCCTTATCATCTTATCCTCGAATTATATAAGTGTGGGACCTCTAAAATCCGAAACTCATTTTATAATAAAGTGACTTTTCTTTACATTCCAAGAGTGCCCCTCCTCTCCACTTATAAAAGGCCCCCACCTCTCCCTCCTCATTTACACTTTCAAGCCATTTGGCTCGGCCAAACTCTGCCCAAATACTCTCCCAACTTCCCCCTATTACTCTTAGAAGCCTCACTTTGGGCAGAACTCTTCTCAAGGAAGCCTTTGGCTCAAATCAAAAAGAGTTACCCGATTTTGAGGTAATGTCTTCTCTAATGTTGTTTTGTTTTATTTTTCTTCTCCAACCCCCTAAACTCTTTTTATTCATTTCTTTTGTAACAACACCGGTATCATCAATATACTAGGATGTTGTTATAAGAAGGATTCGAGCTACACTTACACACACCTACATATAATGGTTAAAGAACATATGGTTTCTGTGGATGGCGAATTTCTGCCTCACGAAACGATGATTGTTCAACACTCTTATAACACCATCAAAGGTGGCCATTAAGATGTCACTATTTTTATATATGATATATATAATATGTTTATGTTTTGCTTATGATTCTGTATTTCTCATTTATGGCATACTTTATGATTTGCATTATGGGAAAACGCGATAATTTCATTTTAGGAAGTGCGGACTACCGCCCCCTCAAAGTGATTTGAATCGTTAATGCCATATGTGGGATGTATAAAGGATGGAGTAAATGGTATTATAATATATATTATACTGGAATTATATTATACATTTATATAATTATTATTTCATTCCATTAAGTAAGAAATAGAAATGAAAGTAACGTTCATGCGTACGTACGGCTTACCGTCTCCATGAACGGTGCATTTCATTTCTTACCTCTAAATGTTACGTAATATTAAAAATGAACGTGTATACTATATATATATATGATATATATGATATCTACATCATGAATATAATTCTGGATATAATGGATATTTCACCACATGGACAACTTGTAATTATAAGAAGTTTATTTTTGACTCAAGTACCAAAGATCGACAAAATGACCGTTATTAACTTAAATAATTACATAATGTTCATAACATGGTAATAAGTGATATAAATGGAATAATGAACATGAAAAAGGTTCCTAAGTAAATAGAAATTGACTCTAGTTTATTATTCAGGAGGTTAAATAACGGTCGAGTCAGGACAAGACGCAAGGTAAGGGAACTTCTTAACCCAATTTCCATTCTTTGGGTTAATCTCCTACTTTCAAATTATGTCATGATATTATTATGTCCTATCTTGTATTTGTACTTTCTTTATGTGTAATTATAGTGAATACACATAATAGATCTATTTTATTTTAAAAATAATCTTTTTAAGGACTTCGTCTCAATCTCCTTTCATTGAGGCATATTTTGTTTTATACACAAATTTCTTTTATACGGTGTATAAACCCCTTTGACTTTTACATTTATTCAAAAGGAATCTTTTTTATACGAAGCGTTTTGCTAAACGACAAAAGGGAATGTTTTTCTTTCCGTACTTATGCGGCGACAATGACTTCTCCACCGCCGTGACCATTATTTGAGTTTCAGCTTCCTCTACAAGCCATCATTTTTTTTAATGAAAAATAAATTCAAAGTTTTAACTTTATTTTATTTTGGTATTTAAAATGGTTTTGAAAGCGTTTTTATTATATCAATGTGTTGTATTGATATATTGTGATTAAAATGTGGAAATGTTATGTTTCCTTTATGCATGTTTTATGTGATACGATTATGTTATGGTTTATGATATGTTTAAACCTATTCATATGAGGAATGTATTGGACTTAATAAGTGACGGGTGGAGCCCGCTATAGCTCCTCGATGCATCGGTAGGTCTCATGAGACAACTAGACGTGGAATTGGCCGAGGCCCTTTCCCAATTTGATTTATGGTTTTGGCCGAGGCCTTAATTATTTTAGATGTCTTGGCCGAGGCCTTGACAAAATGTTTCAGAATGTCTGGCATTATACATTCCCTCATTATGAAAGTGGTTATTGATATTGCATGTGATTATTCGACCAGTAGAATATCCATGTGAATAAGTAAATGGCATTATCTCATTTTACTTTTGCCATATTATGTTTAAGTTCATGTTTAAAAGGCTCTTGTTTTAGTTATACATTGCCTTAAATGTTAATGTTTATTTATGAAAGCTTCCGCAATATTGTTATCCTTACTGAGCATCTGAGCTCACCCCTTTCAATGTTTTAATATTTTCCAGGATGTGAAGAAGTATTGTATGAATGACCTGCAGGGATAGTCAGAAGAGGATATGAGTGTGGACTATGGAGACTTTGTTATTGTAGATTTTCACTTTATGATATTATGTAACACTTATGAATGTATCTAGTGTTTACAAGGCTACTAAACTAATCGGTATTTCGAGACTTGATCTTTTGTGATCATGCCAATGTTACGAAGTAATGCACCGACTCTGGGTAGCTGGGGTCGGGGCGTTACAGTTGGTATCAGAGGAAGTTTATTACAAACCTTGGAAGCTAGATTTAGATAAACTCTGATTAGAGCACGTAGACCTAATATGAACTTTGAGGATTAGTATAGAAGAACTTCCAAGAATTTTGGTATTGTAGAGATTTTGTGAGTTTTCCGAGCAATAAATCCCTGTCTGGATACGAGCAGGTAGAGGCAGCTCTGGCACAGATGTTCCTAGGGGTAAAACCTGAAAACACCGCTTTGAGCTAGACTCGAACGGGAACTGGTGCACGACAACGGGCCTTGCTGCACTCTTGGTTACGACACTCCCAGGGAATATTCTTAGGATAACTCTCATTTTCTTTAAAAATCATTATGAAGCGTTTATGAGTATATACCTCCTCAAAGAAAACATTTTTATGATTATGGATTATATCCATAAATAGTTCAATTTATGTTAAGTGTTTTATAAGTATGGGATTATGTATTTTTATTCATAAACTAATCTAGTTTATGCCGTTGTTTAGAAATGGCTCCTAATGGAAGGAATGGAAACCATATCAATGCACGCACTCCGTGTAGGGATTTCCCTCCTGCTCAAGATAATTATTGTGGATCTGGAGATACAACTGGTGCTGATCAACTTATTACCATACTGGGACAACTCAATCAAGTTATGAATAATAACCTTACACGTATGGATCACCCTGATCCACAACGTGGAGGATCAATGTTAGACCGTTTCAGGAGGCAACAACCACCAACCTTCAATGGGAGTACAAATCCTATAGTAGCTGAGCAATGGATAAATTCCTTAGAGAAAATATTCCATGCCTTGGGGAGTAGTGAAAGGGAGAAGGTTGTCATGGCAGTTTACCGCCTCACTGGAGATGCCGATCAGTGGTGGTCGCTGATTCAAAACACAAAGGAAGATGATGACGTATCGAATATGGAATGGAGGGAGTTCAAAGAGCTTTTCTTAGAAAAATACTTTCCTCGTGACCATCGAGCAAATATGGAAAGTCAATTTCTGAGTCTGAGGCAGAAGGAGGATGAGAATGTCGCAAAGTATGAGGCTAACTTTACAAGGTTAGCGAGGCATGCTTCCGATTATATACGTAACCCAAAGAGTAAGATTGATCGTTTCTTTGATGGGTTAAAACCATTTCTCCGTCGAGCTTTAGTATCACAATCCTTCTCATCATACGAAGATATTGTCTCGTGTGCTATCAAGACAGAAAAGGAATTCTCTAAGTCTTATGACAATAAAGTAAAGCAAGAGAAGAAGAGAACGGTGGAACAAGAGACAGATAAAGGGAAAAAGGGAAAGAAGAATTTTCCATTATGTGATAATTGTGGGAAGAATCACCCTGGTACGTGCCTAAAAGGAATGTGAGTTTGTTATAAATGTGGAGAAAAGGGTCACCAGGCTCGTGATTGCAAGGGAAAGAAAGAGGCTATCAAAGTTGAATGCTAAAATTGTAGGGAAATGGGGCATTATTCAAATGAATGTCCTAAGCGTCAAGGAAACTTACCTCAGAAAAGGCCAAGGGATCAAGGCCAATCTTATGCTGTTACTACAGTTGATGCAGAATAATTAATGTATTGGTGCTTTTGGACTCATGGATTATATTCTGGTTATTAGAATAATGTGATATATATATATAAGGATTATACTGCAGTACTTGTTGTTTCAGTAAGGTTTTAATATGATGAAGGTAATCATATTTTTAGTATGTGACAATAAGTGAAATTTTACTTTGTTTGGGGAATTTGATAAATTGATTTT
This sequence comes from Viscum album, assembly GCA_963277665.1. Classification (NCBI taxonomy): domain Eukaryota; kingdom Viridiplantae; phylum Streptophyta; class Magnoliopsida; order Santalales; family Viscaceae; genus Viscum; species Viscum album. Next base: position 623,722,223 of record OY728138.1, read on the forward strand.
GGAATTAAGAGACCTTTTAGAGAAAGTCTAGACAGAGGTATTTTGGATAACTATAAAGGTTGGAGTGGATTAAGTTGTTATTTGGATAGTATTGTTTAAGGTTAAAAAAAAATTATGAAGATTATTTTTGGAATATTATAATACTATAGTTTTAGGAAAAGGACAACCTGTAGGGTGGGGCATAACCCGTCGCGTCGGACAAAGCTGCAGGAATCGAACCCACAACCATAGTGCGACAGACCTTTATTTCCTACCACTAGCCTACAGGAAGTCCCCGATTATTACAAAATTGTTTTACTAATCTAAATGGTATGTGTTAACATTTGGAACCTTATACAATTAGGATAAATAGAATATTTTTGAGTTCTGTTACCATTTGGAGTAAAAGTTGGGTTTGTGGTAAAAATTTATTAACGAATGAAAGTATACATAACAAGTATGTATATTCCCTTACATTCTTAGTAAATCTCCTAAATAAATTCCTCAACATTATAAAAGGTAACTTAAAACAAAAATGTCGTCGGTTAACTTTTCCAACTGGGGATTTAATGACCATTTAACCAATCACAAGTTTGTGATTTTCTTGTAGTTAAACTTTCTCCTAATCCTGTTTTCTATAACTCTCCATCAGACCATGATGGTTTGTTTCTCCTCCATATCCATATTTTCATAGAATCCTAGAATGGGCTATATCGGGTGACCTTTGTACTTATCTTGCTTTCTTTTAATGTTATATATTTATTAACCTTATTTCTGATGTGGGTTTTCCTCAAAGGTATTTTCTCTTTTCAATATTTTATTTTCAAAGAAAAAAATTTCAAATTGCGAGGACACAATTTATTGAAGGAGGGTAGAATGTAACACCCAGAGCTTCCACGATACGCTTCTCATTCAATAATGCAATAGCTTGCATTGTACGCAACTTCGAGTTCTAAAACACAGCGACTAATCAAAGTAGCCGTTATGAATAGTAATAACCACTTTTTAAAATTATAGAAATTTTATATTTCAAAATGGACTTCATTTTTGGATTCGGAATATCGAAATTAGCCTATGTTGAATTTTTGGTATTTTTCTGAGAACTTCTTATTTTTTATGAATAGTGAAAATTACTTAAAAAAATTTTTTTTAATCAAAATAATTTATAGTGATAAATTATACTATTTAGTGGTTTTAAAGTATAATTTGAATATATTTTTACCATTTTATCCAATTGTGGTCATTAGAATTAATTTAACATTGAAATTGGACATAAACAATTGCCAATCTTTTGATATAAATTGTTTCTTAAAACACGCTATTTGTTGTGACAGCGGGAATTAATTATAAAATTAATTAATGCAACTTATATTTTTGGAATTTTGTAAAATAGACATCATTTTTGAATTCAGGATATCAATTATAGCTTAGGGTGAAATTTTGGCATTGTTTTGAAAAACTTCAATTTTTGATGAATAGTGAAACCACTAAGTGGTAGTTAAATAACTGATTTTTCGTTTAAATGAAATATTACCACTTCTGTGATTTGATTTTCAAAAATCTGACATACATGGTTGTCATTAAGAATTAAAATGTGGTTCAATGAGATCAAAATAATTTTTTGGTGAATAGTAACTTTTATGTTCTTAATCGCGATTAGAGGTAATTAGTGTAGTTTAAGGTACAAATAATGTTTTAATAATATGAGATGAGCATGACACTTGTCCTACTCCTATTGGATGAGTCATGTCCGACCAAGACAACCCATGGGACAACTTGGGGACCCCATGGAGCCACTTTAGTTGGAAAATGACATTAATATATATATATTTAATGTTAAAATTAAATTGACACAAACATGAGTTGTTTTACTAAAACAGTTTTTATGTGGGGTTACACAAGTCCAAATTTTGACTATAAATATTAATTAGAAAGATAAAAATATTTCCTACATCATAGTATTTTTTTATATAATTTTTAGACATTAAATAAATTAAAGTATTTATGACATAATTATGATGTAGCGATGACCTCATTATTTAACGATTTAAATAAAATGAGAAGATAATGAAAAATCCAAGGCTTACACTTGTACAAAGCCTATTGGATGAGTATATTTAGAACCCTTATCATCTTATACTAGAATTATATAAGTTTGGGACCTCTAAAATCCAAAACTCATTTTATAATAAAGTGACTTTTCTTTACTTTCCAAGAGTGCCCCTCCTCTCCACTTATAAAATGCCCCCACCTCTCCCACCTCATTTACACTTTCAATCCATTTGGCTCGGCCAACCTCTGCCCAAATACTCTCCCAACTTCCCCATATTACTCCTAGAAGCCTCACTTTGGGCAGAACTCTTCTCAAGGAAGGCTTTGGCTCAAATCAAAAAGAGTTACCCGATTTTGAGGTAATGTCTTCTCTAATGTTGTTTTGTTTTATTTTTCATCTCCAACCCCCTAAACTCTTTTTATTAATTTCTTTTGTAACAACACCAGTATCATAAATATACTAGGATGTTTTTATAAGAAGGATTCTAGCTACACTTACACACACCTACATCTAATGGTTAAAGAACATACGGTTTCTGTGGATGGCGAATTTCTGCCTCACGAAACGATGATTGTTCAACACTCATATAACACCGTCAAAGGTGGCCATTAAGATGTCACTATTTTTATATATGATATATATAATATGTTTATGTTTTACTTATGCTTCTGTATTTCTCATTTATGGCATACTTTATGATTTCCATTATGGGTAAAATGCGATAATTTCATTTTAGGAAGTGCGGACTACCGCCCCCTCAAAGTGATTTGAATCGTTAATGCCATATGTGGGATGTATAAAGGATGGCGTAAATGGTATTATACTATATATTATACAGGAATTATATTATAAATTTATATAATTATGATTTCATTCCATTAAATACGAAATAGAAATGAATGTAGCGTTCATGCGTACGTACGGCTTACCGTCTCCATGAACGGTGCATTTCATTTCTTACCTCTAAATGTTACGTATATTAAAAATGAATGTGTATACTGTATATATATGATATATATGATATCTACATCATGAATATAATTCTGGATATAATGGATATTTCACCACATGAACAACCTGTAATTATAAGAAGTTTATTTTTGACTCAAGTACCAAAGATCGACAAAATGACCGTTATTAACTTAAATAATTACATAATGTTCATAACATGGTAATAAGTGATATAAAAGGAATAATGATCATGAAAAAGGTTCTTAAGTAAATATAAATTAACTCTAGTTTATTATTCAGGAGGTTAAATAACGGTCGAGTCAGGACAAGACGCAAGGTAAGGGAACTTCTTAACCCAATTTCCATTCTTTGGGTTAATCTCCTACTTTCAAATTATGTCATGATATTATTATGTCCTATCTTGTATTTGTACTTTATTTATGTGTAATTATAGTGAATACAAATAATAGATCTATTTTATTTTAAAAATAATATTTTTAAGGAATTCGTCTCAATCTCCTTTCATTGAGGCATATTTTGTTTTATACACAAATTTGTTTTATACGGTGTATAAACCCCTTTAACTTTTACATTTATTCAAAAGGAATCTTTTTTTATACGAAGCGTTTTGCTAAACGACAAAAGGGAATGTTTTTCTTTCCGTACTTATGCAGCGACAATGACTTCTCCGCCGCCGTGACCATTATTTGAGTTTCGGCTACCTCTACAAGCCATCATTTTTTTTAATGAAAAATAAATACAAAGTTTTAACTTTCTTTTATTTTGGTATTGAAAATGGTTTTGAAAGCGTTTTTATTATATCAATGTGTTGTATTGATATCTTGTGATTGAAATGTGGAAATGTTATGTTTCCTTTATGCATGTTTTATGTGATACGATTATGTTATGGTTTATGATATGTTTAAACCTATTCATATGAGGAATGTATTGGACTTAATAAGTGACGGGTGGAGCCCGCTATAGATCCTCGATGCATCGGTAGGTCTCATGAGACAACTAGACGTGGAATTGGCCGAGGCCCTTTCCCAATTTGATTTATGGTTTTGGACGAGGCCTTAATCATTTTAGACGTCTTGGCCGAGACCTTGACAAAATGTTTCAGAATGTCTGGCATTATACATTCCCTCATTATGAAAGTGGTTATTGATATTGCATGTGATTATTCGACCAGTAGAATATCCATGTGAATAAGTAAATGGCATTATCTCATTTTACTTTTTCCATATTATGTTGAAGTTCATGATTAAAAGGCTCTTGTTTTAGTTATACATTGCCTTAAATGTTAATGTTTATTTATAAAAGCTTCCGCAATATTGTTATCCTTACTGAGCATTTGAGATCACCCCTTTCAATGTTTTAATATTTTCCAGGATGTGAAGAAGTATTGTATGAATGACCTGTAGGGATAGTCAGAAGAGGATATGAGTGTGGACTATGGAGACTTTGTTATTGTAGATTTTCACTTTATGATGTGATGTAACACTTATGAATGTATCTAGTGTTTCCAAGGCTGCTAAACTAATCGGTCTTTCGAGACTTGATCTTTTGTGATCAAGCCAATGTTATGAAGTAATGCACCGACTCTGGGTAGCTGGGGTCGGGGCGTTACAGTTGGTATCAGAGGATGTTTAGTACAAACCTTGGAAGCTAGATTTAGATAAACTCTGATTAGAGCACGTAGACCTAAGATGAACTTTGAGGATTAGTATAGAAGAACTTCCAAGAATTTTGGTATTGTAGAGATTTTGTGAGTTTTCCGAGCAATACATCCCTGTCTGGATACGAGCAGGTAGAGGCGGCTCTGGCACAGATGTTCCTAGGGGTAAAACCCGAAAACACCGATTTGAGCTAGACTCGAACGGGAACTGGTGCACGACAACGGGCCTTGCTGCACTCTTGGTTACGACACTCCTTGGGGATATTCTTAGGATAACTCTCATTTTCTTTACAAATCATTATGAAGGGTTTATGAGTATATACTTCCTAAAAAAAAAAACATTTTTATGATTATGGATTATATCCATAAATAGTTCAATTTATGTTAAGTGTTTTATAAGTATGGGATTATTTATTTTGATTCATAAACTAATCTAGTTTATGCCATTGTTTAGAAATGGCGCCTAGTGGAAGGAATGGAAACCGTATCAATGCACGCACTCCATGTAGGGATTTCCCTCCTGCTCAAGATAATTATTGTGGATCTGGAGATACAACTGGTGCTGATCAACTTATTACCATACTGGGACAACTCACTCAAGTTATGAATAATAACCTTACTCGTATGGATCACCCTGATCCACAATGTGGAGGATCAATGTTAGACTGTTTCAGGAGGCAACAACCACCAACCTTCAATGGGAGTACAAATCCTATAGTAGCTGAGCAATGGATAAATTCCTTAGAGAAAATATTCCATGCCTTGGGGAGTAGTGAAAGGGAGAAGGTTGTCATGGCAGTTTACCACCTCACTGGAGATGCCGATCAGTGGTGGTCGCTGATTCAAAACACAAAGGAAGATGATGACATATCGAATATGGAATGGAGGGAGTTCAAAGAGATTTTCTTAGAAAAATACTTTCCTCGTGACCATTGAGCAGATATGGAAAGGCAATTTCTGAGTCTGAGGCAGAAGGAGGATGAGAATGTAGCAAAGTATGAGGCTAACTTTACAAGGTTAGCGAGGCATGCTTCCGATTATATACGTAACCCAAGGAGTAAGATTGATCGTTTCTTTGATGGGTTAAAACCATTTCTCCGTCGAGCTTTAGTATCACAATCCTTCTCATCATACGAAGATATTGTCTCATGTTCTATCAAGACATAAAAGGAATTCTCTAAGTCTTATGACAATAAAGTAAAGAAAGAGAAGAAGAGAACGGTGGAACAAGAGACAGATAAAGGGAAAAAGGGAAAGAAGTATTTTCCATTATGTGATAATTGTGGGAAGAATCACCCTGGTACGTGCCTAAAAGGAATGGGAGTTTGTTATAAATGTGGAGAAAAGGGTCACCAGGCTCGTGATTGCAAGGGAAAGAAAGAGGCTGTCAAAGTTGAATGCTACAATTGTAGGGAAATGGGGCACTATGCAAATGAATGTCCTAAGCGTCAAGGAAACTTACCTCAGAAAAGTCCAAGGGATCAAGGCCAATCTTATGCTGTTACTACAGTTGATGCAGAATAATTAATATATTGGTGCTTTTGGACTCATGGATTATATTCTGGTTATTAGAATAATGTGATATATATATATAAGGATTGTACTGCAGTACTTGTTGTTTCAGTAAGGTTTTAATATGATGAAGGTAATCATATTTTTAGTATGTGACAATAAGAGAAATTTTACTTTGTTTGGGGAATCTGATAAATTGATTTTGGAATTAAGAGACCTTTTAGAGAAAGTCTAGACAGAGGTATTTTGGATAACTATAAAGGTTGGAGTGGATTAAGTTGATCTTTGGATAGTATTGTTTAAGGTTAAAAAAAAATTATGAAGATTATTTTTGGAATATTATAATACTATAGTTTTAGGAAAAGGACAACCTGCAGGGTGGGGCATAACCCGTCGCGTTGGACAAAGCTGCAGGAATCGAACCCACAACCATAGTGCGACAGACCTTTATTTCCAACCACTAGCCAGAGGAAGTCCCCAGTTATTACAAAATAGTTTTACTAATCTAAATGGTATGTGTTAACATTTGGAACCTTATACAATTAGGATAAATAGAATATTTTTGAGTTCTATTACCATTTGGAGTAAAAGTTGGGTTTGTGGTAAAAATTTATTAACGAATGAAAGTATACATAACAAGTATGTATATTCCCTTACGTTCTTAGTAAATCTCCTAAATAAATTCCTCAACATTATAAAAGGTAACTTAAAACAAAAATGTTGTCGGTTAACTTTTCCAACTGGGGATTCAATGACCATTTAACCAATCACAAGTTTGTGATTTTCTTGTGGTTAAAATTTCTCCTAATCATGTTTTCTATAACTCTCCATCAGACCTTGATGGTTTGTTTCTCCTCCATATCTATATTTTCATAGAATCCTAGAATGGGCTATATCGGGTGACCTTTGTACTTATCTTGCTTTCATTTAATGTTATATATTTATTAACCTTATTTCCGATGTGGGTTTTCCTCCATGGTATTTTCTCTTTTCAACCTTTTATTTTCAAAGAAAAAAATTTCAAATTGCGAGGACGCAATTTATTGAAGGAGGGGAGAATGTAACACCCCGAGCTTCCACGATACACTTCTCATTCTATAATGCAATAGCTTGCATTGTACGCAACTTCGAGTTCTAAAACACAGCGACTAATCAAAGTAGCCGTTATGAATAGTAATAACCACTTTTTAAAATTATAGAAATTTTATATTTCAAAATGGACTTCATTTTTGGATTCGGAATATCGAAATTAGCCTATGTTAAATTTTTGGTATTTTTCTGAGAACTTCTTATTTTTTATGAATAGTGAAAATTACTTAAAAATAACTTTTTTAATCGAAATAATTTATAGTGATAAATTATACTATTTAGTGGTTTTAAAGTATAATTAGAATATATTTTTACCATTTTATCCAATGGTGGTCATTAGAATTAATTTAACATTGAAATTGGACATAAACAATTGCCAATCTTTTGATATAAATTGTTTCTTAAAACATGCTATTTGTTGTGACAGCGGGAATTAATTATAAAATTAATTAATGCAACTTATATGTTTGGGATTTTTTAAAATAGACATAATTTTTGAATTCGGGATATCAATTATAGCTTAGGGTTAAATTTTGGCATTGTTCTGAAAAACATCAATTTTTGATGAATAGTGAAACCACTAAGTGGTAGTTAAATAACTGATTTTTCGTTTAAATGAAATATTACCACTTCTGTGATTTGATTTTCAAAAATCCGACACACATGGTTGTCATTAAGAAGTAAAATGTGGTTCAATGAGATCAAAATAATTTTTTGGTGAATAGTAACTTTTATGTTCTTAATCGCGATTAGAGGTAATTAGTGTAGTTTAAGGTACAAATAATGTTTTAATAATATGAGATGAGCATGACACTTGTCCTACTCCTATTGGATGAGTCATGGCCGACCAAGACAACCCATGGGAGAACTTGGGGACCCCATGGAGCCACTTTAGTTGGAAACTGACATTAATATATATATATATTTAATGTTAAAATTAAATTGACACAAACATGAGTTGTTTTACTAAAACAGTTTTCATGTGGGGTTACACAAGTCCAAATTTTGACTATAAATATTAATTAGAAAGATAAAAAGATTTACTACATCATAGTATTTTTTTTATAATTTTTAGACGTTCAATAAATTAAATTATTTATGACATCATTATGATGCAGTGATGACCTCATTATTTAACGATTTAAATAAAATGAGAAGATAATGCAAAATCCAAGGCTTACACTTGTCCAAAGCCTATTGGATGAGTATATTTCGAACCCTTATCATATTATACTCTAATTATATAAGTGTGGGACCTCTAAAATCCGAAACTCATTTTATAATAAAGTGACTTCTCTTTACTTTCCAAGAGTGCCCCTCCTCTCCACTTATAAAAGGCCCCCACCTCTCCCACCTCATTTACACTTTCAAGCCATTTGGATCGGCCAAAATCTGCCCAAATACTCTCCCAACTTCCCCCTCTTACTCCTAGAAGCCTCACTTTGGGCAGAACTCTTCTCAAGGAAGCCTTTGGCTCAAATCAAAAAGAGTTACCCGATTTTGAGGTAATGTCTTCTCTAATGTTGTTTTGTTTTATTTTTCTTCTCCAACCCCCTAAACTCTTTTTATTCATTTATTTTGTAACAACACCAGTATAATCAATATACTAGTATGTTTTTATAAGAATGATTCTAGCTACACTTACACACACCTACATCTAATGGTTAAAGAACATACGGTTTCTGTGGATGGCGAATTTCTGCCTCACGAAACGATGATTGTTCAACACTCATATAACACCATCAAAGGTGGCCATTAAGATGTCACTATTTTTATATATGATATATATAATATGTTTATGTTTTACTTATGCTTCTGTATTTCTCATTTATGGCATACTTTATGATTTCCATTATGGGTAAAACGCGATAATTTCATTTTAGGAAGTGCGGACTACCGCCCCCTCAAAGTGATTTGAATCGTTAATGCCATATGTGGGATGTATAAAGGATGGAGTAAATGGTATTATACTATATATTATACTGGAATTATATTATACATTTATATAATTATGATTTCATTCCATTAAATACGAAATAGAAATGAAAGTAGCGTTCATGCGTACGTACGACTTACCGTCTCCATGAACGGTGCATTTCATTTCTTACCTCTAAATGTTACGTAATATTAAAAATGAATGTGTATACTGTATATATATGATATATATGATATCTAAATCATGAATAAAATTCTGGATATAATGGATATTTCACCACATGAACAACTTGTAATTATAAGAAGTTTATTTTTGACTCAAGTACCAAAGATCGACAAAATGACCATTATTAACTTAAATAATTACATAATGTTCATAACATGGTAATAAGTGATATAAAATGAATAATTAACATGAAAAAGGTTCTTATGTAAATAGAAATTAACTATAGTTTATTATTCAGGAGGTTAAATAATGGTCGAGTCAGGACAAGACGCAAGGTAAGGGAACTTCTTAACCCAATTTCCATTCTTTGGGTTAATCTCCTACTTTCAAATTATGTCATGATATTATTATGTCCTATCTTGTATTTGTACTTTCTTTATGTGTAATTATAGTGAATACACATAATAGATCTATTTTATTTTAAAAATAATCTTTTTAAGGACTTCGTCTCAATCTCCTTTCATTGAGGCATATTTTGTTTTATACACAAATTTCTTTTATACGGTGTATAAACCCCTTTGACTTTTAAATTTATTCAAAAGGAATCCTTTTTATACGAAGCGTTTTTCTAAACGACAAAAGGGAATGTTTTTCTTTCCGTACTTATGCGGCGACAACGACTTCTCTGCCACTGTGACCATTATTTGAGTTTCGGCTTCCTCTACAAGCCATCATTTTTTTTAATGAAAAATAAATACAATGTTTTAACTTTCTTTTATTTTGGTATTGAAAATGGTTTTGAAAGCGTTTTTATTATATCAATGTGTTGTATTGATATCTTGTGATTGAAATGTGGAAATGTTATGTTTACTTTATGCATGTTTTATGTGATACGATTATGTTATGGTTTATGATATGTTTAAACCTATTCATATGAGGAATGTATTGGACTTAATAAGTGACGGGTGGAGCCCGCTATAGCTCCTCGATGCATCGGTAGGTCTCATGAGACAACTAGACGTGGAATTGGCCGAGGCCCTTTCCCAATTTGATTTATGGTTTTGGCCGAGGCCTTAATCATTTTAGACGTCTTGGCCGAGGCCTTGACAAAATGTTTCAGAATGTCTGGCATTATACATTCCCTCATTATGAAAGTGGTTATTGATATTGCATGTGATTATTCGACTAGTAGAATATCCATGTGAATAAGTAATTGGAATTATCTCATTTTACTTTTTCCATATTATGTTGAAGTTCATGTTTAAAAGGCTCTTGTTTTAGTTATACATTGCCTTAAATGTTAATGTTTATTTATGAAAGCTTCCGCAATATTGTTATCCTTACTGAGAATCTGAGCTCACCCCTTTAAATGTTTTAATATTTTCCTGGATGTGAAGAAGTATTGTATGAATGACCTTCAGGGATAGTCAGAAGAGGATATGAGTGTGGACTATGGAGACTTTGTTATTGTATATTTTCACTTTATGATGTGATGTAACACTTATGAATGTATCTAGTGTCTCCAAGGCTACTAAACTAATTGGTCTTTCGAGACTTGATCTTTTGTGATCATGCCAATGTTACGAAGTAATGCACCGACTCTGGGTAGCTGGGGTCAGGGCGTTACATATATCATCAATAAGGTTTCACATATGTTTCACCAACTTATATGCTTGATATGTCTTTCTTTGAATCTATTAAATAAACACATCATTGCAATATGGCCATGAAATTTAATGCAGCAGTTCTATTCCAACCAAAGGTCCAAGATATCAACTTCCATAAAGATACAAGTGGAAATCCTTCCTAAACTTATTCATTAATGAAATTTCACTCATGATAAACCCAACATATAAAAATTTTCCATGAAATATTTTTGTCATGGTTGAGAGAATGCATATAATAATGTGAGTTTTAACATGCATTAAGAATAATATTAAAGTATTAAGACCATCACATGTTCTCATAGATAAAAATATCTTATGACACCAAATCATATGGAATTTATACTGTTGGGTCTGTTCTCATAATCTCCCATCTTGGAAATTACAAAGTGTGAGCTTCATGACAAGAAGAATCATCATATTATGTGTACTCACACCTAACAGTATATGTACTTTGCGTCCCATCATAGTAAATAATCCAACTATAATAATTTATTTGGGAATAACATCAAATCACATTAAGGTTGTCATCATAGTGTGGAACTACTATGACCTTATAGATGTGATGTATATTCTAGGAGATTATTACATTAGTTTCATTCAGAACAATAAAAAATATATAATAATAAGCATTATTAATATTCAATACATCAAATATTTATGTAATCAAAGTATAAACTATTGGTCCAAGGACACCAACTCCAACAAAATCTCTAATCATTAATAAATGAGTATATTTCATTGGTCTATCGATAATGACCCAACTCGAATCAATTTCATTCAAGTAATTGGTAAATACTTTTATAAAATTTATAGATTTTTTTCTCATTTCCAATATGGTACATTCAAAGGTTGAAAAAAAAATTTAGAACCTGATTTTCAGTCTTACCTTATTGGTATTAATACACCAAAATACAATTAAGAAATCAATCACTTCTTCTTATACCAATAAATTAATTACTTATGGTATAGTAAATCTTTATAATACATATATGTGCTACTATAGGTCAACTATGAAGCTAATGAAACCATATCTTCCTTATAATATAAGGAACATATAAAATTTACAAGAATAAAACCTATTGTACCTAATCCTCTATCAATCCTAGAAAATCATCTTCACTGATTGTTCGGTGTATTTTTACATCCACCTTAATATATCCTAGTTTATAATCATACACTTTCTAGAAAAGGGTGAATTTTCTATCATGTAATAAATGAATCATCATATAATAACAATATATAAATCCAATTACAAAACAATAAGTTGTTCCATCATTTTCTATTCATTTTCCACTTCCACATAAATATAAAAATAATTATTCATATTCAATGAATCACCTACCACATTTCCCATTCCCAAAGTATAATGATCTCAAAATCATAATGATAGAGGAATTCATACCATCTATACTAATAAATAATCAATTATCTCTATGATACTATATTGTGAAAACTCATATATTCAGTGAAGAATAGAAAACATTCACCCAATAAGTATTGTCTCTGAATCATGAAAGAAAAAATGGTAATAAACTCAATTTCAAGGGTATCATAGTTACATTAAAAAATTGTTTTTAGGGTGAGTAACTCAAGAGGGGGTCTAATTGAGTTTCCAATTTAAATTTCTATTTAAAACCCCAAGAAAACATAAAATGTCTAATAAAAATGCACTGTTAATCAAAATAGTGGAAATATATAAATTAGAGATTTTAAATTATTTATTAGATTTGTGATTAAGGGTTAAATATAATAATTTAAAAATACATTAACCTTTTAAACTATTTTACTTAATCAAAAACATTATATAAACACAAATTATAAAAAAACTATCTATGAAATGTTTTTTTTACAAATATGAAAATAAAATTCTATTATAAATTTAAAGAATAAAAAAAAAAGAAAATAAAAAGTGGAAATAAATAAAGAGTTTCATCTTAATATTTTAATTAATCCCCTTCACAAGGAAAAAAATAATTCTAAGAGGTTTATTATAAAAAATCCAACCAAAACCAATATTGGGTTTTAGAAATAAATATCACACATGGATGTGCATGAAAAAAATCTCTCCCATGGTTCTTTGGGGGATTAAAAATATACATGGTCCTGAAATACCTCTTATATAATTATTCATGGGAAATAAAAAATATCACTGAAATAATGTGTCAAGTATACTATAGTTTAAGAACATGGGATAATGTTCATAGAATAAGAGAGTACAACAATACACTACTCATAAGTAAATCATAAATAGAAAGACAAATAGTATATAAGTGAATAAATTAAGTTCTTATTAATATATAATACTTTGGTTCTACTATGTATTTGAGTTTCCATATAGAAGTCCTCAAACAAGTTGTTTAGTAATTTTAGAGAAATAAATTTTTATTGAATGTGATATCTTAGAAATCCATTGTTTCTCTCCATAATTCATCAATATTTTTTAGTATTCCACCATATATTCTTTTTAAAAATTTAAAAATATTCTTCCTAAATATCTATTCAACATATTTATCCATTATAGAATAATAAATATTCATTAAATGTTCTTTTTATTTATTTTATGTGTCAAAACTTTCCATTAACGATTTAAAATGATCCACTGCTATGTTATATATGGTAAGTTGTCTTCACTTGAAGTAAAATTAGATGAGATGATGGATACTTTTCACAGTCAATTGATGTATAAAGGTGACCCAATAAGTTCATCTATACATTCATTTATCTCATTTTCACATGTGTTTTGTAAATATATTTGTGTGGAAATAATTTCGATAGTGTGGTCACTACATTATATAAATAATATACTCTAAGTATTAATTTTTCATAATTTTACATACCCTGGCATGGTAAGGTGATTTATTCATGTAGTATGTCATTTACTTCATGGAGTAAGGTGTTTTTTTATGCAGTAAGTTGTTTTCCTTCATGTTTTAAGGTTGTTTACTTTATGTGTTAAGGTGTGTTTATTTATATGGTAAGATGGTTTTGTTAATGGGGGTAAAGTGGTTTTTATCACACGATTAACAACATATTCAACATGATCTCAAATAATGACACAGATGGAATTTGTTCAACTGTCTCACGGTAAGTAGTTTCTATTCATACAGTAAGGTGAAACATAATGTGTGGTAAAGGGGAATGGTCACTTTCCCTTCACATGGTAATTTATCATGGTAAACTATACAACTAGACAATTTTTCTACTTTTCTAGTAAAATATTAACTAAATGAAAACAAAAATATTCTTAATACCTAGAAAAACATTATTTGGAATCATTAAAATAAGTAGGTGTTGGTATAATACAAAAATCTCCCCCTTTTTGATGATCAAAAATTGTGACATGTAAATTGAAATGAATATAATGCATAAAAATCATATTTCTAAATGATTGGATTATTTTTTTATTTTTAATTTATAATAAGGATTAACATTAAATTAAATTACTTCTAATTAACCACATTTCTTAACAAAATTATTCTCAACCTTATGAAAATATCAAAATGAAACACAAATATAAATAAGGGAAAATAAAAATTTAAAAAGAGATAATGAAACTCGTATAGAAAAATATATGAAAACATAACAACACAAATAGTGTATAGAAAATACCTATTAGAAATCCTAATATAAATCTTATTGAGGGTCATATATAATATATATATAGGAAGGAGAGAATGCTTTCCTTTAGAAGTAGTGGTAGGAGAAGAAGTAGTATATAGAGAATAACATGATGTTGGGGATTCAAAAACTACAGACAAGGAAAATAGTTTAAGCATATGAAAGTCTTCAATAGGTGTTAGGGTAAAATGATTGATTCTAGAAGAGGTAGTTAGATGAGTTAATGGTATTACTGAAGGGGATAAGATAGAATTCAAATATGTATAGGGTTTCGGTTCAATCATCGGAGTAAAATCACTAATATACCAAGAACCCTGATCTAAATCCTGAAGTAAATCATACTAATTATCCATGAAATCTTATAAATTAGGATTTATAGCATTAAGAATCTCAAATTTAGAATTAAAATCTTTATTCATAGGGAAAATCATAAAATCCAAATCAAAAGTGTGAAACACCAATTTCAAATTTGAATTTTAAAAGATACTTCTTATAGAATAATCAATATCCCTTTTTATTTTTTTCTTAGACCCAAATATTTTTTTCGACATCCTGATGAACTAATGTGAGGGTCTTAGAATCATGGTTCTCAAACCCATCATATATAGATTTATGAGTCCTATTTAATTATTCAAAAAAACCTGCACCTCATCCTTAATGAACTTTTTGATCTTGTCTTCATAAAATAGAGAAGCATGTGACGTTGGATCCATATGAAAGAAACCATTTATGAACATTTGGCCTAAATGAATAATCATATCTATTAGATCATATTGAAATGTACCCATCTCATATCTAATATCTCATATCATTAATATCATTTTGAATCATATATATTTAAAAATTAAATCAAGGTAGGGGATGATTGATAACGTTGGTAATAACTTAAAAAAATACTCTTATATCGCTTTCTTTAATATGTTTTGAAAATTTTCAAATACATGATTGAGTATCTAAAATATATCTGATTTAAATAAAAAAAATTCATCTTAAGTGACATATAAAGATGATGGAATTGTGGGTGCACGAGAAGAAGGAAATAGATCACTATCAAATTTTTTAAAATAATATTATTCTAAATCTTCTATCAAACTATCTATAATAGTTTGATTCTCATAATTTGTAGAAAAAATCAATTTCACTACTTTTAGACTCATCAAAAACAACCTCATGATCAGTAATCAACGATCCTTCTAAGTTTCTTTGAACATAAAGAGTGGTAGGTCCACCTTGTCTATGGGGATTGCCTCCATGATCTTCATAATCAGACTAGGATATTCTAGGCCGAATACAAATGATCTAAAAGATTTCTCCCCCTTTTTATGGTGGATATTTTATAAGTTTTCTATGGGTATCCCAATAATAAGAAATTCTTATGAGCTATACCTATCCTAATCAGATATAATTTATTTATACCACTTTTTCTCATATTCATAAGATAACAAAGATTCTTCATTAAGATCAACAACCTCTATTTATTCTTCTTCTTCTTCTTCAAAAAATTCTTCATCATTACTTCTCTTCTTCTTTAGTAAGAGAAAATATATCTACAAATTAATCCACAATTTCATCAGGTTCAAGACCTAGATCTATCAAATCCTTTGGAATAACTGTATATGTAACTGGATTAAACACTTCATACAATGTCTTGAGGTTAGCAACCCATTATTATTTCCAAGGATTCCAATTGACTTTCATCTACATACAATTATTTTTAGTAAGAAATAATTTATTATAATAATTTATTTTTTCCCTTACAATAAACTAGTACTTTATAATATATAAAAGAAAATAATAACATAGGATATGGAAAGGAACATAACATTTATGATGCCATACACATCTCAAACATATTTTTCATAAAAAACATATATTGATTAATTTGAACAATATTCCCTATTAAAAAAAGGAAAAATTTATCTTGATGACTAAAAATAATAAATTCTCCATTCCTTGAGAATATAAAATACTGAATAAACATAAAAATGATCCTATATTCACTACTAAACTCAATAATAGTGGGTTTTCTTGGATTTCAATTTCGAGTGATCTCATCTAAGGAATTATAATAATAAATTTTAGGATGATTAAAATTATATGAACATTGATTATATTCACATTGAAAACTCTATGGAACTCCCAAAATTTTGATCCTGTTCCCCCATGAGAATTTAAAAATTTACCCATTATTAGATGATTTTAAATTATCTCTATTTTCTCCAGGAATAATCTAAAAATTTCAATAAAAATATTATACTAGATTTGTATATAAGGGTATAACATTTTTCAAAAACCATTTAGCCCAACTTTTTTAATAATTTTTTTTCCAAACATGAAATTGCCTCAAATTCAACCACTAATTATCAAATAACATATTCGTAAAAAGTAGATAACTAATGATATATTGATTCTTAGACTCTATAAAAACACTCAAGAAGGATTTTATCTTATTTAAATTCATCAAAGGAGGTGAGTTAAAAAGAAAATTGTTTTCCAACATATGATTTATCCACATCATTTTAATTCGATTCAATATCTCTGATGGTTTGAAATGAAAGGTAAAACAAAGTGGTTTGAGATTACATAACAACAGATTTAGGATGATAGAAAATGATTCACATGAAGTTTCATGAAAGGATTAAGGATATCTAAATGAAAATATAGTTAATGGTTAACTTTTGGATTATAATTGTAACATAAATCATTTAGTGATTTACATTATAACAAACACAAATGAAATCCCACCAAATAATTTTCATGAAAAATTCAATATAAATTAGAAATTTTTGGTCTAATGACAATGGATTTGTAAATAAAATAAGTTTGATAACCATGATTACCATAATTTATAGTAGGTGTGATAATCGTACTACCAAGATGTTCACAAAAAATACATACTAACTGTATTAACATACATTTATTGCAAACATTTTAAATTGTTTCGTATATAAAATATGGAAATGATTAAGTGTTGATAGTAGGAATGTTGATCATATGAACAGAAAAAACTCATAATTGGCCTAATGAGATTTTTAATTATACATCATAGTTATTTCAATGAAAAGGCCTCAAGAACCTATGCCAAAACATTTTAACACCCAAAATTAAAAACTAACTCAAAATTAAATAATTTAAGCATAATTTGTCAAACACAACTCATGTATCATACAGTTGAGTCTCTCAAAATTCAATAGATTTATAGTTATATTAGTAGTATATTGTTCAGTAAATATGAATTCACGGTTTATATCACTTTTCTAGTAATGATATCTATAAAGTTATAAGGACCCATACATTACATACATTTTTATTACCTCATAATTGAAACATACTTATTACAATATATAACAAAACCATGGTAAGACCGTATAGGTATAGCGTCTTTAGAAACTGGGAAACATAAACAACTGGTTCATAAAGCATCTACATTGTCTCCCACTTATTTCATCATATCTAGAGTCCCTTTTGGCATATCCTACTTAATAACCATCTTCTTGACCTGTGGAAAGAAAGCATACAAAAGGGTGAGCTCAAATGCTCAGTAAGGGGAAACAAAGAAAATATCATATTCATAAGAACATAACATTTCAAAAATCTTAACCTGTAAAAGAGATCATAATATCATAACATGGGATAAATAATAGTAGTAAAATGTAATCCCAATAATCATAACATATAACATGAAACATTTTGGCATACACACATAATCATAGAGAATCATTTCTTAGTAGTTAAGACTCATTTCCAAGACTCTCTTATCAGACAAAGTCCATTTCTGAACTGAGTTCACTCCTCGTTTCAGTCCTGTATCACTAAACCGGATTAACCTGCCGTTCCAGCCATGTCTATCTCATGAGATATAAATATTTACCCAATGAATTGGATGGAGGTATAGTTCCCACCCATCTCATAATAAAACCATTATTATGTGTTCCACAAAATCATAAACCATAGCATAACCCATGTAATAAAAATGGGATTCTTAAACATCATGCCATCATAACATAATCTATATATGATAAAATGAAATCATAAAAATAATTCCATCATAACGTAATCAAATAAATGTAAAAATAGGGATAGAAATAGAACCCTATATTATCTTAGATGGAAAATAATTTTCATAAAACACTTGAACTTCATTCTTGAGGGAAAATATCTTTTCTACTTCAAAAACATTTTTTACTTTCTTAAAATGTCATACAATTTTAAACTAAAAGAAGTTGATTAAAAATAAACTTGAAAACTTGTAAAGTAAGCTTCAAGGAAATAATGTTCTAGAAATCCATTCATGCCGTATAAGTTAAAGAAAAACATTCATTTCATACTTTGGCCGGAAATGTCAAAAAAGTACCTCGTACTAAAAACGAAAAAATATTCCTTTCATATATTTCACTAAAAACTCACCGAAGGGTAAAGTTATACTTAAAAAATTGTTGGAGTATGGAAATAATATTACATATTGATGAAAAATGGATGTGGATGATATATATTCCCCAGTAAATTCTGAAGTATAAACAATCTCGGATAAAAATGAGATTGCGAGATATTCCCTTAACTTAGGTTCAATTTTCTTCGTACATGTCTGAAAATCATGTATAATGATTTAAATAATGTTATTTACTTATTACATAATCTTACTCATTGTTATTATATCATATATGGTCATATTCCTAGCTTCATATTATTAATATTTCATTGCTACTTGTTATTCGGGTGTTTATTGATTTTTGTTCTTATGTGTGTTTTGTCGAATAAATTCTTATTCTTCTTTTTAGGTTATAGATAACTCATTTACAGAATGGTATTAGTGTAATATAAATCATATTTATTCATTCAATTTATTTATATAATCATTATGCATTGAAGATCATGTAGAACGAGTCGCATCACATCGTGGAGACGGTAGGCCGTACGTACGCACAAGCGATGATATCATTCCCATGATCGTGGAATTGTATTGAAGTGTATGAATACTATTTCAGAATCAATATCAATTTACAATAATAATATATAGTTATTCTTTACACCATTATACCCATCCAAGTAAGGTGGTGGTGGAAAACAGATTACACCACGGCGTGAAGACGATATTCCGTACATACACACGCACGGTGATTTCATTTTCTGTAGGATGGATAGAAGGTGAAATAGGTTTTTTTTTCATATTTATAATAACATATCAGTATATTAGTAATACTGATGTTATTACTTCATAATGAAACAACTAAATAAGAAGAAGTAGAATAAGAAATAAAGTTGAAAGAATCGGTAATAGACATTACCTCTTCTTTGAAGAACCTCTTCTTGACCTCCTCTTAGGGAACTAAAGATGGTCTTTGAAGAAGACCAGGACCTCTAGGATGTTTCTAGGGAAGTAGAGAAGAGAAATTGTCTGGGTTTTTTTGAGCTTGAAAGCTCAGAGTTGTGCGATGAGGAGAGGAGGAGGTTCCCTTTTATAAGGGAGGAGAGGGGCACTTTAGAAAAAACTTAAAATATTATTTTATTATAAAGTCAAATTCGTTTTTTAATAGCGAAAAATTGATTTATTTTGAATATAATGTGGGTATGGGTATAAATACTCTCAACCAATAGATTTTAGACAAGTTTAGGTTACTAATTTAAACTTATCATTTAGATTTAACTCTAAGTTAAATAATTTTACTTTTACCATGTCTTCTTGTTTTCTTACACTATATGGTTAATAAACATACTATAACAAGACAAAAGAAACTAAAGTTGTTCATTATTAATATATATAACCTTATCTAATTCATTTTGCCGAACATTATATTTTTAGGAATAAAATAACAGTTAATAATAAAATATTTTTTTAAAAAACTATTTTATGTCAGTTTTGACACTATTTGGTAATTGATTTTTGTAAAAATCATCAAAGCATGATTAGTTAGAAAAAATTTAATTAAATAAATACTAACATGTCTTATTAACTTATAAAATTATTGTAATTCATAAAAAGTCTCAAATTACATTTATTTGTGTATTTATAATATCAATTATGTTAATATTTAATTAATAAGGTAATTAATGCATCATCATTGTGTCATAAATAAATTAAATTATTTAATGTCTGAAAATTATAAATAAAATACCCTTATTTAGGAAATTTTATTATCTTTATAATGAATATTTTTAGTCGAATTTATCTTATGTATAACCCTATATTAAAAATGTTTTAGTTATTAAACATTGATTTTAACTACTTTAAATCTTCTTTAAATAAAATAATAATAAATGTCCTAATCTAATCAAAGTGGACCTAAATGTTCATATTTTATTCCTAAGGTTGTTTGTGGTCGAATTAAACTTATCCAATAGAATTAGGACATGTTTTAGGGTAATAATAATATCATTTTTACCCTTATTTACCCTATTTAAATTTAATCGTGGTAAAAAAAGTAAAAAGTTACTATTCATAAAAAATTATTTTTATCTTATTGAACCACATTTTACTCCTTGATATTAACCTTTTCTCTCATATTTTCCAAATTCCACTCACAGAAGCGGTAAAGTTTAGTTTTATGTAAATTTTTAAATTCTCCTAGGAGGTGGGTAAAAGACGGTGAAAAGTTCATTAAAATTTTTATGTATCTAAAATTATTATAAAATGGCTTAAATGAATTACATTGAACTTATATAGGTATTAAGTATCAATTTTTACTTAATGTAAATTTAAATAAAATAAATAATTATTTAAATAAAAAGTCGGTTTTTAAATAGTAACCCAGTGTTTTCACTATTCATCAAAAATTGAAAGTTTTCAGAGAAATACCAAAATTTCACCCTAGGCTAATTTCGATATTCCGAATCCAAAAATGAAGTCCATTTTGAAAGATAAAATTTATAAAATTTCAAAAAGTGGGTATTACTATTCATAACGGCTAGTTTATTTTAATAGCATATCGTTGTTTAGTGAAACTCAGTATTGCGTACAACACACGCTATCATGGAAGGTCACGATTGCGTGTAAAGCAAGCCAAGATAGTGTGTGTATAGTGAAAGATTCTGTTGATGATGTATATAACATAAAAATAAAATATTTCTCATAAAAATATCGGGTGTTACATTCTACCCCCCTTAAAATGAATTTCGCCCTCGAAATTCATCACTTTGTAACAAATAGATGAGGATACCTCTCCCTCATCATATCCTCAAGATCCCATGTAGCTTCTTATAATTGGTGGTTCCTCCATAAAACTTTCACCAAGTGAGTGGTCTTGTTCCATAGGACTTTTTCTCTATGATCCAGAATCACTATCGGCTGTTCTTCATAAGAAAGGTCTTGCTCCAGTAGTACAACTTTTGAGCTGAGTACATGTGAAGGGTCGGGTATGTAATTTCTCAGGAGAGATACATGGAACACATCCTGAATTTGAGAGAGATTCAGTGGAAGCACCAATCGGTAAGATACCTTCCCAACATGATCCAGTATTTCAAAAGGACCGATATACCTGGGGCTCAGCTTTCCCTTCTTTACAAATCTCATTACTCTCTTCCATAGAGATTCGTAAGAACACTTTATCACCCACTTCAAACTGTAGATCTTTTCTTCAATTATCGGAATAACTTTTTTGTCGACTCTGAGATGCTCTTATGTTTTGTTGAATAGATAGGAACTTTTCTGCCATCTCATCAACAAGATCAGGTCCTAATAGCTTTCTTTCCCCAGCTTCATCCTAGCAAGTTAGAGTTCGGAATTTCATTCCATATAGATCTTCATAAGGAGCCATCTAAATAATGGAGTGAAAGCTATTATTATAAGAAAATTCCACCAAAGGTAGGTGTTGATCCCAACCACCTTTGAAATCTATAGAGCAATCTCTTAACATATCTTATAGAGTTATAATTGTTCTCTCAGACTGACCATCTATCTGAAGATGATAAAAAGTGCTGAAAGTCAACTCTCTATCTAGAGTATTCTGAATACTTCGCCATAACTTCGAGGTAAACCTCGGATCCTGATCAGATATAATGGAAAGTGGTACTCCATGAAATCTTACCACTTCATTTACATATATCCTGGCAAGCTGATCAAGAGATAAATCCTCTCTAATAGCAATGAAGTGTGCCGACTTCGTAAGATGATAAACTATAAACCGGATAGAATTATTGCCTTTGGATGTTTTAGGAAGTCCAGTGAAAAAGTCCATAGTGATGTTTTACCATTTCCATTCGGGTATGGGTAATTGTTGTAACATCCCCTTAGACATCTGTCTCTCAGCTTTAACTTGCTGACAAACTAAGCATCAAGAGACATATTCAGCAACATCTCTTTTCATTCCATCCCACCAGAAGTACTCTTTCAGGTCCCTATACATCTTCATTCTTCCAGGATGAATAGATAATGAAGAACTATGAGCGTCATCCAACATCTCCTTCTTTAATTATTGGATGGTAGGAACACAAACCTGATTCCTGAACCTTATTATCCCATCATAATCAACGTTGAATTCAGGAACATTTCTCACCTTCTTTTGTAACTCTACATCTTCTTTTTGTGCCTATTTAATCTTCACATGTATATATGGTTGAACATTCATTTGAGAAAGATAATGTTTTACCCCTTCTATTATAATTACAAGATCCATCCTTTGTAAATCCATAAATATTGGATATTTTGTGATCCTCAGCATGGATAAGCTTTCATGGTCTTGTCGAATTAATGCATCTGCCACCTTTTTTGCTTTCCCAGGGTGGTAATGAATTAAGCAGTCGTAATCCTTAATTAGCTCCAACCATATTCTTTAGTGCATCTTCAACACCTTTTCTATGAAAATATACTTTAAACTTTTATGATCAGTATAAATATCACACCTTTCACCATAAAGATAATTCCTCCAAATCTTTAATGAAAATATTATCACAGATAACTCCAAATCATGAGTTGGGTAATTTTGCTCATGGTTTTTCAACTGTCGTGAGGCATAATCTATCACCATATCGTTTTTCTTGAGAACACACCCCAATCCCTTCTTGGATGCATCACTATATATCACAAACCTTTCTCCACTACAAGGAAATGTGAGCACAGATGCACTGGATAACCTTCTTTTTAACTCCTTGAAATTCTCTTCACAATCCTCTGCCCAAGAGAACATAACTCCATTTCGAGTCAACTTGGTGAGTGTATTAGATAATCATGAAAAATCATTCAAAAAACGTCGATAATATCCAGCCAAACCAAGAAAACTTTGGATCTCAGTTACTGTTGTTGGTATCGACCATCTTTTGATAAACTCTGTTTTTGAAGGATCCACAGATATCCCCTCTTTTAAGATTAGGTGACTCAAAAATGCAAATTTTTGAACCAAAATTCACACTTTTTAAATTTGGTATAAAGATTATCCTTTCTCAGGGTCTTCAATATAATTCTCAAGTGATCTTCATGTTCTTATTTGATCTTTGAATATAAAATAATATCATCTATAAAGACTACCACAAACTGATCAAGATATTCTCTAAATAATCTATTCATCAGATCCATGAATATAGCAGGGGCATTAGTAAGACCAAATGGCATCACTATAAATTCATAGTGTCTATACCTTTTACGGAAATCCATCTTTGGTATATCTTCCCATTTGACCCTTAATTGATGATACCCCGAATGAAGATCAATCTTGGAAAAGTATTAAGCTCCATGTAGTTGGTAAAATAAGTCATTAATGCGTGGGATAGGATATTTGTTCTTGATAATTATCTTGTTAAGTTCTCGATAATCAATGCAGAGTCTCATTGATCCATCATTATTCTTAACAAACAGAACAGGTTCTCCCCAAGGTGATTCACTAGGGCGTATGAATCCCTTATCAAGATTCTCTTGGAGTTTCTTATTCAATTCCTGCTAATCAATTGGGTCCATTCTATAAGGTGTCTTTGAAATAGGCATAGAACCAGATATGAGTTCTATTGAAAACTCAACTTCACGATTTGGTGGAAGAACTAGAAATTCCTTAGGAAAGACATAATCAAACACCCGTCCAATGGGAATATTATTAATCTTGAGTTTCTCTCCAACCATTTGAGATAAATAACCTTCATTTAGTGGAATCAAGACCCATAAGATGGAAGAAATTTCCTTTAGAAGGTTATGTTCATCCTTGCATCGATAGAAGATCATAGATTGATCTGGAATATGAAATGTGACTTCCCTTATTTGGAAATTGATATGAGCTCTATATAAATAAATCCAATCCATGCCAAGAATCACATCAAATTACACTATAAGAAGGATCACAATATTTGTAGGAAGCACTTTCCCAAAAACTTCAATCGGAGAAGAATTGTAAACTTTTAATGTGACTGTTGTGCCATTAAGGGTTGTCGCAGCTTACTCAATATCTAACTTCTGAGGTAATATGGTGATACCCTTAGAAAATTCTTCAGAAATAAAAGAGTGGGTGGATCCAGAATCAAATAAAACATTTTCTACTTTAGAGTGGATGGTAAGTGTACATTTCACCACTTCGTTATCATACTCCACATCACCGATAGAAATTGCATGTGAATTTCCTTTGTCTTTGGCCTTAAGAGTGTCTTGACGTTGATCATCATCAACAACCCTTGGATTAGGGCATTGATTGGAATAATGCCCCATTTACTTTCACTTCAAAAATTGAAGTATAGGAGGCGCATTCTATGTAGCCTTTTATTTGTTCACATCACTATGAATCTTCTTCCCATCATTGTGGCATTAAAATGACCGATGACCTTCTTTTCCACATTTAAAACAATTACTTGTACCTTTTAGACAACTCCCACCATGTTTCTTTCCACACTATGAGCATAATGGAAAACTCATCTACTTTTCAGTGTGGTATTTAGATTTCCCTTTGAATTCCATTTTACTCTTCTTATCAAACCCATAGGACGGATGGGTTACTCCAATCTCCATATCAACCTTGAGAGCACATCTAAAAATTTCCTCATAGCTATTGAAGTCCCTTATGGAGAATGCCCTTCCGAGACTTGGTTTTAAACCACAAAAGAATCGATCGATCTTACTCTCAGGTTGGATAATAATCCTAGAAGCGTACCTTGCAAGCCTTGTAAAAGTTTCTTCGTAGATACCAATAGATTCATCATCATTTTTCTTTAGTTCAAGAAACTCCTTCTTCATCTTTGTTCGAAGAATACGAGGGAATTACTTATTGAAAAATAAGTTCTTGAACTCGTCCCATTCCATGGACACAATTTCATCTCTTGGCCTCATATTTTTTATAAGATTCCACCATTGATCAGATTCACCTTCCAAATGATAAAATACTAAGATAAATTTATCATGTTCTGAACATTGAAGAAATGAAAATATATTTTCAGTGGTACTGATCCACTTTTCAGCAACTAATGGATCATTAGACCCGCTGAATGAGGGTGGACGTTGCCTCATGAAGGATTCAATAGAATGTTGCTCCTTACTTTTCTCATTTGGAAGTCCTACATGATTCATAGATTGAGAATGTTGTGTCAGCATGGCTACAATATTTTTCATTCCAGCTCCCATAACGTTTGGTTGCTCATGGAAACAATCATTGCATTGCCCGTCGCATTCAGCATTAACACAGTTACTTCGGGTTCCATCCATTGACTAAACCCAATAAGAATAGTGTGAGAAGCACTAATCATAATAGTAAAACCACATAATCAAGAAGAAAATTTCACGCTTTAGGTCTTATCATAGGTTATTCATGGAAATTTCTAAAACACTAAGATTTTGTCCTATTATTAGACATATCCTTAGGGTTCTTACTAAGGCTTTCACATCCTAGTTTCCAAATGTTGATTATACCCTTCCTTTGATACCAACTATAATGAACCATATATTACATACATTGTTATTACTTCATAATTGAAACATACTTATTACAACATATAACAAAACCATGGTTGGACCGTATAGGTATAGTGTCTTTAGAAACTGGGAAACATAAACAACTGGTTCATAAAGCAGCTACATTTTCTCCCACTTATTTCATTATATATAGAGCCCATTTTGGCATATCCGACTTAATAACCTTCTTCCTAACCCGGGGAAATAAAAAATACAAAAGGGTGAGCTCAAATGCTCAGTAAGGGTAAACAAAGGAAATATCATATTTATAAGAACATAGCATTTTGAAAATCTTAACCTGCAAAAGAGCTCATAATATCATAACATGGGATAAAACATAGTCATGAAATGTAATCCCAATAATCATAACATAAAACATGAAACTTTTTGGAATACACACATAGTCATAGAGAGTCATTTCTTAGTAGTCAAGACTCATTGCTAATACTATCTTAGCGGGCAAAGTCCATTTCTGAACCGAGTTCACTACTCGTTTCAGTCCTATATCACTGAACTAGATTAACCTACCATTCCAGCCTGGTCTATCTCATGAGATATATATCTTTACCCAATGTATTAGAGGGAGATATATGTCCCACTCATCTCATAATGAAACCATTATTATGTGTGCCACAAAATCATAAATCATAGCATAACCCATGAAATAAAAATGGGATTCTTAAACATCATGCCATCATAACATAATCCATATAAGATAAAAGGACATCATAAAAATAATTCCATCATAACATAATCATATAAATGTAAAACTAGTAATAGAAACAGAACCCTATATTAACTTAGATGGCAGATAATTTTTATAAAACACTTGAACTTTATTCTTGAGGGAAAATATCCTTTCTACTTCAATAAATTTTATTCTTTTATTAACATGTCATACAATTTTAAACTAAAAGAAGTTGATTAAAAATAAACTTGAAAACTTTTAAAGGAAGCTTCATGGAAATAATGTTCAAGAAATCCATCCATGCCATATAAGTTAATGAAAATCAATATTCTAGTAATTTGGCTAGAAAATTCAAAAAAGTACCTCGTACTAAAAACAACAAAATATTCCTTTCATATCTTTTACTAAAAACACACAAAAGTGTAAAATTGGATTTAAAAAATTATAGGAGGATATTAATAATATTAAATATTGAGGAAACATTGATGTGGAAGATAAATATTCCCCAGTAAATTCTGAAGTTTAAACAATCTTAGAGAAAATGAGATTGTGAGATATTCCCTTACCTTAGGTAAAATTAGCTTTGTACGTGTTCGAAACTCCTGTATAATGATTTAAATAATGTTATTTACTTATTCCATAATTTTACTCATTGTTATGATATCATAAATGGTCATATTCTTATCTTTGTATTAGTAATATTTCATTACTACTTGTTATTCTGGTGTTTATTGCTTTTTGTTATTATGCATGCTTTGTCGAATATATTCTTATTCTTCTTTTTAGGTTATAGATAACTCATTTACAGAATGGTATTAGTGTAATATATTTCATATTTATTCATTTAATTCATTTATATAATCATTATTCATTGAAGATCATTTAGAACGATTCACATCACATTGTGGCGATGGTAGGCCGTACATACGCATGAGCGATGATATCATTCCCATGATCATGAAATTGTATTGAAGTATATGTATACTGTTTCCAAATCAATATCAATTTAAAATAATCATATATAGTTATTCTTTACACCATTATACCAATCCAAGTAAGGTGGTGGTGGAAAATAGATTACACCACGGCGTGGAGACAATATTCCGTACGTACGCACATGCGGTGATTTCATTTTCGTAAGATGGATAGAAGGTGAAATAGGGTTGTTATATATATATAATAACATATCAGTATATGATTGATACTAATGTTATTATTTCATAATGAAACAACTAAATAAGAATATATAGAAGAAGAAATAAAGTTGAAAGAATCGGCAACAGACATTACCTCTTCTTTGAAGCATCTCTTCTTAACCTCCTCTTAGGGCACTAAAGATGGTCTTTGAAGAAGACCAGGACCTCTAGGATGTTTCTATGGTAGTTTAGAAGAGAAAATTTCAGGGTTTTTCTGATCTTTGAGGCTTAACGTGGTGTGAGGAGGATAGGGAGGAGGTGCCCTTTTATAAGGGAGGATAGGGGCACTTTAGGAAAAATTTAAAATATTATTTTATTATAAAGTCATATTCAATTTTTTATAGCTCCAAATTGATTTATTTAGAAGCTAAGGTGGGTATGGGTCTAAATAATCTCAGCCAACAGATTTTACACAAGATTAGGTTACTATTTTAACCTTATAATTTAGATTTAACTCTAATTTAAATAATTTTACTTTTACTGTGTCTTCTTGTTTTCTTACACTATATGGTTAATAAAATAACTATAAAAATCCAAAAGAACCTAAATTTTTTCATTACTAATATATATAACCTTATCTAAGTCATTTTAAAAACCATAGATTTTTAGGAATAATATAACAATTAATAATATAATATTAGTTTTAAAAACTATTTTATGTCAATTTTGACACTATTTGGTAATTGATTTTTGTGAAAATCGTAACTGCATGATTGGTTCTAATAAAGTTAATTAAATTAATACTAACATGTCATATTAACCTATAAAATTAGTTTAATTCAAAAAACGGATCAAATTACATTTATTTGGGTATTTATAATATCAATTATGTTAATATTTCATTAATAAGGTAATTACTGCATCATCATTGTGTCATAAATAAATTAAATTATTTAATGTCTAAAAATTATAAATAAAAGAAAATTATGTAGAAAGTATTTTTATCTTTTTAATTAATATTTATAGTCGAATTTATCTTATGTATAACCCTATATTAAAAATGTTTTAGTTATTAAACATTGATTTTAACTACTTTAAATCTTCTTTAAATAAAATAATAATAAATATTCTAATCTAATCCAAGTGGACTTAAATGGTCATATTTTATTCCTAAGGTTGTTTTTGGTCGAATTAAACTTATCCAATAGAATTAGGACATGTTTTAGGGTAATAATAATATCATTTTTACCCTTATTTACCCTATTTAAATTTAATCGTGGTAAAAAAAGTAAAAAGTTACTATTCATAAAAAATTATTTTTATCTTATTGAACCACATTTTACTCCTTGATATTAACCTTGTCTCTCTTATTTTTGAAATTCCACTCACATAAGTGGTAAAAGTATGTTTTATGTAAATTTTCAAATTCTCCTAGGAGGTGGGTAAAAGACGGTGAAAAGTTCAATAAAATTTATATGTATCTAAAATTATTATAAAATGACATCAATGAATTAAATTGAACTTATATAGGTATTAATTATCAATTTGAACTAAAATAAATTTAAATAAAATAAATAATTATTTGAATAAAAAGTCAGTTTTTAAATAGTAACCCAGTGTTTTCACTATTCATCAAAAATTGAATGTTTTCAGAAAAATACCAAAATTTCACCCTAGGCTAATTTCGATATTCCGAATCCAAAAATGAAGTCCATTTTGAATGATAAAATTTATAAAATTTCAAAAAGTGGGTATTACTATTCATAACGACTAGTTTATTTTAATATCATATCATTGTTTAATGAAACTCAGTATTGCGTACAACACACGCTATTGTGGAAGGTCGTGATTGCGTGTAAAGAAAGCCAAGACAATGTTGTGTATAGTGAAAGATTTACTTTATGATGTATATAACATACAAAAAATATTTCTCATAAAATCTCAGGTGTTAAAAAAGTGATATCTTATATCAACATGCTTTCTTCTATAATAAGATATTGGATTCATAGAAATATTTATAGAACTTTTATTATCACAATTTATAGGTACATGTCTAAATTTATATTCGTACTGTAACATTATGTTATTCATCTACAAAATCAATAAACAAAAACATCTTATAGCTCTGTACATAGCTTAAGAAGAGTATAATTCCATATATTTGTACTTCTTATTAAACCATGATACTAAAGTGTTGCACAAAAATGACATTTTCCCGAAGTTCTATTAATATATAACATAAAACCACCCAAATAATCATCTAAATAACTAAAAAAATCAAATTCATGTCATATGGTGTATAAAAATCATAATTTTCTTATATTATTGAGGTATCTAAAAATTATTTTCACATGTAATAGATGTGAATATTTAGGGGTTTATTGAAAACAAGTAAACGTAAACACACTAAACCTATTATCTAGTTGTTTATTATTTATGAATATTATGTATCCAATTATACCTCTTTAATTGGTTTGATCTATCAATTTACAAGATTTATAAATATTTAACATGTAGTTAGTAATCATGGGAGTATCACTATGATTAGTAATTACCATACTAAAACATTTTATAAAGTCATTTGTGTATTTTATTTTATTTTAAAAATTCCTTATTTATTTTTAATGACTTGAAATCCAATAAATAATTTTATTTCACTGATTAAACTCATATAAAATTCACTTGGAATTAGTTTTCATAATTTAGTACATGAATAATTTATTGAAGATCCAACGATTATATCATCAAAATTAATTTTTTTAAACAATAAAATTTTTTATTTCAATTTTGTAAATAAGTTAGGGTAAGATATATGTTGATAAAAACATTTGAAATTAGAAAATATTTTAGACCATCATACCAATATCTAGGAGATTGTTTTTAATAATAAAAATAAATTTTCAATTTGAATACATGAATTGAAAAATGTGGATTTTGAAATCTAAGGGGTTGTTCTACAAAACATCATCAAAATAATATCCATTTAAGAACTCACTCTTAACATCCATTCCATATAGTTTGAAATTAAAATGCATTACATAGGCCAAATAATGCTGATGGAATCATGTCTAGCTATTGGTGAATTGTTTTCCTCAAATTCATTACCTTCTTCTAGATTATATCCTTTCACAAAAAATCTATATTTATTTCATACTATTATTTATAACTCATAAACCTTATTTCTGGACAACCATTTAGTTCCAATGGTTAGGTAGTCTTTAGGTCTTTCCACAAGTTACGAGACTTTATTTCTATTAAATTTATTAGGTTCTTCATACATTTAAATTACCCGTAATTCATCATTAATTGCATCATTTATATTATATAGTTCACTCTATAACAATAATTATTTATGGTCAACCTATCTTCTTAGATAATATTTAGTTTTTACTCCACTATTTAGGTCTTCAAATATATCATATTATGGATGATATCTATGAGTCATAGCTATTCTTGGGAAAAAAATAATAGATATCAAACTATTTCTTATTGTGTCGAATTCAGGTAAATTATTTAAACTTGATGAGTTTATTATATATGGTTTGATAGAATTTTAATCTATTTTAGCATTTAAGTCTAGACTAGACATATCATTCTCATGATTTTCAAAAGTGGTTTTAGGCTCATGTGGATTTGTTTCATCAAATTTGACTGGTATAGAATCTTCAACAATTGTAGTCCTTCTGTTAAACAACCTATATGAATAAATGGTTTTTGAATATCCATGGAAAATTACAATATCACTTTTGGATAAACAATTTTCACGATTATCCTTTGTAATAAGAATAATGTTTTTGTAACAAAATAATAATAATTAACCTTTGGATTTCTTCTATTCCAAAATTAATAAGGGGTCATTTTTGAGAGGTCTAATTAAAACTATATTTATTTTATAACAATTTCTATTCACATCTAATTCCCAAAATTAAATAGGCATATCATACTCATATATCAAAGTCTAAGAATGTTTTTGAAGGATTTTTCTCCTTTATACTACACCATTCTGTTATGGGGTCTGTAGATAGAAATGATATCAATATAGTCATTTTTTTATCCTAATGATTCAAAAATTATGATTTTTAAACTTATGAACATGATCAATTATTAAGGTATTAATTCTATGTATACTATGATTTTCTATATATTTTGATTGTACTTATAAGAATATGTAAAAGATACACATTTGGATCTATAAAGAATACACATGTTTATTTATTTATTTTATAGCCTAGAATAAAAATATGGTGCGTTCCATTTACAGTAGATACTCTCAAAGGTAAAAATAAGTCTATTAGAACCAACTCTATGGGTTGATAAGTTGAATATTATTTCTCTGAGTTAAAATATATTTTATAATGTTTTTTGTTTTGAAATGGGTTAAAGACATTATCATCTTGGAATTCTAGTTTAGGAAAATACTTTACTAACACTTTCTTGGTTATCCTTCCAAGTGAATGAATATTTTAATGTCCTAGACTCTAAATTTATATCGACGATTTTTTATGAAAATTATTTAGATGATTTTTTTTTCAAATATAGAAAATCTAAATTAACAGAATATAAATTATCATTTCACAAAATTGTAAATGATGAATCATTTTCAGAATTAAAAACTTTTCAAGCATCATTTTCAATTATAACAAGAAAATCATCATTACATAGTTGAGAAATTCTATGATGATTATATTTTAATATATCTACAAATAAAATAAAGTAAATGAAAATATTATTAGAGTTACAGTTTTATCCAAGACCAATTATCTTTCCTTTATCATTTTCACCGAAAGTTTCATGTCACTCTTCCATGGTGATAAGGTTCTTGAATCATGAAAAATCCCCAGTCACTTGTCGAGAAAATATATAGTATACATTCCATAGGTGTTTAAAGGAAATCATCATGTAGGTATCTAATAAAAAATATTTAATCTAAAATGACTTTGGAAGAATTTTTTTCTTAGGTCCATAAATGTTTTTAATCAATGATTTGGGACATATATAACTACTTAATAACTTTTTTATAAGAAGACTCTAAAATTCTATAAATTAAATCCTTGTTTGGTTTGGACAAATAAAATTAATAAGAGAATTAGTAAACCTAGATATAGGGAAAAATATAATTATAATAATCCTTCTTTCTTTTTGCTGATATCTTATTATTGTATTATATTTAGGTGAGGTTTTCCTTCCAGGAATCTAGGTATTTCTTGTCAATTGGTTAATTTCTCTAAGTCATTCATTAATTTTTCATTGGATAAATTCATATCATTATTTTATTTTATAAATTTATCATTATTAACCTTATATATATTAATATGGAAAGTAATATTAACAAATAAGGATTTCTAATTATTAAGACTTTTATTTTTTATCTTTTAACTCATTAAATGTGTTCCCCATAATATTATTTTATATTTACTTATCTCTTACATTCATATGAAACTATTTAATTGATTAAATCAACCTTCTTCCAATATTTTCTCAAATTCCATTTGTTATACTTACATATATAACTAGATTTCATAAATAAATTATTTATTTTGTAGAAATATTTGAAATGTCTAACTAGATGTGTTATTTTATAATCACATTAAACATGGGATTCGTCATCACTTAAGCTATTATCATATATTTTATATTCTTATTTTTAAGATTTAGTTTTGAAATCTAAAGGTTTTTGTATTAGTTCAATGATCTATTCTTTGTTTACTTGTTTTTATTCTTCATAAAGTACTAGCTTTCCAATAAGGTCCTTTACTGAAAGATTACTAATTTCATGTGATTCGCTTATTGATATATATATATATATATTCCCCTATATATTTATTGTATGCATCTAAGATGTCACATGACTTGAATATTGTAAGTGAGTTTCATTCCTAACACATGCATCATTTTCACTGTCTCATTAAAATTGAGATACATGTCAAATATAGATTCATCAAACTTTATCATAAACATATCATATTTAATTGTGTATGTGTTTATGTGTATTTCATTAACATTAAATATTCCTTTTAGAGAAATATCTAGTATGTCCCAAATTTCAAAGGTAATAGAAATTGAAGATATTATATTAAATTTATCTTCACTAAAAGAATAGTATAATGTATTCTTATATTTATAATTATTTACATATGAAATTTTTGTATAATCACTCCAAGTACCTCTAGAATTTTGCAGTTTTTCATATTTATCTTTATTTTATGGACAAATATAAAAAAATATAGTCTCAAAATGAATTTTTATTCTAGTATTCCATTAAGAATAGTTAGTTCTATTAAAATATAAAGTTTGAATAGTGGTAGTTGAGTCCGATCAATTATTATACAAAATGAGTTAAATCTATAAATGATATAGATTTAATATCTCTAAAATAAATCTAAATTAGAGATAAAAAGATGTTCAAAAAATACACTTATACAAAGTGTTGGTCAGAGTGAGTAACTCAATAGGTGGGTTAATTGAGTTCCAAATTTATATTTCTTCTCAAAAAACTATTTATACTAATATCCACCAATTTAATTCCAATTCATAGTACATCAAAATGGTAAAATATATAAATTTTTTATTTCAATTTTTTTTTCTGGAGAGGGATTGGGATTCGAAAAGGCCAAACATGAGAATTACCTTTCTAAAAAGAAATAAAGCCTATCAAATTACAATTTTCTTTCTATTTTTGTAAATAGAAATCAATATGTAGTTTAACGAAACAAATATTAATAGAATATACAATAGAAATAAATAAAGGGTACCTTTTGGAGTTGAAAATTAATCCCATCAACATGGAAATCACTAAATTCCATAAAATTTATTATAATAACTAATATATCTACAACTTGGATCTGGTTTTTATAATCTACATTGCACAATGATTTCTATAAAAAAGCTTCTTTTATAGTTATATGTGGTATGAAAAAGATAATGGGTCACGTAGGGCCTCTTTTATAGTTTTTTTAGAAAACAAATAAAATATATTTGAAATAATGTTTCAACAAAATTAAAATTTACTCATATGAGACAATTTCTATAGAAAAAAATATTACAACAATACACTAATCAAAATTAATGAATAAATAGAAAGGAAAAAATTTAAGAAGTGATGAAATTTAGTACTTCTCAATCTGTGATGCTTCAGCTATAATGAGTCATTATGTTTCTTTGGAAGGAGATAAAAATGTTTTACCTTATGTTTAAATAAGAAAAGTTTCAATGAATTTGATATCATTGAAATCCACTATTATTATTTGTATTTCATCAAACAAATTTAGCAGTTCAGTATCTATTGTTTTTATGATTAAAAAAATTATTATTCAATAGATGTTCCTCAGAAGTGGCCATTGGAGAATAATAATAATTCATTAAATGTACTGAAACTATATTTAATGCATCAAAACATGCAATTAATGGTTTTAAATTATTCACTGGTATATTAGACATTGTAAGATGTCTTTACATAATATATGATTACATAAGATCATGAAATCTTTTCACGGTCATCTGATATAACAATATGATTCAGTCACTTCATCACATCAATGGGTAATATCATTTTCACATGATGTAAGTTTATGAATTTATGTAGTAATGATTTCCATAGTGTGGTCACTATAATAGATAAATAAATATCTCAGAATATTAGGTTTTCATAATTTACATTAGAGGGCACGATATAGTGATATTTTCAGGTGTTATGTAGTTTGCATCATGTGTTAAGGTGGTCTCCATCATTCGATAAGGATGGTTTCTTCATTTAGTAAGGTGGTTTTCACCATGCTATTGATTGGTTTTCATCATATAGTATGGTGGTTTCCTTCATGTAGTGAGGTGGGTTTTGTCACTTGGTAATCTGAGTCTTCAACGTATGACCAGCTCATAGATTAGATGGTTTTTGTTCATCTAACTCATGGTAAGTCATTTTTTTCATATGATAAATTGAAAAGTAATGTGATGTAAGGTGATCTGATGATTTTTCTATCACATGATAAGGTTTCATGATACTCTCCATACTTAGCCTTTTTAATAACATTTTCCAATAAACAATTTTCTAATAGAAAACATAATGATTATTTATAAAAAGATAAAAATTATTTGGGATTATTAAAATAAGGATATTATAGTCTAATAAAAAAAATAAATGTTATTTAATACCTCATTATTTTATATATATTCCATTGAAATAAATTTTATGTACCTGATATCAGGATTTACATGAGACCCCAAGTCAAAAGAAAACATAATATATCACTTTTTTTTAGAAACTAGCCATTAGAATGATAGGTATGAATATGATTAAACAAATTACAATATATGTATGTATAATAATAATTTTATTTAATTCAATTTTATTTATTAAATCCTAACCAAAAATCATTACATTTTTAATAAAATAAATTGATACTAAAATGATGATTTTTCCGAAGAAATGTATTTTTATTGGTGTTTTGAATTATTATATAAAGAAATATATTGATAACTATTATAACTTAATTTTAATAAAAATTATTTTTAATTCAAAAATAATAACTCTTTAATTAGTTTCCTAATGGTTAGGAAGGATGATACAATCTTTTTAAGGTAAAAATAGATATATTCAGAAACATGTATTATGTGGATTATGCTTTTTTATCTTAATAAATAAAATATATGACAATTTATTAATGTTTTTATGTAAATTTATATATAAAATATTCTATTAAATAGTTTAGAATTTATCTAATAGTTTTTTCTTGACATGAAATAATAATAAATTTTGATTTATGCTTAAAAATAAATTATTATAAAAGGCTTTTTGTTATATTTTTCACATTTATTTGAAAATGAATTTCTATGAATTAGGTAAATATTTGTTGATAATGTGGAATCCATATTTCATAATATTAATTTTATAATTTTTTAATTAGGGCACTTTCATTTTTGTTAATAATGAATAATTAAAAAGTAAAAATTTATTACTATAGTTTGGGATAAAAAATCCTTACCGAGGGTTAAATAAAGTGACATGAGTAAAAATGCCACATAAAATAGCCTAAATATTATTATATGAATATATTTAACAATTATATAATTTAATATTACAATTGTTCTATATCTTTTCCCACATTAATATGAATTTGGGAATATATTATTTAAATCTTTTATGTAATTCCATGTGTGTCCCTCCCCATGTTTATAAAAAAGAACCTCTTTTCCTCAATTGTTCACAAAATTGTAGCCTTGTGTCTCAGAAAATACCCAAAAAACAATACCATATTCCTTATCTTCATTTTTATAGTCTTTTTATTTACCGAATACCATCCTAACAATTCTTACAGTGTAATACAATTGTGGTCTCTCAAATAAGTGGTAATTGTCTTACATGAATTTTTCATAGTTTATTCCTTCTTTAAATTCCT
Source organism: Viscum album (assembly GCA_963277665.1). Taxonomy (NCBI): domain Eukaryota; kingdom Viridiplantae; phylum Streptophyta; class Magnoliopsida; order Santalales; family Viscaceae; genus Viscum; species Viscum album. Next base: position 623,759,938 of record OY728138.1, read on the forward strand.
AGAATCATGACTCATCCATCATTAAATTATTACTCCAGTAAAATAAATGTTTTTATATTTTATTTTTATTATGTTATAATGATTCTCATATTCTGTTCCTTACAATGGGAAATGAAAGTATCACTTGAACATACGCATGGACTACCACCTCCACATAGGGTTGTGATTCATTTTACCTCGTCATTTTTTATGGTTGGTTATTTCGATTGATTTAATATTTATATATCATATTTTTCACGTAATAAATCTAATTTAATTATTGGATAATATCCACCTTCTTACCTTTCTATCCATTATAAAATAATAACATCACTCATGTGCATGTCTGGACTAACATTTTAACGAAATGATGTTATTTATTTTTAATATAAACTTTTAATGGATTGTAATAATGATATATTAAATGAATTTATTTTATATTATTATTTAGTGATTATTTTTTTAATTTAAATAATTATTTAACTTCTTTCTATCCATCGAAAAGTGGAAACAACACTTCTGCATACACCCAAACAATTATATCCATGAAGAGATATAATTCATTATTCAAAATCACTTTATATGAATAGATATAAAATTATATAAAATTATTAATTATGATAATTATGAAATTATTAATACTTTTGAGGTTATGGAACCATGAAAAATTTTCAAGACCACAAATTCATAACTGAAACATACATGATGACCAAAGTTGTTAACACTTGAAATGATGACAATAAAAAAATATTTCTATTGAATGAGTGATAATATAATATAAGTAAACCATTTATAGAATTATAGTAATTAATAAGTTTCTTTAATATAAGTATAATAAAATGAAAATTATTATACAAGTGGTTAAAACACTTACAAAGAAAGTCGGAGTTAAGGTAATGGTTTATTGTCTCATTTTTATTATTTTGTTACAAATGATATATTCACAAGTTATTTACTTTGACTGGTGTATATTATACTCATGAATATAATTTATGATTTTTTATGTAAATTCTGTGGATTTAAGAATCCATAAATTTTTTTTTTCATTATCGAGGATTTTATTCCTTGATTACCAAAGTTTTATGGTTTATAAGTCATTATCTCACTTTTTACTATGATAATTTATTCTTAAATTTATGATGATGAAATTATTTGATCCATCAATCATAAAACATATATATTTTCTTATCCTTATGTCATTTTTTAAAATTAATAGTTTTACTTTCATTTTTCACTCTATATAGACTCAAAAGTATGAAAATAATCTTTAATGGAAAACCATATCTATTTTCCCATTCAACCAAGAATCTATTCATCAATGTCCTTGTTTACATTAAATTTTTTTCATGAATGTTTTTATTATTACATAATAATTTAATAATGTTATATTTACAAAAAATTTAGATACAAATAAATTAAAATGGATAATCTTATCAATTTCCAAATAAGTTATGTTTTACTAATGGTCTGACCATAAATATTATTATAATTTTTATATCATGAACATATATTATTGTAGTCTTAACTATTAATTTCCTTGATTTTTACTTTATATTTTTTATGGTTATCCTGAAATAAAATTTTCCTCAAATATTATTGGATTTTTTAGATTTTATAAAAGAGTTATCAAAATGAAAATGGTATTTACCAAAAGAATTAATCCAGTGGTATTTTAAAGGTACTTTAATATGTGAAGACATCCTTTGATGGTATATATACTTCACTGGGGATATGATCTAATGATGCCATAATTAATTTTTCTCTATATGGTTTTTGATTATGATGATAAAATATGAATAAAATAAATTTTATATTTCATTGGTTAAGATATAATGAAATGATAAAATTTTCATGATATTGCGAAATACATTTTAATAGAATATGATTATGTGTCATCTGTATCCCTTATATAAATCTATTTCATTGGTTAATGATTAATTTTTATGGCATAAGGTTACATTGGAGGTAATAGAAACCATAAAAGAGGATAAATATGAGGTTTTACTGAGCCTTAATAGGGCACATGGATAGTTCTCCCATGCATAACATGTGAGGAATGAATTGGTAGGAAACCATTAAAAAGTAATTCTTTGATTATTTGTAATGAACTTGACTCCAATAACCTTATAGACAATACCTACTCTATGACATTAGCGTAGATACAAGGGGTCAAATCCAAAAGACTTGTCAGTTTAGTAATTATAGGGAACTAGATACATACATGACACCCTTTTTACATAAGGAAATAATATAAAAATAATAGTAGTGGAAAACATTTTACATCCTTGAACTCATTCCATGAATTCTTCTTAATAGCCTTTGGAATGTGAACAAAATAAAGGTTAGATCAAATAACCTGTAAGGATTACTTACAATAGAATCAATCATGAATTAATAAAAAATAATAAATATGAAATTGTAAATAACTAAACACACATTCAATTTAATAAATTAAATGAATATCATAATTGGAAAAGAAAAAATCAATATGTAAAGATAAATAACTAAAAATAGATTCCATTTTTCAATAAATAGAGAATAAAATGAATCCCGAGATAATATCATTGTTAAAATATCATGAAAAACAATAAAAATGAATTATTTATGATGTAAATGATAAATTATTAGAGTTCATGATCTCAAACATCATGATACCTCTATATTCAAGACCATTGACAATAAATTTTAAAACTACTATGTAAAAACTAATCGGATTTGGCCAACTAATTTGTGTCATGTGACCTATTGATGCATCAAGGGGTGATATATATCTACATCCCATCCATATATTCGTTTCCAAATAATTTCACATATATAAAATACTCAGTTTAATTTATTAAAAATTTTATTTATTATGAAATATATATATTGAGTAATGAATATGAATTTAACAAAAGTTCCTAAGATAAGATAATAACTTCCAAAGTAAACAATATATGTAATAATGGAATATATTTTAGGAAATAATAATACCCATGAGATAAATATTATTTATTTTTAAGATAAATTTTATTTCCAACAAAAAAATTATCACAATAAAGTGATTTTTTCAAGAGAAGGTATACAACATAAAATGTATGTGAGATTAGAAGCCAATTTTAACTTCTTTGGTAACTTTTAGTATGTTACCACGTGATGAATAAAAATGAAATTAAATATCACTAATCATTAGTTAATAGGTATTAATATTAAATAAATAAAATTGGTAGTATATACACCACATAAAATTGAATAGGTTCATATTAACAAATATATCTCAATAAAATAGAAATTGAGATGAAATTCATTACAACACAATTTCTATTAGTTGAAAATGTTTTAAACACATATATATTGGTTTTAAGAATGATATTAATTTATACACGAATCATATTCTTATTTATAAAATAATATAGTATCCTCATATAACATTTTACCCCCAATTTGTAATCAATATTTTATTATTTTTATTTTTTCAGGTGTTGATTTCCATGTTTTCTCATTTATGGTTTTTCTTGAATGTTTTAGTTCATGTACATAGTATATAAATACAAAAAAAAATTATAATATTGTTAAAATATCATAAATACTAATTATAATCATTATTATAATCTTTCTTGAATGTCGGTAATATAAAATATGTCGGATTGCTTCATGGAGACGGTAGGTCATACATATTCACGAGTGGCGACATTATTCCCTTAAAAATCACTAGGGTAATATATTGTATTATATAATATTTGAAAAAAAATATCTAAGATAATATATATAAAAAATATTCATTAAATATATCCTTATTACATTCAATTCAAAGTGTAAGTGAAAAATTAATCCCAATGATTTGTGAGGGGGTACTCTTCCGTACACACGAGGGATGTTGTCATATTTTAAATGGAATATAATTTAATATTTATATTTGATATTATAAATCAAATTTTTATAATTTTATCATAAATATTATATATAATTATTAAATCCATTGTTATATCCAATAGTGATATGTGCTGATAGAGAACAATTTACCTCAATTTATGGGGCGGTAGTCTGCAATACACATGATCGATGGTTTCATTTACCATTTTATGGAAGCATGGATGAAATATAGGTTACTAAATTAACATAATAATATCTATGTATATGGGAGAAAATTTATTAATTATATTATCATTATTAAATAATATTTAAGGTATGTTTAAGAATAAATAAAATGAAAACTCTTGTTTAAAAACATTACCTCTTCTTTGTGGGATTTCATTAGGTTAGAACCATAAGCCTTACTATGATGGATTTTGGATAAAAAAGGCATCTAGGATGTTGGGTTGGTTAATTATGTTATTTTAAAGGTATTGGATGAACCAAATGTCATATTAATTGTGAATAAGGGAAGAGAGTGGGTTTTCTTTTACAAGTGGGGAGAGGGCACACAATGATTTTTTCTAAAGATTCAATTACAATAACATATTTATCATTCCAAAATCATCTCAAATGGGCCATTTTCTACACCTATAGCTTATAACATCATTATATATCAAAAAAATGTGTTTTAGTAAAATGTTTAGGCCATTTTAACCCTTACAATTTCTTTTTAACCCCCAATAAATTTGTTTTTACCTTAACCAAAATAATTAATATTTACAGATTTTACTATTCGTAACAGTGAAAATTTATTTTGAACCTATTATATAATATAAATTATAATGATTTAAAATATATAATCCATTTATAAAAATTAAATTCCATTAATTTTTTGAGTCCAATTAAAAATTATATTTGTAGCCATGTTGAAAAATGGGGTTTAGATGACAAAATTGCCATCGTTATAGAAGGATTTAATGTCAAAATTACATATGAAAATAATTCCAATAAACTAAATTGTATTTATTATAATATATTTGACCTAATTTTACTTTAAATTAAATTTAAAATATAATTTAACTATTTAAATAATTTAAACCATTTTTTTCAATAAAAATTATTTTTTCACTATTTATCATAAAATTACATATTTCAGAAAAATCCCAAAATAATAAACCTAATATAATAATTATATGATGATTCAAAAAATGATGTAAATTTCATTAAATAATATTTTTATATTTTAAAAATTTTAATTTTATCATAGCCGTGAAAGAAGGGACAAACCTATTTTCTTAGAAAAAGCAAAATACATTTCCTTTACTTTAAAATGATGATTATTTTATATCTAATAAATAGATATTTTTTTATAATAATTTAATTTTTTATTTATACCATCAAAATAATATCTAGGTTATAATTTTGATGTTTAAATTATATTTTAATATAGTACTGTATTTCATTTAAACCTATGGCTGTGTTCATCGCAAGATATCAAAGTGATTGGAATTATTTAAATGAAAATAAATCATAATATTTTGTGGTTCTCAATTATCCCCTCATACAAAATAAAATCATCCTCAAAATTTCATGTGTATTACCTTCTAAACTGATAATGGTACTGTTTATTTATAACATCCTCTGGTTCCTAGGTTTCTTCTCTATTTTATGATTTCTTTATAGTACCTTATCTAATAAGGTCATCCAATTATTCAATAATTGATCTATAGTATCAAGAATATTGATCAGTTATTCCCGGTAATAAATACTAGATTCCAATTATATTTTATCATATGTGATCACATGGGACGGGTCTTGTGTGTACTTCCTTAATAATTAATATGGAACACAACATGTACTTTTGAGATACTCAGTGGAATTTCTTAATGAAAAATGTATCTAATTATTGAAAGGATTTAAATGGTATAATATCCCCAGTGATTAGTTTACCTTTCCAATATAACCATAGGATACATTTCACTAGAGATACTCTCAATAAAACATGATCTCTGGCATGTCATCTTAAATACGTCCTCTGATTTTTGACATAACTATTATTTATATATGGAGTTCATTTAATAAAATACAAAATAGTCATTACCTGTGTTTTTGTCTCCTCAAATAGTTATAGGAATATAGGTTTCCCTTCAGCAACTCCATCCTAACAGTTTAGACTATAACATATCTTTCCATATATTTCTTCATACTATGCTATTTGAATATATGAATGGAATCTATTATTATAAGAAAAATATAAAAAAGGTAAATAATAATCCCACATACCTTGAATGCCAAATTAGTATCACTTAAACATTTCATATATTTTTTAAATAGCACTCTTGGATTTTTTATTAGTTTGAGGATGGTAGGAAATTATCAAATGAATCTTAGTATTAAGATTCTTGTGAAGGCTTCCAGAATTTTAATGTAAAAATATAATCATATTCAGAAAAAATAGAAATACATGGACCATTAAGTATTACAAATTCATCAATATATATCCATGAGAGGAACTGAATAGGTAAATTTTATATTATAGAAAAGAATTGTGTAGGTTTGGTTGGGGGATGAATGATGACCTATATTTCATCATTCTTTATATGAGTCTATTGTAGTCCAATGAAAAATTCAATAACAATTTCATCCCATGTTCACACAGTAATATAAATAGGTGGCATGAATGCTCAAGGATATTTTCTCACAATATTCATTTTTTAAAGAACTAAACATTTGGACACATAATCAGTAATTTCCCACTTCATTTCATCCCACTTAAAATGGTCCCTAAAATCCCAATACATCATCGTGCTACTATGGTTTACAAATAAATTTGAGTTTTGATCATCATAAAATGATTTTATTTTTGAATTATGTTAGTATGGAAGGCATAATTTCTTTTTAAATTTCAGAACAAAATCTTAAAAAATGAAGTCCTCTAATATAACATCATTCATATTTTTAATTTTCATCTAAAATTTCTCATCATCAGATTAATAACTTTTTATATTTTCTAGTTATGATGATATTTGGAATTATTTGAAAAATGAGTGACGTGAATTATTCCATAATAATTTCTATATCCATATTCACTAGATCCATGAACATAGGTTCCCTCTGAAACCTCATTTGGTCAAAAATCCATGATTTTTCCTAGTTAATTAATATTATACCTTATTTTCATTCATTAGGAGGTGGTGTGTTGAGAAATCATAATCCATGAGTATCTCGAGTGATCTTCTTTGTCACTCATTGTGATTATTTTCTGAAAATATTTATTTTAGGATTTTATGATTCATGTATATCTCATATAGTTCACCATAGAGAAAATGTCTCTATATATTGAATGAATATATTACAACTTTCAAATCAGGATCATTGGTAAGATATTTTCATTCACGAGTATTCAATTACCTTGATGCATATTCAATAGAGATATCATTTTTCAAAAGGATACAACTAATTATATTCATATATGCATCACTTTATATACAAAATGTTTCATTTTTAGATTTTGGATTCAAAATCTGATCACTGACTAATCTACTCTTCGTTTCATCAAAATATTATTTATATTACTTTATATAAATGATCTTAACTAATTTACATGTAATCTTGGTTAAGGTGTTTTCCAAATAAGAAATGATCTGAACCAATTTCCAATAGTAACCCTCTAACCCAATGAAACCATATATATTAGTTATGTTCATTGGTTTTGGCGGTTCTCGGAATTTTTTTTTGTTTCAAATCAAATGAAATTGAATCCCTAAATACAATACAAACTTGAAAATTAACTTCTTGAAACCAGAAATTCAGATTACAAAATTTACCATATAACTTCTTACTAAAAAGAGTTCAAGAATAGTCTGTATTTGATTCTTAGGGTCCTCATGGATTTTAAAATACTCTAATATTTCATCAATTAATATCACAACAAAATCATCAATATATCACCCTAATAGTATTTTCATTATCTCTATAAAAATAAAAGGTTTATTATTCAATTAAAAAGTCATTAATCTAAACAAATAATATCCATGATTCATTCAGAAAAAAGTATTTGTAATTAATTTCTCCGATACACACAATTGGTGGTACATAAAAAACATTTAATGTTTGAAAATATTGATCTCCATGAAGTTTATTGAATAATTTATCAATGTGAGATATATGATACTTTTTCTTTATTTTAATAAGGTTTATTTCTCTATAATCAATGCACATCCTCATGGATATATATTTATTATTAACGAAGAGAACCAAAGTTCCCCATAGTAAAATACTAGGGATAATAAATCCCTTATCACACAATTCTCCAAGTTATTTCTATAACTCCCCAATTCTATATTGTCCATTCAATATTGAGTCATTGATATTGGTAATACATTTGGGAATAAATGAATGGAAATATCAACATCATAATCTAGGGGACTTTTAGGTAATTCGTTATGAAATATATCAATTTATTCATTTATAATAGGTAAATCCACAAATTTTGGATTTCCTTATACATCCAGAGATTTTTTATTTTATTCCATATGGATGTCATTCAATTGAGCTACTAGGGGTGGATCTAGACATGTCTCAGATGTTGTTTTCTCTACTATAAAGATAATAAGTTCAATATATTAATTATAAATTTTAATTAACTAACTCGTATAATAAATTATATAATCATATTTTTATATATAATTCATAACATGAATTATATGAAATTCAACCTTATGTACAATTAATATATTAGTAAATTATAAACATTTATGGGTCATAATGGGGAATTCCTGGCACATCCTTGTTATAGTGAAACATATAATAGCTGTTTTGACTAACATCTCCCTTATTAATGTTCATGGGAAATAAATAATTTTTTTCAAAAAAATTAAGGATATAAAAGAGTGTGAGTTTCCAAAATAAAATAAAGAATTATTAAATTTTAATTTTTGCTTACTCTACCTACCACCATATCATTAGGTACTCCCATATCAGCTTTAGTGGTCACATAAGCATGTCCTTCTCCCATTTTACTATTCTTTGGTAGATTCTCTTGATGCTTGGGGACATAATTTTCATTGTAACACATTTCCCCATAGTTTAAACGCGGAATAGAAGGTGTTTTTTCTACTCGTTTCATTCTTTATTTTGATTATAATATTCTCCATACTTATAACACACACCAAATACCTTGAATAATTTATAAGGACAATAAATTATACCTTTAACCCATTATAGAAATTATTTAATTATTTTCCTCTTCATTTATGGATTCACTTTTTCTTGGTGGTCATTTAACTTATTATTTTCATGATTTCCATTAAAAATGTGGGATCAAGATAATTCATTCTTCAATTGGATGTCACATAATACTATTTCATCTAATTATAGAACAAAAATTAAGAGACCAGAACCCTTCAAAGACATGGATTAATAGATTCAAATAAATGGACAATCTTGCACTTCATTTAGCCTTTTTAATATATATCATACATACATAACCTTATAAATATATCCTCAAACTCAGAAATACATTCTTATTAATTTTTATTTAATATGAGGTACTTTAGGTTCCTTTAATTTTTTTCACACTATGGAAATATTTTTTAATGAATGCATACATAAAATATTTCACTTACATGAGTTATATTTTCTCTTCCACCCTATTATTATAGATCAAAGATCATTGTTGATTAGAATTTAATTTTATAAAATACACTACAAGTGTAATATTTTACTTTTCATCACAATGAGAGGACAAAAATATATTATCAAGTGACTTAATACATTACTAAACTGTCATTAGATTAGTGTTCCCACCACATAATGGGAGAGTTTTTCTCATTAAGTGATCCGACATCTGAGAATTTTGTTTTGGAATAGGTTTATCCATTTGAGAAAGGTTATTCATCATAACATGATTATGCTAAAGAATATATTAATGATTTACTTAGTCCTGATCCCAAATATAGAGGATTTCCTAGTAGGTAAATATATTCATTGCCCATGATTATTAATACCCTTCTTCCATCAAGATTCAATTTATATACAATGGAACATACTGGATTAGCACTAACAATTATGAATTTTAAACAATAATTTATAATTCAAAATATGGTATATCACATAACATATGTTAATATAATTTATTCATTGTTAATATTATAATAATAAAATTGGTTTCTCTGGTGGTATCCTTATTAGGAAATCCATTATAATTTTTTATAAATAAAATATGAATTATCATAATAATATCCCCTAGGAGTGTCAAACCAGATGCATAGTAATAATTTCATTCATGCATAAGGTGATTACTAGGATAATCCCAATGTTCCATTTTTTTAGTTATTACCCCTAGGTACATCTATTAAAGAATTACATACACTAGTAGTATCCATAAATAGATGTAGTAATTGGGAAAACCACACAATCTATTCCATAAACAAATACGATGATATTATTAGGTACTTAATATTTATTTCTATCATAGGGTAATGTTCCCAAATCTATGCCTTCATTAATATTGTTCTTATAGATTCTACTAAAATTCTTCTGATACCAATGATAACGACCCCGACTCCAGTAACACTGGAGCTGATGCCTAGTTTATTAAATTAGAAAAGATACATGGGTTAAAATATGAATCACCAATTAATTTAGTAATTTTGGGGGATTAGATACTTAAATGATATCTATTTTACATATGGGAATAAAATGAAAAACATTTTAATGAAAAACATTTGGTATTATTGAACTCATTTTGAGAATTATTCTACATCTCCTAGGGAAAGAAAACAAAATAAGGGTGATCATGAATGCTTAGTAAGAGTAACATATAGTAGATGCCATCACGAGTCATTAAAGAATAATCAATATAGAAATATTAAGGACTGAACACACATTTAATTTAATCAATAACATGAATATCATAATTGGATAAGGGAAAATCAACATGTCAAGGTAAATTATTAAAAACACATTCCGATTTATTAATAAACTAAAAATGAAAGGCATCTTGAGGAAATATAATTGTAAAAATATTAGAGATAATAATAATAATAATATATAATTAATAAAGTTAATTTTTAATTATTATAATTCATTATCCTAGGAATCATGAAACCTCTACTTTCAAGATCTTTCACTATACAATTTAATACTACATTGTCAAAACCCATCTAATATAGAAAACTAATTTGTCCCATGACACATTTTTATGAATCAAGCGAATATATATAACTATGTCTCACTAGTATCATTAGATCCAAATTATTACTCATGTATCATAGAAAAAATTTAAATCATGAATAATGTTTCTTACCATCAAATATCTGCATTGAGTATGGAATAGAGTTTTTTCAATATTTACACAAATAATCAAATAACATTAAAATAAAAATACATATATAAAAATTGCATTTGATTAATAAGATAATAATATTCATGATATAAATAATATTTATATTTAATATATATTTATTATCTAAATATAAATGATCATAAGAAAGTGATTATTTCAATAGAATTTAAACAATCCCAAAATAAAGATACAATTTATGATAATTTTCAACAAATTGGTAAAATTTAAATTTTAGCACCGAGATGAATAAACATTAGGGAAAATATAAATCATCATGAATAAATAGGTGTTAAATTTAAATACATTATATTTTCAGTATATACCCCACATAATCGATAATTGTTACCTACTAAAAAACATGTCTCATTCAAATGAAAATTTAAACTAAGTTATATACATTATTCTTTCCTTTAGTTGAACACGATTTAACAGTTTGGATAAAAATATTATGCATGTAATTTATTTATAAAAGAACCATACACATATTTATAATATAATATATCAACCTCGAGTAACATATTACCACATTTTCTTAATATTATTTCACTATGTTCATTTTCTTGTGTGTTAATTGTCCTATTTTCTCATTCATGTTTTCTCATAAAATATCAACTTATTATAAACATGATACAAATAAATCATCTAAAAATTGATAATAATTTTATAAATATAATATTTACTAATTAGATACATTATTATAACTATTAATTATAGTCGGGCATGTAAAATTAATCCCATCGCATCACGGAGATGGTTGGTTATATACATGCCCAAATGATAGAATAATTCTTTTAATTAGTCAAAGTGTAATGAAGAATATGATAAATTAATTTTAAATAACTGATATAATTTCATATATATCAAATATATCCATTATTTTTATCCTCATTACCATCCATGTAAACCATAAGCCGAAAATGAATCAAATTGCTTCACGATGTGGTTGTCTTCTGTAAACAAGAGCGACGTTTTCATTTTTAAAATGGTATGTAATGAAATAATTTATATGTGATATTATCATTTAGGGGATATAATTTTATCATAAATATTATATATATGAACATTAAATCCATCATTATAACCAACTGTGATAGGTGTTGATACAAAACAAGTTACATCAGTTTGCATGGTGGTAGTCCTCTGTACACATGATTGATGGTTTCATTTCCCATGGGATGTAAGTAGAGATGGATATATGTTATGTAATTAAATAAAAACATATGATTATACTTTTTATAATTTATTTATTATATGATAATTTTTAAAAAATATTTTATTGATATGGAGGAAGAATTAAAATCCAAACACTCATTTAAGAATATTACCACTTCATTGAAGAACTTGTTTAGTTTTCAACCAAAATCCATCCTAGGATAAATTAATGATAAAAAAATGTCTCAAGTATATATTTAGGGGATAATTGAGGTTATTTTTATAGGTATTGGATGAAACAAATGTCTTTTTATGTGTAATGAGGGGAGGATAGGGGTGTCATTTTAAGGTGGGGGAGGGGACACACTTGATTTTTTTTAATAGAATAAATTGAACCCATGTTTTAATCATTAAAAAGAATAAAAATGGTTCAATAACTACCATTTTTGATGATAATATTTATATATTTATATAAAATGTGGTTTGGAAAAGATATCAGGAAATTTTAACACTTATCTTTTTATTTTAGTCCAAAGCAAATCTGATTTTACCATAACTGTGATAATAAATTTTTTACTTATTTTAATATTTATAATGGAAAAAATTAATTTTATAATATTATATAATACCACTTAGGATGGTTAAAATTGTTAAATACATTTTTACAAATTCAATTTATAGAAGTGGAAGATTCAATTTTAAAATTATTCCTGCAGACATGATGAAAATGAGTGTTCGTAAAGGGAAAATTATCATAAGTATTGATGGTTTTAATATGAAAATTCAAAATGAAATTGATTCCAATAATATTAATGTCATTTTTAAAATATTTTTTAAAAATATTTACTATAAAATACATTTTAAATATACTTTACCTTTTTAAAAAATTTAAACGAAAAGAATGTTTTCAATAAAAATAATTTTTTTTTCACTTTTCATCAAAAAACGATACTTTTCATTAAAATACAAAAAATTCATGAAAATATAATTTTTATATGATTATTTTAAAAATCAATTTTTATTTATTAAATAATGTTTCTAATATTGTCATAAATTATTTTTATCATTAGTATGCATGATGCAATAAACCAATTTTGTTTGGAAAAAATAGATTGTTAGAAAAAATTTATTTAACTTTATAATGATTATTCATTCTTATAATCAATGTATAACAAAAAATTTTAAAACATTGTGATATTCATAACCATAAACCTAATATATTGTTTATAATGTTCATGTTTAAATAATATTTTGATATACTATCATGTTTCTTTTAAACCTGGTGTTGAGGGAATCACAAGCTATCCAATAGATTTTAATTATTTAAGAGGAAATACATCAGTAAGTCATAGGGTGTTACATTATGTCTATTACACTCATTATGAATCTCTATTATGAAATGTTATTGTTATATATTTATATTCTTAGGCTTCTTGATCATTTATTCTCTTATGATTCATGTCTTATAGACTACCAAATATTAATTTTATGATTTATTTTTATGATCTATGAATTATTGGGTATGATTTGCTAATGGTATTATAATTATCTCATAAAATTATTCATATTTTTTGATCAATTATGATCATTGACTTATATCTATTATGTCTACCCATATTTAGAATTTCATGTCACCGTTTCTTATATTTCCTTTACCAATGATATGAATAAAGGTTTTAAGTAGGATATGACTATGAGGTGTATTATTTAAGAAACCTTTTTGTGGTATGATGAAGATATTTCATGAGATTATATGACCATGTATCTAGTCTGCAAATAAACTAATCCTTCATGGTCCTTGGGCAAATATTATTTTAAAATGTATTTAATATCCATCTAAAATGTCGATATATATATAAGAATAAGGTTTCTTTTATGAGTATCAATTGTAGGTTTTGTTAATTTTAATATATTAAGAATATAAAAATTTAGTTCAATCCATTTGAATTAGCCTATGTATATAAGAACATCTTTTATTATGATAAATAATGAAGTGTATTATTTCTTGAAAATGTATCCATATATAGATACTAGAAAGTGTAAGTGGTTATGTCATAGAGGAACCTATGGGTAAAAACTCAAAAATTGGTGGATAGGGTATTATCTAAATTTTCACTGGTGTACTATGTGTGATACAATGACTAAACATCTTTCAACTGAGTCTCATGGGATATATGTGGGTTCATTATCATTTTTCTTATGAAACATTATGTTGAATGAGAAGATAGAACCTATAAAGACCTATAATAATCGATAAGGATATGATTATAAATTAAAGTTTCAAGGGTTTTAATAAGGTATCATAATTTTTGACATCATAAGAATTATTTTCATAGTTATATTATTTATCACTATTTTTTTATGTTTGACATTCAATCAAACTATGTTTTTTGTTTTAATCAATGGTTGGAACTAGGGGGAATCATGTGAAAAATTAATGGGAAAGCCAATAAAATAACTTGATTCATGATAAAACATATGAAATGGGAGATATAATGTTCAGTCTTATGATTATGACTAACCAAAAATCTAGATATATAATTAACATCCTCAATTTTTTTTGATTTTATAACATATCTAACAATGAAAAAATTTATTTTTATTGGTGTTAGTAAAATGAATAAAATAGAGTAAAGAATATGTAATTTCATACATTTTGATAATGTATGAAGAATCATCCAAGTAAATTTATTAATATAATTAGATGATGTTTTCTATTTGGAAAATAATGGTATAAATTAAGTATTTGATAAGGTAAAATTAAGAGTACAGTGGACATAAAAAAATTTCATCTTAATTTATCATTTATAGTTCAATTTCATATTTATTGGAAATATGGGAATTATCTAAGTGAATTCTCTAATCAAAGATAAAATTTTTGACTAAAGAAGTTATTATTTTATACCAATCAATGAAGTCTATTATTATGGTTACCGAACACTTATCCCCTAATATAGAGTTTCGTATTTCTTGTTGATGTTTGCAATAATTTATCATGTTATAATCTTATTGTTCTTTCTCTAGTGGAATTTTACGTGATTTGAGAAATGACTATCTATCTCAATATAGATTCCAAATAAAAATTATAAAATAAGAAATTAAAATGTGATAATACAAATGAAAAAATTATAATTTATCAGTAAAAGGATAAAAAAAGCATGAAATGGAAATTACATATAATTTATGGATCGTGATTTCTATTCATAAGGATATTTATCTTCTATGGTTTTTTATAAAATAAATATCAATGATATGATTAATTTATAATTGTTGGTTAATGTCTTTCTGAAATATTTTCTATAATTATTATAAATTGTGAATTTATGTTTTCAAATAACTTATACCTATAGAAACTTTTATTTCAAATACAAATTATAGAATGGTCCTGATTGATTTAGTGGTATTGAAAACATACTCTAGGAGGATCTTAATAAGGGATTTATTTTTCCTAGTGCATCAATGTGGGGTTCACATATTCTTTTTTTACGAAGAAATATGAATCAATGAAACTCTTAATTGATTATCAGGAATTTAACAAGATGAAAATCATGAATATGCATCATATTCATTATATTAATAATTTTTTTGATCTATTACAAGGAGATATATACTTATTAAAGATTGAACTTCATTCTCGATAATATCAATTGGGTGTCAAAAATTAAGACAATCCTATGAAAACCTTCCATAATAGGTATTTCCACTAAAACGTTATAGTAATTCAAATTATAATTACTAATAGCCCTGATATATTTAATTAATTAATTAATAGATTTTTTAGATATTACATTAATTAATTGGTGGTAGTATTTATCGATAGTATTCTTATTTACTATAAGATAAAGAAATATCATGAAGATCTCTTGAGAATTGTGTGAAAGATATTGAGGAAGGAGAAACTATATTCCATATTCAAAAAGTGTCAAATTTAGTTACATAAAATATCATTCATAGGATATGTGATCATATGAGAGGGTATATAAAATGATCTATTCAAGATAGGATCTATTAAAAATTGGCCCAGACTAATAACTATGACGGAGATCCATAATTTTACTGGATTGGATGGATATTATTGATTCTTTTTAATAATTTATAATGGATTTATAATCCACTAACTAAATCAGAATGAAAGGGATTCATGTTCCTTTAAATTGATCAACGTGAGTAAATTTTCATTTAGTAAAATAGAGTTATATCCATTGCACCTATACTAACACTACCTATGACATCCTAAACCTGGATATAACTTAATAGGTGTCCCAAGTCTATTGGGTCACATGGCCTGAAGCGCATCTCCAGAATGCCATAGGCTACCGACTAGCAGTGACATCTCAGGTCGTGTCTGTGGAAAGACTATGTGCTCATTAATAAATTGTAGTGTAGTAGATAAATTTATAAAAAATGTAAATAGATGATTAAATGCATGTAAACATAAGACACAAAAGAAAATAGAGAAAAAATTAAGGAAAATGAAATAACTTGAATATTATACAAGTATACAACAACTGATGATGATATTTTATGTCACTAGAAATAGGAAAACATGTATAAAATATAATAGGCATAAAATGTTCTGAAAATATATAAAGGAAATAAAAATACTATTCTAATCATCCTGAGCTCTAGATCGATCATATTATATCAATATCCATCCTAAAAAACAAGAAAACAAGTATTCTAAGCCATGTGATTCCTTTTTTCAACTTCTGCATTTATGTAATCAACATTGGGTACTAAACAGGACCCGAATACTATGAGAGATAAATCTTAGTGGGCCACCACCAATGATGTCTACAACATATGGCCCATGTAATGGAAATTTAGTAGTGTAAAACCATACAAAATATAAAGTAAATTTGTGTAATGTAACTAAATACCCAAGCACCAGCTTTACCCCTCACCTATAATTTAAACATAACTAGTCCATTAATTGATTATTACTAGTTCTTAAATAAGATACATGTTAACAATAGTGAAGGTTCTATGTTATGAAAAGGAAATATTTAATGACATTTAATAATGAAGTTCAAAGGTAATAAACAAGGAAACATAGAACTCAAGGGTCACCAAATTAGTGATAACTATATCCTAGATAAGGGTAAGAGTCTAATAAAAGGATAATATTCCACTCCATTCCATAATAATATGCCTATAGAACCCAAGGTGATCATCCGAGGTAAAACATGGATAAGAAGATATAGGTACCTATGGGTTGTAACCATGGAACCTATCTGTCAATGGTGGATCCAATGAGTGTAACCAAGGCATCCTTTAGTACTATTTTAGTTATCCAATAGTATGATTATATGCATCCAAAAATAGAGATGTATTGGGATATTGGTGGGTCTCAACCTAAGAAGGTCATATCCTTACACCAAAACGGGGTTCCTAAGTGCTCATGGAATTACCCTATAGGAATATAATGCAATCCTGAATCAGGCCACTCATGATTAATTATTATGTCATATAATATTACATTTGGTTCAATCTTTTCCTTTCATTAGTGTGATAAGGTCAAGTAGCATGCAACTTTTTAATCAATTCATAATTAATCAATATGTCAATTTGGTTTAATCCTTTCCTTTCATTAGTGTAACAAGGCCAAGTAGCATGAAACCATTATTTATTTCATTTAAATTTTTTTCAATAATTATAGTTCATTCTTATACCTTCCATTATTGTGGTAATGGGTGATATAGATATGCAGCGTATTAATCATTCACATTTAATCTGGTCAAGTCATATACTTAGTATACCTACCAATTTACCTTTCACATTTAATTATCAATTTGAATCACTTACCTTAGGTGGGTAAAGTGGTGAGAATACATGGTACTATCCATTATCTAGTTCAAAATATAAATAAATCCCTTTAATATAGAAAAGGTTGCCATTATAAGGGTCATTCTAAGTCACACCCGAAAGGTGGCTCAAATGTGTTAAATATTGAAAACCAAATTATGGAATTACATACTACATGTGATGGATAGAGTTTTGGTAATAACCAATAAAAATTTATCATACACATGGAAAGATAAAAACCATATGATTCTAATGATTATAAGCATGGATTATGAATTCAATAAACGACAACAGATGTAATCGGTGGGCCTTACACGACATTTATAAAATCAATGAAGATGATGGATGAGTTATAGACCACCCACCTAAGGCTCGTATGACTCTAATACTCTAGTATCAGCCCTTGATTTGGATCAGATAAAAGTGGATTTAAGAAAATAGGAAATAATGCTCACACCATGATAATTAGTTCGATAGAAAAAGAGAAGGATAAAGGCTTAAATAGACTTGAGTATAGACATTTGCGCATCCAACTTTATGAACATAAGATCAACCAGATCTCAAACAAATTATATACATAAATCTATTTCTTAGGCCTTCAAAGGGATTCAAAATGAGAGGATATTAGTTTAATCCCACATTAACTCGTATTAGGAATAAGGTGTGTATTTAATTATATCATTAAAGGGAAAATTTTCATTTTACCTAGAAAATTACCCTGTGCAGGGTTTGTATGCATGGATTTAAAAACTGTACACAAACCATGAATAGTTACCTAGGAAGAAGAGAAAATCACATGGTTTGTCTCTACATCCATGTAAAAATTGTATTATTTGTTTATATCTAGAAATTTCCATCTGTACGGTTATCCAAATCATGCACTAACCATGAAACATGGCCAGTTTTTCAAAGAAGATGGAATTTGTGCTCTAAAAAATCCCCAAACACCCCTGTGAACTTTTATAACATGTTAGGAATCCATAATAGATCCAAAATAAATAATTAGACTAAAATATAAAGGATCCAAACCTGATTGAAAAACTGACTTCTTACGGTCTTCCCCCTTAAAAGAACTCATCCCTGAGTTCACATTACAAGGATGGAGAAACACTACCTGAGAACAATTCTGGCCACAGAACATGTATTTTTACCTCCCATTCCCATCTCTCATCCTTCATGTGGCCTTGCTTCCATAGCACTTGTACTGGAGGTACAAACTTTCCTCGAAGAGTCTTAATGCTCTAGTCAAGGAAAAATACTAGATATTCCTCAAATGTAGCATCAACATCTGACTCAACTTCCTCAAGATCAAAGGTATGAGAATGGTCAGAATGATATTGGTGAAGCTATGAAACCTAAAAGATGTCATTCATAGCATGATACCTCTGAGGTAATTAAAATCAATAGGCTATAGGCTTGAATTTATCTAGAATTTAGAACTTCCTGTATAATGAGAAGATTGCTTTCCCTATAATCGTATCCGTCTATTCCCAAGACTAAGAAATACATGATGGAAAACATGATCCCCAATCTCTAACTCTAGAGGATGTTGACAAGGATCAATGAATGATTTATTTCTAGATTGAGCAGTAGTCATACACTTTCTGATCAGCTGAACCTACTCTGAAGTTTCCTAAACGAGATGAGGGCTTAGTAGGGCTGCCTCACCAGCCTCTATCCATCACAAGGGTTAATGAAATGACCTACCATATAAAGCCTCAAAAGGAACCATCTGAATTGTCTCATGAAAGATATTATTATAGTAGAAATAAATGAGAGGTATATTCTTCTACCAAGAAATGTTGAAATCAAGTAAACAAGCTCTGAACATATCCTCTAGAACCTGAACCATCTGTTGCAATTTTCAATAAGTCTAAGGGTGAAATGGTGTGCTTAGAAGAACCTGTGTTTACATAACCTTCTATAATCCCTTACAGAACTATGTTGTAAAATGAGTATCCTTATATGAAATTATTGTTTGTGTAACCCCATGTATTCATATGATTTCACAAATATACAGTTTTCCCAGTTCATCAAATTAGAATGTCTCCCAAATCAAAATAAAGTGTTCTAATTTCATCATTATATCATTGGAAACCCATAAAACATCTCTACCTCTAAAGTAACTAGGTAAAGTATCTTCAAATTACATTGAAAAATTCTCCCATTTACATTTTGGGACAAGAAGCAGCTATAAAAAGCATGCAGGTCTCTGATGCTCCACCTTCACCTGTGGATAGGTGGAACACCTAGTGATAAAGCTTGCTATCTAACATTTTATCCCAAGCCAAAAATAATGGCGTCATATGTCTCAGTATATATTTGAGATTCTGAGATTAACTTCCCACTGAGAGGTGTGGGACTCTTTAATCAACTCCACTATGATTTTTATAGGAACCCAAACATGTCCATGAATATTCAGGATATCATCCCATTCTACAGATCAATCCAGTGGTGGGTTATCTCCTAATACACTCTCCTGGAGAACCAAACCTTTAGGATCATATTTTTACTATTCACATTCTAAAGAAGGGAAGGGTTAACAATCAAGGATGAGTGGTCGGACTTCTCTTGGATATCATGATACTCTAATTGAAGCTCTAAGAAGAGGTCCATTCACTTACATTCATCACTGGCTTCCCATACTACTTGTTCCTAATTTTTCCAACTCAATGCATTTGAAACCACATTTCCCTTACCAGGTGTAATGGGAATTATAAAAATAAAAAGATTTTAGATATTTGACCCATCTTCATTGTATGAGGTTCAATTCACACTGAGTAAAGATATCCTTAAGGCACATGTGGTATGTGTACACCTCAAAGTGCTCACCAAAAAATAGTGTCACCAGAAATGCAAGGCATGTAAAAAAACTTCTATCTCAAGGTTATGAATCTTCTAATTTATCTCACGAGGTTTCAACTGCTGAGATCTATATGCAATGACCTTTTCCTCCCATATCATCACTACTCCTAGGTAGATGCCTATTGCATCACAGAAGATAGTAATTCATACACATGTCTTAGAGATAATTATAATAGTTATTTACAAAATCCTCCCTTTCATTTCCTAAAAGGATTTCTCACATTCTTCTGACTAAAGGAACTTGCCACCATTTTTTGTAATGCTAGTATAAGGTGAAGAAATACATGAGAAGTATTTTATGAAATACATGTAATATCCAGCCATCCCCATGAATATTAGTATATCAAACAAATTATTGGAAATATCCTAGTAAAATAAAACACAAACCATTTTAGGGTAAATAGATAGTCATATTTCTGATATTATAAAACTTAATAAGTGAGCTTTATAAATCTAGAAGTGGCACTTAGAAATCATGGTGAAAATCTAATGATCTCTCACTATACTCAGATTAATAACAATATGTTTGGAATTGCCACTAAGAGTGTGATAATACACCAAGATTTCTTCCACCAATACCAAAATGAAAGAGTCCAAATAAGGGGGGAAACCCCTATTCATCCGAGCCATGAAAATGGTGGGCATAGTCATAAGACTGAACGACATAATCACGTACTCATAAAGATCATACCTACTAGAGAAAGTCATACAAGGTATGTTTGATGGCATGACTCATAAATGATGATAACATAATCTTAGGTGGATCTTATAGATGAACCTAGACCCTTAGAAATGGTCAATGAGATCATCTTTTAAAGGTAGTGGATTTTTCTTCCTAATAGTATAATGGTTCAACCTTTTGTAATCTACACATAGAAGTAGGGTTATATCTATATTCTTTGAAAAAAGTATAGGAAAACCACCAAGAGGTTGTATAAATCATTTGGAATATAAATCATCTAACTACTGCTTGAGCTCTTGGAGCTCAATAGGTGCCACACTGTACGGGGGAATGGACAATGGAGATGCTCCTAGAACAAGCTCAATCAAAAACACTACCTATCTCTGATGAGGTAATATAGAAAAATCAATGGTAAAGACATCCCTGAAATGATATACTGTTGGTGGAAAATCATCTTGATGTAACCCATAATCCACACTAAATTGACTTTCAATCTGGGTGGTCACTGTACCTATCCCATGATGATCTAGTCCTGTACTACCATCCTATAAATCTCAATCACCCTTATGTAGATAATTTTTTTCCTCTAGTGATGTAAACAATACTATCTGTCGATAGCATTCTAAAAAAGAATTGATACATAACCAACCAATCCATCCCAAGAATAAAATTGAAGGCCATCATCTTGAGTAAAAAGTGGTTCCATATGAAAGGGTAACTTCCCACCTCAAGGGTGTAGTCTCTACACTAGAGTATGCTCTCTGTTCGTACCCCTAACAATGTATCTTGGGGAATTACACCATATTAATATTGTACGTATAGTCTTATATATTAAATGATAGATACATAGATAATAGAATTTGAATCACATGTATCAAATAAAGAAGATAATATAGTAGATTACACAAGAATAATACCTTATACTATAGATGGACCGACATCCTGATCCTCATATATCAGCTGTAGTTCATGCAACTAACCTAATCTATTGAATTTTGCAACCACTAGACTACCATGATCATAATGTTCTTGTTGGTGTTGCAGGTGATTTGGGGTCTGGATTCCATGAACACGACCTCCTTATCATCCATTCCTGCTAGTGATATTCCAATCCCACCCCCTAATGCAGTGTAAAAGAACCTATTCCAGGAGGTGGAGCTAATGCTGATCCTTTTCCACTTGATTATAGTGGAAAAGTCTTGAATAAATGCTAAAGATTCCCTATATAGCTAAAAGAGTGGAATTACGTTGGGTCTATCACAATGAGGCTTCAGGTGCTTCTACCATCCATGCTAATGAAGCAACGTGGAGCTATTTAAATGATCACATCATTTTTTACTCCCCGGAAGATAAACCTTAAGAGAAAATTTCTTTCCACTGAAAGAACTACAGGGCAGATGCATTACTGGTCCTTTAGACCCATTAATATTTTCATCCCTTAGGTTATGCTCATTTATAAGATCTTGATATACTATTTATATAATGTTAGAAGGAGAAATACATTCACCTACATATATATGGCATACACAATCCAATCCTTGAAGCATCTATCTTGAAAAATCTATTCACTATCTAGAAGCATTGAAAACCTCTAAAACTCTATGAAAAGCGAAAAATACTCCAAGAGAGATATAGAACCCTACTTGAGATGAGTTAGAAACAAGGATGTTCTTCTCTAAATACGTAGTATGGTATTTTTTTTGTCTATCCACATTGGGTTGATCAAAGAGTTTGAAAATAACGGGGTCCTATGATTGAGGTTAAAAGTAGTCTTGAAGGTGGAACCGTTTCCCAGTGTTTAACAAATTTTGGGGCCTCAAAATCAGATTATTTTTGGAAAAGGATGATTTTCTTAATAGAGGGAATAAGATGCAAAATGGATAAGGAAATAGGAAAAGGAATGGAACCACATAGTAAGATACATGAACTATATACCAGGTAGTAGGAACAATTTGCGAACAACAAAGGGCGCTACACAGAACAATAAAAATGGTTTGTGAAGTGATAGAGTTTTGCGGGAAGGCCTACAGTTCACAGAAATAAAATGGTTCGTGGGATGGTGTGTTTTTTTTTCAAAGTGAGGTAGAGTATTGAGAAGCTATAAAGGGTATCATTTGTGAAAACAATGTGTTGATTTCTACCTACATATAGGTAAAATGGTGGTACATAGTCTGCATAAGGAATATGGTTTGCAGAAGATGTACGATACATGGTAAAGGAGGTTCCATGTTGAATATTCAGTAAATCTTAGTCAAACAGATTATGCAAATCTATTTTCCTATATAAGAATCACAAATCTCTTAATTATAACAATGGCTCTGAGATTTATAATATGAAGGGAATTTGGAAAAATATAGATGTAGATCATGGGAATACAACACTACAAAGACATAAATTAAAAATCTGAAAAGAATTTGGAGAAGTACAGAATAGTTCACATATGATAGTTCACTTAGGAAAAATAGTTCATGGTAGAGGCATTCAACTAAAAGGGGTAGTATGTAGAGAAAAGTCTATACCTTGAGGAAGAACTCAATCTATAGTGCTCCTACCGTATGCAGATAAATTGAGGCAGTACGCGAAGTAAGGAAATATGCAAAGGAGGGAGGTACATGAGAGCATAAGAGAAGGTAGTTTTCAAAGGTGGTACATGGTCCTGGTTTATATAGGTGGTATACAAAGGTGGTACATAGAGTTCTCTAGTATGTAGAGGAATAAGGCCAGTTTATAGATGACTAGTTTAGGAATGATCATTATGTGGAAATATATATTATATCTATAGGGGAAAAAGAGACTTAAACATAACATCTATATACAGTTATGGATGCGTGATTTAATGCCAACCCATTGAAGTGACCATTATGTCGATAAACTGAGTTCATATTCTTCCCAATGTAGTGAGAAAGAGGAACTTAATGGAAGTTATTTGAGGGATGCAATGTGCTATCCCTAATATCATAAAAAGGTGGTGTTCCTAGAACATAGTGACTGGGATAATCTTTTGTACTCCCCAACTACTGATGATCAATGAAATCTGGTACCATATAAAACCTATTGGCGTATGATCCTTGGACGTATCCCTTAGTGGTGAACTAAGTAAAATTTATGTGTCTTTTTATTTCCCATGATTGTTTGTTTTCTATACTTTCTCAACATATAGGTTTGACAGGTTCCTACTATATTGGAAACCAGATGCATCCATTAAAAAAAGAAATTTGACACCCTGATTCACCCCTCACTTATCAGGGGTCAACAGGGTCCTTTAAGTAGTATCAAAGCATAAAGTTTACTACTATTAATTCATACAATAATTTCTACCGTGGACAATTTAATGAATGTTAGAGGACTAACCTTATTTTATGGAAGGAACATTCAGATCTGAAAGCATATGATGATATCACATCTAATATCTCTTTTAATAGATGTCTTATTTTCCACTGCTCAAGGAATATGGGTCACTAATCCAACTGGGATTTCAATGACTGATAAAGTCAGGAAAAATACTTGATACATATTCTAAAGCTTTATATTCTATCACTATAGCTATTTATGATCAGATTTATCCAAATGTGATCAGTTTTACGTCAGAAATGGTTATGCAGAGAAATGGGAGAATATTTATGAACGTGGAATAAATGTGAAGGTAGAGAAACTAAATGTTTTACCCAATAGTTTTGAGGATATGAAGATGAATCTTGAAGAAAATATATATAACTTTTTCAATTGAAATACTATAGTTGTTGGAGGAATATGTGGAATTGATGAAGAAATATAAGACATTAATATTGTACAGAAAATCTTGAGAAGACTTCAAGCTATTTAAAATGAAAATGTGTCATCCATTGAGGAAAGGGATATTTGAAAACATTATCCAGATGATCTGCTGAGCAACCTAGTGGAATATGAGATGAGAGTCAAACTAGAAGATGCAACAACTGGAGTAAGACAATTAATGGAATTTAAATACATGGACAAACATGATCTTTTAAGAGAAAATATTGAAGAATATAATGAGGAAAAATAAATTATTTCTCTCATTTCCATGAAATACATGAAAGGAAAAGGTAAATTTGAAGGAAAGTTACATTTGGCTTGTTTTCATTTTGGAAGAGATTGGAATATTTCTTCTCGATGCATAATAAAATTAAATGATAAATAATGTGAAGTTGGAGACATGTGGAAGCCTCAGAAAGGGTAGTTAAAAAAGTGAGACTTCATGTCGGGTAAGAAACTACATAGAAGGTTTTTTTGGTGAAGAATAAGTTGATGATAATGAATTGTTTGAGGAAGAATAATGGGAATACAAATCTTGATCTCATGCATTAATTACAGATACAGTTGAAAAATCAGAATGAGTGATAATGATAGATATAATAAATTGACCACTGATTTTGATCACAAGTTACAACATAAGGATGCTTTTGGTAAGCTTGGGAATTAATGCCAGAGAAGAATATAGTGGAATAAAACTGCGTAATATTCATAAAAATATTTTTATATACTATAATCTGAAATTGGTAAATTTGAGGAAGTAGTAAAGGAACATTCAAATTTTTTTTAAAGGTTAGAAGGTATTACTGATCTGAATCTCATAATTGAATAAAATGGAATGGTCATTAATGAACTTACCTTGAGACTAGAGGTGTATTAAAAAACATTTGAGGGACATGAAGAATAATTCATTACTCTTTAGAGTAAACATAAATGTGAATCAAGTCTAAAAAGATATAAAGAAGGAAAATTCATTTTGGAAAATTATCAGATGTTGAGCTGCTAGAGAGAGTTAAGAATGGTAATGATAGAGTCAAAATGTTTCTCAATGATCAGAGAACCTTGTTCATGGGAAACATAATAATTAGTTATAATTCTAAAACATATAATACTGGAAGTAAAATGGGTGAAAATAAAGGTAATAATAATGTCAAACACATCATAAAGACACCTAAAGTCAAAACAAATAACATATAAAATCAAACTAAAAGGATGATTAAAAATTGTCCTCAAGTTTACCAATACGATAGATTGTAAAAAAATCCATCTAATATAGTTTACGCGAAGATGAATATAAGTAAAAAGATATTTCCACTTATGAAATGTCAATTTTCTGGCTATCTGAGATATACCATGTTATACTGTGAAGTGGCAAGGATCTATTTAAATGGGGAATATCTAGGAAGTCAATAAAGGAAAACGAATTAATATCCTAATTCTTATTGAAGAAATACTTTATATGGATATTTCTTTCATTTTTCATACATTTTCCATAAAGCTATTGATTGTAGGTAAAGTAATGGTAGGAAAAATTTATATAGAACTCAAAGATAAAGAAATAATTGCAAACTAGATAGTGTTTTTCTTACCCAAAAATTATCTCATATCAGAGAAAATTATGAGTATGCTGAAACTATGCACATGGAAA
This sequence comes from Viscum album, assembly GCA_963277665.1. Classification (NCBI taxonomy): domain Eukaryota; kingdom Viridiplantae; phylum Streptophyta; class Magnoliopsida; order Santalales; family Viscaceae; genus Viscum; species Viscum album. The sequence goes on from OY728138.1 coordinate 623,787,022, forward strand.
AGATATTTGAAAATCTATGGTTGTACTTCACTCAAACTAATATTATTTTGAAGGAAAATAATAAAATTTAAAAAACCAACCTTGGAAAAGTAGCTCTCAAAGCTACTATGAACAAAATCACTTGGATTATTGATAGAAGAAGATCACCCCATATGATGGGAAATATATAACTATTAACAAATGTCAAAGAAAAGGTCAATGGAACTATGAGATTTGATAATGATGGTTCTTTAAAGATCAAAGGTAGTGGAAGTACTAAATTAGACAATGGAAAGTTGATGAAGTCTGATTATATTTATGTGTACGGGTTTCCTCACAAGCACTTGAGGGTCTATAAACTCTATGACTCAAGACTTATAGAGTAATTCAATCAAAATGGAATCACTATAAAAATAATAATTGGGGATTATATCATGAATTGATGCATAATATATGGAAAAATATATCAAGTTGATTGTAAAGATAACATCTTCTACATGATTGTTGAAGAAGAAAAAAACTTCTGGCACTAGTTATTTGTTAACATCAATAAAAAATATATGAAAAATATTTATATGATGAAGATATTCAATGACATCTACAATCTGAATCATGTATGGGAAAAGTCTTTTGATGATTTCATTTGAGGGAAGTTGGTCTGCATTTCATATCAGCCAAATAAGAATAGAGAATCAAATCTTTTTAATCTCATTCCTATAGATGCATGTGGTATTATAAATGTTTCTGAAAAAAATGTATAATGGTACTTAGTTACTTTCATTGATTATTATAGTAGAATGGATTTTTTATGGTTATTATTATGAAAAAAGTGGTTGATTGCTTGAAAACTTTTCACCAAAGTGCTGAGAATGACACTAGATAGACAATAAAATTTCTAAGGTCTAAAAATGGTGGAGAATATACATCCATTGAGATTGAAAACTACCTAATAAAGAATGGGATACAACATGAGGTGGATGCTATGATATCTTTACAGAGAAATAGGTTTTTTCGAGTTCTGTAATCAACATGTAAATAGTATGGGCATAATTATGTTTATTAAGAGTCGTATTTATCACTATTATTGGAAAGTGGTTGTTCAAGATATAGTTCATATTCAAAACCTAACAGGTAATTACATGTGGGAAAACAAGACACCCTATGAGTTATTTAATGGAAGGAATCCCTCTTTGAAGTATTTTTGATATTTTGTAATTAAATGTTTTATTCAAAACAAAGAAGGAAGTCATGGAAAGTATGGTGATGTTGTAGATGAAAGAATATTCCTTCGATATTCGATCAATAAAAAATCCTACAAATTTTTTAATAAAAAACATAGAAATTTTTTGGAACATAGTGATGTGAATATCATTGAAGATAAAATCACAAATGTATTAATTAATTCTTTTAATAAGGTGATAGAAGATGGGGAAGAATGTGGACATGGAATAGATCCAAATATAGAAATAAGGGATGGCATAAAAAAAATCCAGGACTCACATCATGATGTTGACTCGGAATAAGAATCAGAAGAAGAAACCATTGATGAAGAAAATTCTTCTGAACCACACAGGAGATCTAGAACACCATAAATTGATTAATCCAATATTATTAGGGATTAGATAGCTCCCACACAAACTATAAGAATAAAGATTAGTGCACAATCAGACTTCCTTTCAATTGTGGAACCATCCTCATTTGAAGAAGTTAAAAAGGATGAATCATGGGTTAATCCCAGGAATGATAAACTGGATCAGATTGATAAGAACCAAAAAATGGATCTATTTAAGAGAAACAAAACCGACAATGTAATTTTTTTTGATGTGAATTTTAAAAAATAAATTTAACAATAATGATGTTAAGATCATAAATAAGGCATGACTAATGTATATATAATATTCACATATTGTAGGTGTTGATACTAAAGAAAAATTTTCTCCAGTGGCCATACTGCAGTCAATCAGACAATTTCTTGGCATGGAAAATCGAATAGGATAAAATGCGTGTCAAATGGATGTCAAGAAAGCTTTCTTAAATGGTGTTCTTGATGAAGAAGTCTATATTTATAAACCAACGACCTTTCTTCATGGTAATGATGATATGATGTTTTGAAAATTAAATAAGGATCTATATGGTCTGAAAAAAGAACCATGAGCATGGTACTAATGGATGAATTATTATATGAAGAAGCTCTAATTTAATAGAGGATGAGTGGATCACAATCTATAGGATAATAATTCTCAAACAGATCAGTTCATGGTATTGTTGTATGTAGATGATATTATATTTATAGGATATAGGCAGTGACCAGTGGATGAATTTTCCAATCACATGAAATTAGAATTTTCAATTTTTATGATCGGTGAAATCACATACTTCTTGGGATGTGATTCCAAGGAAAAACTACACTTTGGCTTCTCAAGAATATTATGCAAGAGTTTTTCTAATGAAATGAAATATGTATGACTCTATACCAATGTAATCTTTGACTGTGTTTGAATTATACTAGAAATGTATAAGGATGGGAATTGTATAGAACCCACCATGTATAGGAGAATCATCAAAATTATATTGTACTTAACTACAACATGTCCAAATATTATCTATGTGACAGGCTTAGCCACCCGCTTTCAAAGTAATCAAAAGAATAATATATAAAATTAGTGAATAAATATTGAGGTACATTTAATGAACTCACAATTATGGCTTATACTTTGCTACAAGAATCGATAGTGGACTATTATCAATTTATGATGCTGATTGGGCTGGATATATTGTTGATAGAAAGTACAAATTCATCAAATCATTATTTATAGGAAAGAAATGTGTGGGTTGGTTTAGTAATAAATAGAAAATTACTTCTCCTAGTACTACTAATGCTGAGTATATATTTTCTATGAAGGATTGCACTCAACTATTATGGATGAAGAAACAAATGACTGATATTGGTGTTGAGGTGAAACAACCATTGATGATTCACTATGATAATAAGAGAGAAAATGATCTTAAAATGAAAAATGATTATCATTCTTATACAAAAAAAATTAAAATAAAATATCACTTCATCAAGGAAAAAGTTCAACAAGGCATTATTAATAAGAATAATTTCAAAACTGATGATCAAGTGGCTGACATACTGACCAATCCATTATCAGGACATATATTTAAGAAACATCGGTTGAACCATGATGTTGGACCCCCTCCCTGTGCATGATGATGATTCACTTTCTCCCCTCTTTCCATTTTTAATGGTTTAAATCTATTTGTGAATGTTTTTCATGTTTAAAGGGGATACACGATCCATAAAGAGTGTGATTCGATCACTACAAGTAACAATTCGATTCATTGGGTTTATTTTTAATGGGGGAGAATGTATAAATTCAATTTTTGATGGTTTAATAAAGGAGGATGAAATGTGAAATAATAATGGAGAATAAAGTAATTAAAAATGTTATAGTTAGTTAAAATAATTAGTTGCAAAAGGAATAATTATGTAGAAAATGATAATGAAAAATTCAGAGTTTGGTATCAATAAAACTCAATTCATTCTTCACCTCTTGTTTTCTACACCGAGAATTTATCACATAGAATTAAAGATTTGGATGAGTTGTTTCCCTTTTATCAATTTTAGGCTAGTTCTTCAATTATTTTATCTGTGGATTTCCAAAAGAACCCAAAAGAGAAGATTATTGAAATCAAGGTTGTTCTTTTCTAGATATGGAGTATGGTTTTTGTTTGTTGTCAATCCACATTGGATTGATCAAGGAGTTTACAAGGAATATTGTATTATGATTGCATTAGTAATAAGTATTAAAAGTGGAAAAGTTTCACTACTTGAAATACAATATATACCAATGGTTTGAAACTATTGGTATAGACATAAAAACTATTGGTATACTATATACCAATGGTTTTGAATAACGTTGTCTAGTAAGCCGTTGAGAAAGGCCTATACCAATGGTTTTTCTCTAACCGTTTGTATATAGCACTCTAAAATTCACTATGACAATGGTTTTATAGAAACTGATGGTTTATATTTATACAAACTATTGATAAACCATTGGGATATATAGATTACATGTAGTTCACCAACAGTTTCAAACCATTGGTATATAGTATTACAAACAGTTCTTTAAAACCGTTGGGCCAAATATTCTAGAAATACACTATAACAACGGTTCCAAACCATTGGTATAGTGTATTACCAGCGGTTTATTTAAACTGTTGGTAAAACTATTCTCCAAAAACACTTTAACTACGTTTTAAAATAGTTTGAATAGTGTTTTTCTAGAAAACAACACAACAGTCACCCATTCCCTCCACTGTATACACCATCAAACACATGTTGCACTATATGAACCTACAAACACAGCTGCAAATAACACATAAAATATAACACTTTTCACTTAAAATAGAACAAAAAAACACAACACTTAAAATATAACAATTTTCACATAAAATAGAAAAAAAACACCTGCAATATTGCATAAAAATGGTAGACTCTTCCAACCATGACATGTACCATGAAATAGTTTTCATCATTTCAATCTTAAAATGACAACCACTCTTCCAACTAACCCATTTCAATTTCATTGGTGGAGACACCTCATAATGGTGAGAGGACAATCACATTTCTGAGATCCCATCATAGTCAGAGTTTCATACACCATTAACAAAATTAAAAAATAATTCATAAGGTAATTACAACATGTATACACATACAAGAAGTATACCCAAACGCCATTAACAAATAATTTATAAGTTAATTAAATACATAAATAATTAAATTAATAATCTTGGGGGTTGGAGGTTGTTTAGGGGTTTGGAGAGGCTATCCAAGGGGGTAGGGGTGTCCAGAGGGGTGGGGGTGTCCGGGGGGATGGGGGTGTCCGGGGTTATGGGGTTGTCCTAGGGTGAGGGGGTGATGTCCATGGGGGTGTCTAGGGGGGGTGTTCATGGGGCTGTCCAAGGGGATGGGGTGGTGTCTAGGGGTTGGGGGTGGATTTCCAGGCGTGGGGGTGGGGTGGGGTACAGGGGGTGGGTGGGGGGTTGTCCAAGGGGGTGGGGTGGTGTCCACGGTGGTGGGGGGATTTCTAGGGGGTGGGCGGGGCTGTCCATGGGGATAAAAAGGTTTTCTAGTAGGGTGGTGGGTGTCTACGGGGGTGGGAGAGGCTATCCAGGGGGTACATGGTGTCCAAGGGGTGGGCGGGCCTTCACGGGGGGGGGGGGGTCGGGGTGTCCAGGGGGGCTGTCCCCAGGGGGGGAGGGGCCGTATAAAGGGTGGGAGGGGTTGTCCATGAGGGTGGGCGAGGCTATCCATGGGGGTGGGCGGGGATGTTTGGGGGGGTATGGGGTGTCCAGGGAGGTGGGGTGGGGCTGTCCAGGGGGTACTAGGTGTCCAGGGGTGGGGGATGTCCAAAGGGGAGGGACTATCTAGGGGGTGGGTGGGCTATCCATGGGGGTGGTGGGGCTGTCCAGTGGGGTATGGGGTGTCCATGGGGGATGTGGGTGGGTTGGTGGGGGGGGGGGCTGTCTGTGGCGGTGGGTGGGGGTGGGGGGGTGGGTGGTTGTCCATGGGGGTGTCTAGGGGTTGGGGGGTGTCCGGGGGGGGGGGGGGGGGTGTCTAGGTGGGTGGGGTGGTGTCTGGGATCAGGTGGAGTCTATGGGGTGGGGTGGTGTCCAGGGGGGTGGGTCGTCCATGGGGTTGGCAGGGCTATCCAGGGGGTAAGTCGTGTCCGGGGGGGGGGGTGTCCATGGGGGTGGGTGGGATGTCCAGGGGGTGGGGGGTGGACGGGCTGGAAAAGAGGGGTAGGTGTGTCCAGTGGGGTTGGTGGGTTGTAGCCAGTGTTAGGGGGGCTGTCCACATTGGGAGTGAGTGTCCAGGGGGGGTGGTTGGGTTGTCCATGAGGGTGGTCGGGCTGTCCAGGGTTGTAGTGGTTGTCTAGGGGGGTGGGAGGGCTGTCCAGAGGGGTGGGTGGGGCTGTCTCGGGGGGGGGGGGGGTATGGGGTATCCAGGGGATGGGGGGATTTCTAAAGAGGTAGGGGCTTTCCAGGGGGTGATTGAGCTATCCACGGGGGTGGAGGGCTATCTAGGGGGTGAGAGGGCTGTCTAGGGGATAGGTGAATCAGTCACAACAAATCATCAATTCAAGTTTTATTATTTCTAAATATATAAATAAAGATAATGTAACCTACCTAATTAGACATATATTTAGTCACAACAAATAAATAAACATCAAAGGTCATTAATATGAGTCAAAAATGTAATGAATCAATCTGTCCCTCATCACCATCAATATCATCACCATCATCATCACCATCACCCTAGTCCTCATCTTCATCGCCATCATTTTCCTCACCCTCCTCTTCACCATCATACTCTGGCTCGGCCTCCTCACCCCCTCCTCCTCGGCCTCAGCCTCCTCCTCGCCCTCCTCCTCCGCCTCGCCCTCCTCCTCACCATCGTCTCGACCACCACTAGAACTGTCACCTGGTGCACCATATATAGAATTCATCGATAACATATATTAATCACAAGTAGTGATGGCCTCCTATAGAAGTGTTGGACGTAAAACTTCCATCAGTTTCAGAAATGCAGTGTCTACCATAGAAGATTGTTTTGTCATCTCTCTGGCCCTTTTATCACCTGTTCTGCCTGTGCCTTAACCTGATGCAACTCAATTTCACTACAAGTAATACAGGAGGATAATTAAAAAAATGGTATCTATTTAAGAGAAACAAAACCAACAATGTAATTTGTACAATGTGAATTTAAAAAAAATTAACAAGAATGAATCTGAGATCATAAATAAAGAAGACTAATGTGTAAAGGCTATTCAGATATTGATGGTGTTGATACTGAAGAATCATTTTCTCCAGTGGCCAGACTGCAGTCAATCAGACTATTTCTTGTCATGGAAATTCAAATAGGTTACAAAGTGTATCAAATGGATGCCAAGACAGCTTTCTTAAATGTTGTTCTTGATGAATATGTCTATATTGAACAACCAATATCCTTTCTTCTTGGTAATGATGAAATGATGTTTTGAAAATTAAATAAGGATCTATATGGTCTGAACAATGAACCATGAGCATGGTACTAATGTATGAATTGTTATATGAAGAAGCTATAATTTAAAATAGAATGAGTGGATCATAATCTTTATGAGAATAATTCTCAAACTGATCAGTTCATGGTTCTGGTGTATATAGATGATATTATATTTAGAGGACATAGGCAGTGAACAGTGGATGAATTTTCCAATCACATGGAATCATAATTTCAAATTTTTATGATCGGTGAAATCACATACTTCATGGGTATGGATGTGATTCAAAGGAAAAACTACACTTTGGTTTCTCAAGAAAATTATGCAAGAGTGTTTCTAAAGAAATTTAATATGGATGACTCTATACCAATGTAATCTTTGATTGTGTTGGAACTAAAAAAGGAAAGCATGAGGATGGGAATTACATAGATCCCACCATGTATAATAGAATCATCAAAATTATACTGTGCTTAACTACAACATGTCCAAATATTGTCTAGGTTACAGGCTTAGCCACCCACTTTAAAAGTAATCCAAAAGAAAAACATATGGAAGTAGTGAAAATTTCTGGAGGTACATTCAATGAACTCAAAATTATGGATTATACTTTGCTAAAAAAAGAGATAGTGAACTATTATTAATTTATGATTCTTATTGGGCAGGCGATATTGTGGATAGAAATTCCCAATGCGGTGGATCATTATTTATTGGAATTTTTTTTGGGTTGGTTTAGTAATAAATAGGAATGTACATCTCCTAGTACTACTAATGTTGAGTATATCTTTTTTATGAAGGCTTGCACTCAACTACTATGGATGAAGCAACTAATGACGGATATTGGTGTTGTGGTGAAACAACCAATGATGATTCATTGTGATAATAAGAGCACAAATGATCTTACAATGAATCATGTTTATCATTCTCATATGAAACACATTGAAATAAAATATCACTTCATCAAGGAAAAAATTTCAACAAGGCATTATTAATATGAATAATTTCGGAACTGATGATCAAGTGGCTGACATACAGACCAAGCCATTATTAGCACATATATTTGAGAAAAATCAGTTGAACCTCGATGTTGGAACACCTCCCAGTGCATGAGGAGGATTCACTTTATCCCCTCTCCCTATTTTTTTAATGTTTTTAATCTGTTTGTAAATTTTTTTTATGTTTAAAGGGGAGATACGATCCATGGGGAGTGTGATTCGATCTCTAGAAGTAAAAATTTGATTCATTGGGTTTATTCTGAATGTGGGAGAATGGAGAAACTCAATTTTTGATGGTTTAAACAAGGAGGAATAAATGTGAAATTATGATGAAGATTAGAGGAATTAAAAAATGTTATAATTATGTAGAATAATGAGTTTCCAAGTGAAAAAGTATGGAGACAATGATAATGAAAAATTCAGAGTTTGGTATCAATAAAACTCAATTAATTCTTCACCTCTTGTTTTCTATTCTGGGCATTTATTAGGTTTAATTAGAGAGTTGGCTGAGTTGTTTCTCATTTATCAAGTTCTGGATAGTTCTTCAATGATATTATCTGTGGATTTCCAATAGAACCAAAAGGAAGAGATTGTTGGAAGCAAGGTAGTTCTTTTCTAGTCATAGAGTATGGTTTGTGTTTGTTGTCAATCCAAATTTGATTGATCAAGGAGTTTTCATGGACTGTTTTATGAAAATTGCATAAAAAAGAAGTATTAAAATTGGAAAAGTTACACTACTGGAAATACAATATATACCAATGGTTTGAAACCGTTGGTATAGGCATCAAAACTGTTGGTATACTATATACCAACAGTTTTGAAAACCGTTGGCTAGTAATTCATTTGAAAATGCCTATACCAACAGTTTTCCTCTAACCATTGGTTTATGGAACTCTAACGTTTAGTATGACAATGGTTTTATAGAAACCATTGGGATATATATATTACATGGAGTTCACGAATAGTTTCAAACCCTTGGTATATAGTATTACCAATAGTTCCTTAAACCTGTTGGGATAAATATTCTAATAATACACTATACCAATGGTTCAAAAATATTGGAATAGCGTATTACTAACAATTTATTTAAACTTTTGGTAAAACTATTCTCCAAAAACACTTTACCTATGGTTTAAAACCATTGGTATAGTGTTTTTCCAGAAAAAACACAATAACCACCAATTCCCTCCACTGAATACACTTGCAAACAAAGGTTTCACTGCATACACCTACAAACAACACTTAAAATGGAACACTTTGCTCTTAAAATAGAACAAAAAAAACACAACACTTAAAATGTAAAAAAAACACCTGCAATATCATATAAAAATAATAGACTCTTCGAACGATGACATGTACCATGACATAGTTTTCCCCATTTCAATCTTCACATGACCACCACTCTTCCAACTAACCCATTTCAATTCCTTTGGTGGAGACATCTCATAATGGTGAGAGGATAATCAGATTTCTGAGAGCCCATCATAGTCAGAGTTACATACACCATTAACAAAATTAACACACAAATCATAAGGTAATTACAACAAGTATACACATGAAACAATTATACCCATATTCCATTAACACATAATTTATAAGTTAATATTATACATAAAGAATTAAATTCATAATTTAGGGGGTTGGGGTATTTTCAGGGGTTTGGGGTGGCTGTCCAAGGGGGGTAGGGGTGTCCAAAGGAGTGGGGGTGTCCGAGGGTGCGGGGGGGGGGGGGGGGGGCTGTCCATGGTGGGTGGGGTGGTGTCCATAGTGGTGGGGGGATATCCAGGGGTGGGAGGGGCTGCCCATAGTTGTGGTAGGGATGTCCAGTGGGGCTGTCCACGGGGTACGGGGTGTCTAGTGGGGTGGGAAGGCTGTGCATGGGGGGTATGAGTGTTGGGGGGGGGGGGGGGGGGGGTTGTCCACGGTGGGAGGGTCCATCTAGGGGTGTGGGAGGGGCCATCCAGGGGGTAGGAAAGGCTATCCATGGGGGTGGGTGGGGCTGTCCAGGGGGTATGGGGTGTCAAGGGGGGTGGGCGGAGCTGTCTAGGGGGTACGAGCTGTCTAGGGGGTGGGTGCTGTCCATAGGGGGAGGGGCTATCCAAGGGGTGGGTTGGATATCCACAGGGGTGACGGGGATGTCCCGGGGGGGGGGGGGGTACAGGGTGTCTAAGGGGGATGTGGGTGGGTGGGGGGAGGGGGGGGGGACGCTGTCCATGGGGGTGTCCGGGGGGGGGGGGGGCTGTCTAGGGGCGGGGGGGTGGCGTATAAGGGGTGGGTTGTCCATAGGGTGGGAGGGGCTGTCCAGGGGGTACGTGGTGTCCAAGTGGGTGGGTGGGATATCCAGGTGGGGTGGGAGGGCGGTCCAAGGGGGGTGGGTGGGTTGGGCATGGGGGTAGGGGGCTGTCCACAGGGGGAGCGGGTGTCCAGGGGGGTGGTCGGCATGTCCACGAGGGTGGCCAGGCTATCCAGGGGGTAGGGGGTGTCCATGGGGTGGGCGAGCTATCCACAGGGGTGGGTGGGGCTATCCGAGGGGGGGATGTCCACATGGGATGGGCTCTCTAGGGGGGGGGGGGGGTTCTCGGGCTATCTATGGGGGTGGAAGGGCGCTCAATGGGGCTACAGGGTGATGATAGTGATGGTCATGAAGGACAGATTGATCTGATACATTTCTACCTAATCACACATATATTCAGGCACAACAAATCAATAAACAAAAAAGTTCAGTAATATCAGTTAGAAATGTATCAGATCAATCTGTCCTTCATGACCATCACTATCATCACCTTCATCATCAACCTCACCCTCTTCCTTATAGTCATCCCCATAATTGTCCTCACCCTCATACTCAGCCTCAGCCTCCTCGTCACCCTCCTCCTCTTCCTCGCCCTCCTCCTATGACTTAGACTCCTCCTCACCCTCCTCCTCCTCTACCTCGACCTCCTCCTCACCATTTTCTTGAACACCACTATAACTGCCACCTGGTGCCCCAAGTATAAAATTCATCGATAACATATATTCATCAAAAGAAGTGATGGCCTCTAGTGGAAGTGTTAGATGTAAAACATCCATCTGTTTCATAAATGTTGTTTTTTCTCTAGAAGACTGTTCTACCGTCTATGTGGCCCTTTTATCAGCCTATTCTACCTAAGCCTTAACCTGATTCAACTTGGTGGCACTAGAAATCATACCTATGGAGGACTAATACCTCTTCAGAACTATACTCTTCCCAGATCAACGTACTCTACCAGGGTGCTCCTCTCCAAACACCTGATGTAAGTGATCTTTTGGCCCAAAATTGTCAAGTTCCTGGGCATCAAAAGACTCTAAAACAACCTTTTACAAATATAAATAGATTATTAAGTGACAAAATAGAGATTAAAATTTTAAATCAACAATGTAAAACTTAAAATCCGCTACTTAGTTGATTCATTAACCGCACTTCTATCTTTCTTCTTTCTAATCGAGCAAAACAATTTTTTTAAAGGCACACATCCTTCTATATTAAATTTATGACTCCATAGTGAAATTGAAAGTATGAAACCATAATAAAAAATAGGATACTAAAAAAACTTTTATTTTATAACAAAAATTATATAACAACTTTACAAATCGAATAAATTGTGGAGGAAGCAATAGAAACGGAAAGTTGTAAAGAAATATTATAAACTGTCATACCTGCTACCTCTGATGATCTGCCATCATAGTACGTCCCAATGTGTTGACGTATTTCTTAGCATCAATTTTTTAATTTCTTCCAGATGAATCTAAAATAAAATTCAATAATTAGTATTAACAAAAAACATGAAAATCTTAATTTAAATACGTATAATGTGATTAATACCTTAAATTGGCTAGTCATCCAATGGGTAATCATCTATCAGTACTATTCTAATGGACAATCATCCATGACAGAGACTGGCTCTAACTTTGTGACAACTCTATCACACCATCCAATGTACAACTCATGATTATAAGCTCTCCAAAGCTCGCCTAAATCCTTTAGACGTGCCGACCATGCACCCTCACCATCAGAGAAATTAAACCGCAGTTGACACCAAAATATTAATTCATATAAAACCAAAATTAATATATTTCATTAAATACAACATATTGTTTACCCATATCTCTTCCTAGAGTTTTTCCTTGACTTTATTTTGTAGCTGTGTTCATGAGAGTGGGCTGATCAGAATGATGTCGGTGTATCTGGAAAGCCTTTCCAAAAAACTAGGACATTTCTTCCCTAATTTTTCAATCATCAGACTAACTTTATTATAGTACACCATCATCTGTGTGTGGTTGTTCCACACCGCATCCATGCGGGTATGACCCTGCCCCCTCCTACTATCAGTAGAAGTATCTGTTATGAAAGAAAAAAAATATTTTATCAATACATGTTATAATGAAAATAAATAATGGTGTAAAATATTGTTAGGGTTGTATAAGTATACATGCGGTAGTCTGATCAATGGGCACTGATGGATCCGCCGAAACTAAAGAACCACCTTTTACAGATGGAGTGGGTTCGAATGTATTCTTTGTAGGGATAGAATCTGGTGGATTAGAAGTCAAAGAAGATGGAATATAAAATCCAATAGGGAAGGAAGCAGAAGTAAAAGAAGAATACATGGATGACTAGCCAATTGCAGGATCTGTAGTGGGAATCGTCATGATATATGGTAAAGACGGGTGAGGAGGCCCAGATGTAAATGGTGGTGAAAAAATCGGAGGCCTTAATATACTGTGTGTCCCTAATGACACACCAGGATCAACATGTGGGATGTATGGTATGTCAGTGGGAGGGGCAGGTTCTAATCGGGAATGCTGACCAAATCTTCTAACTCTCGTACCCCCCTTGTACGAACACACTGGGATTAGCCTATCGAGGGTGTCAGAGGGTATTTTTAGGAGGTGGGGACATCCGGGGGATGGGGGGTGTTCTGGGGGTAGTGGGCTGGTGTCCATGGGGTGGGTGGGCTATCCACAGGGGTTGGGGGGGGGGGGGCTATCCAGGGGGTACAGGCTGTCCAAGGGGTGGGTGGGCTATCCACAGGGGTGGTGGGGAAGTCCAGGGGGTAAGGGGTGTCCAGAGGGTGGGGGGGGGGGGGGTGTGGGGGGGGGGGGAGCTTTCTAGGGGTGGGGCAATCTAGGGGGTACGGGGTGTCTAGGGGGTGGGCGGGCTGTCTCAGAGGTGGCGGGGGTGGCGAGGCTGTCCAGGGGGTATGTGGTGCCCAGTGGGGTGGGAGTGCTGTCCACGGGGGGGGGGGGGGTCTGGCTATCCAAAGGGGTGGCGTGGCTATTCAGTGGGGTCGGGGGTATCTAGGGCGGGGGGACTTTCCAGGGGTGGAGGTTTCTAGGGGGATGTGTGGTGTCCTAGGGGTGGTTGGTGGGTGTCCAGGGGGGTGGGTATGCTATCCATGGGGGTGGTGGGGCTGTCACGGGGGTCGAGGGTTTCAAGGAAGGTGTGTGTGTGTGTGGGGGGGGGGGGTGTCCGCGATGGTGGAGGGGCTGTCTAGGGGGGGTCAGGGGGTCTTGGGGGTGGCAGGGTTTTTTTAAAATGGGTTTGTGGGGAGGGGGGGGGGGGGGGGGTTCTAGGTGTACTAGGCGTCCAGGGGTGGGCGGGCTATCCAGGGGTGGCAGGGATATCCGGGGAAGTATGGGGTGGGTTGGTGGGATATCCATGGGGGTGGAGGGACTGTTAAGGGGGGTGGATAGGCTACCCAAAGGGGTGGCAGAGCTTTCTAGGGGGGTGGGGGTGTTCAACGGGGGGGGGGGGGGGGGGTGTCCAATGGGGTGGGCACTATCCACGGGGTGGGAGTGTGCACCATGAATCTAGGGTCATAAAAACCAATCTTTATCCAATTTTTGCATGATTTCAAGCCTATTATAGATTACTAAGAAGAATGTTGGTGTAAACCATGAATATCATACATATAAATCACAACACACCCAATTGAATGCACCCCCACCAAATATCATATGTGGACTGGATTTTATGATCCATGTTTTCATGGGACACTACTCATAGGATTTTGAGGCTTTTCATGTCATTAGGTGATATGGAGTTTTATGAATGTTAAATTTGTATGGGATCAATATCGATTGTGGATAAGAACCTGAGTGAAATTTCTTTGTAGAGATCACTTCTTCTTGGAAGGTTAAGAGTGAGTGTTAGTATGGAACTTGAAGAAAAGTCTTAACATGTGAAAGAAACAATACATTGGTTATATTTTATTCCTATTTTTTTATAGAGTATCGAAGTGGACAACCCACCCCCTCCATGGAAAACCCACACCCCCACATTCATATAGCCCCCACCCCCATGCAACCCCACCCGGATAGCCCCCACCCATCCTGGACACCCCCAACCCCACCTAGAAAACCCACCCATCCTCCCTAGAGAACCAACACCCCACCCCCTTGGACATCCCACCCCACCTTGATAGCCCACACCCCCTCCCCAATTGGGATAGCCCACCCACCACCACCCCTGGACAACCCACCCCCTCCCTAGACAACCCCCTCCCCTACAGCCCCCCAACCTGGATAGCCCACACCCCCCACCTTGACTAGACAACCCCCAACCTCATTGGATTTCCCATACCCCCTCTCCCACTTGGAAAGCCCCCCTTGGACAGCCCCCACCCAGATATTCCACCCCCAACCCCACTAGGATATACCACCCCCCATCTAGACATCCCCCCACCTAGAGAGCCCCCCCCCCACCTGGACACCCCACCCCCTCCCTAGACACCCCACCCTGACCCCTAGAGAGCCCACACCCCTCCTTGGGGCATCCCATACCCTCCTCCCCCACCTAAATAGCCCCCGCCCCCAAGAGAATCCACCCCCTCCCTAGATAGCCCACACCCCCCGTCCCTGCAGCCCCCCACCTGGACAACCCACCCCACCCCTCACCTGGACAAACTACCCACACTTGGACTCCACCCCCCACTTGGACAACCACCCTTAGACATCCCACCCCCTCCTTGGACACCCCCTCCCCTACCAGGACACCCACCAGAACCCCCTAGATAGCCCACTCCCCTCATTGGGGTAGCCCATACCCCTCCCCCACACCCCTATAACATCTACCCCTACACCCCCTATCCTCTGGAAAACCCTCCCCCCACCTAGACAGCTCCCTAAACCTGGACAGTCCCCCAACACCTTTTGTAGACCCCCTTAGGTAATTTTTTTTAAAATAATATTATTCATTAAGAAGTAAAAACTATCATGCATTAGCCATTTAATTCTAAACAACCCATTCATTTTATCAAAACATGAAAAATGCAATTTATAAGGCTCTTTGGGTCACTTAGAAAATGTCATTGCAGAAAGGGTAAATAAACCACATTCTTAATTCCAATTTAAAAATTGGGTCAGCCACTTAGGAGGTGTGGTGGTGTCTAGGAGGTGTGGTGGTGTCCAGGGGGTTGTCTAAGTGGGTGGGTGGGGGGGGGGGGGTTCCAAGGGGGTGGGGGTGGAGGGGGTTGTCCATGGGGGGAGAGGGGTGTCCAGATAGGGTGGGGGTGGGGGTGCCCAAGGGGGGTGGGAGGGAGGGGGTGTCTAAAGGGTGGGGGGTGTCCAGGGGGTGGGGGTGTCCAGGGGGTGGGCTGTCCATGGGAGGTGAGGGGTGTCCAGGGAGGGTGGGGGTGTCTGGGGGGTGGGGGGGATGAGCTGTCCAAGGGGTGGGGGTGTCCAGGGGGTGGGGTGTAGGGGGAGTGGGAGACTGTACAATGGGGCGTGTACAGGGGGTGGGCTGTTCAGCGGGGGTGGGGGTGGGGGTGTTCAAAGTTCTAATTCATCATCCAACCAACACCAACATCCAAATTCAATATTCAACTAAACTAATGTTTAAATAACCTAAAACAAACCCTTTACCCCCCTTCACTAAACAAACCCCACTAAACAAACCCTTTACCATGTTTGAAGTATAGAACAAAAAACATAAAACAAACCCAAGGGTTCAGTACTCCAAAGACAAGATGAACTCTAATTTATCCAACAATCAAATTAGCATATAGAAAAATATAGAAATATCACTAAAACCTAGGTAACAATTAGCAATTTGAAGGGTATAAATAAAAATTTGTTTGATTGAAGATTGATCTATGGATAGAAGTAGTTTCATGGCTGAGAAGAATTTGGGAGGAGCTCTGTATTAGGTATGCAATTAGGCCAAGTGGGAGTTGGGGCACTGGGTACTTTGGTGAAAACTTTCCCAATGGTTTTCAAAAAACATTGGTAAAGCCTCTCTTTACCAATGGTTTTGATAAAACATTGGTATATCTTAGAGAAATTATTTATTTCCCAAAGGTTTTAGAAAACTGTTGGGAAATCTTAGGAATTTCCAATGGTTTCTTCAAACCGTTGGAAAATATTTCCATCTTTTACACTATATCAACGGTTTGAAGAAAGAGTTGGTATATTACCGTTGGGAAAAAAATATATTTCAGTAGTGTTTCTTAGTGTTTTCTAAATTTTTGGGCCTCAAAATTGTGTTTTTTTGGCAGAAAATGGTTTTATGCATAAGAGTGAATGAGAAGAAGAATTGTAAAGGAAATTAGAAACATAAGGGAACCATGTAGAGTGGTACATGAACTGCATACCATGTACAGGGAATAGTTCTTGAATGACGAAGGGTGCTACACGTACCAAACAAAAATTATTCGAAGATAGAAGGAGTTTTGGCGGAAGGCTTGTGGTTTTAGGAAGGAAAATGGTTCACAAGGTGGTGTTTCAATCACAAAAGTGATGTGGATTTTAAAGAAGCTGTGAATGGTGACATTAGTGGAAATGAGGTAGTGATTTCTTCCCCATGTAGGGATAATGGTTGTATGTAGACTGTGAAGAGAATATGGTCTGTGGGAGATGCAAGATATGAAGTAAAGGTTGTGCTATACAAAATATTTAGTAAATCAGAGTTTAGTATGTTATATGGATATATTTTATTAAATAAAGAGAATTAATCACTTCATTATAATAGCTATTCTGAGATTAAAAATACTAAAGGAATTTATAAAAATTATAGATGTAGTTCATGGGAATACATCCTCGCAAATACTTCAATTAATATTCTTATATGAATTTGGTGAAGTCCAGAATAGTTCGCGAAAGATAGTTCATGGATGAGAAATAGTTCAGAGAAGAAGAAGTCTATTGAATGTGGTGGTGTGTGGAGTAGAGTATGTAAATGGAGTAAGAACATGGTCTAGGGTGCTCTTAGAGTACAAGGAAAAGGTGAGGCAGTATGCGGAGCAAGGAAAATTTCAAAGGAAGTCAGTACGTGAGAGCAGAAGCCCAAGCAGTTTGAGAATGCAGTTTGCAAAGGTGGTACATGATCTTGGTTTGTAGAGGAAGTCTACGGAGGTGGTATGTGGAGAACTCTAGTACAAAGAGGAATAAGTCCAGTACATGGAGGTCATGTTCAGGAATGAACAGTATGTGGAAAAATAGATTACATCTGTAGGGGAAAATGATACTTCAAAATAGCATCGGTCTATATCAAAGGATTCATTATTTAATTCCAACCCATTGAAGAATACTTCAAGTCAATAAACTGATTTCAAATTCCTCCCAATGTAGTGACCAAGGGGTAGTCAATTAAAGTGATATGAGTGATGCAGTTTGATATCCCTAATACCATGTAATGTTGGTCCACCTAACACATACTAGTTGTGCTACTCTTTTTTACTCCACAACTAGTGAAGATTAGTAAACAATTGTATAATAGAAAACCTATTGGTGTATGCTCCATGGATATATCCCATAGTGGTGAAACAATTAATTTTTTTAGTCTTCTCTTTTTGTATGATTGTTTATTTTCTTTACATTCTCATCAAACAGGTTTAACGAGTTTATACCATTGTGGGAACAAGATTCATCAGTTAAAAAGAAAATGCAGACGCTTTAATTCACCCATCCCCACTCAGGGTGTTACCGTGTCCCTCAAGATTCATGAACTATCTTGCTCTATCATCTCTCAGTGTTTGAGGAAAGAAATGATCATAGAATACATTCTAGAAATCAACCCATAACATTCCCTGATGAGGACCAACCTAGGTAATCACATCCCACAAGTGCACAGATGAATCCTGAAGAATTTATATGGAAATTTTGACCCTCTAATATGGAGGTGTATTCAAATGATCAAATATAGATAGGGTGGATTCTTTCCAAGACTCAGTTGCCTATGGTCTGCCATCCCCTAAAAAGGTAGGAGGAGGATGTTGTTGGAACCCACATGTCAGATCAACCATTGTAGGTGCAAGTAATGGATCCCCATGAATAGACTAAATCAGACGTAAGAAAATATTACAAACTTGGGAATCAGTTCCCATATTAGGTATAGTAGGTAGTTCCTTGAGTGTAACTCTTGTAGGTAAGACTGGAGGCTCAGGGCCCACAACATTTAGAGCATGGTCATCACCACCCTCTTGGTGTATGATATAAGGACGTCTTGGTGGAATTGATCTAAAAATTACAAGCACATGCCTCAAAATAATCCTACATAGATAGATAGATTTACTAGCAGAATTTGAACATAATAATACCCACTAACCAACGAATACTACACTAACTACCCACTTAGATAGCTAGGTATCAGTAAGTTCTCATGTATAATTTTCATTTCAATCTTCATTTAATTTTCCAAGTTCACTCCTATACCTTTCATAAATGTGATAATGTGGAATAATGATGTAAAACCAATTCATTTTAGATATCATGATTCAAATTACAATGGATTTAATATCTAGTGAATCAGTGCCCATACACCTTATCACTAGAAATGACACCCATTTATTTATAGTAGAATGACTGAACTCTGTAAATTACTTATCCCAACCCATGAGGGCCCATACACCTAATCAATTAAGATAGGAAATCACACGATAAAAAAATAATAATACAAGAATAAACTTACTATCACATCATCACTCAGTAATAACCGACTACTAAAGCAATAATGATTTGGAAATTCACTTATATGGAATAGAAATATGCATGAAATGTGAATTGTAGGTGCCTATAATAATGCGTGTAACAATAATAATTTCCCTCATATCATCAAGCCTAAGATAATATAGAATCTCTAGAATAAGAAAAAATAACAACACCATACATTATGTGTTCCACACAATGGTGAAATAATATCAATTGTAATAGGGAAAACCAAAACAAGAATTATAATTCAAGTAACATGGATTTTACCCCAAACATGGGTTCACAACGCCCAAGAATGGACTATGACCACGTTTCTAGCTTTCCAAATCACCAATATACTATATCTAAATTGTAATGAAATAAATAAAACCTGTTATGATAAAACATTATTACATCTCAGAACCGGATTCCACTTAATAGGTTCCCTATTCTTGGTGGGCTAGATGGCCTCAAAAACACCTCCCCGAATGTCAAAGATTTATAATAAGAAGATAGGACCCCTGGGGTGTCCATGGGGAGAATATTACCTCATTAGAAAAGTGTAACACATCACATAAATATACAAACATAGGTAAATAGCGAAATCAATACATGTAAACAAAAGGAACAGTGAAAATAGTGACAATAGTAACAATAACCAAAATAACTAAAATAACATACAAGAATACAACAGATGACGATGATATGTCATGTCATTGGAAAACTGGAAAACATTGATACAAGAAAGAAAAAATAATGTGTTCCACAAAAATATAATGGAAATGAAAATAATATCCCAATAATCCTGCGCAATGGCTCGGTCATCTGCTATCAAGATTTTTCCTAAATAGCTAGCAATCATGTTTTCAAAGACATATGATTCCCTTTATCAACACCTACATTTATGTAATTTACATCTTGTACCAAACAGTTCTTGGAGGGGGTGTGAGATAAATCACATTGGGCCATAACCAATAGTTCCAATAACATCTGACCCGTGTATTAGAAATGTAATAGTGTGTAAGCATACAATATATATATTAAATAAGTGAAATTTTACTAAATACCCAAGTACCTAAGTCAACCGTAAGCTGGTGTCTAAATATAAATAGTCCATTAATTGATTATTTTCAGTTTATAAATACGTCACATGTCAAAAATAGTTATGTTTCCATGTTATGATATGGAGAAAAATAATTACATTTAATAATGATGTTCTAAGGTAATAACTAAGGAAATATAGTCCTCAAGGGTCACCAATTAGAAATAACTGTATCCAAGATAAGGGTAGGAGTGTAATCTAATGAGAATATTCCAAGGAATTCCACTATATGTTGCCTACCCAATCCAAGGTGATCACCCAAGTTAAAACAGGTCCAAGGAGAGACCACACCATATGGGCTTTAACCAATGAACCTAATTGTCAATACTGGATCCAAGGAGTATATTGTAGTCCTGCTTTAATACTATGTGTGGGATCCTATGGTGTCATACCAAGAATCCATGAATAGAAAAGGATGAGGATCAAGGTGGGTCTCAACCTAAGAATGATATATCCTTGATTCAGAATGGGGTTCCCAAGGGCTCATGACATTCCCTGATAAGAACCCAAGGTGACCTAAAGTTAGGCCACTAATTTTAAATTACGATGTCTTGTAAAATTTCATTTGGTTAAAGTCTTTCCTTTCATTAGTGTGATAAGGTCATGTAGTATATAACCTAGTAATCAATTCAAAATTAATCAATAAGTCCATTGGGTTCAAGACTTTCCTTTCATTAGTGTAATAAGGAAAAGTATTATTAAACCATTAATAATTTCATTTAAGGAATATTCAAAAATTAAGGCTCATTACTATTCCTTCTATTAATGCAGTAAGGGGTGCTATGCACATGCAAACTATTAATCATTCACATTTAATATTGTCAATTCATATACATAGTATACTTGAAAATTTCCCTTTCATATTTAATTATCAATTTCAAGAACTTTCTTAATGCATGTCAAGTGGTGAGAATACGTGGTTCTATCCATTAATAAATTCAAAATATAAACCAATCAATTTAATATAGAAAAGATTACCCTTATAATGGTCAAGCCAAGTCACACTCAAATAGTGGATCAAACATGTTAAATACTAAAAACCCAATTATGGAATAACATCATACATGGTATGGATGTAGTTGTGGGAATAACCACCAAAACATAATCACACATATATAAATATTATAACTATATGGTTATAATGATAATATTCATGGAATATAAATTCAACAAACGACACCCAATGAAATTGGTATCCCCCCCGCTAATTTCAAAATAAATGAACTTGAGGGATGAGTTATAGACCATCCACATTAGGTGTGTATGACTTGCCTCCTACATTATCATACCTTTATTGGGATTGGATCAGATTATATCAAATAAAGTAGCTAAAAATCTCACACAATGATAACTATGTTGAGAGAAAATGTGGAGAAAGGTTTAAATGGACTCTAGTACTTACCGTTATACATCCAACATGATGAAAAGAATATCCATAGGATTCCAAATGAAGAAGATTCTTCCTTCCAATTCATATGACTTCAAAGATATAGTTTTTTTAAGAAATTAGGTTAATCTCGCATGAATCTACATTAGGAAGAAGAAGGGTTTCTAATTAGATCACTAAGGGAAAAATTTACCTTTATCCTAGAAAATTACCCTATGCAAGGTCTGTCTTTATGGTTTGAAAACCCATGTGAAAACCATGAATGGTTATCTAGTAAAAAGTGGCACTCATAGGTTTTGGCTTCATGGACTTGTGAAACCCATGCTATTTGGTTCAATATGGAAATTTCCATCTATACAGAGAGTCAAACCATGCTCCAAATATGCACTAACCGTGCAACATGGCCAGTTTTCCTAAAATGATAGGTTCAATACTCCAAAAAATCCCCAGACACCCTAATACCTTTTATAACTCATTAATCATCCATATTAAGTATAATATAAAGAATTAGATGAAAATTTAATGGATCCATACCTGTGTGAAAAATAGGTTCTTACAATTCACTATAATAGTGAATTGTTTTTATCAATAGTGATGCTTCTAAGATGGTAATAGGAAGTGTTCTTAGGTATAATTACACAGTGATAGCTTATAATTCTCACCAATTTAATATTAATGAGTTTAATTACTTGATACATGACTTGGAGTTAGCATTATAAATATTTTAAATAATGATATGAAGGAATTGTGTTTACAAAGAAAGGTGTCGAATATATAATAGTCATTAAATTTTAAAGTTTATATTCTCCTATATATAGTTAAATGAATTCTAGAGAAGTAGTTTGTAGTTGATTAATTATTATTGTTTCTCATTACATTACCACCCAATAAAATTGAACAAGGTGGATGAATCTATAATTTTAAAGGATCACACTAGCATATCATTGATGGGGATCACAAAACATTGAATATTTATTGATTTACAATGGTTAAACCTTAAAATACTTAAGTAAGGTAAAAAATCATATACTTATGAAATGAATGTTCTTCCATATAACCATGTAAATAATAATGAAGAACTAAAGGAATATGTAGTTCTATAATAGAAGGTGACGAATGTTCCTAAGTTCAATCATTCTTATGATAGAATGATAATGTACACAAATAGAGTACGTGTCCTTGTTATACCCAATTGAAGAAGGGACTCTTAGATGAACCTCATTTTGAATCATTATCTATTCAATATAGAAGTAAGAAGATGTTTTAAGACCTTAAGGAGCATTTTTGATAAGATTACATAAAGATAGATATTTGTGAGTATGTATCTCAATTCATGGTATGAAAAGAAGTTAAAAATGATCGAAAAATAACCAAGGCATTGTTATAACAAATACCCATACTTTCAAGTAAATCAGAAAATGACTCCATTGATTTCTTCATTGGAATCCCCATTATATAAAACTAAAATAATTGTATTTGGGTTATAGATAATTGGCTTATGAATTTAGAAAATTTCATTTCCATCGAAGAAGAATTATATGATGATTATTTATTATTATATACATTATAGATGTTGTAAGGATACATAGAGTTACAATTTATTTTCTATGATCGAAATCTAAAGTCTTACTCGATGTTCTAGAAATGTATTCATAATGATTTGGATATATATTTATTTTTCATTACTGCATATCACCCTCAAATAGATGTCCAGTCTAGGATAACCATTCAAACCATAGAGGATATGCTAATATCTCATTACCTATATTCCAAAGGGATGGGGATCATAACCTTACTCTTATCAAATTCTATTATCCAAATAGTGTTCATTCAATAAATAAAAAAAATAAGAATCCCTCAATATAAAAAAATTACATTACTCTGGCATGTTTGGATGATGTTGGCGAATAAAATTTATTGGAACCTTATATAATTAAAGAAATGGTTGATGAGGTTAGAGTTATTCAACTCCACATCATGGAAACTCAGAGTCAAAAAAATATTTATGTTAACAATAATTAGTTGAATTTATAATTAAAAGATGCTGATAATCTATTCTTGGGAATTTTTATTGGGATGAATTTTAGGATATATAGAAGGAATGGAATGTTATTACCCAGGTATAATGGCCTCTTTTAAATTCTTGATTGAGTAGGGATAATATATTTTCATTTAGTGAATCCACTAAACAACTCTCAGGTTCATAATGTGTTCTTTGTATCCATTTTGAGGAAGTAAATACCTAAAAATTCATATGAACTAAAATAATAGGTTTTACCACTGGAGCATGAGGTTTCCTGTAGACAAAAACTAGTATAAATCTTGGATCTTAGAAAAAAATTTCTATATAATATAACTCATTATCTAGTTAATGTTCTTTTGGGGAATCATACAATTATAGAAGCTATATAGAAACCCATGAACATGATGAAGTAGAAGCACCCTCATTTTTTTGATCATAGTGATTGAATATTAAGGGCCTAGTCATTTTAAGGGTGTAGAATATAACACCTATTGACTTTATATATATTCCATTGAAATAAATTTGAATTATTTGATATATTTATTTACATTAAATGCTGATTCATAATTAATAAAAATATTATTGATTTTAAAGAAAAGATATTAGATCAATTTGTTTGAATAATATTAAAACAAATTGTGAAATTCATAGAATTTTTTTCCATAATACAATTTTATATAGTAATTCTAGATAAATAATCATTAACGTTTTTATAAAATCATTTCATGAATAAATGGAATATTTTTTGAGGAAATTTATTTTTCTATGTTTCATGAACATTTTAAAAAATATATATTGATCACTATTAAAATGTAATTTTATTTTATTTTTTTATTTTAGGAATAATATTCTATACATTAATTATCAATTTTTTTGGATTTAAATTAAAATCATTTCATGGTAAATTGAGTGATTCATTACATAATTATTTAGTGAGAGTAATGTGTTTTTTTCTTAATAAATAATAAAAATGGACATTCATTAATGGTTATAATGAAATTTATAGAAAATATATTCAATAATATATTTTAATATTCATATACTATTTTTTAGTAGGAAATAAATAAGAATAAATTTTATTTTATGCATAAAAGTTGATTTCTCAAAAAGAATGTTTTTATTGTGTTTGGTGCATTTATTTTAAAATAAATTTAATACTATTATAGGAATTGAATTAGATTTTTTTCCATATTTGGAATTATAATTTCTAATTTTTTTTGATTTGATTTTTATTTTTGATCATAATTAATAGTAAAAATACTAAAAAAATTATGAGAACAGTTAAGATGAGTTTAATAGGGAAGATAAACTAATAGATAAGGGTAAAAATTCCACTTTTACATGAATAAATAATATATTTTGAATATTTTTATATTCTATATTATCCTAAAATTAAATTATTTTTCATTTTCTACACCATTCAAATGAATGTTACCCTATATTATTTAAATATTTAGAGCAATTTCTCATTTTTTCCTTTCCCTCACTTATAAAAGGGAATAAATTCTCCCCCTTTATTCAGAAAAATTGAGCCTTATATATCTACATATAACAACCAAAAAACATTCCAATATTCCATAAAATCATTATTTAGCATATATTTTTTCCTAATACCATTTTATGTAGGCTTTTGTTTTATGAAAAAGGAGGTCTTTCAAAGAAGATATAATTGTCTTAACCAGATCTTTCAAAGTATACTTCTTCTTTTACATCCATTAAATATAATTTATCCATAATAAAATTATGAATCTAGAATCATAAATATACCATTATATTATCATGATTTTTATAAAATCCATTTTCCACCTCCTTTCCATCATATTAGAAATGAATATATCACTTATATGTTAAAGTGGACTACTGTCTCCATATAGTGATATGATTCATTTTCCATCACCATATATCATAGATGGTTATTATGAAGGAATTAATAGTTATATATTAAATTAAATACCAAATTATGATTATATAATTACAGGATATTATTCACCTTCTTACATTCCAATCTTTTGGAAAATAATAACATCCCATGTGTGTAACTGTGGAATACCACCGCCATGAAGTGATGTGATTAATTTTTCATTTACAATTTACAATGATGGTAATAAGGATATATTTAATGAAAATTTATTTTATTTATGATATAATACTTATTATATAATGTGAAATATTTTTTCATTTCATTCTTTCCATCCATAGAAAATAAGAAACATCACTCATGCATACATACAGACTATCATCTTCATAAAGTGATGTGATTTATTTTTTATCACCAATTTACGTGAATGGTTATAAAAGTGTATAAATTCATTTAATATTATTATTTTGAAAATATTATGAATTTAAATATCTTTTAATCATGCTCATAGTAGATGTAACATAACTTCAAAACTGAAACATACATCATGGATGAAGTAGTGAACATCCCAAATGATGATGACAATGAAATATTTATAATGAATGGGTGGTAATATTTTCTAATTCAACCATATATGGGATTAAAATTATGAATATGGATATTTATATAAGTATAATATATTTAAATTTATTATACATGTGGTTAAAATCACCTATGAAGAATGTTGGACTTGAGGTAAGGGTTTCTTGTCTCATCTTTATTTTAGTGAGAGATATTCCATATTCACCACTTATTCTCTTTAATTGGTGTATATCATTAACATGAATGTATTTTATGAGTATTTAAATGAAAATTATGGGGTTTTATCAATCCATATAATTTTATCACTTTTATAAGTTTTTGATTTATATATTACCAACAATTTTAAGTGTGTTATTTTACAATATCACTCTTTACCATAACTGTTTATGATAAACTTTACAATGATAAAATTATATGATATAACTCTAAAATATATTATTTAATTTATTTTCCTAATTAATATTTCTTGAAATTATATATTTTCCTTTATTTTTCCTCTTTATAAGTATTCATAATTCATAAAAAAAAAATATATTAAAGGGAAACTAACTATCACTTTCTATTCGATCAAGAATATTTTCTTCAATGTTTATATTTTCATTAAAAAAATTTCAATATTATTTTTACAATATTTCAATGATTTATTAAGTAATTTTTATCCATGTTTTCATTTCTATAAAAAAATATAAATGGGTATTCTTTTTTTTCTGAATGAGGTACATTTTACCAAATGTGTGAATAAAATCTATGTTTTAATGTTTACAACATGAACAGATTTTTTCACATTCATGACTATAATTTATCTATCATCACAATTTAAAATTGTAATTGTTTTTTCACTAAAATGTTTTCATAATATTCTGGATATTTTTATGTTATAATTTTGTGTTTTTAAAATTAAAAATTCTATTTTTCTCAAGAAATTATTTATTGATCTTTTAATTTCATTTTTCTCTATGGAAACATCCTTTGATATTTTCAATTATTTATAGGGTATATTATCCAATGATACCATAATTATACTTTACTTGTATGATTATTTATTATGATGATAAAATATTAAAGAAACACTTTTTTTTTCATATGTTATGGTATGAAGAAATGATAAATGTTTCATGATATTTTGGCATACATATGAATGAATTATGATTATGTGAAGGGAGGGTCAATTATATCCCTTAAATTAGTTGGGTATTGTTTAATTACTATAAGTTAAATGGTTACATTTAAGGTTATACCAATCTTAAAATATGGTATACATGAGGTTATCCCAAGCCCAAATATGGTAGACTTATGGTTATCTCAATCCCAAAATGTGATGAACTGCTTAGTGGATAGCCATAACAAATGATATCTATGATTAATAATATGCCTCACCTTATTCAATTATCTTATGACTTGTTCTTATGTTATATTTATGTTCTCATCAATCATGATCTTTTATTATAATATGAATTAAGTCTTACTAACTTCAAAAGCCTTATGATATGATTCATTTTTAAGAAATACAAATTGTTTTCTGTGGTTTTATAATGTTAAGTTAATTCCCTCATAACCTTACACATATCTTAAAATAAATTAGGCCTCATTGATTAATTTCTTCCATGATATTACATAATAAAAATACGATCACACCCTTTATTAAATTTTCTTTATCTAAGTTATAAGAAAGTATTTATGTAGGACATGACTAAGAAGTTTCCTTTATAAGAAGACTTAGTGGGTGGTGTTGATGGTCTTTAATTAAATAATATGATTATGTAACAACTCTTCAATAATAATAAACATTTGTGGTCTTTATAAGTCTATTTTGTTTCAATTTATTCAATCTTCATATAAAATGATGCAATATTTATGTATGTATTGTTTGGGTTGTCTCTTTATAATGTTCTAAAAACATATAATATGGATTCCCAATATTGCATTAATAAGAAGCCAAAATCCAAATGAAATTCATAATAATAAACCATAAGTATAACTCATTCCTTGGGTAGCTATAAAATAGTGGCACTAGCCTGACTCTACTTTAGATACATAAAATAAACCCAACATTTCTCTATCCATAAAAATGTGAAATCCTAATAAGTTAAAGTGGTTATAGGGGTTGAAATCTAGGAAAATGAATTTACAACGCTACTTTACTTACCAACTAAACAAATAAAATTATAAACCTAAAATGCATTATTTGGAACCTCCCAAGATATAATAACCTATTTATTTTATGGATCCACTAATAAAGTATATTGGGAAACAACGTGGATAAGAAACTAACCATACAACATCAAAAAATATTATTGGAAATATTAATATATAATAGTTTCAAAAAATGCCAAAAATTATCCCAAAGTTATCATCAAGTTCTTCTTTTAAATTAAAATAAACCCTGATATTATCAATAAAAACTACCAAAAACTAATAAAAATAATAATAAAACACCTAACTCATCAACTACAAATACTTTTTGGATACATTTATAACTCTGAAGTGAAACAAAATAAATAAAAAAATTACCAAACCTATATATGAGTGACATCATTGAAATATCATTATTCTTCACTATCATTAATGATATCCATAACATAGTTCCAACCTAAAAAACCAAAAACCCTCCTTCAACTGGTTGAATAAGTAATTGATACTTTTTAAGGGTATTTATTATTCAATTTAAATTATTTAAAATTATAATAATTGATAAAGATATATTATCTTACAGAAACCATCAGGGAATAAAGAACCATATATCTATATAGAGACACACTGGGATGGATAAAAGCATTATATAGAAATTTATGTATTTTAATTTGAAACTCAAGAACTACTATTAATACCTTATGACAATGTGATATAAAAATAGTTGATCTACATACTCTTAAATCTACACCATGTTCAATATCATGTAAAACTATAACTTCCTTAGGTAAAAATCATTAAATTTAGTTATAACCCTAGAAACACCTTTGTTCATATCTCCACTACAAGCAATGATAATGTGGAAAACAATGATGTGATTAGTTTCACTCATCGATAATCCATTTAATAATCCCACTCACTTAAGACATTAATAAAATATTATTCCATGTTATTGAAAATACTAGGAAATTCATAGAAATATATAAAGGATTGTACATAGAAAAAGTATTTAATGTCAAGGATGAGCTTGTATTGTGGTATCTATAGTAAGATAAACTCCTAAGACAATCAATATCAATAACACCCTCATTTTTTATAATATATTCCTATTTATGAAATTTATGGTCTTGATAGCTTGTTACACATGCAACAGTGACGATAAGTGGATTGTTCTATATGAGAGGAATGTTATTATAAAATGTTATATTTATCACATCGATTATAGCCTAACAAGTATGAATATGAGTAACTGAATTATAAAAAATTTTAATAAAGGTTTTCCATAATAAAAATGTGTTGATTAATTACTAGGAAGTAAGTACTCAATTTTAAATGATATGAATGAAATCATTTATAGATAATAACATTTAAAGAGTCATTTGTCTATAAAAGTGGTTTTATTGTTTATTTTGTATTTTTATATTAAAGATAAAATTAAAAAAAATATAATTTTAATATAATAAAATTGATTTATTTTTTTAAATAATCATTCCAAAATTATCATAGGGTAATGTTTTTAGATTTTTCTAAAGAGGGTGTTTTTTTGAGAATAATAAAAAATAATAATTTTTTCAAAACTCTTATTTCATTTCATTAAATCAGTATGTTAAAAGTCACATTCCATTTTTTATTTAGTTTTAAATAAAAAAGTATAATTTACTAAAAATACCTGAAATAATATTGTGGAAATCAATATTATACTTGATTTTTTAATTAAATAATTTTTATTCATAAAGTGGTAATTTTTCTATTAATGGTTTTTTTGTTTAATTTATTGTACTAAAACTAAAATTAATTTTTAAAACATAAATAATTTATGTATTATTAAGTTGATTCCATATTTGTAATCATCATATTCAGATTTTGAAATAATTTATTATTAATTTTTTGTATAAATGAATTATAAGCCTTGTAAAAGTTTCTAACTATGTTAAAAAGTAAATTTGTAAAATAGGTTTAAAACTATTGGATAATGTAAGGAAATCAGCCCAAAAATTGGATTCATTTCATTTGATAAGTTTATTTCAATGAGAATAAATATATATTCTAAAATTAATCATTTTTATGCCACTTGACTGTGATTACAACATTTACATTTTGTAAGTAAAGGATAATTAGAAAATGTCACTCTATTACTTATTATAATCCTTTATATGATAACATAGGGATAAAAATATTCTAGGAAATATTATAATATTTTATTATAAATATTAATAAATTATTGTTAGTATATAATTTAAAAAAATGACTTTATAATTACCTTGTATGCATATACAACATCAATGAAATACTTATGAAAGGAGTAAAAAAATCATATAAATTATTTTAAAAACATTAAAACCAATATTTTTAGAATTAATTATGATTTTATATAAATTTAACATATAATTATAAATTATTAGTTATGTTTAAAATGTTTATAATATAATTACAATGTTTTCTTACGATATTAAATGTCAAAATTATTGAATAGTCTCGAAAATGACATTAAATAATATTTAATTATTAAATTTTTTTTATAAATTTATAAAAAACATATATTTACTCAAATGCTTTGGAAATTATTGATACAATAATATATGATTCATTAATGTTCCACCTTAAATCTATAAAATAATATTCTTGATAATTAAGTATAAACAATAATGAAAATGAAATTGATTTTTTTTATAAAAGGAACTCAATTTTTTATTTCCAAAGAAACTTATGAGTTTGGTTTTATCTAAAAACTATTCCCAAATTACTATAAAAAAATTTCTTCCCACTTCCTTAATCCTTTGGAATAACCTCTCTTTCTATGGACTTAGGCTTAACTGAAATGAAGATACTAAAAGAGGATTCATAAGATATAACTAATTTCTCTAAATTTAATTCCTTCCTTTACATCCTTTATACACACTATATTCAACTTGAAATAATGAATTAATAATTATAAATATAATAATATTTGATTATTTGGATGGAATATCTCTTATCTATATCATTTCCACCCAATGGGAAATCAATGCATCCCTCATACGTACAAACATACTACCGTCTCCATGATGAAATGAATTTACATTTACATCTTTAATGGATGATTAATTTGACATAATTAAGTTATATGTATATTCTATCTATGAAATTATTATCAATATATAATTATAAGATATTATCTTCCTTCTTACCCACCCATCTGTTGGAAAACAATAACATCGCATGAGTGTGTGTGGGTACTTCCATCTCCACGAATAAATAATATTTTATTTATTTATGATTAACAGATATGGATAGAAAAATATATTTAATGAATATATATGATATTTATAACATTATTATGAATTTTTAAAGTAATAATATTATTTTAATTTATTTAATTCTATTCATTGAAAAATTAAAACATCATTAGTATATACATATGGACCGCCGTCTCAATAATGTTATGTAATTCATTTTTCATCACCACCATAAATGGATTATTATAAAATTATATACAATGAATAAATATTTTATTTATATACAGATTAAAATTATATATATTATGAATCCATGACTAAGGGGTAAGGATCAAAACAAAATAACCCAATCATGAATGAAAAATGAAACTGTTAGCACACTAAATAAATATTTTAATGAAGAAATATTAAGAAATGTTTGATAAGATGATACACCATAATTATAAGTCCCCAGCCTTAAATATTACTTGTTATTGAATTAAATGAATAATTACCATTGAGGATCTTTTTAGGTTTAGAGTTTTAGAGAATTATATCATAACTATTACACCTCAAAAGATTACAAAGTAGACACTTCTACGAAGTTTCCTTTTTTTCAAAACATGAACTCTAAAAAAAAGGTCATTCTAGTTCCATGTTTAAGAAAGCATGACTTTTTTTTGATCCCATCCTTGACCCTATTCAACATTATGTCCTGTGAAAAAAATTTCAAAAAAAAACTTGGGGTGAGCATAAAAATCTCAGTAAGGGATACACAAAGAAGGATAACTGTTAGTTTTTGAAAACACAAAGTAAACCATTAATACTTTATCAAAGTAAAACCTTTCACCTTTATGAAGTAGTAAAAACTCTTCACTGAATAAACGATCATTACTTACCCTTTTGTAACCAAAATATTACCATAAAACCCATATAAAGAACACATAACATATAAAGGTAACTTGGGACATAAACAAACTTAAGTGGAATAACCATCCGGTCGACTTCCACACATATCACTTAATCGAATAGCGATACGGCCAAATTCCATACCCAATACATTGGAGGTTATAACATAACCAAACGTCCTGGTATTCACGACACCACCCATCATATGGTTTATCATGTAACCACCCGTCAAATGTCCAAGTACCATTATAAAATCATAACACATAAAACAAATATAAAGGAAAGAAAACATTTCCACATTTCAAGCACAATATATCACTTAAATATATTGACATAAAAATCCATTATAAAAACCATTTTCAATACCAAAATACATAAAAGAGTATATTGTATTTATTTTATTTTAAAAACATTACGGCTTGTTGATGAATCTAAAGACCAAAAAATTCTCGCGGCGACGGAAAAGGTCGTTGTCACCACGTACATTAAAAGAAACATTCCTTTTTTTCGTTTAGTAAAACGCTTCGTAGAAAATAATTCCTTTTGTATAAAATTAAAATTCAGAGGGGTTTATACACCATATAAAATAAATCCTTGTATTAGAACAAAATATGCCTCAATGAAAGGAGATTGAGACGAAGTCCCTTACCTCATGTCCGACGTGACTCGATTGCTCTTTAATCTCATGAATAATAAACTAGTGTTAATTTATACTTGCTTAAGAACCTTTTTAAAGTTTATTATTCCTTTTATATAACTTATTGCCCTGTTATAAACGTTATGTAATCATTTAATTTAATAAAGTTCGTTTTGTCGATATTTGGTACTTAAGTCAAAATTGGACTTCTTACAATAACATGTTGTTTATGTGGTCAAAGGTTCATTATATCCAGAATTATATTCATGATTTGGATATCATATATATCATATATATCCAGCATAAAAATGTATTTATAATAGTACATAAAATTTAGAGGTAAGAAATGAAATGCACCGTTCATGGAGACAGTAAGCTGTACGTACGCATGAACGCTACATTCATTTCTATTTCGTATTTAATGGAGTGAAAACATAATGATATAAAGGTATATTTTAATTCAATTATAATATCATATATAATATAATTAACTCCATCCTTTATACGTCCCACATATGGCATTAACGAATCAAATCACTTTGAGGGGGCGATAGTCCGTACTTCCTAAAATGAAATTATTCTATTTACCCATAATGGAAACCATAAAGGTATGCCATAAAAGAAAAATAAATAAGCATAAAGAAAATATAAACATAATATATATCATATATAAATATAGTGACATCTTAATGGCCACCATGAAAGGTGTTAAAAGATGATTGAACAATCATCGTTTTGTGAGGCAGAAATTCGCCAACCACAGAAACAATATGTTCTTTAACCATTAGACAGAGGTGTGTGTAGGTGTAGCTCGAATAATTCTTATAAAAAACATCCTAGTATATTTAATATACTCATTTTTTTACAAAATAAAGGAATAAAAAGAGTTTAGAGGGTTGGAGATGCAAAATAAAACAAAAGAACACAAGTGAAGACATTACCTTAAAATCGGGTAACTCTTCTTGGTTTGAACCAAAAGGGTTCCTTGAAGAGCTTTATGCTCAAGGTAAGGCTTCTAGGATTAGTAGAGGGATTTTTAGAGATAACATGGGTAGGGTTTGGCCGAGAAAAAGGCTTGAGAGGTGTGGGTAATGTGGTAGAGGTGGGGGCCTTTTATAAGAGGAGAGGAGGGGCACTCTTGGAAAGTTTTAAAAGGTTACATTATTATAAAATAAGTTTCGGGTTTTAAAGGTCCCACAATTATATATTTCTAGTATAAGGTGATAAGAGTTACAAATACACCCATTTAATAGGTTTTTGACAAGTGTAGGTCTTAGATTTTACATTATCTTTTCATTTTATTTAAATCGTTAAATAATGAGGTAATCACTGCATCATCATGGTGTCATAACTAATTTAATTTATTTAATGTCTAAAAATTATAAAAAAATATCATGATGTAGTAACTATTTTTATATTTATAATGAATATTTATAGTCAAAAATATGATTGGTATAACCCTATTTGAAAATTGTTTTGGTAAAACATTTCATGTTTGTGACATTTATATTTTAACTTTAAATAAAAAGTTATTAATGTCATTTTCCTACCAATGTGGCTCCATGGGGGCCCCAAGTTGACCCATGGATTGTCTTGGTAGGCCATGAGAGATAACATATGGGTAAGACATGTTTCAAGGTCATTTCATATTATTAAAACATTATTTTTACCTTAAACTACACTAATTACCTCTAATCGCGATTAAAAACATAAAAGTTACTATTCACCAAAAAATTATTTTAATCCCATTGAACAACATTTTACTTCCTAATGAAATCAATGTGTGTCAGATTTTTGAAATTCAAAACACATATGTGGTAAAAGTTCATTTAAATGAAAAATCAGTTTTTTAAGTACCACTTAGTGGTTCCACTATTCATCAAAAATTGACGTTTTTCAGAAAAATATCAAAACTTCAGCCTAAACTATATTTGATATTCCGAATTCCAAAATGATGTCTATTTTACAAAATTAAAAACATATAAGTTGCATTAATTAATTTAATAATTAATTCCCACTGTCAGAGAAAAGAGCGTGTTTTTATGAAATAATAAGTATCAAAAGATTGACACTAGTTTAAGTCCAATTTCAAAGTGAAATTAATTCCAACGACCACTATTGGATTAAATGGTAAAAATATATTATAATTTAACTTTAAAACCAATTAAAAAGATAATCTAATCATACTAATAAATTATATTAAAAAGAGGTTTTGAATTAAAATACAACATTTTTCACTATTCATTAAAAATTGAACTTTATCGAAAAAATACCAAAAATTTACACAAAGTAGATTTTGATGTCCTTATTCTAAAGAAGAATTTTATTTGGTCCAATATAATGTATAAGAGTGACCAAAACTATATTTAAATAGGGTTCGCCATCAAAAGGCGATAGTTCGACCTTTTAGTGAATATTAGAGAATCTATGCCTAAAATTGAATTTATTTCATATTTTAAGCCCTTATCTTTTATTGGATAAATGTAATAACATTTAAAAAACATATATAATCATATTTTAGTTATTTCTATTCATTCCCACCAATACAATGATTACATGTTAACTACCATTTAAAATAATATTATTTTATTACTAGTGTGCAATGTAAGATTTCAAAGAAACTCTTTGTTGCGTATCGGGTACGCTATCGAACATAGCAACCCCTTTAAAGTAAAATTAATATTTAATTCATAAATATTAATAAATATGAAAATGTTTTATTCTTTATTTACCTGGGATGTTACAATAATAGTATCTAGAATGACCAATATTAATATGGTTTTATAATATATTTAAAATAAATATAAATTTATTATATAGTAGGTTATGATAACATAGAGTGGAATTAAGGACTTGTGGAAAGGGTTTCTTAACTCACTTTTATTTTTATGAGATGTGTTCTCTATTCACCACTTGTTTATTTTTTGTAGTATATATAAATTCCACAAATGTATAAAATAATTATTTTAATGAGTATTATGTGGATTTAAAAATACATCTATGTTTATATATTTAATAATTTTTTATTCATATTTTACAAAATTAGGAAATTTTTATCATGAAATTGAATTATAAATCAGGCTTGTTTATGCTTTGATCTCATTTAGGGGGAATTATATGTTATTTATCTCTTAAAACACACAAATTTTTTTCTTCTATTATTATTTATGTGGTTTTATTTTATTATTTTAATTATAATCTCTGTGTTACAATAAATTAATGAGAAATGTCTTTTATGAAAAGTTGACATCATTTTCGGTTTGATCAAAAAACATTTTCTTCCATGTCAATGTTCATTAGAATTTTTTTTAAATGTTATTTACTATGTTCTGGTGATTCTTTAAATGAATTATCAACCATATTTGGCACTAAATTTAAATTTAAATTAAATTCATGTGTATTAAAATTTATTTCATTCCATTGATGCCAATTTAGCTTCCACTCCTGTTAAAGGATTTTGGAACATCTTTTAAACCCTTTTTGATTAAAAAATTAATTATTTATTTCTCTATAAAATAGTATTTTCTATAAAATTTTTATTTTTCATTAGAAGATAAATTTATAAATTTTATAAATTTAACTTGATTGAAAAGAGTTACTTTTTTAAAAAAATATTACATAATATATTCTGGTGAATTTTTTTCTTCTACAATATTAATTTTTGAGGGAGTGAAGAAAAATAATGATTTTTGAAAAACTATTTTTTATTTTTCTTAAATCATGTTTTTTAAAAGTACCATTTTATTTTTTGGTTTAAATTTAACAGTTTTCTAATTTTATTAAAATTAATTAAAATAATTCCATGGTAACCAATATTATACATGATTTTGTTTTAAAATAATTTTTATGCTTAAAATAAATATTTTTCAAAAAAAAATCTCATCACATTTCACATGATTAAATTAAAATAAATTAACTAATTCTAGAAATTAAATCTAGAAAATGGGTTCTATATTTTGAATCCCCATATTAAAATATTTTAATATGTTTTTTCAATTTTTTTCATTAGAAATATTGTCTATGGTAAAGTTTTATCACCATAATAAAATGTAAAATGGGTTAAATAGGGTTACAACTATGGAAAAAGTTATAAAAATAAACCAAAAACATGAATTGTTTTCATTTTTTAACTTAATATTGACCAGTATCATCCAAGACTCGATGCAATGAAATTTATTTTTTATAAATTTAATTATAAAATTTAAATTATTCTGAGTAAATAATAATTACAAAATTTCACTTTCATTATTTTGAAATAAATTCTATGTTTTAATAGGAAAATAAAAATAATTTATTAATGATTAAAAATTGTTTTTTAAAATATCTAAAAATTATTTTTATGAATATAATTTTTTTTTAATTTTTATGTGATATTTATATTGAACTCTAACGCAATATTGTCACAATGTTTATGTAGGGAATTGAAAAATGATGTAATTTTTTTAGAACATAAAAATAAATATTTTTTGATGAAGTATTATTTTTAAAAAATAATGGATATTTATTAATTATTATTTTTAGTGAAATTTTTTATATTCAAATTCCAATGTTTTAATGATATGTTTAAATTCAAATTTTATGAATAGTAATTTACAGGACCTTAATTGTATTAAATGATAAAAATATATTTTAAAATCACTGTAAAATAATAAAAAACTATGTTTACTCATTTGGATAAATAATTATCAAGATTATCATTCATGTTTCATGTATCTACCACATAGAATTTTTAAAATTATTTTCCTGGCCCGTAAAGGTAAAAAATTTATGAAAATACAAGTGATTTTTTCCAATGAAAAAGGACATAATTGTATATATCCAATGAAAAATATGAATTTGTTTTTATATCAACATTATTAAAATATCATACTAAAAATTTAATTTTTCACTTTCTAAATCCATTGTAGTCACCACAAACCACTACTTCAAAATCCTTAAAATAGGTAAAAAGGAGGATATCAAAATTCAATGTATAAGTCTTAACCAATTACCATTATGTTAATTTTTAATATATAATCCTTTAAAATATGTTGTATAAATATGAAAAAATTGTATTCGATATTATTTATATATATATAATGTTATTATTTTGATTGAATAAATATTATCTACCTTATTTTCATCCTATGGGAAATCAAAGCATTGCTCGTGTGTACGTACAGACATCCATTCATGAAGTGAGGCATTTGATTTTACATCATTAAAGGTTGGTTAATATGATATATTTAATGGATTTATATTATATTATTGACATTATAATGTTTATCTAACTTTAATATATTATTTACCTTATTACCCTCACTTACATTGGAAAAACAATGTTGCTGATACACATGTATGGACTACTACCTCCACGAACCGATGTAATTTTATCTTCATCTTTGACTAAAATGGATTGTAATATGATATATATAATAAATATTTTTGATATTTATGTTATTATTATGATTATATAAATATCTACTATTGTTTACCTTTCATTGTTTTTGTAAAATAAAAACATCATTCGTGTGTATGTATGGACTACCATATGCATGAAGTTATTAATTTATTTTCATAAACATGATACACGGATTTTTATAAAAGTGTATATACAAATAAGATATTATATTTATATCATTATTAATATTTTTGGTTTATGAAACCATGAACAAGATGTAGTTAATATGACCCCTTAACCAGAACATGCAAGAAAAACAGAACAATTTCTCCCATGATGAGTGATTTTAATTAATAACTATTCATAAATGGGTGATAATGTCTTTGAAGTGATTAATATATGGTATTATAAATACATATAGAGTTTTTTATATATTATGAAAAATCTAAAATAATAATATATTTGGTTAAAATAAAAGAAAATGAAATTCAAGACCTGAGGTAAGGGTTTCTCATATCCTTTTTATTTCTCTGGGACATATTCAATATTCAAAAATTATTTATTTTTTGTACTGTATATAATTAACATGAATTTAATTTATGATTATTTTAATGAATATTATGTCTATTTAAAATACCATCTAAGTTTCTCCCTTTCATAGAGATTTAAATTATATATCACGAATGTTTTCAGGGTTTATGTCACGATCGCATTTTTAATTTGAATTTTTTACTCTTGTATATACTTTAGGACAATTATATTATATTTATCTCTTAAAAAAATATATTTTATCCTAGTGTAATTAATTTTAGGTTTTATATTTTTCATCTTATTCTTCCTTATTTAGAACTTAAAACGGCTAAGAAACCGTTTTTATGAAAAACCATCCCAATTTCCTATTTGGTCAGTGATTTTTTCATCAATGTGGATATTCATTAATATTTTATAAATAATGTTATTTTATATGATATAATGATTCATTAGAATCATTTTAAACCATATTTTACATTATTTTAAAAATATTTAAAAGTAATTTTTAAAAAAAATTTCGAGTAGTTTATTCATGATTTTTACCAAAAGTGTCAATATAATAATTGAATTAATATTTTATACACAAAGAAAATATACCTTAATAATGGTTTTTCTTTTAATTTAAGATAAATTTATATGTATCCATGTCTATTTTTAATGAAATCAATTTTTAAATATTCTATAAATTATTATCTTTAAATGTTATTAAAAGAAAATAAATTTTTCTTCTATTTTCATCTAACTATTTCATATGTTATTTAAAAGGTATTTTTCATCAATGATGAAATACTTTGATGTTATTATTATATTATGGGTATATGGTCCTATGATACTATATAATTTATTTCACCGGATGGATTATAATGATGATTTTTTAAGGATGATTTTAAGAAACCCATTAGTTTCCCATGGGTAAATTATGTTTTGATGAAATAATCCTAAAAATCATTTCTTTTCCATTAGTTATGGTATGATGAATATATTTATGTTCGTATGGAAAAATTATGTATGGTTTTCACTACATGACTGGTGTGATAAAAATTATATATACCACTATATAATTGGGTTGTTATCTCATGATGAAAAATAAACATGAATAGGGAGTGAACTCAAATCTTTAAGGGACTTTGTGCCCTATCATAGTCCTGATAGTGATCCATGACTAAATCAATTATGTGATAGGGGATTTAACTCAATCCAATAAGGAACTATATATAAGATCATAGTCTTGGTAGTGATTCTTTAATAACAAAATTATTTTCCATGATTATATATATGCCAAAAAATATGTATTATACTTATGATATTACCTCATGGAATATTATTTATTTTTAATGATTCTACATTCTAATGACAAATTTGTTTTATTATGAAAAAAAATTATTAGATAACTTGTTTTTTAGGATCTATTACTGATTTGATATAAATTTCATATGATATGATTATGATCTCATAACCTTATTATTATATTATTCATACATATGATCATTTATTGATATATATCATTATTAACCTTACTATGCCTCTAAGATCACCCTTTCTTCTGTTTCCATTTCCATGCGTAGTGAAGATTTATATTATGTAATGTATGTCGAAAAGGGTTTAGTACGTGAATAATTTTGTGGGAGAATTTGAAATCTTCTTATGGAATAATAATATATGTTTATAAATAGAAAATAACCATTTGATGATAAACAAAAAAAATTTATTACATAAACCATTTTTTATAATTCTACCAAAAACTAAACCTAAATAGTCTCAGTTATGTAAATGGTTTAATTTTGGATATTGATATCATAGTTATTATGGTTAAAATTGTGTTTCTTCAGTTGGTATCTAATCTAATATCTAAGGATTATGTTTTTAGTACCAGATCCAGGTATATAGGTGTCAATATATCTCAATATCAAACTAGAACCTACATAAATCCCTGAACACATTCAATCAAACTAGACTGACCCCCATGAGAGTAGAAAAAAAATTATGGGCTATAACCCGAATCTAACATATGTCATAACCCATGAACTATTATAAAAATAAAATAATAATATTCACAAGTATCTATAAATATTAAATCTTTGTTAAAATAAATGAATATTATTCCTCAAAATACATTTAGAAATTTTAAATATGATAACTAAATAACAAGATGTTTTCCATATCCTGATCATCAACATTACCCCCCTAGATGTCTACCACCACCCTATACATACTCAACTCAATCTATCTAAGGAATAAAAATATTTATCATTTAGAATAATCCTGTACTAACATAAACCATGACTCATAATGATCATCCATCTTAATCATATAGGTTGTATTTATGATTTAACTATTTATATAGTTGAATATAATACTGGTGAGTTATATTAACTCTTATACTTCCTAAACATCAATGGATAATCCCTAATAAAATTTATAAGAATCCCTAATGTACGAAACACTAAAAATGTAATATATAATATATGAATTTTTTATAGTGTACATATAAATTTTTTATATTAATAATTAAGATGAAGATGATGGATAACATCCACCCATGAATCATAATAATGAATGTTTCGTAAAACAATAAAACGTGTTTGTGAAATCACTATGTATAATGACCCAAGATTTTCATAAATTAATATAACATATTTTTAGAAGAATATTTGATATATTTTAAAAATACATTCTCATGGACTATAATTTGTTTTTATTTCATTGTAATCTAGACACAAAATATTATTATTTATTGAATGATCTTTAACATCTCTGATAAATATATTTGACTTTCTTACTCTTCATAAGAATTGAAAACATAAAAACATTCCTTATAACCTGGGGAAAAAGAAACAAATGAAATGGTGATCTAGGATTCTTAGTAAGGGTAATCATGAGAGATATCTTTCTGTGGTAATATGATTGAATAATATAAGAATAAAGTCATGATATCATGAACATAACATTCAAATTCCAAACCCCACTAATCGTTGATCATAAACATCAGTCATAGAATAATACATTGTCATTCCAAAATATATGATTAATGGGACTGTAAAATCATCATAATTCAAAAACCATTAACACATTTGATAAAAATGTCCGACCTAGATTAGTATAGAAAACAATTCATTTGACATGGTTAAATATCAAGACCATTAAATATAGTGGATCATGCCTCATCACATCTTTCCCTATGTGGATCAAGACCATCATCCTATTTCCCATTATCTATCAGTCTTATCAACTTTTTTCCCATTATTATTTGATGATATATAATTACTATCCCTATGAATTGGACATAGATATTGGTCTCACCCATCATTGGTTATAATATGACCACCATCATTTTTTATAACAAAACCACCATCCTAGCTAATAACATTACCATTGTCCTTA
Source organism: Viscum album (assembly GCA_963277665.1). NCBI lineage: Eukaryota > Viridiplantae > Streptophyta > Magnoliopsida > Santalales > Viscaceae > Viscum > Viscum album. Next base: position 623,829,079 of record OY728138.1, read on the forward strand.
GTTACAATGTAATGACAATCACATAATTAAAATGATACATAAGTGTTTTAAAAGATCATAAATATTTATCATATCATGACCCATGAAAATAAATGGTTTTAAAAAACATTCCATAATATCATAACCCATATCAAAGAAATGGATCTCAAATTCAAATCAGTTAATTCAACATAGCATAACCAATGGAAATGAAATGGGTTTCATGATCATATCTTCACCAAAATCATAAAACATACAGAAAAAGGATAATGATATAATAAATAAATCATATCCCCATTCATTCATAACTAATATAAACAGAAATCATCTTAGATGGAAATTGGTTTTAAAAGATCATGTGAAACATATCTTGAGGAAAATAGCCTTTCCAATTTGAAGACAACTTTTTAAATTTAAAATTCCCTAAAATATTTTCATATTATTTTCTTTGAAAATATACTTGGAAACATATAATGTAATATTTATCTCATTGATCAGTATTAATGGTGGGAAAAAAAATCTATTTTCATACATGTTAAAATAAATATTCATTTCACATTTCGGTAAAAAATAAAAGGGTCTTGTTTAAAGAATGGAAAGAAGATTTTTTATATTTTTTTAAATGTAAAACACAACAAAAAATTTCCTCTAGAGATCATTTTAACATATTAAAAACTATCTTCAAAACAATTTTAGAAACCATTTATACATGAAAAAATGGGTTTTCTTCCAAATAAAAAAATAAAGACAATTTTTTTCAAAAATAATTACTTTTTTATATTTAATCAATTAAGAGAGGAAAATTAAAGAATTTTTTTAAATTCCATAAATATGTAGTGGACAATAGAAAAAATATTTTCCTGATAGGGTAATCATAATAAATTATCATTTGAAGCATGTCATAAACAATCTTATTAAATAATGAGATTGTAATAATAAAACACCACCACTTCAATGACTTTTAAATTATAATCCCCATAAAATAAAAAATTGATTCTATATTTATAACTTTTAATTATCATGATAAGGATCATAAAATAATTTCATGAATATTTTATACACCTTAAAAATTTAATATGTAGTGTATAAAGAATATATCCCATAGAAATAAAAGTGAGAAGAAAATAGATTATCTTACATTTCAACTTATTTCATACACATAAAATATCATGTAAAATAAATATATGTCTATTATAATTATTTTAAATAAAAATAATCATAAGAATCATTCTATATAAGATTTACTGGTGACATTTTATTACTGTTTAATAAGTAGTTCAGTGTTAAAATCACATTTCTCATAATAACAACTTTATTTTCCATCTATGTTCAAGTTTAGTATTTTTTGGCTCTTTTAGATTAATTGTAGAGACCCAAAGCTTGACGTACATGGAAATTACATTACTTTTTCGGAATACTTAATACATGACAAAAACAAACACACAAGGACCTTAATAATTTAGTGTCTTTGGAAACTCAAAAAATAATATTCTAATCATGGTGAAAGATCCAAAACATCACCCATAAATATCTTCCCCATATGTTTTCTTACCTAAAAATTTTATTTATATCCTAGGGAAAAGAAAACATAAAAATGGTGAGCTCAAATGATCAGTAAGAGTAAACATGGAGAACATAAAACAATCCATAAACATTTGAACATAAAAACATGAGTATAAAATCTAAACATCAAAATCTTGGGAATGACTTAAAACATGGTAGTACATAAGGCATAGATCATAAAGGAACATTAATCATGATAACATAGAATGGGAATAAAACATGTAATTGTGGAAAAAAATTAAGCACATGATATGATTTTCATAGTAGCCAATGCATTGCTGCCAAGACCATCTTAGTGGTCAAAGTCCCTTTCTTAATCGAGTTCACTCCTCATTCCAGTACTGTATCACTGAACCAGATTAACTTAACATTACAACCATGTCTATCTCATGAAATATAAACCTTTACCCAATGTATTGAAGGGAGATATAGGTCCCACCCATCTCATAATGAAATCATTATTACCTGTTCCAAAACATAAACATAAATCATTAATCATATCCCAAAGAATAAAATGGGTTTCATAAACATCATCCCATCATAACATAATATTAATAAAACAAACAGATATCATTTAATCATAATAAAAGTGAAACCATGTAAATCATAGAGAAATTATACTTGAAACATGTAACACCCTGATATTTTATGAGATATATTCTTTTTAATTTATTTTATGTCTTCTATTGTACACTAGGATTAGTTTGTACTATACGCAACATCGTATTAACTTGCAGTATACACAACACCGTATTAGCTTGTAGTAGACGTAACACTATTCTGGTAAGTGTTACACACAATTTCAAGTTTGTTTTGTAGAAATTACTCTACGCAACATTATGTATAGATTTTTATTAATGAATAAATGAAATAAGTTTTGATTATGTTATACGCAGCACCAAAGGGAGCATGAACAACACGCAACCCTGACTTGGCTTGCATTACACGCAATCGCGACCTTCCTCAATAGCGTGTGTAGTACGCAATACCAAGTTTCACTAAAGAATGATATATTATTAAAATATTATATAAAATAGCCGATATGAATAGTAATAACCACTTCTTGAAATTTTATAAATTTTATATTTCAAAATGGACTTCATTTTTGGATTCAGAATATCTAAATTATCCTAGGGTAAATATTTTGTATTTTTATAAAAACTTTCAATTTTCGATGAATAGTGAAAACACCGGGTTAATATTTAAAAATCGACTTTTTATTTATATAATTATTTATTTTATTTAAATTCATTTTAGGTCAAAATTGATACAGAATATGTATATAGGTTCAATTTAATTCATTGGAGTCATTTTATAATAATTTTATATATATAAAAATTGTATTGAACTTTTTACCACCTTTTACCCACCTCTTAGAAGAATTTTCAAATTTACATAAATCTTAATTTTTCTGCTTCTGTTAGTGAAATTTCAAAAATTCAAGAGAAACAGTTGAAATAAGTAAGTAAAATGTGGTTCAATGAGATGAAAATAATTTTTGGTGAATAATAATTTTTTACTTTTATTTACCACGGTTAAAAGTAAATAAGGTAATTATGGGTAAAAATGATATTATTGTTACCTTAACACATGTCCTAATTCTATTGGATAAGTGTAATTCAACCAAAAAAACCTTATGAATATAATATTATCATTTAGTTCCACTTGTATTAGGTTAGGATATTTATTATTATTTAATTCAAAGAAGAGTTAAAAGAGTTAAAATCAATGTTTAATAACTAAAACATATTTAATATACAGTTATAAATAAGATAAATTAGACTATAAATATTAATTAGAAAGATAAAAATATTTCATACATAATGGTATTTTATTTAAATTTTTTTGACATTAAATAAGTTAATTTATTTATGACATAATGATGATGCAGTAATTACCTTATTAATGAAATATTAACATAATTGATGTTATAAATACCAAAATAAATGTAATTTGAGACTTTTTATGAATTAAACTAATTTTATAGGTTAATATGACATTTTAGTATCGATTAAATTAACTTTTTTAGAACTAATCATGCTGTTATGATTTTCACAAAAATCAATAACCAAATATTGTCAAAATTGACATAAAATAGTTTTTAAAAACAAATATTATATTATTAATTGATATTATATTCCTAAAAATCTAAGGTTGGAAAACATGACTTAGATAAAAATATATATATTAATAATGAACCAATTGGGGTTATTTTGGCTTGTTATAGTAATTTTATTAACCATACAGTGTAAGAAAACAAGAAGACATAGTAAACGTTAAAATTATTTAACTTATAGTTAAATCTAAATGATAAGGTTAAAATAGAGACATAAACTTGTCTAAAACCTATTGGTTGAGAAGATTTAGACCCATCCACACTTTAGCTTATAAATAAATAAATTTTTATCTATTAAAAACTGAATATTACTTTATTATAAAATAATATTTTATGTTTTTCCAAAGGTGCCCCTCTCCTCCCTTATAAAAAGGGCACCCCTTCCCTCTTCTCGTCACACCCTTTTGAGCCTTTAAGCTCAGCCAAACCCTGCCAATTCCTCTTATAAACCTTTCTAGTCATATCATAGAGGTTCTGGTCTTCTCAAAATACCAACTCTAGTTTCCTAAGAAAGAGTTTAAAGGAGGTGCGTCGAGGAAGAGGCAGTCTCTTCTACCGACTCTTTCAAGTTTCTTTCTTCTTCTACTTCCTCTTATTTAGTTGTTTCATTATAAAGTAATAACATCAGTATTAATTATATAATGATATGTTATTATAAATATTAAACAACCCTATTTCACTTTCTATCCATTTTATGGAAAATGAAATCACCGCGCGTGCGTACGTATGAAATACTGTCTCCACACCGTGGTGTAATCAATTTTTCCACCACCACCTTATTTGGATGGGTATAATGGTATAAAGAATAACTAGATATGATTATTATAAAATCTTACTTATTCTAAGATATTATATCATCCACTCTAATTCCATTCAGTAAATATGGGAATGATATCATCGCTCGTGCGTACGTACGGATTACTGTCTCCACAACGCGATGAGATTCATTTTCCATGTTAACAATTCAAGAATGATTATAAAGTATATATAATAATTAATCATGAAATATATGAAATAATAATGATACTGGATTTATGTATATATGTATGTATTTCATCTACTTAATTCCATTCAATTCAAAAAGGAAACGAAAAACAGCGTTCATGCGTACGTACGGCCTACCGTCTCCATAAACGGTGTATTTATTTACATTTATAGATCTATTATATATATGTATATTATGAACATATATTATATATAAAAAATGTTTTATATTCTGGAATTATGTAATCATGATCTATGTAATCATATTAATAATTACATGTCAAAACACGGATGATAAATGAGACGATTTTACCCAAAACGCTGCTTTAACATGGAATTGACAAATGAATGGATAATATAAAGTCATAAGTGAATCATATATGATATCATAAATATTATTATGATTCTATTACAAGTTAATAATATGTTTAAACCCACTATATATGAGTCTCAGACACATACAGAAGAAATTATACATAAGGTAAGGGATAATTTTTCCAATCTCATACATATCCGAGATTGTTTATTTGTAAGTATTTACTGGGGTTATGATTATTATCCATGCCCATATGTACTCAAAATGTTTTCATTAAATGTTTAATTTTCATCCATGTATATTTATACTAATTTTTACCCTTTTTCACATTTACCACATTATATGGAAGGAATCTTTCTTTTGTTTACCATACGAGGTACTTTTTGACTTTTCTGACAAAAGTATGAGGAGACTATTTTTTTTAACTTATACGGCATGAGAAAATTCTTACAGTTTCATAACACCTTATTTCCATGAATCTTCCTGTATAATATTTCAAGATTATTTTAAACAAAATCCTTTCTTTTAAAATTGAATGTCATTTAGTGAAAAGAAAATGATTTTGAATAAGAAAGGATATTTTTCTCAAGAATTCATTTCAAGTGTTTTGTCAAAACAAGTTTACATATAAGATGAAATTATTTCATATGTGTATGTTTCAATTATAATGTCTCTATGATTTACATGGTTTCAATTTTCTTATGATGAAATTATATCCATTTGTTATATATGGATTATGTTATAATGGGATGACGTTTATGAAACCCATTTTATTCATGGGGTTATGATGAATGATTTATGTTTAATTTGTGGCACAAGTAAGAATGATTTCATTATGAGATGGGTGGGACCTATATCTCCCTCCAATAAATTGGGTAAATATTTATATCTCATGAGATAGACTTGGATAGAATGGAATGTTAATATTGTTCAGTGATACATGACTGGAATGAAGAGTGAACTCGGTTCAGTAAGGGACATTGTCCACTAAGAAGGTCTTGGAAGCAATGCCTTGGATACTATGGAAATCATATCATGTGCTTAATGTTTTTCCACAATTAAAATTTTATTTCCAAGCTATTTTATCATGATTTATGTTCCATTCTTATCTATGCCTTACGTATTGCCATGTTTTATGTCATTGCTCAGGATTTTGTTGTTTAAAAATTATGTTTATGTTTTTATGTTCAAATGTATATGGTTTGTTCTATTTTATCCATGCTTACCCTTAATGAGCATTTTTTCTCACCATTTATATGTTTTCTTTTCCCCAGGATATAAAGAATGGTTTTAGGTAAGAGAACAAAAGGGGAAGATCTTTATGGGAGATGTTGAAGATCTTTCACTGTGATTAGAATATTATGTTCCAAATTTCCAAAGACACTAAACTATTACAATCCTTTAGTGTCTATTTTTTTCATGTATTAAGTATTCCCGAAAAGTAATGTATTTTCCATGTACGTAAAGCTTTGGGTCTCTACAGTTGGTATCAGAGGAAAGGTTTAGTTAAAATTTGGAAACTAGAATGTGAAAACATTGGTAAGATCCCAAGAGATATTTCTAAGGTATGTCTAGGTATGTCCCTAAAGTTTAGTATAAGTATAGGTTATAGTCCTAGAATTATAAGAATGATATTATAATTAAACCTAAGATGTTAGATATTGATGTAAATACCCTTTATTATGTTGTTTTCTCTAGCATGATTTTTTCCTCTCAAACTATTCTTTTTGGGTTTTAGATGATGGCTGGAACCCGAAGGAACCATGTTGATCAATGTAATGGAAAATGAAATGATTGTACTTATGAACAAACCAATGTTATGGGAGATGGAGTGAAAAATCTTATTGCTATACTTACACAATCTATGAATCATTCTAGACTTCCAAATGAGTAGAGAAGGGAACAATATTCTATTGAGTCCTTCATGAGGCAACATCCACCTTCTTTTAGTGGGTCTTCTGATCCACTTTTTGCTGAATAATGGATCATTACAATTGAAAATATATTTTCCATACTTCGCTGTTCAGAACATGAAAAAGTCATTTTAGATATTTACCATTTAGAAGGTGAAGTAGACCAGTGGTGGACTCTAATTAAGAATACAAGGCCTCAAGATAAAATTGAATCCATGGAATGCAACAAGTTCAAGAACTTGTTTTTCAATAAGTACTTCCATCATATTCTTCGAACAAATATGGAGAAGGATTTCCTTGAGCATAAGAAAAAGGATGATGAACCTGTTGGTATATACGAAGATAATTTTACAAGACTTTCAAGGTATGCATTTGGATTTATCATCCAACCTGAATGTAAAGTTGATCTATTCTTTAGTGGATTAAAACAAAGTCTTCGAAGGGAATTTGATATAAGAGACTTCAGTAGCTATGAAGAAATTGTGCGTTGTTCAATCAAGGTAGAACTGGAAGATTGTGTTACATATCCATCTCATGGGTTTGACAAAAAACAAAAGATGGAGTTCAAGGAGAAATCTCAGAACAATGGTGAAAAGAAGATGACTGTTTCTTTATGCTCAAAGTGTGGAAAGAAGCATGGTAGAGATTTTCTAAAAGGTACTAGAAAATGTTTTATGTGTGGAAAAGAAGGTCCTCGAGCAGTTGAGTGTCGAAGTAATGGGAAAAAGGGAGATAATGGTTTGAATAAAGAAAAGACTATAGATAACACTCCACCAACACTTCAATGCTTCAAGTGCATGGAAATGGGGCATTATGCTAATTAATGCCCTAATCCAAGGGTTAACGATGATCGACATGAGAAAACTTTTAAGGAAAAGGATAAAGGGATGTCACATGTGGTCACTATTTGTGATGTTGAGTATGAAAATGATGTTGTGGAATTATTAAGTGTTTCTGTAATGGGATTTCAAAATAGTATCATGGAATCTCATTTATGGTATCATGAAATTTTGGAACATCTATGTATTGGTTTTCAATAATTACATGGTACTGGTAACCATGAAAAGGGATTGAAATATTTTTGGAAAGAAGATGATATGCACATAATGATGGGATAAAGAGAAAATGAAATGAGCTCATGACTGATATAAGGGAAAAGTTATATCATGGTTTTAGTATATAAAAATTTTGGGATTTTGCTATGTGGAAAGAGTTAACTTTTGACATCATTCATGTTTTCACTAAGGTTTATTGGGTATTCATTTTTCAAGAGAATACATGATTAAAATATTAACATGTTTTGAATGCAATCAACAAGATATATCTTATGATATATGGGGGATAAATGATGTTATTCACATGATTGGTAGATGACCTTTCTAGTAGTCATTTTCTCTATACTATGATATTGGACAGAAGTATTTCCGATAAGCCTAAAGGTTGGAATGCATTATGTTGGACATCAGATAGTATTGTTTAAGGCTATAAATTTGTGATATTATAGGAATTTTATAATAGTATAGTTTTAGAAAAAGGACAACCTGCAGGATAGGAGACAACATGTCGCATCGGACAAGGTTGCGGGAATTGAACCCACATCCAAAGTGTGACAGACCTTTATTTCCTACCATTAGCCTACAGGAAGTCTCTGGTTAGTAGAAAATAGTTTCATTTTATTAAGCAGAATGATAGATGAAGTATAAGTCCATTTTTGGAATCATATACAATTAACCTCACCATAGATATACTTATGTATATTTGAAAACTTTTGCTACCCTTTTTTTGAGACATATGGAATGACCCATCATTCTATCACATGATCTGCTAGCACTTCACTAATGAAAAATTCAACTTCATTTCCTTAAGAGATGAAGTGGAAATTGTTCAAGGCACGAACAACGATGAGATTATACCGAAATAAAGTAAGTATTTATTATAATTCAAATTCTTCAGCTTTAGGGAAATGATCTTGAAAACCAAAAATGTTTTCCTAGTTTCCTTATATCCGATGAATCATATGGTACCTTAGATCATCACAAATTTATGGCTATGTGATTGATGGATTTTTCATAGCCATGTTCTCTACCACTCTCCATCAGAACTTGATGGTTAGATTTTTCTTCCATATCAATATTTTCACTTATGATCTCATATGTGGAAACCCAGGGATGAGTTACTTTGGGTAATCGTTACATTTCATACGTTAGTTTTGAAAATTAAGTTTTAGTATCCCTTTTTACGATGTGGGTTTCTATGAAAGAAACATTCAAGTAGTAAACCATTTATAACCCCAACGAATTTCGAGGGCGAAATTCATTTTAAGGGGGTAGAATGTAACACCCCGATATTTTATGAGATATATTATTTTTAATTTCTTTGATGTCTTATATTGTACACCAAGATTAGTTTGTACTATACACAACACCGTATTAGCTTGCATTATACATAAAACTATTCTAAAAATTGTTACACACAATTTCAAGTATGTTTTGTAGAAAATACTCTATTCAACATTAAGTATAGATTTTGATTAATGCATAAATAAAATAAATTCTGATTATGTTATACAAAACACCAAAGGGAGCTTTCACTACACACAACCCAGACTTGGCTTGCATTACACGCAATTGCGACCTTCCTCAATAGCGTGTGTAGTATGCAATACCAGGTTTCACTAAACAATGATACACCATTAAAATATTATATAAACTAGCCATTATGAATAGTAATAACCAATTTTTGAAATTTTATAAATTTTATCTTTCAAAATGGACTTCATTTTTGGATTTAGAATATCCAAATTAGTCTAAGGTGAATTTTTGGTATTTTTCTAAAAACTTTGAATTTTTGATGAATAGTGAAAACACTGGGTTACTATTTAAAAACCAAATTTTTATTTGAATAATTATATATTTTATTTAAATTTTATTTTTGGTCAAAATAGATACATAATACCTATATAAGTTCAATGTAATTCATTGGAGTCATTTTATAATAATTTTAGATATATAAAAATTTTATTGAACTTTTCACCGTCTTTTACCCACCTCATAGGAGAATTTGAAAATTTACATAAAACATAATTTTACCACTTTTGTGAGAGGAATTTAAAAAATCCAAGAGACACGGTTGATATAAGTAAGTAAAATGTGGTTCAATGAGATGAATAGAATTTCTGGTGAATAGTAACTTTTTACTTTTATTTACCATAGTTAAAAGTAAATATGGTATTAAGGGTAAAAATGATATTATTATTGTCTTAACACAAGTCCTAATTCTATTGGATAAGTGTAATTCAACCAAAAACAACCTTAGTAATATAATATTATCATTTAGGTACACTTGGATTAGATTAGGAAATTTATTATTATTTAATTCAAATAAGAGTTAAAAGAGTTAAAATCGAAGTTTAATAACTAAATTTTTTATAATATAGGGTTATACATAAGATAAATTAGACTAAAAATATTAATTAGAAATACAAAAATATTTTCTACATAATGGTATTTTATTTATAATTTTTAGAAATTAAATAAGTTAATTTATTTATGACATAATGATGATGCAGTAATTACCTTATTAATGAAATATTAACATAATTGATGTTATAAATACCCAAATAAATGTAATTTGAGACTTTTTATGAAGTAAAATAATTTTCTAGGTTAATATGACATGTTAGTAATGATTAAAAAATATTTTATTGAACTAATAATGCTTTTATGATTTTCAAAAAAATCCATTACTAAATATTGTCAAGAATGACATAAAATAGTTTTTAAAACAAATATTTTATTATTAATTGATATTCTATTCTTAAAAATCTAAGGTTCTGAAAAATGAATTATATAAGGATATATATATTAATAATTAACCACTTGGGGTTCTTTTGTCTTGTTATTTTATGTTTATTTACCATATAGTGTAAGAAAACAAGAAGACACGGTAAAAGATAAAATTATTTAACTTAGAGTTAAATCTAAATGATAAGGTTATAATAGTAACCTAAACATGTCTAAAACCTATTGGTTTAGAGGATTTCGACCCATACCCACTTTATCTTATAATTAAATCAATTTGGAGCTTTTATAAACCGAATATGACTTTATTATAAAATAATATTTTAAGTTTTTCCAAAGGTGCCCCTCTCCTCCCTTATAAAAAGGGCACCCCTTCCCTCTTCTCTTAACACAATTTTGAGCCTTGATGCTCAGAAAACCCCTGTAAATTACTCTTCTCAAACTATATAGTTATATAATAGAGATTATGGTCATCTCAGTATACCAACTCTAGTTCCCTAAGAAGAAGTTTAAAGGAGGTGCGTCGGGGAAGAGGTAATCTCTTCTACCGACTCTTTCAAGTTTTTTTCTTCTTCTACTTCCTCTTTTTTAGTTTTTTAATTATAAAGTAATAAAATAAGTATTAATTATACAATTATATGTTATTATAAATATGAAACAACCCTATTTCATCTTCTATCCATCCTACGTAATACAAAATCACCACGCGTGCATACATATGAAATACCGTCTCCACGTCGTGGTGTAATCAGTTTTTCCACCGCCACCTTACATGGATGGGTATAATGGTGAAATGAATAAATCAATATGATTATTATAACATCATATTGATTCCCAGATATTATATCATCTACTCCAATTACATTCAATAAATATGGGAACAATATCATCGCTTGTGCGTACGTACGTATTACCATCTCCACAACGCGATGAGATTCATTTTCCATGTTAACAATTCAAGAATGATTATAAAGTATATATAATAAGTAATCATGAAATATATGACATAATAATGTTACTTAATTTATGTATATATATATTTATTTCATTTACTTAATTCCATTCAATTCAAAAAGGAAATGAAAAACAACGTTCATACGTACGTACGGCCTACCATCTCCATGAATGGTGTATTTCATTCGATTTATCGATCTATTATATATATGTATATTCTAAAACAATATTAAATCTAAATCATGTTTTTTATTATGGAATTATGTAATCATGATATAATTAATCATATTAATAATTAAATGTCAAAACGCGGATGATAAATGAGACAATTTTACCCAAAACACCGCTTTAACATGGAATTGACAAATTAACGAATAATATAAAGTCATAAGTGAATCATATATCATATCATAAATATTATTATGGTTCTGTTACAAGTTAATAATATGTTTAAACCCACTATACAGGAGTCTCAGACACATATAGAAGAAATTTTACATAAGGTAAGGGATAATTATTTCAATCTCATTCTTTTCCGAGATTGTTTATTCGTAAGTATTTACTGGGGTTATGTTTATTATCCATGTCCATATGTCCTCAAAATGTTTTCATAAAATTTTTACTTTTATTCCATGTATGTTTAAAGTCATTTTTACCCTTTATTACTTTTACCACATCGTATGGAAGTAATCTTTCTTTTGTTTACCATACGAGGTACTTTTTGACTTTTCCGACAAAAGTACGAGGATAATGTTTTTTTAAACTTATACGGCATGAACGGATTCTTAAGATTTCATAATGCCTTATTTCCATGATTTTTCCTGTACAATATTTCATGATTATTTTCAAAAAAATCCTTTCTTTTAAAATTTCATGTCATTTTGTGAAAAGAAAATGATTTTGAAGAAGAAAGGATATTTTCCTCCAGAAATCATTTCAAGTGTTTTGTCAAAACTATTTTCCATCTAAGATGAAATTATTTCATATGTGTATGTTTCAAGTATAATGTCTCTAGGATTTACATGGTTTCACTTTTCTTATTATGAAATGATATCCATTTGTTTTATATGGATTATGTTATAATGGGATGACATTTATGAAACCCATTTTATTCTTTGGGTTATGATGAATGATTTATGTTTATTTTGTGGCACAATTAAGAATGATTTCATCATGAGATGGGTAGGTCTTATATCTCCCTCCAATTAATTGGGTAAAGATTTATATATCATGATATATACATGGATGGATCAGCCAGTTAATCAGGTACAATGATATAGGACTGGAACGAGGAGTGAACTAGGTTCAGTAAGGGACTTCGTCCACTAAGATGGTCTTAGAAGCAATGCCTTGGCTAATATGGAAATCATATCATGTGATTAATGTTTTTACACAATGAAAACTTTTATTTCCAAGCTATTTTATCATGATTTATGTTCCATTATGATCTATGCTTTACGTACTACCATGTTTTATGTCATTTCAGAAGATTTTGATGTTTAAACATTATGTTTATTTTTTTATGTTCAAATGTATATGGTTTGTTCTATTTTATCCTCGCTTACCCTAACTGAGAATTTGATATCAAACTTTATATATTTTCTTCTCCCCAGAATAAACAAATGTTTTAGGTAAGAAAACCAAAGGGGAAGATCTTTATGGGAGATGTTGAAGATCTTTCACCATGATTAGAAGATTATGTTCCGAGTTTCCAAAGACACTAAACTATTATGATCCTTTGGTGTATGTTTTTTTATGTATTAAGTATTCCAAAAAAGTAATGTAATTTCCATGTACTTCAAGATTTGGGTCTGTACAAAAAATACACATATGAAATAATGTCATCTTATATGGAAAACGCCTTTGATAAAACACTTAAATGAATTCTTGAAGGCAATATCCTTTCTTTTTCAAAATCATTTTCTTTTAACAAAATGCCATGAAATTTTAAAAGAAAAGTATTTTCTTGAAAATAGTCATGAAATATTCTAGAGGATGCTTCATCAAAATTAGGCATTATGAAACCATAAAAATCCATTCATGCTATATAAGTTAAAAAACATTCTCCTCGTACTTTTGCCAGAAAAGTAAAAAAGTTCATCGTATGGTAAACATAAGAAATATTCATTCCATAAAACAAAGTAAAAGTAAAAGAGGGGTAAAAATGACTTTAAACATAAATTTAATAATATTAAACACTTTATGAAAAATATTTTTATGTACATGGATGAAAAATATAACCCTAGTAAACACTTACATATAAGCAATCTCAGATAAAAAATAGATTTTCAAAATTATCCCTTACCTTAGGTTTGATATGCTTCATACATATCTGAAACCCCTGTATAATGATTTAAATAATTCCATTTAGTTATTACAGAATCATATTCATTGTTATGATATCATATATGGTTCACTTATGACTTTATATTACCCATTCTTTTGTAAATTTCATGTTAAAGTAGCATTTTGGGTAAAATCATTTTATTTATAGTACGTGTTTGGGCTTGTAATTATTGATATTATTATTACTTATATCATGATTTAATTACTTAAAAAATTTAAATCAAGATTTATATATCATATATATTCAGTACAAATATATATAACAGATGAAATGAAATACACCGTTCATGGAGACGGTAGGCAGTACGTACGCATGAACACTATTTTCCTTTCCTTATTGACTTGAATGGAAGTAAGTAGATGACATATATATAAATATACAGAAATAAATTAGATTTATTATGTCATATATTTCATTATTATTCATTATATATACTTTATAATCATTCTTGAATGGTTAACATGGATAATGAATCTCATCAAGTCATGGAGATGGTAATCCGTACGTATGCACGAGCGATGATATCGTTTCCATAATTATTGAATGGAATTGGAGTGGGTGATATAATATCTCAGAATCAGTATGATGTTATGATAACCATATATAGTTATTATTTACAGCATTACACCCATCCATGTAAGGTGGTGGTGGAAAAACAGATTGCACCATGGCGTGGAGACGGTATTTCGTATGTACGCACGCGCAGTGATTTCATTTTCCATAGTATGGATAGAAGGTGAAATGGGGTTGTTTAATATTTATAATAACATATCAGTATATTATTGATACTTATTTTATTAATTTATAATGAAACAAATAAAGAAGAAGAAGTTTAAGAAGAAAGAAACTTTAATGAATCGGTAGAAAAGATTAACTCTTCTTCGACACAACTCTTTTAAGCTTCCTATTAAGGCACTAGAGTTGGTCTTTTGAGGAGACCGGAACCTATATATAGTTTCTAGGGAAGTTTATAATGGAAATGGGAAGGGTTTGGTAGATCTTGAAGGCTCAAAATTGTGTAATGAGAATAGGGGGATGAGCCCTTTTATAAGGGAGGAGAGGGGCACT